>JAAFCF010006596.1:13430944-13827606 GCA_013389785.1 Helicorthomorpha holstii
CTGCAACAACTGAAGTTTCAGAGTCTGCAACAACTGAAGTTTCAGAGCCTGTAACAACTGAAGTTTTAGAGCCAGTTACAACTGAAGTTTCAGAGCCTGTTACATCTGAAGTTCCAGAGTCTGCAACAACTGAAGTTTCAGAGCCTGTCACAACTGATGTTGTAGAACCTGTCACAACTGATGTTGTAGAACCTGTCACAATTGAAGTTTCAGAGCCTGTCACAACTGAAGTTTTAGAACCTGTCACAACTGAAGTTTCAGAGCCTGTTACATCTGAAGTTTCAGAGCCTGTTACAACTGAAGTTTCAGAGTCTGCAACAACTGAAGTTACAGAGCCTGCAACAACTGAAGTTTTAGAGCCAGTTACAACTGAAATTTCAGAACTTGTCACAACTGAAATTTCAGAGCCTGTTACATCTGAAGTTCCAGAGTCTCCAATAACTGAAGTTTCAGAGCCTGTCACAACTGAAGTTTCAGAGCCTGTCACAACTGAAGTTTTAGAGCCTGTCACAACTGAAGTTTCAAAGCCAGTTACAACTGAAGTTTCAGAGCTTGTCACAACTGAAGTTGCAGAGTCTGCAACAACTGAAGTTTTAGAGCCTGTCACAACTGATGTTATAGAACCTGTCACAACTGAAGTTTCAGAGCCTGTCACAATTGAAGTTTCAGAGCCAGTCACAACTGATGTTATAGAACCTGTCACAAATGAAGTTTCAGAATCTGCAACAACTGAAGTTTCAGAGTCTGCAACAACTGAAGTTTCAGAGTCTGCAACAACTGAAGTTTCAGAGCCTGTCACAATTGATGTTATAGAACCAGTCACAACTGATGTTATAGAACCAGTCACAACTAAAGTTTCAGAGCCTGTCACAGCTGACAGTATAGAGCCTGAAGTTTTAGATCCCATGCAAGATGATTCTGAAGAATTTAGCAAACCAGCAGCTCCTGAACCTTTTAAAATGTGCAGCACAACTGCTCCTGGCACTGCAGAACAACAAGCTGATAATGCATTACTCAATAAAGGTGTGGAATTAAATGACGAAAATCAATTTGGTGTTAAAAACCTGAATTCAGACGTAAAACAGCAGATTAAAATAGGTGTTGCTCATGAAAGAATTGAGTTAGAAAATAATTTTGAAATGGTATTGGAAAATGATTGTACAATTAATGAAATCCAAATTGCTAGTGAAGATGTAGAGAATTCAAATTTAAAAATAGCAGCTGTTACTCATGAGGTTTCCCCAGAATATATGACCTCGTTTGTCACAAACATTTTTTCTAATCCTACTGAAAGTTTTACAAGTGTTACAAACATTCAAGATATTACATTACTAAGTTTTTCTGAAATTTTGCAAACCTTACCTATAGTACACAAAAATGATAATACTAATATAAATCATGAAGATGACTTCAAAAAAGAAATTCACCAAGCCAAAACTAATAAAGAAGCCACACAAAAAGATGCTAAAAGTGAAAACAATCATTTGCTTAACGAACTTAAAGGCCAATTAAATATAGAACAAGAAACAATTATGGAAACGGTGGAGAAACTTGAAACAAATGACAATATTAAAATAGAAGTCAATAAAGAAACTGCAGCAGAAGTTATTCATGAGACCACCACTGAAACAGCTACTTTAAAAGAAAACGCCATATGTGTTTGTCAGCATGATGTTAAAAATGACAATGAAGTTGAATCACAAATGGTAATCACAAAAGATAATGAAACAGAAAAAAATATAAATTTAGAAAATAAGTCAGCAGAAGAAATAATACAAAATAATGAAACTGACAACTTAACAGTAGTAGTAGAAGCACCTGCAATAAACAATGAATTAGAACAATCAAAACAGTGGGTAGATGCAGTACATAAAGAAAAACAACAAATCGAAGCCGAAAAACAAATGACAGAAATCGATAGTGGGCCGAAAATCAAAATGGTTGAAAACTCTAACAATAACGAAGGCAATAAAGATACATTGGAGAAAAGCATGTGTAAAAACAATGAAATAAAGACAGAAGCTAGCACCCTCGAATCAAAAAATCAAATAGATGAACTAAAAGCCAATCAACATGTGACGGTTGAAGAAGAAGATAAACAAAAAGCAGAGAATACAGAAAGTTCTGCCAAAAATGGCACACATGAAGAAAATGGAACTAGTTCAAAAGATGTAACAAAACCAAAAACAAAGAAAGTTATGAAGAAAAAATCGAAATCTACAGATAAAGTTGAAGAACAGACAGCCACATCTAGCGAAGAAAATAAAAATGCAACTGGTGCCATTCAGTCCCAGGCAGAAAACACCTCCAATGACCTACAACAAATGACAGAAAACAAATTCACGATTTCTGATGAAATTATAGATGGACAAGAAAATGTAGGTAAATTAGAAAACAACAAAAGCACCGATTCACTTCAAGATGACCCACTAACAGCTATTAAAAAAAAGTTCAGTCAACTATCTATTGAAGAAATTCATTCTGGAGATTTAATAAGTGATGACTTGACCAACCAAGCCGCTTTAGTGACTGAACCAATTATGGAGATTCCTAATGCATATGGAGGAGCTAAACCCAAACCCAGAAGCGCGATAAACATCGAAGAAGTGTTGACCGATGACATAACACTAGAGAATTATACAAAAAATGTGCGAAGAATTTCCAGACTAAGAACCATCAATGAAGTGCACGAAATAACAGATGAAGCTGAAGAAGAAAACATTATCATTTCGGCATTAACTCCTTCTTGGGTAGAGGCAGATTCGGACCCAAGTGGCGCAACGCATTCCACCGACACATCATCACCATCTCATTGTATTACTAAACATCGAATTGAACGGCCACCAAAAAATTCCAACTCTAAAGACAATAAAAATACACCGCAGTTCATAATGAAATTGAAAGACATAACCATCCCTGCCAACTACAGAATGAGATTAACCTGTTGTGTCATTGGTGAACCAGAGCCAAAAGTAAAATGGCTAAAGAATGGACATCCTATTGACTCATCAATGGGATATAGAGAAATTGTAAGTCTAAATTACGTAATATTGCGCATAAACTTAATGTTTAAATTCCATTTCAACTCATGCATTCAAAACTTTCTAAAAGTATTGCAATTAATTGTGCATCCCCTAATCGATTTTTATTCATTCATAACTAACTACTTATTTGATTTACTATTAAACCCTTCTCAATAGGCTATCAGCATGAATGAGTTTGAATAACGCCTCGACACATTCAAACTATGCCAACTCGATTATGCAAAGTCTTCCAAAATCAATAACATGAAAAGCATAGAATAAAAATAAATCAGTGTTAAACGAACGTTAAACTCCGTTCAATTTATAATACTGAAAGCAGCGCAGAGTAGATATTCAAACCAGTGGAATGGAAAAGTGATAAACGGAGAACCAAAATGCTTCCCATGAGAATATCCAAATCATTATTATGCATCCAATGTCTAAAGAAATTTACAATACAGTTCAAGTAATTTTAAGTATAGCTAGTATGGTAATCTGAATAATCCCGACCAAATTCGGTACCGTATAGTGTGTAATAAAAAAAAACCTTTTAAAAGATCAATGGTAGCAAACTACTTTTCTGATTAAAATGATCTATTCAATATTTAAGCTACATCAGAAATTTTCATCTTAATAATGTGCTCTAATGTTGCATTCAAGGAAACATCAAATAGCAGGATATTAAGTTATTATCCTAAGGTACTGAATAAACAATTTTATTAAAAAAGAAACTAAATTACCAACAGTCTAAATTAACCACTTGAGGCGTCAATCGATATTTATACCTTAATATTTAAGTTCATAAAGAATCTCCATAAATCACATTAAATCAATTGACTAAACATGTAATACACCAATATGCATTATATCGTTTACTGTACAATGAATATCACATATCCAACGAAGCAAATAAGTTCGGAATTATTAATTTTCTACATTGAAACCCTAATATACAGTATACAGTACTGTATATTACAGGAAATGAATATAATTTTCACGTTATTGAAGTACATCAATTCAACTCTCTAACTTATTTTTTAACTCATAAATTTCAACGAACTTAAATTCCATAATCTGCTACCTTAAAATTAAACGGATCAGCATAATCAAGGTGTTAACCATTGGGAGCGTAACTTTGACATAATTCTTTAAATTAGTGATATAATCTCACATAAAGTACACACCCTATACATGTGTATCGCCAATTGTAAAATAATGCATTTACTGTATATCAATTTAATTAGGACAAATTCATACTAGATTTATTATTTAATTTCTATTAATATTAAGCTAACTTTTAAAGTTCAAACACTAAACTGAATGTCATATTCACTAAAACAATTACCGGTACCATAAGCCATCATTCGCATGATAAAATCACCTTATTAATATAATAAAATGTTGTTACTTATTGCTTAATGAACCTATAATAATTAAAGTGCGTCGAATTAATAATAGCTTCAATAAAATAACTTTCATATGTATAATATGTTAATGTAAGTGACTAATTACATAAGTATGCATTGTCATGCCATGTACAGTGTACTGTACAATTTGTTTATAGTAAAAAGTTTCATACGGTACTGCAAATGAAATGATGTACTAATTTGATTATTACCAGAATGACCTGGGGATCTGCGTGTTAGAAATCCCTCGTTCCTCATCAGAGGATACAGCAGAATATACGTGCATTGCCAGCAATGAGAATGGAGAAACTTCAACAACGGGGACATTGACCGTCAAAGGTACGTAGGCACACTGCGTTCTCCATTACATCCGGTTTCGTGCATATATCGATCCATAACCCCCACTTTGCAGCGCAATATCAATCCAATTACCCATTACATTGCAAGTTCAAACTATGACTGGAATTTTTATATTACGGCATATATTAGTATATACAGTATATATAAACGATATCTACGTTTCGAAGAAAATCACTGCATTAAAATATTTTTTAATATTTGTATCTACAGTATATTACGGTATAATAAACGAGTAAGTAGACATTGTGTTTAACAGGACCTGATACAGTAATACCCATTGCTAAATTAAATCCAATACGCTATAGCGGCCTTTAGACAGTGGTGAAACTTGGGAACTCCCGTTTTTTTAAAAGATAATTTTTACATTTTTAAATGTCGATATTTTAGCTAGCATTTTGATGATTTTTAATGTTTTATTAAGTTTATATTTTCAACATTTTCGCATTTATGATAATTTACACTTTCTAATGATGTTTAATGGCTTTCAACTTAAATGGTTGCCTGGTTATAGTGTCAATTAAAAGTGCTAATAATATCAACAAATTTAGAATTATTTAAATTAAAAAATCCTCACATGTTCGAATTCCAAAGAAAATTTACAGAATTGTTATCACAGTATAACACAGGATATTCCTTTAATATAGCAAAACAGTGAATAATCATGAATAATTTCAGGTCTTTTTATTTTAAGAAATTCAATTTTCAGGGGCTCTCTTGAGAGACTCGAGGCCTGAAGGCTCTGCCTAAATTATAGTACTTGACTACCGTAGTTCATAATGTTTTTCAAAATAGCAACAAATTAAACATTAAAAATTAATTTACTCCTGTACTTAGTACAATAAGCTTACGGTATGTCCAATAAATATTATGATACTTATAATTTAAGTGCTGAACTGTATTGAGGAATACGGTAATTTTGCATAATTTTAAATAAAAATCATTAATGACAAACTTTTTTTTTTTTAAGACAAAATCAAACATGTGGAAATCGACCCAACTCCAACAACCAGACCAGTAATCGATACAAAAGGAAAATGCGGTGATTCAATTACAATGGACTGCTCTGTCACTGGATGGCCAGCTCCAATCGTCACATGGTATGCGCATCGGCACTTATCAAAATGTAATACAGTAGAAAAATTTATTTGTTTTGCTAGGTTAAAAGACGAAGAAGTGATCAAACCCAGTGACCGAGTAGCAACGACCGACTACCGTGACAGTGGAGCTCATCGTCTAGTTATTGACAATGTGACAGTCGGAGACAGTGGAGTTTATAAATGTGTTGCAACAAATCATCTTGGAAAAGACGAAGTTATGGCATCAATTAAAGTTTCAGGTGAGTACATGTCTATAAAACCCACATAATTAAACGTCCAAATCCACATTAATAATTGGCTTGCTGTTAAATTGGATATTTTTAAACTTTTATAATTAGTCGAATGAATCGACTGTTGGTGAACGATGGGCCGGGCCCCCCAACCTCATGAGTAATCGTGATAAAGACAAGTAATAAATTTCATTCAGAAGAAAAAAAGGAAGTTGTTATCAACGCATCACAGTCCGTTTTACAGCAGGCCAATTATTCACTATGCATTGCATACCATGGTAAACGCTAGACTCAACTGTAGAATTTATGGTCGAGCTACTGTAGTGATTATCAATTCCATATTATCGTAATGATTTTCATTTTTTCTAAATGTTACGTGTTGTTTTAAAGGCGATATTTGGCATTTTTATCAGTGAATTGACGGGGATTAAAACAAACAAGCTATTTATGGTACTGGTAGTCTAAAAACTGAAAACCAGTGACAATTTCTTAAGTTAAAATTTTAAAGAAATTGAGCTTTTTGTTAGACACTCATTTCAATCATACTGTAAATTTGGGCTCAATAAACGTTATCGGTTTTAAAAAACTTGATGTTATTTAGTTTTGAATACAAAATGTGTTATTTAGTATTAATGTGCTGCAATCTCAGTGGCGTAATTATCAACTATTATCCCACGATAATTCACTGATAACTGATGCTAACCAATTTAAAAAATTACTAACAACTTAGAAAGAAAAAGGCGATTAATAATTTCATACTACGGATCGATGGCTTGTTTTGATCTAACATATTGAGGCTTTGTATATACAATCATTATTACTATACGTTTTCCTTCAGCACAGTACAAATTGCACAATAGTATACAGAATCTACGATACATCTAATCTTATACCGTATACGAGTGATAAACTTAAAAGATCTTGTTTACTCCCCTACTAAGAATATTTAAACATTTCCTAACCGAGGAAGATTCTATTAATATTCTGCCATATCCATTTATAAAAGTCTTTATTTTTCTCTTTTAAGAGAGGATTTTTTTAACTTTTACTCCAGGGGTTGCTTTATCTCACATGGTGAGCTACAAAAAAACCAAGTGCAAAAAAGATTCACGTTTTTGCTTAACTTAATAATCTATAGATTCTAGAATACACAGTAGAACTGTAATATTTCATTTCTAAGAAATGAAAACATTCAACCAAATCCAATGAAGCAATTTATGTATGCCCGTCTTTTATCAAATTAGTGTTGCAAACGTTTGGCGTATTTTATTCAAATATCAAATCATGAAAAATAGATGTACCAATAAGTTAAAAAAAAAACAAAAAAAAAACATCCAATTTAGCGCTGGACTGAGCCCACTAATCATAAGAAATCCTATCTTTAAATCTAATGGCTTTACAAATAACGAAAAATTGTGTAGCGTTGTCTTACTCCTTTCCTGAAAGTTAGAATTTATATTATCGTTTAATATTTAGCGTTGACATAGTGTAATAAGTAAGTTACATATATGTGACTGCGTTTTTTAATACTTTGGGGTGGGAGCCATATATGATGCTAACTTATATCCGATATCTTGTACAAGTGTTTTAGTGAACGTGCAAAAAAAAGAGTATTGTGGTTCGTTTCACAATATAACTTGCACTTATCACCTACCGCAGACAAGACTTATTGTTTACCCCTAAAAGTCGACGCCAGTTAACGACGACCTTTAAACCAAAAACCATTTTCTTTCTTTCACATTTTGTGGAGACACCATCAGAATATTCATCAGCAGACTTTTCTCTTTTCTGAGTTAGCAAAAAACTGTTATGTTAATGACACAATGACCTTGCCGTTTGACATGATAAAATAACATTCATAATGCACTGATACGCAAACACCCGCGTGGTGTCAACATCTCACATTTATTTCGTAAGGTTAGTGCCATATTTGTAAAAATAATGAAAACATTACGCTTACCCTAAAGTCTTCTATTGAAGAAAGTTTTCCTTGATATAAAATCCTGTATGACGGATGAGGCCTTTTAATGCACATACTGTATGTAGGTTTTACGTCCAGGAATGGCTTGAGAGATGGGCAGTATTGAATTGTTCAATCATTTTATTCACACACTACAAAATCTACAGCTTCTTCTTTGTGATATTACATACGTTATCCTTTCAATTTCTTAATTAAAATAATTCGATTGATTGTTCATCCAAATTCACTAGATACCGTAGGTTTTATGTTGAGACAATGTATGACAAATAATCAAACACAGTATCGAACTCTAAAACTATGGTTCTCAAACTGTGGCACTTGATCCCAGAAAATTGATGTTTATTACCGGTAATGTAAGCTTCAAGTTTATAGTACAATACTGAGTATCGATTAGTTGAAATTACTGCAATAAAAGTTCAATTAAACTATGACAAATAATTACCAAAGACTAAAAATATGTACAAAAAAATGGATATGAATCGATACTTAGTAAAATAACTGTCACAATGTGATAACATTTGATTTTGAAAATGAGTTTGAGAATCGCGATTCGTGAGTTTAAAAATAACTTACTACATTATTATAATGTAGTTATTTCAAACAACTGTATTTGACTTGTCTACATAATTATGATACATAGTTGGATTTTATTTAATCAAGCTCTGCTTTTGTACATTGTAGTTATGCCCCACTGTGTAGTAATCGATTGATGTCAATCAATTAAATAGAGACAGGAGAAAAACTTATCCCTATCTTTATTATCTACACACAAACTGAATTAAGGTTAATAAAATAATACAAGTACAGTACGATTAACATAATGGTTAAATTAACAAGCTTTCTAATGAAATTAAACGCACTTAAATTGACGTCATTAAATTGATTTTAGCATCACGAATACTAGTGAATGCTCAATTTAATTAGTGAGAGTTATTATTTTACTGCAAGTTTTACGGTTGTTTTAGACATACAGTATCTACTGTATCGATTAATATTATAAAATAAAGATTTCATTGAACCACCATCGTTTGTTTCAATGATTTTTAAAAATTATTCTCGAATTTTAACTAACAATTAAAAAATAAATACACCAATAAACGGGGTGGCTATTAAGAAGAATGAGAATATTTTTGCAGTACTCGTGTAAATGTTTTCTGACTTTGTAAGTATATTTAAGTGAAATATGTAGTCATAGGCGCTTAAATTCACGTCTAAATGTCTTCATTATTTAGGCAAAAGAGAAGCTGAATACTCCAGGAAAGTAAGTAGACCGTTATTTTTTACAAAACCACACAACCGAGTCGTGAAGGAAGGAGAGTCTGTCAAATTCAGTTGTTCTGTGAGCGGCCATCCACCACCTCGAATTCAATGGGAGAGAGATGGATATAGTTTAACACCGTCGTCACGGATACAATTACTTGATAAAGACGACTTTCACTCTCTCATCATCAACAACATTTCACCTAGTGACGCAGGCACGTACAAAATCACCGCATTAAACTCAGCTGGGAAAACACTAACTAGTGTCAAGCTAGATGTCGTAGGCAAGTATAAACCAAAATTTGCATGTATAACTTCATGCATAGCAAGTGATTTCATTTAAAATTTAAATAATGATTCGTTCTATTCAGCTAAATCAAGAGCAGTGATCACTACAGTTCGTGAATGCAACACTTATGCTAGCAGTAGCACCAGTTATCAGAGACCATCAGCAGCAACACGATGTTACCAAATAACAGGATTCAACGTTCCACAAGTTCTATATCCCTCCTCATCTTCACCATCATCATCATCAACTTCGTCCAGTGCTCTAAATCGCTACAGGTATACTTCCAGATACAAAAAATGAAGACAATTCAAGTTCTGATTTAAATTCGAGACATTGGGAGAGCCAGTTAATTACAGTATATTGACCTTAATCCGCCAACGACACTTCATGTGATTAATCATGATCCTTTTTAGATAATTTCTAACATCAGTTTTTCTAACTCGAGGTAACCATTCGCATCTAACTTATTTAAAACGTTTGCCTGTATTACTATCCATTTAGTTTGGAAATAAAATGAATCTTCCATACCAAGAGCAACGCCTAATCGATTATCAATTTCACATTATTCAGACAATGACAGTAAAACTAGTAGTAGTGTACCGATGGGAAACCTGATGAGGGGTAATAAAATTGAAGTTCATTCAATATTGAGCGTTATGTTATGGAGACTTTATTTTGTCATGGAAACGTCATGAGTCACTTAAGATTTACACCATCGTCAATAAACATGGTAAAACGATGTTCAGTGAAAAAGTGTGGTATACATATTGAGATATGAGCATCATGGATAGTTTTAAGGTAATAGAACACATTTATAAAGACATGTCTGGCGTCAGTAAACGATGAATCAGAATTATAAAAATAGAGTGTACTCGGCTTAGTACAGTAATATACTGTGCTTTCACACACGATAAACAGAAAAAAGTGAGCCGAGGTAGAAATAGACTAGTCAATTACTAAACTAAAGATTCGAATTGTGCAGTAGGAATAGTATTTAAGATTTCATTGTTCCGTAGGTTAATTATTCTTTTTCCAACTCATGGAAAGCTGCTTAACTATTTATACAGTATACGGTCGATAAAACCAACAGTCAAAAGCTTTTTTTTATCAATACAGTTGCTAATTTTTATTGAAGGTCCTTGCAAATACATTTACAGAGGACTTGAATCAAGGAGGACAATTATTAATGGTTGGCACAATTTTGAAAAATGTATAAAACGCATCGATTTGTTTTACGAAAAAAATACAATAACAAAAAAAATAAAGAAAATGAAAAATCGTCCAATAATGGACACGATTACAATCGCCATGGAAGTAGCTGGAGTATTCCAGTCGTATTGCCAACTACGGAAAAAAGATACGCTGTCAGACGTCCCCTCCCAAGTATATTCATCACCCTACCCCCCACTTCACACGTTCAGTCCTCTTACGTCTGTCTAGTTATCTCTCCTTTCCTCCCAATGGTTTATAAAAATTCATTTGAGATGAAACACAGCTTATTAAAAAGTTCAAATGACCAACTTTTATCAAAGCACGAAAACAAAATACCATGCATCGTGGTCTTCAAGAGAATCATTCGATGCTTTTCACAAATTAAGACTAGATGATTAGCTCAATTCCTTTACCAAAAAATCGAAGAATCTTTTCACAATTACCACGAAAAATAACAAAATGAGAAAAAAAAATATTTCAAAATAAAAAAAGACTGGACGAAGAGTCGTGTTTATGCCTACCAATCACAACTCGTTATCCCTTTAGGCAGTTGATGCTAATTGGATTCAAAAGAGAACGAGCGATTGTGATGGGTACTCGACAAGAGGATGATTGGGTTCTGCATAACGTTTGAGGGGGACTTCTGCTATTGAAAACAGGCATAATAATTATAACCAATTGTATGTTTAGTCGAAGGGTAATGAAATGTTTGCAATTTAAAGAAGACGGTAGCAAAATTGGACTGACAATAATTTTAATTTACAAATATCAACGCAGTAATCTATTTGAGTTATAAGTTGAACTCTTAATTCAAATACTGTTCGTTTCAGAAAAAACTGAGCGATGTTTTGTCAAATCCAAAATAGATTCATATCAAAAAAAAAAAAAAAAAAGGAAAACGAAAAGTATCAATTTGTTAAGCAGGGATAATCGAGTTGTGCAGTTAAGCATAATAATTGTGCGACAAAAAAGCTTTCAATTTATGTTAAATTCAATATCACGTCTCCAAAATTTTGTTCCACCACGATGCCAACGCTTAAGCAAATCTAAACCTATTTTTAACAAAAGGGGAAACATTAAAAATGCATCTCGACTTGTGTAATTCAGACTGTTATTACGAAAAGGTGAAAATAAGACGCTACCTTTTAATATCCACAATTCTCTAAGTATTCACCCAGCTTTTCGACCACCGTTGCACACTGTTGAGGTTGAACAGGGTCTTCATATAGCGCAACAACGATTGCTGAATCAAAGGAGAAAAATCACAATTATAATCAGAAAAGTATAAAAAATAAACAAACTGATACCATGTCTATGTACTGACATTTGCTAAGTACTTATAGAATGTGTAAAACACGTCACACACTCAACAAATGATTGTTAAACAAATGCTTGTACATACACAGATAACGTAACCAAAATAAATAAAACATTACTTTGCTGTTTGTAATATTGCACGTTATATAATATTAAAATAGCTGAAGGTTGATTTTACTTATCAGTCATAAAAAAAGTCAATGCGTGCTAAAATTTTAAGTTTAAAACAATATTACAATTCCGTTACAGTTATTAAATGGCAAGTTTTTTTTCTAAACAATTTGAATGACGTTTATCAAGTTGAAAAAAACGTATTTAATATTTATATAAAGTACAGACAATAAAATAAAACATTCTCAAAACTAGTTCTGGTTTTACTTTGTTTAGTTTTCATGCAGTGGACACCAATTTTTCCTTTTTTAGCTCTAATGATTTTATCATCGCCAGATAAATAGATATATCGGTCTCCTCCAATAGTCAATCCAGACGTTTGTAATAGACCCTTGTCACCAAAACCCTTAGACACATTTAGCAGATCGTCATCCGACGTCTATAAAAAAAACAAAGCATTTCAAATATTACTATTCAAAACATATCAACAGAAAATATGCAAGAACAAAAACTAACAACTGTTATTAAAAACAATGCGTCGCTTGGGATTAAATTCCATTGTGTACATTTCACCGAAAGAGTACAATATAATATACTAAAAGTTATAATATATGGCATATAAATACTCAACCTACGAGAACTCATTTCTAGATTACAATAATTCCATGAAAGACGTAAGACAACGATTCAACATGCATAATCTTTTAGAAAGAAGTTTTCTGTATACAGTATTACGAAATATACGCATCCAAGCATAATCGCTACTGCTTGTCACGAAAATGAATCAAAACGCTGAAAAATGCACTACTTAAAAAAATGACAGAATAAACACTTATTTACGGAAATTATCCTTACGATAGTCATACACCGCATCTCATTTGATCATTTTATAAAGACAGTAAAATATATTTAAGAATAATTATGCATATCTAAAACCTCATTTATTTCGACTGAAAACAATGTACTGTCAAAATGGAAGGTTATATATAAATTACTAGAAAATTGCCTAAGTTTTGTCACAACTGCAATTTAAATCGAAAGTCTTTGTCGAGAATACAAATGAGCTGTGTTATTTATAAGCAGAATTGGTTTTATATTTTAGTGAACGCACAACGTAGCAATTCAACAGATGTTATAAGCAAGTACAGTATTTCACATCTGCAGTTGTGTAGTTTTCCCCTCCCTCCTTTCTATGATGTGTTTGTGTGACTGACTGGGGATCAAACACAGCACCTGCCCAGTGTACCGGTATATCATCAAAAAAAAAAATACACACGACCTATTTCAACGCACTGTATTCTCGTTTTTGACATCTTGTAGCTACAGTAAAATGACTCCTATATTTTATTTCGCCATTAATTTCTTAATCGTCACCGGTTATTTTGACAATTTTGTATTTCTTATATAAACGGTCATTGCTACGTCTGACAATCTTCATAAATAATCAACGAAAAAGCTCAAAAGAAACAAACATTTCCTTTAACTGGAACTTTTTACATGCAAAACAATTCCATTTTACTACAGCAAATATCCGTTTATGTGGAAATGAGACTTCCTCTTTTCCAAGCAACAGCCGGTATTTATCAGTGTTTTTCATTAAAGTCAATTTCCTAACATCGAATTTCCTTTTAAAAACAGAAAACATATTGTTTTACTTTATAACTTGACAATATAAGTCACTTAAACCGGACTTGAGCCAGACGAAATGCATCGTCCACATATGCATTATAATAATTATATTGCATTGAAATCTGCTACTCTTCCTTTTCCATCGCTGACAATGATTAACACTTGTATTTTTTTTAAAGTTCCATAAAATATGTATTAATGTCATCAGTAATGACGTACACAATACACCGAATATCTTTTAACACGTACAACTGTAATAAGCGCAAGTTTTGGCAAAAGTATACAGTTTATAAGGCATCAAAAGCAGTAAATTCCTAAATCCCCCTTCTCGTTTTATCTATGATGTCCTCGTTGGCAGCATGTATATGATGTTATTTTGCTTTTTTTTTTCTTTCAAAAAGTTGGAAACCGGTCAAACTGCGAGAAAAATTAAGCTCAGAGGAGTAAAAAACGAGTGCCCAACTGAGGTAAAGCACTTCATCTCCACTACAAATTTGTACGATACACATACTAACATGGCAAACAACACTCTTCCTCCAAGAAACTATTTTAGTTTCAAAAAAGATTTTTTTTAAAAAAAAAGATGCTTAAAATGTGCCTGTGAATACTGAGCAAGTTTAGTGTCAGCAGTAAATAAGGGGTGTGGTAGGCTGGTAGCTAGTTATCCGCTCGACTCCATTAAAAATTATATAGTAGTGTCTTAAGAGCAAATGACGTAAGCTTAACATGCAAGTAATGTAATTTAATTTTCATTATTTAGTTCAAATCTCAAAATTACAAAATATAATTTAACCTAAAGTGATAAACTAAATTCTTCAAATAAAGTTTTCAAATAAATAAAATATAACATCATAATTACAGACCAGGCCACATTAACTAGTGTCAAAAAGTCAAAAAGCTTAGCTAATTATTGAGCTGCTACATTTTAATATAACGTGCTTTAAAGAAACAAGAAAAAAAAAACAAGGATCGGTTTCAATAGACTGTTGACTAAAGTTGACACTTCACACAGGAAAGACCCTGGAATTTGAAACATGAGTCACCCAAAATCCAAACGAATCATCATCATGTCTTCTACTGTACATAGTGCACGCAAGCCACACATCTCTTTTGCTTCACATTTATTTTAAGGATGGGGAGAAAATATTGTATATAAAAGCTCAATGTACTATTATAACAACAAGCCATGTATTAATGCCAATCAATTCTTTAGGGATGAAGATAGAGGTGCTGCTGCTTTTTATCTTTTTACACTATTCAGACAACGAAATTGAGATCACTTGTTACGTGCCTGTATTTTTTTTTCTTTCCATCTTTAAAAAAAAAGTGCTCACGTATTTAAGTTGATTACAAAAACGGATGCATTAAAACAGAATTTTTATGTTAAGGAGACAATTACTAAAAAAAATATGCGTGGCCATGAAATTTAAGCGCCGGCAGTTTGGCATGATGGATGGTTAGTACAGCCGGCTAGCTAATAAAACACAGCCTTAAACCTAGACAAGGTTCGCACCATGGTTCTCGCACCACATACACACATGCTATGGTCTTTTCATAAAACCTCGTGCGCCACCTCCCTAAAGCCGCCATTTTATACATTGACGTGGCATTAGACTAAAAATGCGGCTTAGGAAAAAAGAAAACCCACTATTTAAAGGATATATTTTTCCATCATGCAAGATACTATCGTGCTTTTATATGAAAGATACATACTGAGGAGTAGTTGATGATTACGGTGATTACACCGAACGCCATACCCCCCTCCGACCTTAAACCTCCCAACCGCATTTAGACATGTCTAGACTTACATTAAATTGGTCGCTTTTTGCCCAAATAGCACCGTCGTGGCCGGCAATTGCTGCATGTTTAACGACGCCTGAAGCCATCAACTGTTTGTCGATATATTCTTGCCAGCTCATATTGAATATTGAGAACAATAAATTGGTATCACAAAATTTGACAAAGGCTTTCTCGAAATTTCCCCCAGCAAGAAACAACCGCCTCGAAAGAACCACAACTGACAAAAGCAAACCCGTCAAATGATTATGAAATGAAAACTCAGACTCGCTCACCTCGAATCCGCTACACACACTCCCTCTTATCTAATGCGCTTGTTCTATTCGTGAGAAAAGCCGACTTCAATAAACCAGTTATCTAGTTGCAAGTAGCACCGAGCTTATTTGGCAACCAATGAAAGACTAGCATTAAATTTTTCAAGCATTATTATCAAGCCATCATACGATTACAAAATTGCGCAATACTGTTCTAGCATCAATAACCAGAATGCATGCACGCTTACTGTCAAAAACAACGTTTCAAACTTTCAGGATAAAAATATTTTCTACTTTTGACATTTTTTAATATTTTCCTTGTCCTTATTTTTCTTATTACAAGAACAATAACAATCAAAATGCTCGTTTGGATTTTTTAAGCAATTACTTTATTAAAACGGCGTTCAAATGAATGTTATTCGCTTAAAATGTGTTAATTAGCATGAAAATAAATTATGCTTACACCAATAATAATTTATCGAAGTCAATATAACTAACGATTTAAACGTCTACCTAAAAACCAACGCTTATTGGATATAGCAGCACATCACTGTATGATTAAAATTCATATGGAAGAAACCTACATTTTACATGAATAAGTTTGACAGGACATTTTAAAACAAAGTTATAGTTGCTGTAAATTGTTACAAAATTATTTAAATTATAAACAGATCATTTAAGTATGGAAAGTTTAGATGTTTTACAACATGCAAAACAAGATGATGAACTTATCAATTTTTTAAAACTTGTTTTAAAAAAGTAAACAATAATATTACGGACCACAAATTCAATAACTATCGTTATCAGAATCATCAAAGTTATATTTAACAGGGACACGAGATCTAGCTGACCGAGAACGAGCTCCACCATCAAAATCAG
Source organism: Helicorthomorpha holstii (assembly GCA_013389785.1). Taxonomy (NCBI): domain Eukaryota; kingdom Metazoa; phylum Arthropoda; class Diplopoda; order Polydesmida; family Paradoxosomatidae; genus Helicorthomorpha; species Helicorthomorpha holstii. Next base: position 13,447,790 of record JAAFCF010006596.1, read on the forward strand.
ATGATCCATCATGCTTATCATTGTTCTATAATAAAAATGTCAAGAAATAAAATAAAGAAAAATGTTTCGAATAAGATCTTACCGTTTTTGCTGTTCCAAGATCTAAATCGGAATTCTCATCAGAGCTCATCGTTAACTTTACTGCCGCTTTCTTTGGGGAACGTTTCTTTTTCTTAGGAGGTGAATCCTCATCTGAACTGCCGGGACTAACTCGTTTCTTTGCCAACGTTTTCTTAGGTTGCCTTGGTGCTCCTGCAGGTTTAGCAGCTGGCTTTTTGACTGCTGCTTTAGTTTCTGTAACGTAATTTTTTAATTACTTGTGGTTTCCATTACGAATGTGATCACATTCGTAATGGAAACCAAAATTGAGTTTAAAATAAGCTTAGCTATTTAGTCATCTATATCCCAACTTTGTATTTAATTAATACCTAGCTCGTAAACATAAAGTAGAGACCCAGTACTTTATGGTAAAAATTGCAGTGGTATAAATCGCGCACCAAGGATTGTGAACCTCATTAAACATAATACCAATTATTACTATACTAGCGAAATTAACCCATAATCCATGAGATAGAATCAAAGGTACATTAGCCCAAATTAAACGTAAATGAAACACAACATCATAACCAATGATTTAGAAAACCTGTAATGGTATAATATGTATACACATAATATGTATAGTACAAAATTGGAATCCATCGCTACAATATTAATATAGCCCTCACATTATCACACGCATCAACTGAAGAACACAAACTTTTAAGTTAAAAAAAAAAAGAAGATACAGTACCTTTCTTTGGTTTAGAAGAGACCGCAAGGTCGGACTTGTCTAACGGTTCGCTGTCACTATCAACCATGAAATTACCATTATCTTTACGTTTATCTGAATTATTATCTGAGCTTCCAATTAAAGAGTCAAATAATGACGACTGCTTTTCAGCTGTAATAAAACATAATATTTTAATTAAAGAATGAATAGCAGTTCATCAAATGCAATAGTACCAGTTTCTTTGGCAGACTTCTTAATTTTAATTTCAGCAAAATCACTATCACTATCCAGAAAATCGTTTCCGTTATCATCATCTTCGCTATCTGATATCTTCTTACTTTTGCTCTTAGGAGCTGGTTTTGCTTTCTTTGATCCATCAAAATTTAAAGTCGTTTGTTTCAAGGCTTTAAAATTTAAAAAAAATAATTAGTATGAAAACCACTAATTTAAGATTAAGTTAAATACTTCGTTTAGCTGGTTTTTTCATATCTCCTTGTCCCAAACGTTCAGTTAAAGGTTTTATGTCATCGTCAGAACTGTTACCTTGTGTAGTTAAATCTACAGTGGAATCGTCCTTCTTCGGCTTAAGTTAAAACATTTTAAATTTGACGAATATTAAGACTTCATCAAAAATTACAAGTACGTACTTTTCTTCCTTTTTTAACGATGCCATCTGCTGACACCTTTTCAGTCTTCTTTTTAACTTCAGTTCTATCTATTACAGGCTCGACAACTCGACCATATGGTGACGGATTGATTTCTAAAGGTTGTGGTGCTTTCTTTCCTCTTCCGCCACTAACCACCTTAGCTTTCTTAATATGATTATCCTGTTCTTCACGTTTCTCTTGTAATTCTAGTGCCTGAACAAAAGTTCTTTCATTAATATAACAAATTACAAAATATGCCACATTTATAGCACGTACATGTAAAGCTTTTAAAAATTCTTCTAAATCTTCCAACCACAAAGCCGCTGGAGTTTTCTTTAATAAAATATTAAGTTCCGTTTCCTAAACAAAATAAATGTCAATACACTAAAACCTAAAATAATTCTGTTAAATGTTTAACCTTATGGCCTCTTTCTTCTAATAACTTGTCCTTTTTCTCTTTTGATAGATGCCATAGTTGCATGCTCATCAAGTAATCAAAATCTGTTGGAGCGTCAAGCTGTTTATCAGAACTTTTTTCAGTGTCACTAGCTTCAGTATCTGCATCTTCAGCGTCGCTTTTTTCCTGCAAATAAGATTGATCATGATTTTTACGCGTTAACGATTTCCAAAAAGAAAAAAAAACAAAACGGTTACTTCATCAGGAAAAGCATTTTCTTTCCATCGTTTAACTGGATCAGGATCAAATTTCCTTGCAATCAAATCGCTTATTATTACGCCCTTTCTTTTATTTTCTAATATGCAAATAATTAATCAAAAAAGTTTCGCTAAAGGTCATGATTTTACATACCAACAACAAGCTCTCCACTAATTTTTTCCAAAATGAAACGAGCTTGATTGGATAATTTTGACAATTCCGCTTTTAGAAGTCCTTCCTTAAATGACTTGCGTTTACCATAATATTCTAACCTTAGAGCAAAAAATTCACGAAGTATATCCAGAACGTCATCATAACGTCTAAGAACGCCATTATGATCAAAAAGAACCTAAATATTTTTACAAATAGACAATAGCTACTAATTACATATAAGTATCAGCCATTTTACCATTGATGAAGTATTTATCGGTGAATATAATTTAAATACTTTGTGTAACCCTTCAGTTTCGGCTTTTGCCAAGTTCTCCTCAGTCATAGAAATCACATAACGAACGGTAGTATCAGTATGGTACTCCTTGTAATCACTAAATAATATGTTATCAATAGCATATTTTAACAAAATAGTTTCATACTTACGTAATTAAATTGGCGCCTTTATCGTTTCCGGAAATCATCGGTTCAAGAACACTTTCTTTATATGCTTGCGTCCATGTACGAATTGGAAGTTCTGTGATCTCAAACGTTTTCTCGTTTATAATGCTAACAATTCCTACTGAAACAAATCTTTGAGCATCCATTTGATGAATCTGACCCCGAAAGTGTCTGTATGATGGCATCTAAACCAACCAAATAAATTTTATATCACATTTACGGAAACAATGTTTAAAATAAATTTATGGTATCAAGTTTCAGTTATAATAGTACCATTGGAAGAGGTTCTTCCCCATTTATCAGTCTTTTCAGATTATCTACAATTTCTCGGACATCATAATTAGGAATTTTAGTCATCCAACCAGTTCCAATTCCTTCAGCACCATTTACTAACAACATTGGAATTATTGGAATGTACCATTCAGGTTCAATTTTTTGATTATCTTCATTAAGATAATGTAACAAAGGATCGTCATCCTTATGAAAAATAATGCGAGCTAAGGGACTTAATAAAAAAAAGAAGACATTAGCAGCCGATATAAAAGTCAAATATCTAGATTAAAAGTTACCTTAATTTCGTGAAAATGTATCTCGGACTGGCGCAATCTTTACCACCCTGAATTCTTGTGCCAAACTGACCAATAGGCATAAGCAGATTTAAGTTATTACTGCCAACAAAGTTTTGAGCTAAGTTTATAATTGTTCCCATTAAAGACACCTAAATAACATTTATTGTTACATAACTATGAAGTAGTATACAATGCATAACAAAGAAGTACATGAAACAGTAACTTACTTCTCCATGATGATAGGCTGATAGCTCAGCTACAGAACCAGCCAACTGGGCAACTTTTACTTCTCCTTTCTTTCTTTTAAAGCACGTAAACATAACTTTTCTTTGACCAGGCTTGAAACCTTTAGACAACTGTTAATCATTTATGCACAACATTTATTCTGCAACTTTACCATCAATAATCGAAGGAATCGAGCGTTCATTGTCCATATTGCTAAACAATATCAGTTCTTTATTTACGAAGTCTTGATAACTGACCATCGTTGTCGTTTTATTATACAGATACAACTACAAAGAATCCGTAATATTTTCTAGATTTCGTATAACCAATACACAAATAATAATTTACCTCAGGCAACCCAAGCTCTTTCCTTCGTTTACGCTCTTCCATTCCATTCGTAAGCCATTCTTTACGTTGTTCAATCATTTTCTTGCTAAACGCCTACCGAAATATAACAGATAACCACACTAGAACCGTTATGTTGAATGAATAATATTTTTTGTTTACCAATTGAATAGAATTATCATCTTCCACACCCTGATACTTAAAACGAATACGATGCCTATCCATATCAGAAAAATACTCCTTAGCTTCTTGTGAAGTACTTGTACCCAAACCTAACAGCAAATAATAGGTACTTCAATTAATGCCCATAACATTTTAACAACCTTTATGTAATAATGAGAACCTTTGTAGTATTTTATTTTCCATGTGTGCCAATTATTGGTCGCTTTCTTCCACTCTTCAAATTCAGGTAAACTATAAAACGATTTCGTTTCTTTTTCCTTTTTTACCTGTAAATTAATTAAAATAATTTAAAAAAATAGTTTTTATGTTTCAAAATACAGAAAAACTTACTTTAACAATGGGAGTAATAAACTCCTCTAAAAATGGCATTCTAAGCAAACTAGGCCAATTGTGATGAATAAAATTAATCAAAAGTCCTTTAATATGAGATCCATCTTGATCCTGATCAGTCATGATCATCAACCGACCATATCGTAAGCTTAAAAGATCTTCTCGAGACTCATACTTTTTCTTATATTGCAAACCCATAATTTTGATGACATTATTGATCTCAGCATTGTCCATAATCTAGATTAGAAATAATTAATTAAACTTAGATTAAATCACTGACCTGTTTTTTGACACATTACTGACTTGTTTAGATGATGCCTCTCGAACATTGAGAATTTTACCCTTCAAAGGAAATACACCATAACGATCACGACCGATTACACTCAGACCAGCAACAGCCAACGTTTTAGCTGAATCTCCTTCAGTTAATATAAGGGTGCAATCGATTCCATGTTTTGTTCCTGCATCGTTTGCGTCGTCTAATTTCGGAAGTCCCTTTAATTTCGATAATGTTCTCGAACTGCATTTTTTATTTAATTGAGTCTATAAAAACATTAAAAATTACAGTATTTCTAAAGAGTTCAATATCCAAAGAAAGAAATGAATAAAAATTTTAGATACCTGAGATTTGAACTGAACCCAAGTCATAATCGATTCAATGATACCAGTCTTTTGAACGGAAGTCATAAACTTTTCAGATAATGTGCACTTCGACCCAAAACTTTTAAGTTGTAAAGTCATAAGTTCCTTAGTTTGCGAGTCAAAGGTAGGATTTACAATTAAACAGTTAACAAAAACCCACATATGACTTTTAATCTAATAAAATAAAAGAGCATAAATACAATCAACTAAATTAATATTATCAGTCAATATACTGTAGTACCTGAAAGGGTTTAACAGTAACCGCTTCTTTCTTTGTCTTCTTTTTTACTATTTCAGATATCTTGTCGGTTACTAAATCCAAAACGTGATCAACATGTCGACCACCCTTTAATTTGATCAACAGTATAAGTAATATGTCATGTAAGTTAACTACGATGCTATAAAACGTGTTAATGCTAACCTTGGTAGTAGCTATGCTGTTAACAAAGCTAACTTGTTGAAGTCCTCTATCACTGCAAGTTACAGCAACTTCCCATCGATCATTAGCAACTTCATAGGTAACTTTTAATTGATTTCCTTGCTCATCTACTCGATCCTTGAGATACCAATCAACGTAATCCTTAAATCCTTTAATCTAACAAAACCAAAATAAGACATTCACCATTATATTTTGAATAAAATCATCATAATCCTCAACATAAGTACAAAAGTACTACTTAAAAACTACTTAATAAATCAAGAGATTTGCAAACCGGTAAACGTTTTCCATTGAGAAAAACTTTCACATTCTTGGTTGTTCCAGCAACGTCATAAGCACGACGACTCATAAGCCCAACAATATCTTTATTCAAATCAGACATTTTAAATTTTTTCAAATCTGGCGAAAATTTGATACAGGTAAAATCCTCTCCTTTTGCTGGTTTAATAACAGCGTCGTTTGTACTAGTCATGTTATTTTTCCACACCTGTAACAAATGAAAAGTTAAAATCTTTCGATTTAATCGCTTTCAGTTTAATCATTACTTGTTTAAAATGATTTCCAGACTCTTTGTGCGACGTTTCCACACTAAATTTCATACTAAAAATATTGCATAACTTCGCTCCAAAACCATTTCGACCGCCTGCACATAAGTACGTTAACTAACTAACATTAATAAAGTTACACAATATTAGATTTATACCAGTCACTTTCTTTTCCTCGTCGTTATAGTTGCTCGATGTCAACAAATGCCCAAAAATTAATGATGGCACAAACATCTTCTCAACTTTATGTTCAACAACCGGTATACCAGTACCATTGTTATAAACTGAAATCTCATTCTTCTCTCTAAAATATATAATAAAAATTTTACAAATTGTATATTACGTTCAGAAAATTTATTAAAATTCTTACGGGTTAATGTCAATTTTTATAACATCCATCTTTGGACTTCTTTGTTTATTATCAGCTGCATTTACTAAAATTTTAAAAAAACACAAGATAACGTTAATAACGTCTTATAATAATATCAGTATTTCATACCTATGATTTCGTCAAAGATCTTGTATAGACCTGGAACATACGTAATTTCTCGATGAACTAAGCCAGTATCTTCACCGTCATAAACCCACATAGGCTAATCAAATTTTCCATATTAAAACTAGTTAACTCATGCGCAATCATAACAGAAATGTACCTGTGTGACTGGTTCGACTGATCCAATATATGTATCAGGACGAAGGAGAATATGTTCCAGTTGAGTTTTTTTCTGATAAATTCTTTCGATTGACATCTTTTTACTAGCTCCATGATCAACCAACGGAATATACTCTGGAGAATCACTCATGTTTGAGCTGGAAAAATATAAATCATGATCATTCAGTTATCTATTTCTGCAGAACGAAATTTTTAAAAGAACATGTCAATAGATACTGTATAAACATGTGAACGATTTATTGTCTAAATAGTTAAACGTTATTACCTAAATTTTAAGAAAAATGTTTATTTTAAATCAGAATAATTAAGATGTCATTAGTACCGGTAACAGTCCATGCAATCGAATTCATTCATTTTCATAATACGGTATTCGAATACATAACATAAATTGGTTTAACATTAAATGTGCACTAATGACAACCTAAAAACATTTCCATAAAAAAATTAATAAATTATTCTAAAGTTACCAATAAAATTCAACGGAATTCCTCGGTTGAATGAGGCAAAACAGTTGGCGCCAAATTAAATTTGTGCGCCTTGTAAGGCATGGCATATTAGGGATACATAAATATCTTTGAACATTTAACTAATATTTGCCATGTTTATGCTAGACAAAATTATAAATTTTCTTCGGTTTCAAATAAATACTAAAATAATCGTAAGGCACCGGTTTCCATTACCATGCCGGCAATATTAATGAAGACCGACCAGTGACATTCAATGATAACAAAACGGCAAACTGTCATTGCCATATTCGAAACCTCACACTGCTGCCAAAGTCATATGCAAGTGGTGCAACATTCGAAATAGCAACCCATAAGCAATAAAATAAATAGATACCTAATTATTTCTTAAAGCTTCGAAATCCACTGTTGAATATGACAAAAACAAAACCACCATTTATTACAGGAAGACAGTAGACCACTTCTTCTCCTTGAATTCGTTCCCGGTCTTTGTATGCAGTGTAGTCAGTCTTTGATGTTCCTAAACGATGTGCTTTATAAAATAATATCAAAATCCTTACAAACTTCAAAATATATAAATTAAATGTATAATGATATAATTGATATAAGTAATATGCCAAATAAATATTATGCAATTTTATGAAATTAATTTATCTTTAATTTGGCAACACTACGACCACGAGAGATCAGTTGTTTCTCAAAGTTATAGCTCACGAGCTAGAATTAGGGAATGGAGATTAAAATAATTTAAAGAAGGGTTATAAAATTATTTCTGACTTTAATCTTAAAATATTTTCCTTAGATAATATATTTTTTAATATGCTTTATTATTTTTAGAAAAAAAAATTAAACCAAATAATCAAATAATAAAACCTCAGCTTAATTTGTTTCCATACTAAAATTATGTTCACCGGAATTTTATAGTTTTTGAATAAAATTTGAAAGCCAAGTTGAAGTTTATAAGCACTGTATTTAATGCTATCTTAACGACAACTAAAATTACACGGTGGTTTAAAATAATCCTGATAAAAATCGTTACAAAACACAAATCGAAATCTATGCTGTGTCGAATCTACTAAAAACGGTGTTAAACGATGTTACTAAAAACGATACTAAACCTGATTTTATTTTAAAAATAGAAAAAGTTCAGAACAGATATGAAACGTTTCTCCAGTTAAAATTGTCCAACTGATGATTTTAGTACTGTATTAATATTTTTATTTTTGACAAGTATCGACATGTTCAATTAAACATTTATCTGAAAATTCATTAAACAAAATAAAATGATTTAAACAATTTATTATTTCGCTGTACATAATTAGTTATGATGTAAATCCAAGAGTTTTTCTAACACAATTTTCGGCCATTTTGTTAAATGCTTCACGATCTTCTCTCCACATCTTAGCAGCATCTACATTTGCTCCACTCTCATCGTTTGGCTCTACATTCATGTAATAAAATTATCATATTTAATAACAAGTTCATTAAAATTACTTAATACTGATAGTTCATTCTGTTATTATACCTGCAAGCATACTGACAACGGACAACAAGATTTTTTCTACACTCTGTACCGGGCTCCACCTTTCAGCACTTGATTCATACCCCATAGGATCATCACCAGGAGCATGCAAAATCGATATACAAACCCGACCGTCGGAATAAACTAATAGTTAGAGAAATTGTTATTTTAAATATACATAAAATAAAAGAAATAAAAAATTCAAAACATTTAGGAGTACAATTTGAACAGTTTGCAATATGGAATTTTAGTATAATTTTATACAAAATGTGTTGTAGATAAATCATAAAAAAAAAAACAGGAAAAAGGTTTCAAATTATTAAGCTACCAATCGCTTATTAATCTGAAGATTTTTTTCTTAATTTACTTAAACTACTTAATATCGTTATTGTGAATTTCAACTGATGGCAGATTAGCACAAGTCTGAGTCTCCATTAAAAATAATTCGAACGCTCTATTCAAATTTCGGATACTACTATAGATTGACGTGTGTACTAAACTATAATTAACATCGAGCAAAATTAATATACTGAATTAAGTTTAATTCGTTGATTTACTATTTGGATGAAACATGTCGCATGTAAACTGCATCTTAGGTGGGCTAAGTGGATAATCCGGAGGAAAAATTAATTTGGCTGGAAAAACTCCACCTTCAAAACAAGTTCCTTCGGGGCCACTGAATAAATGATACATTATTATTCATTAACGATGCAATATACTGTATTGTAACGTAAAAAATCTGTAATTCGTTTACTTACGTTATTAGGGCCTCCCATTCAAAAAAATTTTGTTCATCAGTTGGTCCAGCAACTATGCCTTCCGGTGGGTTAAGAGTGAGCTCTACAAATAAATTTACAATAGAATTAACTTATAAATGCCGGTGGCTATCTTCAGTTAAAATGAAACGTGTACATAAATTATGTAACCCTTAAATTGTAAATATGTACAATAACTATAACCGTACATTTATCAAACAGCGTCATTCTATTTTATGATGCCTCAATGATAGATTCCATGCGATAATGTGAGTTTGTTAATATTAAGATTAATAAAATCCATTATTTACTAATAATTAACTTATTACGTTTGTATTCGGCCATAAGTCTTCTGAGTGCTGAGCCTGCCATCTTTGCCACAGATCCAAAATCAAATCGGTTATATTCACAGCTATTGCACAGTATATTACTAAACAAAACTATGAAAATTTCATTTCCACGTAATTACAAACAAGAATTGAGCATGATAAACTCTTGACAACAATACCGGTAACAGTTGATGAAAATGACTGTTTTTAAAGTTCAATTCAGTTTACCACTGCAAGCCACGTTTACACAGCAATAACACGACAAGTGGGAAACGCTGACGAAGTTAGAAAGTGGCAAATTATGCGGCAAGAAAATCTGGCTGAATGGCAGACGCTAGCAGCCTCGGTTTAAACTTAACTGCGGTACAAGTAAGGTAAATAAGATAAAATCTTTAAAATAATTCTACAGTATTAAATGGTCAAATTTGCCTTTAAAAGTTACTTTTATTATTAATTCATTTAATTGTTATATAGTAATCACATCAACAAAGATCACTACAAGACCGTTTTTTGATAGTGGTTTAAGAGTTTATGCAATGAAGGAAACTGGTTCTTCACAAATAACCTTGTAAACTAGCTCCCCGACGTTTAATCTTCTAAGTCTAATGGTTCTGTAATTCAACTGAATTATCAAAATACAGTATTGTACGGTATTATTATTTATTATGTTAAATTTCATAACAGTGAGTTTGTTTATTCTTCTGAAAAAATAACCAAATACTGTACTTATTGAGGAACAGATTTAGACTTTTTAAGCTGAAATTTCACATCTACTGTAATTTGAGAACCAAAAGAGATCCAGTCATGTATTTAGTGCAACTTAATACACGTAGATACCGGTACTGTACTTTTAATTTCTAAAAATTGGTTATTTAGATACAGTACTTTTAAATGGAATAAGCTGGCTATCTAAATCCTTTCAAATACGATTAGTGCACTAATTTAGCAATGTAGGTTTTTTTTTTAATTTACTGTATTTTCAAATACACTGTACAATTCAAGAACTAAGAGATTCAGTCGTTCTCTTTTAATTTCTTTAATTTAGCAAGCAAAAGTTTAATCGTCACTGTTGTCTAATGTAACAGCCCAATAATAACTATTTTAAAGTTATAATTACCATTCATTTGGATTCCATTCATTCACATAAGTTCACCTAAATTTTCGTGCGAAAGTCGTACAGTGAAAAGTTCCATATTAAAAGTATGTAGTATTTTAAGGGAAAGTTATTACCTGGGTAAGAAAACATCAACTGTATTCTCCCGGCTATGGATAATAAATTGTAATTTTCTTGATTAATCTTGAAGTTCACACATAAAATATAACATGCAATATTTATTATACGGCACCGTATAGATCCTGTGTTTTGACAGGATCACAAATTGTAATGTCACACAGCCACTTATGTATGTAGGCATCATTTATTTATGAAACCCCATAAATAACATGCATTACGATGCATATATAACAAATGATATGTTAACTCATTCAATTTCATGCATCAACTTATACAGTATGATAAACAATCAACATTTCCATCATCAATTAATAGCAACCTTAGCTTGTATAATAATTATTGAATTGTTGCGTAAACATGTTGGGTTTTAAATATTAGCTTCACACGATTTCTTACAATTTTGTTAACTGATAAGTTGATAACTCATATTGTCGTACAAAATGTACATTCCTTTCATTCTTCGCTCTCGTTAATCGTCATACAAATGTATGGCAATTAAAATCTTTAAAAATCAAGTGTAAGAAACAAAACAAATTTTTTTTGCAAATATACAGGGACAAATTGACACTCTGTGGGAAATAACACTTTAGCGTTTTCTCTATGCAACAATACTGTATTTAAATAAATATTATCCTATTAGGCAAGTATACAATTTATTCACGCATATAAACAGCAAATTAAAGCATGTTCCATCATCATTTCCATTGATATAATTTAGTGACTAATTGCAAATAGCAATTAATAGAGTATATTATGTTTTATATAAATACTTTTCGCAAGTAAAATATACACTTCTACTCATTAACATAACATTTGTTTTTAAAATAATGATTTTCTATAAGATAATGATTTCACCTTTTGCAGCATTTAAAAGTGCAGAAGGGTTCTTATATTTGTTTTTATTTATTTATACCGTACTCATAACGAAAATGTAATTTTTTTCATAAAAAAAAAATTAAAATACTTAAGCAGATTGACTTGTTACTAATGAATTTACCTAAATACTGTCAATTAAGTGTACAACATGTCAGATAACATTTTGTTATAATATTAATAACATTTTTAACAATACATTTTTACACCATTGCTTGGTTGCTTATGAACAACTGTAATTACGCCCAACAATTGTAAAACGCTGATCGACTAGAAATTTTTAAAAAAATAAAACTAAAAGAAAAGAAAAGGTAATACAATAGCAGAACCTACGCCGTCAGTTTTAGTAATTTTTTGTGTACTCGCGGTAGTAAAATCATTATTCAATCACATCAAGTTGCGTTGTTAATTTCGGTGTAGTTTCCGAAGACTCGTCCTTAGCACCGCCACTTTTATTTTTCTGAGATCTTAGTTCTGCATCTAAAATCATAATTAATACACTATTAATCCATTTTAGACTTTATCTAATCTGCTAAGTTAACAGTGGCGTATACTCGTATGATAAACATTCCTTGAGTTCTTAATAAACAAGTGTATAACTTTATAGGTTAATATAAAATCATACAGAAAAATCTCAATCTTTTGAGGTTCATGTCTATCACAGAGACAGTTTTAATGGTTAAAAGATTAGAGTTTTAGTGTTTAATCGCCACAGTTTGTCCAAAGCGGCATTGCCAATCAAATCTTAAGACACGCCACTTATAAACAATTCTAAACATTAACAGTTGATTATAAAACATTATAAATCTTACCACGGATGGCCCGCTCTTTCCATTTGGCTTTGTTATCATTTAAACAATTCACCCAAGGGCGTTTAAAGTCTAATTGTGTAGGTGAAACTGCGTTTCTCGGTGAATTTGGTGCACTGTCATCTGAAGACCTCGTTGAACTTACACTACCTGTACTTCCAACTGATCGCTGAAATCGAGATCTACCTACAGCTCCTATGTTAGATTAAAAATGAAAATTAAGATTATAATGTTACTTAGAATGTTAAAATACGTACTTCTAGTTTGCCCGGAAGAAGTACTGGATTGGTCAAATGACTCTTCTGTTATTGAACCATCTAAATTTTTCGAAGATTGCATAGCTAACGAGATCTTTTCCAACATGTCTCCACATACGTTCATGCTTGGCTCCACAATAAAATCAATGAATCCTAATAAAAACAGAGCATATCAATTTATGTTATTACCGTTAAGTTATTTGATTGATCACACAAACCTATTTGTGACTCAGCGACTAATGTATTATTTCGATCACATAACGGTGAATAAGGAATACCCAAATCCTTTTCTTTGTCACCCTTAAAAAAAATTAACTGTTAATTTTTTTAACAATGAAAAATACCACATTTTTTATAAATACCTGGCGAAAAAATTCTTCTATAAGTAACTCTGTCCACCTGTGATGCAAATTCCAACTTTTACTAGGATGACTAATATCGCAACAGTGTAGAACAAGAGATAGAGCTTTTGATTTATCAATACTACAAATAAACATTAGTTAGAAAACACACAATACAATTATAACCGAGTCTTAACTAACTTAGCATCTGGTAATAATAATAAATTTTTCATTATTTTTATTTGTTGAAAGTGATATGACATATCAGTTGCCAGCACCATGTCGATCACCAAGTTTCGAAACTCCCTATTTATCAAATTAACAAGCCATTAGAGTGTTTCATCTTAAATCAAATAATAACCTCATACTATGTTTCTCATTATTACCTAAATTCTTCTCTTGATAAATTGCTTAAAATGTTATTTTCATCTTCTCTAATCAACCGAAATGCAGCGCTACAATGATGATTTTCGAGCACAGCTCGATCATTATAAAGTAACGCGGTGTCAGACCTATCAAGTCATTTTATTTGAAATGATTTAATTCAAGTTAACCATATTTATTTATTCAAACGTACCCTGACATTACGTGGAAATTATTTGTAGTACCCGTATGTTCATAATCGTGAATAATCGCTGCTACTAACGTAGCAAATACTTCCAAATCTGTCATCCAGTTCTATAAAAAAAATATTTTAGTAATTATAACGTTCACAATGTAAATTAACAACTACATTTGTTTTACCATTAATCCCAACTGACAGAGCATATAATGGACAGTTTGTGTGACATCTGCAGCATGAATATTGTTATGATATGGATTTTTATATCTGCAATACCCTTGCTCTATATTACACAAAAATGACTCCAAAACGGTAGACGAAATCTTTAAATACCATTAAATAATAAATCAGATTAATCCAATTTGCTTTTACTATAAAAACTGGCAACAAGACTCACTTTAAATTTATGTATGATTCCATAACGATTTAAAAGGTCAAAACCAATGTATCTAACTGGTTGGCCAACACTGACATCATTTACAGCAAAGACATCAAAAGACCAATCATCTAAATTCTAAAAAAAACCATACAATACAAACATAGAAATAACTTACAAGTGATTTAATAATTAAAAATTGTTTTGTAGGAATTGTCAGAAATATTCGTATTTAGGAAATGTGTATAATATTAATTTTATTAACTTTTTTTGTTATTTATCCATCATTAATCGATTAACTATACTGTTACACTGTTTTAATATTTCTGTATGTTCGACTCAAATATTTTGTCTCTTTTAGGATGTATCAACTTAAAAATACCTTTAAAAGAGTCACAACTTGAGGAGGAAATTGGGGCATGGAAGTACTGGACATCCGTCTGTAAATTCTATAAGTTTATATAAACAAGCAATTGGTTAGAAACTTAAAACTTGTATCCAGATTGGTTGTAGCAAATAAAAGATACCTTTCGACAAATATTCCAGCTCTGATGGCGTGTGCCACAGTACGAAATCGTGGCTTTTCGTCCGTCCTTTTTTTTCTTGCACTAAGTTGCCTTGTAAACGTGGAAGCCAGCCACTCACGTACCTCAGGAGGAACTGCATCAGGTTGAACTTCTGATAGATCATCTTCTTCATCGGCAGTTCTCCTATTATATTGGATTCAATAAAAAAAATATAATCTTTTGTGATGATGACGTCAAGCTATACGATCAAATACTAAAGTGGATCCGTATACTGTATGTGACTTAACAATTAGTTTTAATGTTGATTTAGCTACAAATTTATTCATTCACTGCACAGTTTCATCAACCGTTTCGTGTAGCGAGTGAAAAGACAAGCACTTCGATAGAAAGAATGCAAACACAAGACACCGACTTAATCATGCAATAATATTCAAAGTATGTTGAGAGTGTACTGCAATTAGATTTTATTTTATTATTATGAAACGACACAAATACAAATGTTTAGTCGACATGTGACTACTGTACATCAAATATGCGATTCATGTCGCTATTAGAAGACGAATTAAGAAACATTCCAGACCACTATCAAAAGATTACTTTACGTGCAAATCTGTTACGACTCATCTCTATATTTTACTACGTTCTAATTTCTATATATCTACTGTACATTTCTCAGATTTCACGCATCTTATGCAACTGAAATGCTTGGAAAATGCGCTTTAAAGTGTTAGCTTTTAACGAAGCTGATTATAATTATTGATTGGCTTCATTATAATACTGTACGTGACATATCGTGTAATTATTTTCTGTATTCCATCGTATTAACAAATTATTAAGTGTTGCATGATTTACCATGCTTACTTAATCTAGTAACCGGTTTGACAATCATTAAACATTTGAGCTATTTTGTACTAAGTTATACACCAACGAATGCATTGTACAGCTACCCTACCACTATATACCGGTAAATATGGTTTTTAAAACATATAGTTAATAATTTCTTTAATTAATCAAATAATACAGTCACTTGAATTGTTTTATACGAAATTACAACAATTCAGACCACATAACTACATCGGTATGTATGCTTAGTTTTTACTTACCGGTACTTTTTAAATTCTTTTTATGTTTTAAAATGCTCATTTTAAAATTTAAAAAATCACCAGTCATGAAAACCAGTTATAATAATTTGAAACCCCAAAAAAGATTACAAGTAATGACAGTTAATATAATTGTTTCTAAATTTCAAACATACAGTACATCTGCTGTTAAATTGCTTTTATGTGACACTGTGTATGTTTCTGTCGAGTATAAATTGTGTCAAGTCAAACCTGTAGGCGTTATATTATACTAAACTTTTATTTAATTATCATGTTATTTCTGTTCACTGTTGCATTCAATGTCTAAATGATTGTTTCCATAGCATCATTCTGGCTTTAGATAAACGTTCAGCTCTACGATAGCATATCTTGTATTTAAACTTGTGCTTTCTTATTGTTCCATGACTACGCAAACAGAAAGACTTTGTAAAACAAATAACGATTACACATCAAAAAGAATTACAGAAGCAGACCAAGAAGGTGCCACACAGTTGAAAGAGAAAAAGGAGTTGGGTGGGCGGGGCAACCACAACACCAACAACCTTACGTATATAATATAAAGTCAAAAACATTGATATAATAAAGAGACAAGAGATAGAGAGCGATAGACAGAAGTTGGAAATACTGTATAAACCTTTTTACTTTACAAGTCCACAGTTTGGAAGATGAGGAAGAAAAAGATGTGCATGAATTGGTAGAGCTGGGAACCCTATTGGTGGTGGCGGTGGTGTTGATAGTAGTGGGTCGCGTAGTAATAGATGTTGAGGAAGAAACGACTACACATTTGCTGTCAGATGTTCCCAAGATTGAACTCTTCTCGCGGACGTCAACTGGGACAACAGTGGTCGAAGTGTTGGCGGTGGCAGATGTGAGAACAGCAGAACTAGTTGAGCAGGGACTTTGATCATCTTCTGATGTAACCACCCTATAGATAAGCCAAGGAGCCAAGCCACATGGCTAATCATACTTTTCTTACGCACACAATAGATCTCCCAATCACAAAAATATGATTAATATGACATATTGTAAGTGGGCCCCCAAACCCAACTAAAAGTTAAAAAGTGGTGAAAGCAAACAGATCAAAATTTACTTCACACACAATGAAGAAAAAGTGGTTTTTATGTGAATTAAGACAATAAAAATGTAACAAATAAGTAAGGACGTATAATACACAGAGTACCCCTGTAGAATATTAAGAAATATCACAGAAACACATCTGAAATGAAGTGTTGAAAGAAGCAGACAAAATGTTTGACAAATGTTTAAATTAAAAAAATGCTTTGTTTATGTTGTAATGAATAATGTAAAATCGGATTTTAAGCAATCTAATTTACGTCATGTTTTCAAAGCACAAAAATTAACATGCCAAGAGGTTGACATGCCACGCAAAATTATTCAATTAATAGAAATTGATCTCACCTATCGTCCGCGTATACCGCTTCCAATACCTGAACTGCAAACTGAAGATTCCGCTGAAGAATATCTGACGAAACTTCTCCAATTCGTAAACGTTTCAAAATTGATCTCAATCTATAAGTTATAAGTCAAAATAAATAAATGCAATTAATCATTATGAAGTTTTACTAATTTTTGAAATGTTTAACAATTAATAAATAGCCAGCTACTGTATTCTTATTTTTCTAAAAACAATTGACTTAAATTCATTAAAATTGGTCTCAATAAGTTTATTTCATGTGGTAAAATAAACCTCAAATACTGGTATTCTATAGCAGTACTTTATAACAGTATAGTAGTTATTAGTTTATTTCACTTAAATGTCAAAACTATACACGTGTGATGACTGACTCAACGGTGACTTTGGGGAGTCGAAAACAGACCCAAATGGATGGCTTTTATTTAGAGCCCATAAAGAAAATGTTTTCATATTAAAGCCTAAAAATAGCATACAAATTCACGGTATGACATTTAAGTAGATTTTAATGCTAGTATCTCTGTTAATTAATTAACAGTGCGTGATATGAAAAAAAAATGAAACATGCGACCACACCTTGGTTGAATGACAGCCAGAATGAAATATTATATAAATGAGCAAATAAGTGCGTACACTTTGCTTCAACAATTGAGATAAACAGAATTACATTGGAGTTGTTTTAGAGAGCATCTCCTTTACGTCTCATTGACTTTGAATGTCGACGTCAGATGATACTCCAAATCAAATTACTGCGATTATTCACACAACGACTATAAAATAGCAGCGATATTATTATCACTTCTAAGTTAAGTTATATTATCAACATTTCCAAGTGTCTAAAATCATCTAGTCGAGTGAGAAATTAAATCGACTGTAAAGAATTTCATATATGGCGCGATGACTATATTCAAATTTGTAAGTTACATATCAAACTATATGTTACCATTTTATTACTTATAAAACAACTGCACCATACGTTAGCTGCCTAGCAACTAATTGACTGTTAAAACTCTGGAGAATAAGTTTACTGTTTGACTTTTAACCAAATTTCGATGTCGGTTTTAGTAGTTTTTGTTACATTTTACATTTACTCATACTTAAAAGCTATTTTCGTGACTTTTTGAATTAATTATAAAGGCGACTGGAATCTTATATTATTAATACATAAAATGAAATAAAATTCTTGAAATTAACGGAATTTTATACGTTAGTTATATTACTTAAAAGTTAACTTATGTAATACTGCTCGTCTTATAGTGTAGTAATAATACTGACATTTACGATACAGTATACTTATGCTATAAAACCTAAACTTTAGCATACTGTAATACTTTTGATCAAATTTTACAAAGAAATGAGCTGTCATTAATTTGGACAATGTCAATAAAACTATACTGAAGTTTATAACATAGTTTTATATTTTTAAATAACATTTTACTGCAATTAAGTTATTAATCTAACCGATAATTTTTCTCATAATCTTAAGTGATCATTACGTCAATAGTCGTCCTAACAAATTAAATATAGCGTCAGTTTTCAAATGTCACGTTGCGCAGTCAATGTAACAAATAAAATAATAGATTAGCACACGTGGCAATTATGTAATATAACACGCT
The DNA here is from genome assembly GCA_013389785.1 of Helicorthomorpha holstii. NCBI lineage: Eukaryota > Metazoa > Arthropoda > Diplopoda > Polydesmida > Paradoxosomatidae > Helicorthomorpha > Helicorthomorpha holstii. Next base: position 13,466,621 of record JAAFCF010006596.1, read on the forward strand.
ACTCATCTTTAATTTATGAACACCGATAGCGGATAAAAATAAGCTAATCAATCATTTGGATATAATCACCGCATACAACACATCCGATTAATAATAAACAACAGATTAAAACTAATAAAAAGCTCTACCAATGTAAACAATTTCATTAAATGACAAATAACAAGTCAGAAAATATTAAATGTTTTATTGAGTTGTTTATTGAGTTCTATAGATAGGTTATTGTAAAATCCGATTTGTTGTATTAATATCTGCAATATAACTTTTCAATTTTGGTACTGTGCAATTAATTACACGCAATGACTAACCGATTTTTAATTATACAGTTGACGTCCCTAGAGCTTTCACTGCCAATGTTTTAGTAATAGGTCCCAAAGGCACCAAACATTATCATATATTTTAATAATATAATTAATTAATTATAATGAGGACGACGTACTGTATTCATAATGAGTTTTACAGAATATACACTACTTGTAGTATTGAAAACAATAACAGTTCTCAAAATTAACAGAAAATATGCAAGTGTACCGTGATTAATGTAATTTTATGTAAAATAATAAAATTTATACTGCATAGTAAAAATTTCCAGCAGGGATGCTTTATAATTATTTGTTTAGTAAGAAAGACCGTTCCAGTGACACTACTTGTGATATTATTTTAATAAACTTGTCGTTTATCTTGCGTAATATAATACTGACATGTGATAAACTTTTGACAAACTAAATTAAATAAAATTACTGCTCCAAAATTGAAATAGAATTGCGCGACTTGAAAGTCTTAATGTATTTTACTTTTTAAATACACAGTAATTTATTATACTGGCTAAATTCTTATAACGATTGATGATTAATAAGTTATAAAAAAACCAATACTACAATACAACCTTAATGAAGCGGCTTCGCAAGCCTCTGGAGCATCTGCTGACGGCACGGTGTCCAGTCGAAGATCCACCGCATCAACTGCATCATCGTCAGTTGAACTTTCTACTCTAGTCGTTCTCGATAATGGGGTTCGCTTCTGTAATGTACTTCTTCGAAAAATTTTCAATCCTCCTTGCTCTAAAAAAACAAACGATAATACCAATTAAGATCTAAATCCAGTTTTTAATGCATTAACAATTTCCAGAAATGATTGTAAAAGGCTATTATTGACTATACGATGCTATCAACGTATAATGTACCGGTACTGTACTTATCAGACACAAACGTATAAAATTTCATCATGGATAAGATGTGACACTAATTTAAAAAAAAACTTTTGCAGAAAATGTAATTTAGTTTTTGCCTTGCGTCAATTTTGAACGATTGAATATCTATAATAAAATACAAATTCTAAGTAAAAAGGTCAGTGAGTAGTACAACCAAACTGCCAACTTAAGTATAAATGATAACCTATCATTTTGATCGATTACTATCTTCAAAATGGCTATGAAATCTACAGTAAATTAGTGTGATAACGTTTACATAATGATACCGTATGTTACGACACAGACGATAATTTAAACACGTCCAGTCTCTTATTTAATACGTTATTCCACGTAAATATTCATTATATCAGAACATTCATTTAGTTTAAATTTACGTTCAACGTAATGAAACGTAAAAACGATTTTTTACGCTTAACACGTAATTACGTCGATGTATCCATATATTGATGCAAATATACCGATGCCATTAAATGCAGAAAAAGCGCTTTAATAACGTTCTTTTTAAAGGATTTTATGCAGTATAGACAGTACTGAAATGCTACAAATAAATTTCTACTAGTAAAAGTATTGTCAGCTTAAAAAAAGTAATGGAGCAAATAAGTAAAGACAAGTCTAACAGTTTTGTATACACACGACATAAATTTCAGCGGTTTTATAAAGTTTAACAGTTAAGTATAAAAAAATAAATTATGCTAAGGTTATAAATTTTTAAAAATAGCTACAAAATAATATTTAATATTATCCATTTGTTTCCTATGAAACTAGAAAATCATTCTACAAATATCATAGTACCAGTACAATGTAAAGTATTACCTTTTAAAAAAATGCTAGAAGTTGCAAGACAGCACAAAAGTAAGTCTAAGTTATTATTATTATGGTGCAATTTTGGCAAAACCTCAGAAAACCACATCCTAATCGCCGAATAAATTTTCAATATTTTTTCAAACGCATTCCTTTGGCAATAGGCCTAGTTGCTTCAAATCTTTTAGTCAAAGCCCATTAAAAACAATCAATATACCGGTACTTGCACATTACGATATAAGTACAGTATTAAAAATACTAATAATGGGAGTAAAGTTAGCGATTAAATAATGCACATACACAGCAGTATACAAGGGTTAATTTCCTCTAAAGAATCGCATAAATAACAGTTTACAATATGATAATGATCTGTTGTTCAAGTTTGTTATAAACATATCTCACTCCATCATGACACACAAAAAAATGCTATTAAACGCTGTGGTCATAAATGGTAATCCTGGCTTACTCTAAAAGAATGGGAGTGGGATAAGAAATGTTAAATACGCCGATAAGAAGATGAATATTGTAAAACAATAATTTAAAAAAAGGAGATGTTTACTCGATAATTGTCCATTCTTGGAAACAGGGACGGTGCTTATATCGTTGTCATCTTTGGAACATTTCTTCTCAGGTGGGCTGGCAACTACAAAAATAAACACACAAAATTAAATCAATGAAAATAATAAAATCAAGCGCTGAAATAAATGTAAGACTTTTATTCTGTAATGAAAAACAAACAATTGAGGTTACGAATCTTAACATTACAATCTTTAGCTTTTAATGAAGAGATTAAAGGGCGCGTGATTGTGCTGAATGAGCAATAATTAAAACGCAGTTAGAAAGCATAAACTCAAAAAGAAACAGTCAGCTTTTCAATGTCACTGCCAGGCGATATAATGCACCAACCGAAACCATTAATATCATATCAAATGTACTTGTACAATATTACATAACATACGAATACAAATAGTATTGCGATTTTACCAACGCAGATCGTTCATAAAGTGACAGTATGACTCCATGAATAACTTGCAATCTAGAGCGGCAGCTAAATTTTATGAACATATTACATAGTCGTGATAACGTTGCCAATTCCCAGTTTATCTGTATTGATCGATTTTTGGTTCTATTTTGTATGCAATTGAGAGAAAATTAATTGAAAATGATAAGCCTACTTTTAAAAATCAAAAAAGATCTTAATTGAAAAAACAGTTACTAATCAATCAGGTAATTTAGCTATAAAACACAACATTAAATTACTCTAATTGCTCAAATAAATCAATAAAAATATAAATCTATAACTTGCAATTAAAAAAGCTACAATTTACACCTAATTGAAGCAACCAGAATTGTGCATCATGAATATTATACTGTATTTTGATATTCTTTCTTTAAGCTTATTTATAAAAGCAAGTACGCATTTACGTGCGACAATTGTCTTGTTTCAATGGTACATAAAAATAAAATGGCGTTGTAACAATTTTCAACATGTTGTTTAAATTTATTTTGTGTGTGTGCTTAGACGGAGCCTTACATGATTGTAGAAGAATCGCATCTAACCTTAATTTTAATAGGTGCTTTATGTTATGAATATCAAAAAGCAATGACCCGCTTTTTCAAAAGGTTTGCTTCATTTTTCATGAGATTTTTTGTATTCTTTATCTCTTAATATACATACTGTATACACACAGAAACATAGAATGAGAGAGATCGACACCCACCACCAAAAAGTTCACAACTGTGGATCTGATCAGCTCTCTGCATTGGTTTCCATGGTAACTGTAGTCCAGGACGGAAACCTGATGCTTTTGCTATGAAGGGGATCTACCTTATTATACGCCAAAGTGCTGTGCTGATGACGTACATGGCGTAAGTCATTCTGTAATTTGTGTGTTCCAACGCTACTGCATACTTGATAAATTGCAAAACGTAATAAGTTCAGTCATGACAACAAGAAAAACAAAAGTATTATGTCACATTTAAACTACCAGCATTGGACTTTCAGTCACCTAACGTTATTAAACGTGTATAAACTCAATATTACAATAACAATAAAAAAAACGCCGAGCATTAAACAGACAACGATAGCGTTATTTAGGTAAACGGAATAAAACCGAGAAAGAATCGCTTCGACACTGTTTCAGTATAAAAAAATGGAGAAAAACCCTCAAACACGAATTTTGCAATGTCACGTATAATCAAATAACACACTATATACTCGTAAGTCTAGAAAATAACATTTAAATGAACATTTTCTTGCTGACGAAACAGTACTTGTTCAACGCAACTATAATATTAAAGTTATACTGTAATCGTATAATGTAGCCAGTTTTATATTTTTATGTACGCAAAAGTTGTGCAGTAATTGGAAACCAAAAAGTTTGCAAGAACATTGTTCAAACCAATAAACTAATCAATGCTTAATTTGCAATTTCAAACTACATAAATTACTGTCTTAACCAACATTTACTGTACTTAGACCTGAGTTGTCTTCTGATAAAAATTTAATCTCTTTTAGTTTTAAAATGTTTACTCATACTGTCGATTCCAAGTAGCTGGCTAATAAAATATATACGATTAAGATAGGATAAGTAAGTTACTTATTAGATGAGAGATGACCATAGGTTTATCTAGTTACAACGATGAATACAAATTGATCAATAATTTCAGTACCAACATCGCACCAGTTAAACATCTAGTGTAAATTCCATCATTCTTATAATGTTTTCAACATATTAAAGATACCTATTTTAATTAATATTAAGTCATCACATTTTTATTACTAGCATTACCACGTCAAGTAAGGAAAATTCGTGTATTAAACCATAGTCAATTCCCTTCACACTTTCAATAAGTTAGTCTGCACAAGTCATACTGTAGCATGGAAAATAAATGTCTGTCTAAGCTAAAGATAAATCAACGTCAAAAAACCTCGATGAAGTTTTGAATTGAATTAGTGGGAGGAAGTAAATAATATAGTGCAAAAATTTTAAGCTACCGTTTGACACTATGTTTTACGGTTTAAGCTTTCATATTTCATGACCTTTTGCTTAATAATTATTATAATGCACGTTCGGTATATTAGCACTTATAATAAACGGACAAACGGTAATTATTACCAGGAAGCTTTTATGTATAGGCGATACACTGAGTTTAATTGGTACATGTGCACGGTGCAAAATTATTATCCGTTGATTAATCCCTAAACATTAACGCACAACTATAAACTTTCATGTAATCCCAGTAATTATAGCATTAATTAAATAAGCTAATGTGACCATGCCCACTTCTTTTTTCATTTTTATTTGCAAATTTATAATTTATAATAAATGAGTAACAAGATAGTTAATTAATAATTCACAGTGGGGATTTATCCAGTAGGCCGTATGTTATACTGTTTCTAAAAACTGCCAAGTGCATTTCCAACTAACTTGTGCACTTAAATTTCATTACAAACCAGTAAAATGCACCTAAACTTGAATCTATTTTCTCCAAATTTTAGGTAGCATTCCGTTTGTTATAAAATTAGATCTTTATAACATACCGGTAGTAGTTATATTATTACGAAATTACTCGATATACTGTATGTTGCTAACTCAATTGTAACGCTATTGTAAACTTAACTGCTAATAAACAAAGTTGCTTAGCTTATTTCCATTTGTTAACTTACGGTATGTCACAAATCTCCTTTTAGTCAATCATCACATGCAAAATATCTGAGAAAAACAAAGCTGGTTTATTTCAAAAACTGCTTCCGAGAAATTGGGCTTTTTGCTGTAGCTACAAATTAGTGAGCAAATCGAAGATACAAAAGTCTAAGACTTAAAAAGTGCAACTAACTCTACAATATCTCTTCTCCTGTACTTTCAGAAAAGTCTCAAGATGTAACGTTCAATATTTAACTTGATGTTGATTGTGTTACGATTTCTAAATCACGCAAAAACTCAACAAACTGTCCTTTAAACAAACACATAGGGCCATCAGGATTTTTGTATATAAACGATATACAGTAGTTAATATAAATGCTGTATTTTCATATTTAAATTTACCTAAAATTTGTTTGTTAAAATGAATAGAATTTATCGTATTTACTTAAAATTTAATTATAAAATTCTTGGAAACTGCTCAGCGCTTGATTCCGCTAAATGCATTAATATAATTATCTAAAGCTAAAAATTTTAAGTAAAATTTTTTTGTTTAACGCAAACAAAATAAAGTGTGTATTTTATGACTACGACCTATCTATGACAGTTAAGTGTTGTAGTGTTTCACAACACTAGTGGAAAATATACAGTATGTTCAGAGTTTGTGAAACCTATTGCTCTCCACTTAATGTGCTTTGCCAGTACTGAACTAATAGCATCTACAAAATTCAAGTCAAGTCAATACATAGATTTGGTGTAACTTTTTACGGCTATAACGAAGGCGGGTTCAGCTTATACTATTGTATAGTAAATCTCAAACAAATAAACGACTATAATATTCCTTAACTTGAACACAGCGCATGTTATCTGCAACTAAACGTGTATACACTATACGCATTTGCACTGTAAGAGAAACATATTCGTATTCTATTGCAAATTTTACGGCCTTTTTATGTAAACTGTACGAAATATAAATCCTTATAATCGGAATTAGTAACGTTCGTGCGCACAAACATTGCACAGTTTGCAGTGCGGAGGTGAAATTTTATGGCCCACAGAGAATCCATACTATAATATTAGAAACTAAACTACATAGTCAGACGAAGCTTTGGATCACCATCAATCAATTCAATACAAGATTAAGCAATGGTAATTTTCTATCAACAGCACCCCAAATAACAACTAGTTGATCTTCACATTATATTGCATGTTTTTCATCACTTGAATTGCCGCACATTAAAGCAAAATCAGCTGTTGTACAAGTATGTGCTGAGTTTTGAATGCTGTACAAAAATTAATGTTTTCATTGACGGAAAAATTAAAACTCGACAAAGCACAAACCGCGCTAATATCAATATTTTATAACTATTGAACTATGTATTCTGTCAATTATGATTGTATTGTATACATTTACACAACTAGACGTTTGGCAAGTTTCACAGACGTTTATCACATCTTGGAAATTCTAAAAACACTAAAAACATTAAATATTCAGATAAAGAAACACACCAAATGTCATAATATACTGGTATTGCATACCCGTATATATTTTTAAAAAATTACTTCTATTCAAAATGATATGACAAATTATCGCTATAAATTTCTTCACCCGTATAAAGAAAGATGTGCTAGAAATAAAATAAACGATTGGTAGTATGAAACGAACGCACAGTACGATAGGCGTATTTTATAGAAATAAAAAAGCCAACAAAAGGAAATATGAGAGCTGAACGTAATCCGGGCATTTCCGCTTAAAATAACCTGTAACAACTACCGGTAGATATAACATTACGAACACACGAATAGTGTATAAAAGATACTCGAGAATAGTATATTTCGTAGAATTTCAAATAGAGTTCTATCAACAGCAGCTCCACCCGAAATAACACACACAAGTTAATAGAGTAAGGCCAACAATTGCCCCGCTTAGACGATTAATTAATGGCAATCACGGTGTCTGTCATCTAACGCCGTCGTAAAAATAATAAAACTATTTAAGATAGGGTTGAAATATCAAGACATTTCTGTTTTACTGCACAGTACACAGAAAAGTCTTGATAACAGCAATAGACCAAAGCAAGACCCCAATGTCACAATTTCAAAGATCAACTAAAAAATGTCATTCAATAAAGCATACTAGTTAAAATGTCTTCATAGAAACGTACTTTATTATGATAAATTTATTTATTTTTGTAATTTTTTTTTATGTAAAACTCCCAAGCCAGTTTTATATTAAAAATCGACTTACTGTATATAACACAAAGTTTGGCTTTTATATTATATGATTTGATTTTTAAATCTCAAAATTAGATTTTTAAATTTAAAAATTTGGTTTCTATTAAATATCAATTTGCTTTAAAAAAATAAAGCTTGTATTACAAATATTGTTTTAAAATAGAATCCGATTTTTAAACAACCCCACATTTTGACATTAATAAAACAATATAGCGTCAACGTTCTCAATTTCATTTTTATATGTAACAATGACTGTATATTGATAATATTGCATTACTGCAGCTGTCAAAAAGACCCCATATGGCAGAGCATATTCTTGGTATACTGCACATGGATAAATAAAGTGAGGAATCCATGGATCGAATTACATAGTCATTAACACAGTTCCATTCTTTTAGTCTGACTCACTCATTCCCACTTTTCCAATCGTCTATTTCATATCACTGTTGAATATCATACAGAGTACTGTATAATAATTATTAGTTTGGTAAGGGTTTAAGTGTGAGAACGAGCGAGAGAAGCTTGAGAAGTGTTGCCACATGATGTGATGTAATTATACCAGTATAACTAAGCTCAATATGTTAGTTATGTGGTTATACATAAAAATGGGATCTACAGTATAGTACAACTTAATAATATACAGGATAAAACACGAAGTATGCGAAAAATAAGATATCTCATGACTGGCAGGACAACAGACGCTACAGTATTTTATCTCATAAAAATAAATTACAAATTCTACCGCTTCGACATTTTGTTGAAAGCGTGACGTGATTCAACAAATTTCCGATTAAAAGCGTTGGAGCAAACTGTCCACAGAATGCAATAGTTTATGTCACTCAGACTAAATTGTATACTTCTTGTATACGCATAGATTGTACTGAAACGATAGCACCCAATGGAAAAACATTATAATGAACAAGAAAATGTCATGAACTGAACTAAGCGAAAATGATTACATAAAATGTCGACTTCTTTCTCATTTCAAATTGCAATTTTCTCCTTCAAATAATAGCGCACAGCTATACCCATAAACGGCATACTAATAATTTGTAAAAACAAAAAAAAAATAGAAAACACTTTTTAGCTACACTATGATAAGATTAACATTTTAAAATATTTAGTATACTTCGTAAACGCGCTAGATTTGATATTACGAATATTTTTAACGTTATAGTAGATGTACTACTTACACCGTGCAAACATCATACATAAGTTACCCAACCTACAGTATGTAACATAAAACAACAACAAAATTGATCCATTTTTAATAAGTAAAACGAAGTACTCATTCAATCCAGATAAATTAAATACGCACTTGCATAAACGAGCTATTATCATGGCATGCAACAAAATTAACAATGCAAAACAGCAAAGTCGGTAATGGGGAACTAACACATAAAGCACACAAGTACTGTAATATGACTGGTGCTTAGTACTAAACGGTACACAGTAATTGTTTGTGTATTGTACAGTATATGCACTAATAATCAACCGTTTCAATTTAATGCAAACAAAACGACGTGTCAACAGTATTATAATTGTGATATGATAAAATTTAATCATTTTGGTGGCACAGTTAATATTAAATATTTCTCAAACATAAGTTGCATTCGCTAATTTTCATATAAGTTTAATCATAATAACGCTAAAAAAATGTCTGCCACGTTAATTTACATACAAATATACAGTAATATAACGCTAACGTTTAACTTAATTATTGCAAAAATTGCCAAGTGATGTTAAAGTTGAAGGGTTCCTAGCTAAAGGGAATTTTAAGACACTATGTCTTTCGTCTAGTGAACAATAACCTGTATTACATTTAAATAAATGATGTATCGATAGTCAACATTATGAGACAAGCTTGCAGTGTCATGTACGATATATTTTGTACTTTAGCAATTTCCCAATTTGCCAAAATATTATTTTAAGGCTCGACATATTTTTTATTTCTAACTGAATAACGTAATGTGTTGTATACCCTTTCATTTGATACAAAAAAAGACCAGAAATATTTTGGCATTCTTTGACAGAATATATTTTCCATTTTTCCTGTAACATTATGCTCTGATGTAGATGTTCATTCATCTGATAACACACAATATAATAATAGTTATATGAATCAATCATTTTGTTTTCCTGTCTAATTACTTCTGCAATACTAATCATACACGGATAGATAAATCTACAGTATGTCGTTGCTACTGCTAACGTCTTTACCGTGAAATGCGAAACTGTACTTAATATAGCTGATTACATATTTGATGAAATGAATATTTGATGCTCTGCCGCATACAGTCTACTTTTACCTCGTTCTACATTTTTTTAATAAAAGAAAATGGGGGTGTGAATAGTGGCACCTACCTCCAATTTAAACAAAGATAAACATAGGACTCAACAATTTAATTATTTACAACGATGAATAATTCCTGTGCACTAGAAACAAGTAAAGCACGTTTCGTGGTGCCGTTCACTCTTACGTCAAGGATTGAGCTCACTTTACAGCCCAACCATTTATAATAAAAGATCAAATGTTAAACCAGTGTAAGCAACCCAGTTTGCAGACTAGTGATTATTATATACATTTTGAACGTATAGCAAAACGTAAATCCATTAATTACGTCTATAAAATAACTTATACTCGATGATAATCGTTTGATCGGTCAGATCCATCATGAGTGTACAGTTCAATTGACACTAATGATGAGTATGATCAGAAAGGCCAAACACGCCCAATTAAATAATCTGACCTATATTTAGCCACAGGATGATATACACCTGCAGTCCTGCACAGTACATGTGTATAGTATAGTATAGGTCACTAGTAAATGATTCACTCTCACTGCGTTGGCTAATTGCTTATACGAATGATAAACAAATTGAAAAACAAAAAGAGAAACGTTCGGTACATGCACGTAGTGTATAACATGAGAAAAAAATAAACAGAGATAAAGTAGATGTATGTGTTGTGGGATACGTTGTGTTGAGCTGTATTTAGAAACAAACAAATGAAGATAAACTTGGAATTAAAGATCAGCTAGTTAGCGCATCATGCTGCATGAATAGAGTAAAGATCATGAAAGAACTTCAATCGTTACAAGTTAAAAGCTCAACAGTTTCTTCGTAAAGAAATATTGTAAGGTACATAATCGTTTGAATAATACATACTGCAGTAAAAATGAGATCAAATCCCATCAATGAATCCCACCGCGTTTTCGGTGCATATAATATTTAAGTGAATTTCGCATTCATTGATGTAATGATATCGTGATTAAACATAGCTTAATGCAAATGCAAAAAGTACTATAAAATTACCAATAGTTATTGTATACATCTACTGCATCAAATTTCACTACGTCATAAAAATATGCTAAATATTATTTTAAATATGGATAGAAACAAAGAGAAATGTTAATGAGGACATCATTGTTTTCTGAAGATATATTATTAAATATTAAAAAATAATCATTCTTTTATTCCTCTTACAGGTATTTCGATGTACAGCTGCTTAGTACTCTTATTAACTAAAGATGACATAGATGTTTTACATTTTTAATACATGTCAATAAGTAATATCTTAGTTTAATTAACAATGTTATGCGTGTCAAAAGTAATAATCACATAGTTAATGATCGTGCAGGGTTAAGTTGTCATTTAGTTTCTAATTAAATAAAACTAATAAGAATGAATTACCAATAACGTAAGAGTATCCATCCAATTTGAGAATGCATTTTCTCTTGGGATTTCCACGCATTGGTGCAACACCTTTACATCCCACCCTTAAGCTGGGACTACTGTAACTTTTAGGCAGCACACCTATGGTCAACGCTGCTCCCCTTGAATTACTTCGACCATTCATCGATGACCAACAGCGCGCTCCATTTCAATTCGTTTGACAATTATTGTTACACCACAAGTTAGATTTTAAAATATTAGAATAATTTCAACTACAATAGGATCGTTAAATAATTTTCCACACAGTACTAGGCAATTATTTTGAAATTTTCACAATGGCAACCGCTACGAATGATGAAGACACGTTGTTTTACGAGCTGCTTCTACAGTCAAATTTGTTTGGTAACGACAGTGTACACGATAAACGATAATAGTAGCTTTACGCAACGACATTTCCAGCGCCTTCTAGCGTCCAAATAACCTACTTAACATCAGATCAGCAGCTCCTCTCATTCATTTTTCCGTGTTCTTTGATGAGGAAAAAAAAATCACGCTAACAAAACAATCACTGTCATTTCATATCAAATGATAGCAAAGATTTTATTAGAGAACCACCGACACGATCAATAGCAATCACTTTTTTTGTACCTGTGAAACCACATCAAACGTAAAGAGCTTAAATTTAGATGTAAATACAGCATGCCAGACGATAAAAAATCTTTCTTTTATCCATTAAACAACATCAATTACATGTAAGGTACTGTACTGTACACAGCACATGTCTGCAGAGTTAATTTGAAATGCGTCAACCTTTAACATTTACAGTACCGTAACATTAAAACGACAGAGGTACTGTAACATGGTTTAGACAATAACCTTCAATGACTGTATATTGGTTTTCAATTAATTACACACTTAAAAATAAAATCGGTCATTCGTTTGTTTTCGCTGTGTAAAGCTTTAAACTAAAGATAAAAGAATCGACAGATACCGGTAATATACTATTAAAAACAATTGTCGCAACGTCGCTTTACAAATATAATTACAAAAGCAGAGAAATCTGACCGAAAGCGGTTGGAAATAAGAAGCCAACTAAATGATAACACCATCTGTGTCGGTGTTAACATTTTATAGTTGTATACCGCTGTTATATAAAACAAAAATAAACATTTACAAATTACAACCCTTTGAAAATAGAATTGATCATCATTTAACAGCTGTCACCAGTGTTGGGAAAACCATTTCAGTAATACTAGTATGAGCTGTTACTTGGACTTGGGAACATCAAGTCATCAAAATGATGGAATATTATTCACAACATTCGTAAACAAAGAGTCACATACAGTACATGTGACTTACTGGGTTTGGCCAGAAATTCTTAAATTAATTAATTAAAAACTAACTTACATACAGTATTTTTATATGACAAGATAACGTGTCTAGAACAAAACAATTTAAAAATAACTTTTTTCCTGTTATAAATTAAAAAATGACGAGAAATATATGATACAAAATAAAAAAAAACCTTGAATAAAATAAAAATAAATGATTTTATACAATTTAAAATTGTTGGGTACTACAGTACTTGAGCCAGGTGTTTATGACATCAGTTGTTCTTAACTAAGCAATAACTTAGGTGTTGTGTTTATTTTTAACATATTACTACTTACTGTATTATGCTAGTCAGGGTAATAAAGAGAATAATAATAAATAAAATCGGTTATAAATGGAAAACATTACTGTAAAACCAGTAATTGAATTCGCTTAGATTTGAACGTAAACACAGAGAAAAACCTTCATAATGCAAATTGTAAGACAATGACGTCAATTTGAAAAATTCGGTAGTGGCAGAAACAGCTTGCCGAGTGTTTATATAATAAAAGGTTTATCCAAACAGACACAAGTTAAAAGTCAAACTATTTATTCTTTTTCGCTTACTCGTCACTCGTTTATAGTGGAAATGTTTTTGCTAATTTATCCAACGTTTCGTTAGCTTTCAAAACCAGAGCGTAAATAACCCCTTGGATACAACGCCCAAAATCCTTCCTGCAACATAATAATGTTTATTTTCGATGTATTGAAACCATAAATTCACTTTTTTTTATTAAGCTATACTGTTTTATTACCACACCATTTACACTAGCGCAGAAGTTTTTAATAGTTCTTCCCAAAGTCTTAACTCCAATGCGGGTACAACAAACAATTTTTGCTGTAAACCCCGATATTTACGTTACAATTTCAGTTCCAGATTAAGATTAAATTTTCTAGAAAAGATAAATATGGTGTTCAAAATACTATATTTTACTTAAATATTCTAAACACAAATAAGTTATTATCATTACTAAATTACAAAAATTATTTATTTTACTCATCTTTATAACTATAATTTAGTTCTTAACACTACAAATAAATTTTGCGGTGGTTCAACTTACGGAACTTTCTTCCTCAATGGAAAGCTATTTCAATATAAAATGTTTTTTTTTTTTTTTTAAGAAAACATAATACCATAAGCTCTGTAAAAATATATAGTATAATCGGTCTTTGCCATTTCTTTTTGATTTTTCAGCTTTTCAACAGAGGTCAACAACCATTTTATAAGATTGTCCGTAAATGTAATTGTTATGTGTATGAACGTAACTTAACTTACAAGAAGCTGATGACCGAAGCCATAATAATTGACAATGAAAATTTACTCGTCAGCGCTTCAACCCAACTTAAAATAAAAATCAACTTCAAAAATACAGAATGTCTGTCAAACAAACAGGGGAAATAATGTGTTGTTCGGGAAAAATCGATAGTATTGAATGTCATTGAATCCAAAAATTTTAACACGTGCGCCAGTTGATTTGTAAGGAGTGTAATATATTGAGTTTCGAGCAAATAAAATCTTTACTAAAAGCTTCATGTCTTGTTGCTCAACAAGTCAATGGAAGTGTAATTTTAGTTTTTCGGGGGAAAAAAAAGTTCGATGACAGTACCAACGCCGTAAAAACGTTTGCTGCACAGATTTCACAAAAGAGAAAATCAAATTGTTAAGTAAAGTCGTAAGTCAGTATCATGTAATTTAATAATGCCAGATAACTTATAAAAATGTGCCAAAGTTTTAGCACTTTGAACAAACTTTTTTTTAAAGTCACCATCTTATTTTAACAATGAAATCCAAAATGCATAGTTGCTTTTATATCTTAAAAAAATCTTTTGGAAACAATGGAATCACTACTTGGGGGCCTATAACTTTCTATCGTGAACCGAAAAACATCGAAAATTCTTTTCATGACCCATCATAAAAGGTTCAGTCATCGTCGACTACCATTTCATATGAGTGAAGATCAAACAGAATATTAAAACTTGATATAATATACCAACCAAAACTAAATATTTAAAATCCAAAGAAAAGGGCTTACATCCTAAAGGGCAAAATGCTAAGTTATTAAAAAGCAATACATTAAAACCAACTTGATAAGCACTCTATTGAAAACGATGCATTTAAAAACCGTTCATTCAAAATGCATTTTTGTATATTTTATTAATTATTTAAAATTTTAAGCAATAAACGTATTGTATACAATAATGCTCAAAGATACAGTATAAACAAAACCAATATATTTCTATGAATGATACCGTATTAACATTACATACCGATACTCTAGGACAGCATTTAAAAAAATAACTTTTAATAGAAATGCCAAACTATTTTTTTATAATAAAATAAGATAAATAAATTCAAAAACTATAGATATGATATGCCATGTCCATTAACATATTTTATTAAGTTTAGTATTTCTAATTACCAATATCTAATTTACGTTGCGTTAATTGCTAATTTAATAACACAAGAAAACATTTTAACGCTGGACATTAATTTATTTAAATGCCTTTGATTAACTGGGGTATTTTAACTAGTCCACACCAGATGATGCTCTAACTTATTACTGAATTCTAACGGTCCATTCTTTATTAATATTAAACATTCATTTTAAATTAATATTTTAGATAGCAATGTAAACCATTATTGGTGACAGTGTACAGTGGAGTAGAGAGATTTGAAATGTAGAGCAGATAAAATACGTCAGCTGGAACGCTGAGCTGAAACAAAAGATTAAAAAATCAATACGGCCCGTTTAACGCTGTTGCATTCAGTGGCGCCGTTTGGGAGTAAATAAGCCAACTATACTACAATGAAAGCGACGGTGTCGAATTCCACTGAGAAGGCATCCAATTAGATCAAATTGATACGTGACGTCATTGAGAGAATAAGTTACTAACCTATTTAACAATTTACTATGACGTCATTAATAAAATAAATATGGATTTGAGACTGAACAACGGTTACCAAGCAACAGCGAATTTTTTTTTGTACCAACAGATAACTAAGAAAGATTGGTTCATCAGTCACTAGATGGAAGCTGCAACACTTTCTCCGTCACACAACCGTTACATTTTAAAATGCTCAAGAAACAGTTGTAAAAAAACATAATAACAAATCCACCAATGATTTTGATATGTAAATATTTAATTTGAGATTTCGTTTAATAAGATTACATTTTTATTGGCTTCCTCAGTTGTTTATGTTCAAACACAACAGTTGCAAAAATCACTTGTCAAATATTAATAGGAAATGCTACTTATTCAGTATCATATGACTTGCACTACTCTATAGCCCTATATATGCTTAGAATATATCGATTACTACATTTTCAAATAACCTTCATTAAAAATAATTAACACAGTCTTGGAGACAACTCAATTTACCGGTATATAATTATTCAAAATGGTGCACTTCCTCGAATAAAATACTTTGAAGTTAGTTACTGAAAGTTTCAGAAATTAGTTTAATAGTAATTGACATTTATCACCAATTTTCAGTTGCATCATCACAACTTGAGAATGAAATGCCATAACTACATGCATAACTACCGTGCTACCAAGTGATGGTCATAGAATTTGCCGTAAAAGCCACAGCATTTCATTTCTCTGACTTACTAGTACGAGCTGTCAAATACACAGACAATTTTAGCTCATTAAAATAATTTAGATAATTACAGTGTAGTTGCAATAGTTATTAAGAATCTTGTAGTTATAGTGCGAGTGTATAATTAAGATCTTAACAGTCCAAAATAAAATAAGGAGATTGCACAGTAACAAAATATCACTAGAAATTATAACTAAAAAAGTTATGATTACGTTATTACCATAGCAAGCATCGCATTACAAACGTATGTCATTTTAGAAATAATAATTCATTCCAAAATATAATTAAAATTTTTTTTTAATGTGTACTAACTTTTCGGTTACCGGTAATTAGTAAAGATAAAGTTATTTTGGTAAGTAATAATAAAATTTCTAATAAAAGTGGAACTATACAGTATGTAATTTACTTAGTTGAATTAGTTAAATCTTAATCATATTTAATAGCCTGTATTACAAACTGCAATTTAATATATTGCTTTACCATCGCATTACATTTGAAATCATTCATTTAGGATGTTTACTAAAAATTAGTTTATTCAAGCTAAAAATAACAAACGTAATGGTTTAATCTCTTAATTCTTTAATCGAAACACTTAGTAATTAAAGATGTTAAAAATCTAGAAAAAATTACTAATTATTTTGCAACATGTAACGATATAGCTTCTATTCTTAGATCAATTTCCATTCTAACATAAGACGTGTAGTCAAATTCTCATCAATTTCTAACGATATTTTCTTAATTATTTAGCTGAACATTATCATTAACCTTCAGAGTTAGTGAGGCCTGAAAACATAGCCAAAACGTTTCTGCCAAATCTCATAACAAGTCGGCCATGACAAGCAGTGACGTCGCATCGTTCTGATAATGCCCAGCAATTCACTTGATTGCTCAATCTACGTCGAAGATTATAAAACGAATCAACTTGTTAGCGGAAGTTCGTTTTAAATCGCTGATGCGATCAGACATTCAATATCGTCTACCATTTTTGCGGTCAACTGAATACCCTACAAACCCAACAAAACGGCTCAAAACTTAAATATACCGTAGTTAAACTGGATTAAAAACCCCCGATTCTTTTCTAAATTTAAAATAATCGTAGTAATTGAAAGTAATTGCATGATAGCGAGTTAGATATATTTGGGAATGCAATAAAAAAAAAGGTTTTGTGGTGGCAGTCATCACTGACTCTTTGGTTTTAATGTTGATTGGTTCCCTCAGAATAGATAAGACTGTTAAACAGGAGCTGGCAATCAGCCACCACAACTGTTCCCAAGATAATTATGTTCCTTTATACGATGGAAGCAGGTGATAGGTGATTGTTCTCCCAGATTAACCCAGTTAACTAAGTCATAAACACCTGGAGCGGTTACATGCGATGGACAGAATAGTCGATAAACACAAAAACATAGCAGGGAGTTCGTTGATTGTCTCCTTCTTACGGTGGCTCTTGGTGTTCCTACAAAACCACCGGAAATAAGTCAGCGATATCAAACAAGAAAAACTTTTGTAATGACTTGCCAAGAAAAACAATCGAAGTCCATCAATAGATTCTTCGATTGGACCACCTCTCTCTTTCTCTCTCTTATTCGATTCCATCAATATTACCTCGTACAATTGCATTTCCACGTAATCACACGAACACACACAAAGTTCATCAAAGCTTTTATAAATCTTCGCGGTTTGGGTAATATACTGAACTAAAATATACTCGTTTTCTTCATTCCCTCGCGTGTGTTCTTTACTTATTGTATTATTGCACTTCCTAAAACAGCTATTACTTCACCCTTGTAACATTTAAACAACTCTCACGCCAATCCACTAACCTTAACAGCATATTCGTTGTGCATTATTGCATTTGATATACTGTATAACAACTTTCATTATGTACTTTTTCGCAAATTTAAAACTTAACAATAAGTTAAGTTATATAAGAGTAGTTTAACAACATTTGAAAAGCGTTAGACTAAATGTCGCTAATCACTGAACCTATAAAACACTCTTATTAGTTGCAAGAGCAAGGCAATGTCAAGGGCAGCTAAACTAAAGTCAACGTTAACGTCATAAACATCCTTAATAATGTTTAACGATATTCACCATCGTAAACTGGCTATCTTTTCGTAAAGGTAAAACATTTTTAACAATGGCAAAAAAGATCATTTCCGTATTCATAGTAACTGTACTGTAGCACTGACGTCAATGCAAACAGTCCTTTACGCATCTTCACATCCTTCAACTGCTCTTGCAAACATCCTTAACAACCACTGACAAAAAAAAATACAACTCATCGATTCTCTAACATGAAATATTTTTCTCACTCAAGCAATCTTTTTGTTGTCATCAAAAACAGCGGCTTCGCATTAGTAAGCGACAACAGCGTCAGTGTCGAGTTTCGTACTCTTAACATCAACTATTGTTCCGACCAATACAATAATAAAAGTTTCCAGCTATTCAGGATAACAATGCAAGTTAGACTTTTCAACTTTAACGCTAAATAAAATCATCCAGGTTGAAAAATCAAGTAATTCGTTTTTTAGACATAAATCTACGAAAAACTATTGCAATCTGCAATGTCAACTTCACGTAATAATATCACTCACTTTTTATTTGCGTTCAAGTGTCTCGGCGTAAAAATAACTGCATCGTTTTTCTAAAAACAGCTTCAAAAATTGATATACTGTACTGTAAGATAAATTTTATGAAGCAAAAAGTTAAACGAATAAAAATATTGAAATTAAAATAATAAAACCGTGAATCACAAAACAGTTATGAAATTAAGAAACAATTTTGCTCAAATTAAAATATTTTTAAAATTATATGTTTGATCAGTAAATCTCAACAAATAGTCAGAAATCCATCAGTGGATAGGGAATTTCATCTAATTTCAGTCAACTTACTGTATAAAAACGTACAAAAATATAGAAAAAAAAAGAAATACACAGTTATCTTGTAACAGAAATAATTTGTTAAATGCAGAATAATATAAAACAATAAAATAAAATCTGTCAATAAAATAGATCAACATGTGTATGGTATGTGGCCCAATACCGTGCACACATGATAGCACAATGTATTTGAAAAGACATTAGAAATAATTGAAGTTTGTGCTTCACCGATTCTAGTGTGCACGGACTAAATTTCTAATAAAGTATAGAATTATTGTATATTTTATCAAGTACTACATTTACAAAATATAAAAATCAAATTATACGCTGGCCTCGCTTTTCAATAACATCAAATCAATTGACTAGAATTTAAATACGAGTGCTTTGTCATTTGCTTCCCAAAAATCAAAACGTCAAATGTTATTCGTTTATTTGCTTTAAAATAACTAATGCTCGATCGAATTGTATGTTTATGCAGTTATTAATTTTTCAAAAAACTTAATGGATGACCTAAAAATACAAGATGGAATAAAAACAAAGTGGAATTGAATATTATATTGAACAAAATCAATCCATATACAATAGATAAAAACTACTTTCTACTGTCAAAATCCAAATAAAGTAAAACGCTGGTCGGATACATTTAAAGTGCAACGTAGAGCAGTGCTTTATGTAAAAAAAAAAAAGTAAACGGATGAAAAGTAAAGTTGAGTGCATTGATGCGACTCACGAGTGACGTTTTCGTATGTGTAAGAAGTCAAATTGTATTCATCACAGTTACTTCAAAGTTGAGATCAACCGAGTGGAATTTCATGTCACTGTTGCCTCAAACACTTCAGACATTTTTTAAAACAACTTACTCCTCCCCCATCCTTCCTTTACTTGTACTTGTATGCAGTCTAACTTAAAGCAGGATCAAAAAACACCGTCGTGGATGACGAAAGTTTATCGAATACAAGTGTCACACGTTACGCTGCCGACTCTTTATTACGTCAAATCGCACAAAAAACTATAAAAGCTAAAGTTATTTTCTTTTTATATTTTGTAAGCAACAACTTTATCTAAGCTCCAAAATAATCTCCAAAATTGCTATTTGAAGTCTCCTATACACACACACTTTGACGTTGACTCTAACACATTATTTAGCGCTTCAAAGCAACAAACTGTAAATAGAGCATCAATAATTCGTCACGTCACTATTTATACACTATTGATATTCGCCACTGCCATAATGTAAGCTAAATGCAGCCATTTTCAATCATTACCATTTCGGTTTCATGTTCAACGATTTGCCATTTTCATGAGATAAAAAGAAATTCACCCTCGTTGGCATTCGTATGCAAATGTAATTTTAAAGAAAATGTCAATGTGGAAATGCCAATTCCGATTTACATACAAATATTCTTGGTTTATACAGTAACACCAAAACATTTGAAGCTAAATACTGTACAAGTTCCTTTAAACCAGTGCTTCTCCAAAATCCAAATGGAACCCCAGAGGGTGATTGACTTACCTTGGGATCGATGGATAAAAAAAGTTACAAGCTAGAAAATGGTCTGTTTAACTTAACAAATGCAAATGTAAACCAAAAATTCAAAACAATTGTAAATTCAGAAAAAAAAGATTTATCTGCTTTCAATTTTTTCTTTAGGTATTTTACAGTAAGAAACATTGAACTTGATCTTTAGTGAAAAATATTCTCTTCAAAACGGGTAAGGATATTTGACTGAAGTAAACTCCTAAACTACAGGGCTGATTTATGCCATCATTTTATTGTTATATACAGCAGCTACCGTATAATACTGGACTAAAATAATAGCAATAAGCAATAATAGCAATAAGTTTTAATGTTTTGATAAAAACAAATACAAATTCAATGCATTTTTTGTTAGTTTTTATTAAAAATAAAATTAAAATTGCTTTGTTTTTTCTGAAATGCATACATGCATATGATTGCACAAAATGCATAATATTTTTAAATATAAATTTTGTATCTATTATGATGTAAATAATAATTCAAATATGATGGAAATAGTGAATTTAAATATTATGTACTCTAAAAAATGTTAGTTTGACCAATATAAATTAGATTTTGCATGTGTTCGTTAACACAAAATCCCGTTAACACGAAGAAAAATCGTTACCGGAAATCCACTGTATTTGACATTTTAAAAGATGCATTTATTTTTAAAGATAAATTTTTTAAGTATTAGATTTGAATTTTCGAGCATATTAAATGTCCATAATTAGTACTTGTCATTTTAAAATTATGATTTAAAAGTAGGGTAAAAATAAGAAAAAAACTTTACAAGAATCTTGAAGTATTAAAGCACTGAGACATTTCCAAAAAGTTTGAGAAATTCAGTTTTAAACAAAAAATAACAAAGTTGACAGAAGAGATTTCATTGACATCCAGTAGATCGTTAACGGTAATTGAGAATCGCTATCTTTGATTGTTTTCAAGGGTTGTTATACAGTACCTAATGATATCGCCAATGTATTTCATCTTATTTCTATTTTATTATACTAAGACTGTTTACACTCAAGACGGGATAAAAAACTAACAAAAAAAAATAAAAAAAGGGGGCGATCGTCACAATTGAACGCACTTTTCGCTTGATTAAACTGAACACAAAACCACCTTAATCGGAAATGTCTTTTAAAATTAAATTTAAAGTAAAAAAATAAATGTTGAACGACTTTCTGTTCCTGATGAAAATAAATTGTACACAGTGAAAATGTTGATGACAGAATTAATTAGTTTAGACGACTGGCATCTCACTTGTAAACACTTTCTAACACACACTCGGTAAGTATCCGTTGTTTTCTTTAAGAGCTTGAACAGACTAAAAGGATTACCAACACCAAACTTAATTCAACCCTTGAGACATAAAATAACATCTTCAACAATTGATGCTGAGATACTCCCAAGCTCACCCTCCTGATTTGCATTTTTGTCTCTCTTAGAAATTAAAACAAGTCCTTAATACGCTAGCGATAAAAAAACTAAGTGTAAAAAAATTTCATTAATCTTAGCACAGATACGACAGAGTAGATTAAAGTGGAAAGCCTTAACGCTTTTATCAATCGACAACACACATTAATATCCCAGAGGAAAGAAAATGTTAATTAGTCACAACGATCCTTAGCAATCGAAGCTGATAAAAAATTCAATAGAAGCTTAAAAGTCACAATTCACCCCAGACTGCAATGTGTTCAAATAAAATACAATATAATTCGTTAATAAAATTAAATACGGCTAATCGAATTACTGCAATATTTTCGTCTGCAATTACACGTTAAAACACATCATCTCAGTGCCATCTTTTGATAAATGTCTTACAAGATAAACACAACATGGGAAAAAGATAGCCAATTAACAATAAATCTACATGATTGTAATAATACATTGGAATTCGTTTAACGAAAACTTGCTTAACACAAAACAACATTGTGATTCTGATTAAAGAATATTGCATTTCCATACATTTTTTTTCTTTTATCACGAAACAAAACTCGCTTAAACAAATAAAAAATCTGTTCTTTTTTTTTGTTTGATTTCATAAAAAAACTTTAAATTTCATTTTTTTTCTTAAATGCATTCATGAATACTGTATGTACTGTACGTACAAAATTTATAATGTTTTGAAATGTAAATATTCTATCTAATATGACGTAAATAGTGATTTTAATTTGATATACTCAAATAAATGTCATTTTTGTAAGTATATTTTTGTTTTGATATGTTTCGTTTAAGACAAAATTCTTTTAACAGGAAAAATATTACAACCGGTTCGTGGTCCCAGATTTCCAGATCTAGCTGTAAATGACTTTAAATCTATGGCAAATATTCAGTCTATTTATAATTTGGAAAAACAAAAGCCACAGTTGGAATTGCAGAGTGGCAGCCTGGTACTTTTACTCATGTACATTTCTTCATGGTCATTAAGTGACCAACAATTGCATAACTTTACACACTACTACAAATCAAACTATGTACCTTTACATACAATTAAATTAACTTAAACTTTGACTATTAAAAAAATACAACCAAATCAAATATCGACTCTTAACTGCCAACTTGCGACTAAATTTTTGTAGCATTTATTACAAAACGTATTGCAGCTAATTGCGACACTGAATGTTATAGCGTTTATTGGCCATCAAAACACTGTACTTGTTTATCATAAGATGTCACACCTACATTAACAGCCACACGCGAAAAAAAGGTCCCATCTTGTTAGTCTATAAAAATATCAAATAAAATCAAAAGAAGCAGAGTTTTACGTCAGTCGCTATATTTTAGTACTTATAACAAACGACATTCCAATGTTCAATCTCCTGCAGTAGTTGTAAAATTTTAGAAATAACATTTACTTTAAGTTTAGAGCACTGGCGAGCAAAATAATCTTGTATAACACAAAATCTGCTTTAGAGAAACGGCAAAAAAAGAAATGAGCGACAATTTAAATCGTGTTCTTGTGTGAGTGGAAAGCAAACACACGAGTACACATACCTAACTTAACTTACAAAGACATTCACATACAGCCTTAAAATGTCGCGTTGGTAAATGCTTGCAAGCTATGCGTGATTGCAGATGCTGAGGATTACCGAATTCCGCTAAGGTTGATGCACTTACCCTGTACAAGGTAGCATCGAAAAAGCCCAATGGTCTTTTATGCAATACAGACCAGTAGACTGTGCGTTATATTTTGATCAATAAACATTCATGCGAAGTTTCCAATCTTTGAGATAATATTAAATAAGGACGGCTGACGTAAACGAAACGTTGGTGAAATTTTATCTATCGCTAGAGCCTATTACCTTGACTGTGAATGGCAAATCAATGTTGCTCCAGCTCATTTATATACTGTCATGTATGTTTGAGTCTTTTTCTGCCAAATCACGAACACTTATTCATAAAGAATGCAAATACTAAGAAATAGTCACTGGAGCGTCAATTAAAAATGTAAATACAGTATATTGTGTTATGAATTTAACTTTTAGAATTTAGTAAAATAAAAATTAAACATAGTTCAAACAATTGCTTTTGATTATTATTATGCCTTACGGTAATTGATCACTTTTAATATCAACTTATGCCGTATACAAATATAAAAGGTATATTTAATAAATTCATTTTAATTCAAAATGCACAAACGTCTTTTTTATATATACCGTTTATGATGCATTTATGACTTAAATAATAATATTATTTTTCTAAAATGAGCATAATAAATAACCAAAACTTTTTTTTTTAAGCAATAACACATTAATAGAACATAAATAATGCCATAAATCCATAGCAACCATTTACATTACGATAACGACATAAGGGATGACGCATCAACATTTAAATCCAATAGCAAATTAAATAAATTAAGTTGTAATCACAAAACAATCACTTTTTTTTCTTCAAAATAATAGAATTTGAAACCACATAAATCACAATAAAGCTATTTCTATTCAGTCGATCATGCTATAAACTTACAGTGTACACCACCATCAACAACCCTTTTAAAAATCATATCCTCGTATAGTACAAGAATATCGATACTATAAACGATATCATTATGTGTCAAGTGTCTATCAATAACCAATCAAACAGTCATCAAAATAAAAAAAAATATAAGTTTAAAAGAAATATATGGGACATGTTGACAAATATTTCCATTAGTAAATGACATAATTACTGTAGTTAATAGACCTAATTAACCTGTTCAAACAAAAAAAAACCATGTTCAACAAATTTGCTTTTCGTTTTTTTGTTTCTTACAATTACTAAAAAAAGGTAAGCTTTAAGATGTAACTTAAAAAATAAGTATAAAGCAAACAAATTAAAATAAACAAAAACATTAAAATTACTGCATTTTAAAATACGTTATGTGTGGTATTTTGTTCATGTTATTGCAAATGTTGTCACACAGCAAAGACACTTGACTGATCGAATATGCTATCAATTAGCATAACATTAATAATACATTGGATTTTGTTTTAACATCATCTCATGATACAATTACATCATGTTTTGTTTAACAGCCTTTAGCTACATTTAGAATTTCAAGTCATTCCTTAATGACGCTTAATAAAATTTTCATTCAAATTAACTTTGCTTTTATTTTAGCAACAGGTGCATGCACAGACAGCGTTACTGTACAAATACTTAGTATAATTAATGCTCTTTGCTTTTTTGACCATTTTAGACTGGCATTCCCCTCCTATCAACAAAGCCAAAACAGCACTTTCAGTTAACAAGCTGCTGTTTAAACAACATGATGCACGCATGCGTACATTCATCATGTTTTTCGTGCCAAATCTATATCTTCCCAATTTTTATGATCAACTTCCTTAAATTTCTTTTATTGTTATTTTTTCACTTTCATTGGATATAACGTAGCTGGGAATTACTAGGCAATATATGAGAGTGTGTATATTTCTGCCACAAACTTTGATGAAAAGACAGAGAATTGTGTTGAGCTCTAAAACGATTATTGCCATAGCAACGACTTGGAATTTAAGTTGAACCACATACTATACTGTACATATACACATTATATATAACAACCCTTAGATTCACATGAGTCTAACATATGTACACATACTGAAAGATGATTACCATAGCGACAATTGCCATGGCAATGATGTCTGTGCGCTCACTCATGACTTATATTCTAATTGACATTTTTTTCGATTATCGACATCATTACCACCACATGGCAGTAGTTAGAAGTTAAAAGGTCAAACACGTTAGCAACATTTTTCAAAATACTTTTAATAATTTTCTCCTTCCGCCTCCCAATCATACTTGAAACCTTAAACTTGTATACGGTAATTAAAATTGGTATTTTCACACATCAGAAAATACATTTAAAACAACGCAATTACAGTATGAAACATCTTAACATCAAAATGTAACTTTTGCTTCGTTTTTCCCAAAATTATATTGACTTAAGACTAATTACCAATTTTTTAAAGATGAAAAGCATTTATAATCATTCAACTTATTGTTCAATTAAGTAATTAACAATTACGATTAGCTAGTAAAAACAATTTCAATGCACTAACGCAATTTCAAGTATTTTGTATTCAGAATTGACCAAATTGATATAAATTGATTGCTGACATTCTCTTCTAACCGTATTAAACAATTAACATGTCTTACCCAAATGATTTGTCACCTAAATTTCTTCCCAGACAAAATTCCAAGCCTAAATAATACCCCAAACAATTTACGCTCAATTGAACTAAGTTAGAATTTTATAATTCACTGCATTATAGGCTAATGTTAACGCCCTTTACATTATAAATGTCAAGTGATATCGTTACGTTACGATACAATTCTTCCCTATAATAATCATTGCTCTTCTCAAATGTCTCCATAAAAAAACAACAGCGGCAGTTAATTATCAATGGTGTGATTGCAATACGGTCCATCGTAGCGAATGGATACAAAAATACTGTGTAACAAGCCAACGTCTATTGTTGTCATGTTGATGATGATATGCTTCTCCTTTTCACTATTCATCTTACTTTCGATAAAACAAAGAATCCTATCAATTCTCCGCGGAATAAGAGAAGAAAAAATATATAAAGACAAATGATGAAGCATGATCCAGCGATATCTGTATATGTGACAATGTGTGTAGAAGCATGTGAGCCCTATTCGATTAAGCAGCATTGTCAAACAACTTAACACACAAACATAAACTAGCATCAACCCTTTGTAATGCGATTTCAACAATGAGCAGGCTATCGTCTCACACTAACACACAACCGCTATTTTACTTATGGATACAGTGATAATCATTTTACACCCCACTGTCATGCATATTACAATAAAATGACACTTTAAGCTACTTTTGTACAAAATAATATTGCTCTCTTCTTCTTCTTTTTTTTTTTAGGTTGATGACACTACAGCGCTGTCTGATACGTCATTTTAAAAAAATAATCGACAGATAAATGCTACTACCGGTAACTAGAGTGACAAGATAAGAAATAAAATAACAGTTTTTAAATTCGTATTTTTATCGTTACTTTATCACACTCTTCAACAACCATGTTGAATATATAATTTACAAACATATTATAATTACCGGTACTTAAATAAACTTTTAAACAAAAAATTGTAGTACATATAAAATATGCTAACTTTTTAAATGAATGAATAACAATTTTTTAGATAAACAGTAATAAGAAATCACTGTCAGCTAACGTTTATTAAGATTTAAACAGTTCTTAACAACAATGAAGTAAATAAGCTATATTTTAATTATGAAAATGTACTAATTAAATAATGAACTCTACTGACTGCATAAATAATAAGTTAAGCACAACAGCTGAATATTCTCATTTTCTTAAACAGGGGATTTGCTAATTAGATAACCATATCATTTTTTTAATACGTGATTCACTAATTAGATACCCATTTAAATAATTTTGAAATCGATATCTAAATTTAATCATTCGTAAATTCTAATTTAATATACGGTATTTTGTTTGTGAACTAGATTTATAATGATATCCCGTTATAGTAAAGCATTATTTAATCAGGATACACGATACAGTAATTTTGTTAAATAGAATAAATGACAAATTTTGATACATCAATAAATACCATTTCTAAAATTGTTTTATACAAAATCGTTATATTTAGTTTAATATAATTTGAGTAACTTGCATATTTCAGCTTTTGAATCAGATTCATTTGTATCAACAAAACCAATTTCCGCCGTTAAAATTACACATTATTATTAGCAAATACTTCAATTGTAAATAATAAATATATTACGACAATTCGTAAACAAATGTCGTTAAATTAAATATTTACTCATCTTTCGCTGTTTGACATGAAGCGATAATAATCTTAAACAGGTCCAAGTGCTATTTTAAGTTACATGTAATCTAAATTTAGAAATTTAAGATAAACTCAAATTTCAACAACAGCACTAAAAATAAGCAATAGAAAGAGAAAGCAAATTCAAAAGCAAAAATGCGATATCGATCAACAAGTTGAAAAAAAAAAAAAAACACGGATATGAAATTTTCTCTCATCGTCCAATCTATTCAGTAAATACTGGTCAAATTGTCAATAAAACCAAACCTCAACTTTATACTATAATCTGTATTTTATTGCAAACGAATTATCTTTTCATTATAACTCAACCAAGTTAATTACTAATAATTGTTGTGTTATCTTTTTTGTTAGCATTACGTAGTGATTGATATTGACCAATTAAGAATAATGCGTTGAGCATAACATTTCATACCAAAATCCAATTAAATGCCAGTACTTTTTTTTCTTCATAAAAAAGCGTAAAATTTGTTTCTATCTTTTTTACGCACGACTAAAATTGATGCCGCGCGGCATAAAACATATCAGTCAAATAAAACGTGAGCAGCATATTATAACGTTCGTCGTAGCGGTATAACGCTATAATGAGTTAGAGCATCATTTCTAACTTCAAATTACTCATGGCATTCCCCATCTTTTTCTGTAGTTTATTACATTCCAATAATATAAGATTCATTTTAAAAAATGAGAATAATGACTCGTTTATAGTAAGTTATATCCCTATAGTAACTAGAAAAGAAATTTAGTGAATTTGAGAATTAACACAATTATGCAAATGCTATATAATCTATATGATAACGTTACCGCTATTTCCGTCATTCAGAACACGATATACTACTGTATATAACTAAATTATACCAAAATATCATGCAAATGTAAGTTACTTACTGCAAATGCGTCTTCCTAACTATACTAAGATATCAGAATTTCAATTAGTAACAAGTAGAAATACATGCACAGGAAGTTATATTGTATTAATATTTAAATGAAAGTAAAAAAACGACGCATCTCCTCAAGAGCGATACAAGAAATTACTTTTTAAAAATTATATTATGTATAATTTCTAGCATTTTAATAACAATAAAAGCATTCATATTTCGCTACATCTGAATCATTCAGCTCATGTTTGTCGAGTGAAGACTTACAGTATAAAAAATTGTGCAAAAAAGTTATCAGAAAAAAAGACTATTTGCGCACTTAACATGCAGCGGTATATTTACACAATGAAAGCAATCAATATCGTCGATTATAAACCAGTAAAATAAAAACTTCTAAAAAAAATTAAATTTCAATACGCTTCTTAAATTCTACACCAATAACTAAAATTTTAAATCACTTAAGTTCGACTTCCCTGCTCACTGACTTAGACTCTTATCTAAATTCCAAATACTGAGACACACAATACCAACGATATTGTATACCAAATACTTTATAACTCAAATGTGGTAAATCGAAATCACATCTCAATCGGGTGCATATACAAATCGTACATTTCGATTAACTCCAACAACAACAATTCAATAGCTATAAGTCTACTTTTCTGCAAGGTTCTCAAGAAGAAAAAAAATGAAATTCTGAAGATGGCGTAGTTGAACAACATTGAAAATTTATGTTTATAAAATAAATAAATAATTACCTCTGCTCTCACGCACTCAAAAAAACATTTTCATAGCACATTGTATGCAGTAACAATAGCAAACAACATAGTGAAAAAAATTTTTTTTAACGTTAATATGCTCTAAAACCTGCTGAGCCAGAATCAAACAAACATAACAGAATTGTGTACCAACTGATTCTTAAAGATAAGCAAGAACGTGAGGGGTTCTGGCTTAAGCCTTTACGAGACACCACTATGCATCTTGATCAAATCTTTATCAACTTAAAATCAGAAAAAAATCTTTTAATAATAAAAGATCTTATTATGAAGATGCTTCATAGGAGGGCATCCTTATTATTATTAAAAATAATTCTTGCTAGAAGTTGGAAAATACCATAACATACGCTTAATTAATATAAAAAAAGCAATACAAATACTGACTAGATTATTATACAGGTATTATACTAACAGTAACGCAGAACAAGAGTATTTTAAACTTACTACTAATAATTAATTTTAATAACCAATATACGGGCGTATTTTACATGTTAATAAGACTTCTAACGTTGAATGTTATCTTACAATATGTTCATAAATGTATATAATTGTTTTATTAATTTTTACACACTTGAAACAACAACAAAATAAAACAGTTTAATGTTGTCGTTTTAAGCAGGTGTTACTGTACTTCTCAAACACAAAACAATTAAAATTAAAAACGCTTAAACCAATATTATTTATAAGGGTGAATTAATATCTGGACAAATAAAGCTTCAGGCTTTTGCATAACAATATGTCTATTTTTGTGTAAATGTTACCACCAGAATTTAAACGCTGCTCAGAAACTAAGCTGATGCAAATTTCTTTTTGCACTAACTTCAGTTGAAAATGAAGTGATAAACTGCCTACAAATTGGATTTTTTCCAGATACATATTGATTTACCTTCGTATACTGTATAAGAACCCAATTTTATGGAGAAAAACAGCGTAAAAGTAGACCAGTATTATAAAGCTAAAATTTAAGTATACTTTTTACATCAAAGTTATTACTAAGGAACGAAATCTTAACCTTAAATCCTAGTCTTATAATCGGTCCCTTATTCGTCGCTGTTATTCAATACGACTTCAAAATGTATATTGCTGCAAATGTTGAAACATAAAAGCACATGAAAAACATACTTAATGTGCCTTCTAGTTGTTATTTGCAACTGTATACCTATGTAACTACTGCAAGTAAACAATTTTAAATATTTAAACCGAATATACTGTATGAATGCTTTTTGTTTCTTTAAAAGCAGTGGCAAACTGAGAACCTACAAAATATCGTTTTCGGATTTTTTACTTCAATCGTGTACAAATATAAACATTATTTTCAAGCTTCTTTTTAAATCATCTTCATTCGATAGTAAATTTGCATAACACAATTTCTTAGTCTTTCTTAGCAAAAACTACATTAGAATTTAAAATAAAACTAATATGTATAAAAGACAGGCTTACTGTTGTCCTTATGTCTCTGGCATGAACACCATAGACCAAAGACCATAGTTGACGCAGTCGTATCCAAAACTAAATTGCCAATAGTTAACGGCTACGTTGCACATAATAAACCGCTCTCGCCTTTCACATTCAAAAATAATTGCTTCGATATGTCATACAAATCATTTCCTGCTGTCACATAAATATCCTTTAGACAAAATAACAATTTATTTGACAAAGAATTTCCGCTTGTAAACTCCAATGGTGTACTTCATCATCTACCAGTATTTTTGAAAACGCTAACAGTTGCATACCAAGTTTAATACCAAGGTTACACTAAACCATTGAAACATTAAACAATTAAATTAACCGATAGAGTTGGATTTGTTCGAGTTTAGATTTACAGCGCAGTTGTTGTGCCAGCTCAGACATAAATTAGCAGGATAATCATTACAAATATGGTTACATTCACTTTTACCATTCTACAACACTGTTTGGCATCTTCATAATGACAGCCCTACAAATCTGGAATAATAAAACAGCATTAACTTTAAGTAAATGCAGAATACTTTTCGCTGATTTGACATTTCTCATGACGTATACAGTGGAAGTTATAAAGGCATATACCGTTCATGATTAGATGCCAAACATTGATTTCTAATAAACAATGCTCCAACTGCTCATTATGCTAAAAATATAATCGCAACTTAGAAATAAAAAAGAACTAAAATTGGACGTTTTTCTCGTTTCACTGAATTTCAATTCCCACCAAGTAAAAATCACATTAAAAAAGTCTCAAATTAACAGATTGGACCTATTAAAATCTAACCAAATGTAATCCCACCTAATTCAAGTCTTTTTAAAATGAATTACACCTTAAAATCTCAAAATAATTAGCGTTATTTTAGATTGTTGTGTATTGTTGTTGGATAAATCCCTGTAAATCGTTTTTTTCTCAGTGGTTTATACCTCTCTTCAATCTCTTCAATGCCCATAGCTCTTCCGTGACAAATATTTAGAAAAAAATTCTATATTAAATGAATTTAAGCAAATTATAAAAAGTCAATAGAAATAAATACAAAAAGCAAACTGGTGTCATGCTATGGCAACTTAGTATAACTGAATGTGATGGATTAATGTTTGAATAGCTTCCCATCGTCTACAATTTCAAAGCTGGGTAAAAATGTCACAGCCGAAACGATATAAAACAGCAATGCAGTGTCACTGCGAATGTTACTAGTATAGTAAAGGCCAAAAGGGCTGAGGTGTATTCAGCTATCACTATCAGTCAACCTTATCACAAATATTTCTAGATTCTTGTGTTCGTATTTCGTAAATACCTCGCCCTAAATGTTGCTGGGTTAGAAACGCTATAAAGTCTCATCGCTAACAATAAAAAACCGCTAAAGCCAACTTCGTCAAGTATATTCCATCAAAAAATATATAACGATTTAATATGAGTCTTATAGATAGTGAAAAAGAGATAGCAGTTCAGTGTTAAGCAGATAGGAATGAAATTTTATAGCGATTTCATTAAACCAAATTATGGCGCATATCAAGCGATGTTATACTGTTCTACATTTCTCTTTACACTAAAGTAGATGACATAAAAATGAGATCTGAATCCATCATTTTTAGATATACTGTACGCGGTTTTAGTAATGAAGCTAGAACATCATTTTGTAATTATTTAACTTCGGCTATAACCAGAGAACTTCACTATTGACTAATTCAGAATATATTTACTAAAAAAAAAACCTAATAAACTCGATCATCAATAATTTAATATTTAGCTCCACATCATGGAACGAAAAGCGCATTTAAAGTTGCCTGCGAAATTCGATCCCATTCGTATGCAAATGTTCTCGTACATTAAACCGAATACTTTACTTGTAGTGTACTTGGGGAAGTAAATATATTTTTATCTATCAAAAATATCAAACCTAGCGAATTGTCCCTTTTCATAGTTAAGACTCCACATTTTATGAACAGTACGTGACAATATCTTGTAACTTACAAAAAGCTTATAATTAAAATGGATTCTTATTACAATTTCAATTAATCACACAATAAACAATTTTAATACATTTTTTTTTACTAAATTAGGACTCTCTATACATTCTGAAAATAACAATATTTTTATTGACATCAAAATTTAGTCGTGTAATGTTTGACATTTTTGTTTCCCAACTTTACTTACAGTAGTGAAAGACAAATTAAAAAGAAATGTATGCAGAAATTGGTGTTAATATAAATATCTTTTAGTATATTAAAATAATGTAATTACATATATTTAGATATGTTGACAATATTTGAATACAAATAATTCTAATAATGGTTCAATAAACTTATGTCACAACCAAATTTATTCATTGAAAGTTTTCTGATTGCTATCATTCAAAAATAAATTAATGACTAACTTATTTTTGTATCATATTATATTCATAAATCTAGTAGAAAATTTAACATGCAAACTGTTGAACTTTAAAAAGTCCGCGGTTGAATCACAAGGTAGTTCAATAAATTGATCTTAAGAAATTGAAGTGTTCCAAATGGTTATTCAAAGCATGTCATCCATCATTTTGTGTAGTAAAGTAGTGTGCTGACAAGCAGCACGGAAAGATGATGAAAATCATATATTAAAGAATGGATCAAATGGTTTGACACGATGTGTGGCATACTAAAGGTCTTTGAATTTTGCTGAAGTATGCTTGCAAATTTTTTCAAAGCCATTTCGAAATGTTTATCTAATATTTAAAATTCAAAGCAGTACGAATACATCAGTGCGTTTCTTAACTTTATAAAATATTAGAAATTTTGTAAACATAAAATATTCAAAGACGTACGGGCGATTATCTTAACAAGAAAACGAGTAGCTAAAAGCCTTAAAGATTAATATAAAAATATTTTTACAACTCGAACAACGTGTTTATATAGTAATAATTTGACAGTCCTGCATAGCCAGTCATCGACTCCTACACTGGTTTTATAGACTGACCGTATAAAATGATGTTAAATATTTGTGCAGGCAACTACTTGAGGCATGAACGTTATTGTTAGCTCATTCACACATGCACTATACTTCTAAAAAAAAAAAGGTATTTTACTTCTAAGCCACTGATTTATCTATAACCTTCCTAGAAAATAACTCCTTCAGTTTTATCTATATAAAGATACCAGCATTTTCTCGACAACATTTCACTAAAACGGGCTACAAGTAACTTGCAAAGTTCAGTATGTGCAACTAAACATAATAATGAAATTATTTGCGTTTCAACAGATTCGATGAGACCGGAAGCATATGGTTTGCTAGATGATCCGAGTTAACAGCACGTAATTGTGCAATGCACTAGTTTATTCTGACCAATCAACTCCGTCTACAAAAATGAACAGTGCAAAATAAACATAAGTTTTAGACTTGCAATAAAATTTACTACAGTTGAAAATAGTCGTGTTGGTTGTGTTCCAATTCTCTTGATGGAAATGATTGCAGCTGTAATGTGTTCAGGTAGTTGATTTAATTACAAAATTCAAAACCCGAAAATGTTTTTCATTTCAGTTGTTAATCGCTTTTCGCATAAGCTTATTAGAAAAATCGATATGATAATAGCCAGCTGATCTCATACTACGTTTTTTTTTAGAGGAGCATTACTATCGTTAGATAATATTAAAAGTCTAAGACAACTTAATAATTACTTTAGCGTTGATGCCAGCGACGTCATTTCTAAAGGTGGTGTATGAATTGATTAAAGTAACTTAAGTTAAGAAGAGACTCTAATTCTCAAAGAAATCGACTATACTTAATCCGACTTAACCGATCAGTGAATGGTGTCATGTATTTCTAATACCGTTGCAAATACATGTCACTCCATAGACTTTTCGTTGATCGGTTATGTGGAATTGTGTATAGTCACGTAACGCCAGATGCCAATTTTAAGAGCTAAGAGAAAGTACACTAATAATTACTGCAAAGTTGTTTTTTTAAATAAAGATAACTTGCATTTTTTAATCTTAAACATGAATCTTACTTGGGAATATAAGCTCAGATAAAAAACTATAATTATGTGTAGCAAATACTGATTACGTTAGGTAATTAGTAATTTCAGTTTGACATGCAACAATATAATTTTAACGATGAGCTTACTTTCAGAGGTTGTATACAGTACGTAATATTTGTAATGGAAACTTTGCTAATAATATCAATAAATTAAAATAATAAAATTTAAATAACTGTTAGCAGTTTTTTTAAAAAAATATCACCCTAATATCCAACTTGATTTTTAAATTAACCTCCATTCAAGTTATGACGTATACCGTTTAGAGCTCCATTTCAATCATGATGTCCAAAATTATTTTTCACTTTAATACACCTTTCCAATATTAAATTTCTAAGTAAATTTTAGTTTTAACGGTTCAGTGAAATCAATGATTGAACACATTTCCGCGTAAAAATCTCAATTTAAAGTAAGTTCTGGTGACAATAAATTTAATTTAAAATAAATCTTTAATTCAATTTCATTCCAAATTCGATCAGCATTGATTGATTTGGAATTGTTTCGAAAATCTCTGGAGCGTATAGCAACACATTTATAGGAAGAGCAACTAGCAACTAACTTGTAAGTTGCCATTTAATAGAATTTAAACTCTCTAGACATTTTACTTCGCCCGTTTTCAATTCACTGCCAAGATTTGCTTTATACAGTACAGTATTCCCAATTTCACGATTTCTAAACACAGTGACTAAATGAGTCCTTGCACAAAAATTATAAATAAAAGCAAACAAGAACCGTTGGCACAACAAGAGGGGAAAACTACTAAATATTACAATTACAATACAGTAGAGTACTATCGTTCCCCGTATTAATTTGATTCAAACATTGCGATACTTAAATAGGGAATAACTTAAGTACACAAATGCCGAAATACAGTAAAGATCTTTAAAACCGTCCTTTAAGTTATAACAAGAAAATACTAAAACAAGAACAAACCAGCAATTACAACAACGATAAACTTCAAAGAGGGTCAATAAGGCATTATATTTAATTTAATCAGCTTAAAATAGAGCACATTTGCAGACACACACGGTTAAAAGCATTAAATTACTTCATTAAAAAGACGTGAATAAGTTAGAGTAAAGCTTTATTAAAGCTTATTTACTTAAAAGTTAAATTATAACAATTAATTCTACTTCAAAGACATCTCATTAAACGCTCTTAAAACTACTACAGTACATTAATGTGCTGTGTCAGATGTTTACCCTTTAACTTGTCCTAAGCTTGAATTACCGAAATTTAGTCACAAAACATGAAGATATAAAATTGGATTTCTAATCGCTAAATATAGTATACAAATCGGTCACACATATATTTATGACTTTTGGCCAGTATCTGTATCGCCACTTAGATGGTGTTGATTTTACCCCATTTGAGATCAAGAGAGGGGGATTCCCCAGAGTTCAGCCCTTGCTCTTCTGTTGTACAGTATATTTCGGCCGCTGCCCCTTTGACAAATTTAAAACTAAAAACAACTCATGTTGATTTTAGGCTGATGATTGACACATTTAAAAGTGACAGAGTAGACGCAAATCTTACATTATTTTGTTGTAGACCAAATCCAAGATGAGGTCATTTTATTATAGAATTGAATAGGTTACGTGATAGTCTGTTGGAAATTTTGTGGTTTTTTTACGTTTGTGCTGGAGTCACCGGCGTTAAAAATAATAAAAATACGGTGTGTTCGTATAACCACATTTGGTAATGACTGAAAATCGTAATAAATTCTAGCATTGTTTTATGTTGAAATTGCCAATTCTAAGAAAAACAACAAAAAAGAAAGAAAAACACTCTCCCAGTAGGAAATCTTAACGAAGGTCATCCACAGATGTTCAATGTTAGTTTGAACAAAAAGTTATTGCTACCGGTAAAACGTTTAAGACAAACGGTAAAGTCATCCCGATTGAAATGCAAAATTTGGTATGTAAATAGGTAAACTGAACGCAAATTTGCGGTTGCTATATTAGATTTGAAATTTGTGTACGAATCTGTTAAATTGCATGGTAAGCACCCTTGTTATTTTATAAATAAAACTTGACTCCAAATCATTACCAAGAAAAATATCATGTGACATTGACAAACAGCAGTTGCCCCGACGCAAGCTGTATTTAAACAAAATACGATGCAGAGTCTAAACGTCAATACAATTACCTTTAAAATGATAGATAAACACCAGCAAACTTTAATTTTCTTTACATTGCTATTATGCAGCTATTTTCTTAATGCCATGACATGATGAGAGCAATCAATTATAAGGTTAAACTTGCCTCTTACAACATTGTGATTTTAAAATGTCTTCCTTTAATTCTCATGTAAACTATAATCTCGCAGAAAACCAACCATTAACTGATATCGAATGTGCAATCGTTTTGTAAATAAACTCAACTTGCCTGATCCCATACTGTCAATATAAACTGTAAGTAAGAAACCCACTAGACAAGGGAGCTCACTTTCTTCATTACTAAAACAGCATACTAAACGATAAATTGGTGCAACCAACAAAACTGTTAATAGCTTACAAATCTCATCCTCAAAAACTATAAAAATTAAAAACAAATATTACTGCTATAAAACTTATCTTTACAAGCATCGTATATTTACAACTAATATCCATATATGGAAAACATCTGCATGCTGACACGGGAACAACAATTTTGCTTAATAAATTAATTTCTGTCAATTGTTCATCATGAAATCACAGATAGTAAAATATTAAAAACAAACAATGTCATATTTTAATATTTACTCGTACTAACTAGTAGTTAATACATCTAGTGCAATCAATTGCAATAAACAGTAAACTAATGACATTTCAAAACCGTTTCAAATTGTCATATTTTCAGTAAGCTTATTTTAAAAGTAGTTTCCCAATAGACTGTAATAATTATAATCTTAAACTCTTAAGCATTAAGTTTGATTGCTTTGCGCCGAAACGATTTAATCCCCTGAACTCGAGGAAAGAGAATTGCTTTTGAATGCAACATTTAGAAAATCCGTATTGATTAGTGTTTTACCAATAAAACCTTTGCCCTATACAGTACAGTACCGGCACTGCAGAAAACAGCATTTGTCATTAAATCACGGAAATTAAACCACTTGAGGTCTGATTAGTACTCGGATAAATAACAACTATTAAGACTTTCTATTTTAGACATCGAGAGTCTCGACCATTTTCGATGCCCTTTTCTACCGCTTTCTCACTGTCCTTTGGGATAATATTGTACAAGAAAACATCATAAATACACAAGTCAAGCCTAGCAGAAAGCAAGAACTTAATTATCTAAATGTTTACCAAAATATTGTACAGTAAATTAAGCATACAAACAGGCGGTTAACAAGCGCGTTAAATTCATAACTAAGATATCAATCGGTTTGACGTGATGGCTGATAACATGTAAAAAACTTTATAATTAGTAACTACGTAAAATCGTATCGATTATGTGACAAAATAATTTAAATACAGCGTTAATTTTCTGACAACATAAACCATAAACACATGTTAATTTACACTGCATCTACGCTACTGTCGGTATAAGTAAACTTCAACACAAAATATCAAAACGACAACATTCTCATCGTCATTTATTTACTTTCTACTCCCCATGGTTAAAAAAGATATTTCAAAATGTCAGACGTGACGTAAATTTTTATATTAATAAGCGCAAACTGAAGCTTGGAACTTAAAACTGAGCTGAAACTTTGAAAACGTGATATTCGAGTCCATTTCTTTCCCTAAACAATTATTCATTTGTCGAATTAAAATTATGAGTATTTTTTTACAAACAACAAAAACCAAAAAAAATAAATAAATTAAGACAGTCTCGTATTAAATTATAAAAAAATAACACGCTCACGATAGAGCTTTTCATTAAAAAAAATCAATTTTAAAAGCAGTACAGTCAATCACTTTGCTAATATTTATTATTATGGAGAATACAGTTCACTAAATTAAAGGTTTTAAATCTTAATCAATTGTCTATTAAAATAAACATTTGCTTTTTTTATTCATTTGTGTTGGTAACAAAAAAAATCTAAATGCTTAATGTAGTGTTGTATTTTAAGCAAATTTGGTAACAAAGTTCAATAGGTTTTCTATCCAACTAAAAATTTAAATTAAAAATGTTTTCATTAATAGCTTATTGTACAATTAAAAACTTTACATTAAATTAATATGTAAGACACGTACAGGTTCTAGAATCTAATTTAAATAAAAATATGAACAAAAAGCTCAAATTGGTACATT
This sequence comes from Helicorthomorpha holstii, assembly GCA_013389785.1. Classification (NCBI taxonomy): domain Eukaryota; kingdom Metazoa; phylum Arthropoda; class Diplopoda; order Polydesmida; family Paradoxosomatidae; genus Helicorthomorpha; species Helicorthomorpha holstii. The sequence continues at coordinate 13,506,259 of JAAFCF010006596.1, forward strand.
ATTTTTGTATAAACGATTTCAATGAAAATTTCCGTCTGAATAACTGAATGATATGTTGAAACAAAGTGGTAATTACAGTTTCAACTTCTCAGACGTAAGCGTGACCTTAAGACAAGCCGCAATAAATTACATAGCTCACAGTCAACACCCAATAGAAAAAAGTCGGTCAAACTTAACAGACACGTCAATTACTCAAACTGTTGTAATGGCCTCTGCCAACTCCATTTCAAATGTGCAAGTACTGTAGTATAGTTATTATTTTATTAATGGACTTACCAATGGTATATGAGCATCCATCTAATTGAAAAGTGGCGCTTTTACACTTCTTAAAAACTTTGGCGTGTGGTTCTTTCTTCTCTGCCATCAAAATCAATGAAAAAAATAACCACCTAAATAATTCAAATGCCGACGATTTTCCCGTACACAGTTTAACATCGTCGATTAACTGGCAGCTCACGTACTCAGTATATTATAATGTAACCATCGTCGCATCACAGCAAAGCAAAACACTTTCCCACCTTTTAATAAACACTGACTAAATCAGAGAAAATGTTTGCGTGATAACTGATTCAACACGCGAGTTAAACACGTGACAAAACATAAATATGAACATTAATACAAATTTAACTCTACACATGAACTTGAAATCGACAGGTGAACATTACATTAAACAAGTTCATATATTTGACAACAAGTGTCCAGTCTGTTCTGTCTACATTTATTAAACACAAATTTACTTGTATATTTACTGTAACTGATAAAGAAACTGTTAAATGTATAGGTTTCTAGTACTTAAGTCTAACCGCGATTACCGGTTTCCGTTACAATCAATTAAACTCTCGTATATTATGGATAAGACGGTTACAGAATCTGCACACAAAAAAGCATTTGTCGCTTCGATGTCATCTCACTAAATCTAACGATGCATCTTTCCATCATTCTCTATCCAATGTTAGTGAAGACAGAATCATAAAGAAAGTGACACACACAGCGACAACATACGGTTGCAAAGCAATTTCCACCACTACACTATATACTACCAGCAGCAGCAACCATGAGTGAAACAAATTGCAACACAAACACTCGCTCACGTACACGTCGTTATGTTAACTGGTGTTTCTTTCTATCTCTCTCCCAGCCTCAGTCTCAGCCTGCCCTCGCTCCCCTGGTTGTATAGATTGGAAAACTCTTCACCAATGAATTTCAAACGAGCTGCAAACGTGTATTTTTACGTCTATGCAGCGCCAACATCGCCAGATGTTTCATTCAGATTGGAGTGTATAGAAATTCCCAAACGGCAAAAATCTTTATGCATACACTGTATAGAAGAACTACAGTATACAGTACATACTCTTTCTTTTGCATCATCCCAGTTCTTTACGTACCACCCTTTTTTCACCAATACCGGTACTAAATCCACACCCAATTGTATTTTTTTCTTTTTCTTTTTACAAATTTAAATACATGCAAATCACAAGACAAGACACTCAACGTTTTTCATTTAAGCCCCTTCGATTTTAGATTTATATGCATGGAACTATATTTGGTAAAAACAGGAATATTTGAGGATAACATGTCATTTCTACTTGTGTCAGATGGAATTAATATGTGTCTTTTTTTGCTACTCGATACAAAAGCAACTGTAAATATTATCATTTTAATAAGAAAATAAATCTCCAATTGCACCTCTCCCATAATGCCATTATGCGTGAAACTCACAGTTTATGTTATTAAATCAAATACAGTAAGTAGTTGTAACTAAGATAAAAATATATTACAGTATACTACCGAAATTAAAGGTAGTTATTGTAGCACAACAATGGAAATTATTTAAAATTTTATTTTTAGTTTTAATGCTTTAAATTCGTTGTAAAAATGAATGTTTAAAATTTCATTATTCATCCTTGTTAATGTTCAGTATATTTTTTTAAAAAAATTTGCTTTTTCTTGCAAGATGAAACAATGCAACATTTTATGAACTATGCTTCAACTATAAATAAAATATAAGATAAACATGTGCGTTTTAAAAATGCAACGTTAGCCAAGTCAAACGCTTTCCTATTTGCGCAGGTATAATGATGGCCTGGTGCTATTGCCAGTAAGCAGTAGAACGGATTGCCATTTGCCAACCAAAAGATGGCCTACAGCTTAGTGTTGAGCGGATGGTTAGAATTGAGCGGCAAGGAAAAGAAGGAGTTGGGAGAAGTTCAATCACCGTTCGTCAGCGTTGCTAGGACACGTGAAAACCAACATGGCTCTCTGCGGCCAACTATTCTATAGGCACCTGTATAACATACTGTTCGCAGAACACGTTACGGTAAACTGAGCCAAGCCAACAAAAAAAATATCTGATTTATAAATATGAGTAAACCGTATAGTTTCCACTCTCGATCAGTTTTTAAACTTTACGGAACCGAAATTTATTAATTTTTAAATTTTTTTTTCAATCGATAATATAAAAATGAAACGTAAACGGCAATGAAATAGAAACCAACTTGTTGAGAAAAAAATGAAATGGTGAAGTTAAAAGAAAATTTCATTTTTCCTGAGAAATAAAAAGCAGCATCAATTGCAATAAATATATTCCACGTCATTCGTATAAAACTGCAGATTGAATGTAAAACGTCTGCGGCTTTTTAATGTCAATTTAAAAAGTTAAAACGATTAATTATAACGATAGTGCAGTTTACCGTTTAAACCAATAAAATAAATTTGTGATCTAATTAATGCAGACATTAAATATATCGTTTTTAATGATTATAACGGCTGAATATTTAAAATCAAAATCTATAACGTAATTAATAAACTTGACTGCCTTAATTCTACATACTGCATAACTAGTATAAAACGTATCCTTTGGGAAAGTTTCTATATTTTTGTGTACCGTTACTTAATCTAAAAATTTTAATTTGCTAATCTGTTATTACTTGGCAACATGTATGCAACACAAGTGCATGCAAATTGAATGGCAAATATTGAGTAGTGTTTTAAAAGTTGCTACATGTACTTTAGTCAATTAAACGCGCTCTAAGTAATCTCGACTTTCATTAGAATTAATCTAAACCTATACAAATACGGTATATTATGTTTCTATACTAAAAGTTTAGTTAAGTAACTGATATCAAAGATTGGCGCATGCGTATAAAGTCTTCGTTGATCCACTTTCGCAGAATTAAAAAGTTTCAGGGAAATACAGTAGCTTTTAACGACGTGAATTTGAAAAATATTCATCTCTGTGTCCTCCTCATTCACTTTTTTTTACATAAAACGAAGAGAAAAAAAAGACTTGAGGTCTGCAGTAATTTTTCAGAATGAATCAAAGACTAATTTACATAGATTCGCATATTTTTCAATACTGAGAAATGGTTATAATGCAGAAATTTATTTGTTCTGCAACCATCATAAATGATTCAATTTCCAATTAATGCAAAGGAATTTTATGGTTCCTTTGAAGTACTGTATCTTTGAAAGAAAAAAAAAAGTATCTCTGAAACTGCGGTTCACTAAAAATATTAACATATGTTTTAAGATCCATCATTAAGCATCCAATGTCTTCAAATGATTCCAGAAAACATAAGAATGTCTTAATATACCATTTATACTGCACTTCAAATTGCTGTAGTTAAGATAAAGCTAAAGAAAACCACAATATTTTTCTGTAGATGTAGAATTTCATCAAATAAACAAAAACTTGACTAAACTGCCACTGTGAAATGCCAAAAATGCAAGTTGGAAACTAAAGTTGGCGCAAAAATTAGTTTTAAATATTTGCATAATTACGTTTTAACAAATGCTGAACATTCCAGTAATAAATAATTCATTTTGACTTATTTCATGATTTTGCGCTTTCAATTATGCTCTGTAATTTGGTCATCTTAAAAAAGATATCATTTTTATAACGAAAAAAAAAAAACAAATCAACGAGTGTGTGCTTTATATACAGTATAACCCAATATAATTATTTATAATAAACGAGTATATTGTTTGCTCAATTATTTAAAAGTACATACTACAGCACTTACTAGCAAAAGTGGTCAGCGTGTCATAGTTGTATTGAATATACGGTTGAATCATTTTAACACAAAGTGATCGGTACCAAAACTTTTGGTAGTGTTAAAAGAATTTTGTCTTAAGCAGAGCATATTCTATTCTAAACTTTAGTTCGGGCAGCAATAATGTTTTGAGTTAAGCAAGTTCATGTTAAACAGATTCCACTGTACATTTGTTTAACGCTGACAACTAGGAATGCCTTAGAAAATATTTTATACTCGAGACTCAATTTATTTAAATATTATAAATACATTAAAATGTAAAAACTTTTACTAAAAACAGTTTTATAAAGAACCAATGCCATCAGTACATATTAAAACACTCAGTATGCCATCGTAACACTATTGAATTGAATTCTAATATTTTTCATCCCATGTCCTACAAGATTGAGAGTTCGGGCCAAAAAATAAAAGAGATTCGGTAATACAGTTTAGAATTCTTTAACATATAAAAAAACCTGAGTAAAATTCATATTACATAATATCCACAACAGTTCAGGTCTTAATAAGATTTAACAAATTCAAACAAACCATTAAATTTCGCTTTATACATTATCAAATCTACACACTCAAATAAGAATAAAAAATGTCACCAATCATGGTAAAAATCACCTAAAAAAATTGACGATATTATATTCACTTATGAGAGAGCTGGCATCTGTGTGGACAGACAATTTTTGCTACACTTCAAAAACAAATTTTTGTCTTAAGTAGAATATTTAATTAAAAATCTACTATCACTATGTCTTTAAGACACGATAGAGTGAGCCATCGAGTCTGTGAATTACTTTCTCGTGTTGGGATCAAAAGTCTGTACTGAATTAAGAGTCAATTGATTGAATGTGCACACTGTCAAAAACAAACTTGGCATCCTATAACCAATAATTTTCTACAAAATTTTTTTAAATTAATTTTAACTTTTAACACCTACTCGATTGTACAGTGACGAATAGATATCGTTGCTACAGCTGTAAAAGCTTGGATTAATCAGTAGAGAAAGAGTTAAATACATGCCAGAGATTACAATAAAATCTACACAGACAATATGTTGCTCCGAATTTATTATCACTGATAATCACCTCATCGTAAACGTCAAATAAAAATTTATTTGTTACAACAAAGCTGTCATTAGTGATATACAGTATTCTGACGTTAGTTGGTTACAAACCTCATATAGCACTTAGCATCTTTTAATTCCAACCAATCAATAATTGATATAGAATTCTATTCATAAAGGAACAGTCTGGCTATATTTTTTTTTAAAATCTCCGTAAAATTTGTTTGATAATATAGTCATAAGGTAATTAAAAGATACGCAAGGATGGCGCTTATCTGGAATTGATGACGTTGCTAGGCATTTGTTAAAGATGAGCTGTATTGGCGCAACCAGTTAAAGAAAAAAATCGCTGTCACAAACAGCAAATACACCGATCAGAGGCTCAGAGCAGTACAGAACTGTACTTCAAAACCCTCACCAAGCACATTAATGGCATAATAGATAATACTCCAGAGAATCAAAATGGTTTCACATTAAATAAAAACGATGGGATGAAATTTTCTAAATTAAGGCCACGGATATAACCACCGTTGAAGAACATGGTCAATAAAATCTGCTGCGGTTTCTAGTTTGCTCTCTTATCCACAAATCCCCAGTCGATCGGCTAATATCGTTCAGAAATACAACTAAGAAAACATACCAGAAGATTAACTGCTATAAATTTAAAAAAAACTCTAAAAATTATACAAAAAATATTTGATTAAATTCCAAAAATTTAATAAAGCAAGCAACAACAAGCCTGCTCAAACTCTAACTTACAGTAAATGAATTACAAATTGCAATATGAGAAGATTGAATTACTTTTAACTTTAAAAAAACAATTTAATTAAAGATTTTTAAAAGCCTTAATTCAATCAATTTTAAAAAATTATGTTAATTAATTGGAAAACAAAATCTTCATTATAACTGAAAGTTTAAAAAACAAATGGTGACTATGAATCAAAATACAAGTTGATGTCAATAAGGTATCTTATTGCAATCTATTGAAATTATAATTTTCAATTTTAAGTAAACAGTAAGACTTCAAAAGCCAGTTAACATGCTGTAGATACCTTTTAAAGTTTAAACAATTTTTATTGCATCATTATTGATTGCTTCAGAATTCTAAACCTGAATTTGTTTGGATAATAAAACTTGTTAATATATTTTTTATTCAATGTAGTACCGTACTTTGATATACACAATTGGTACTAACAAGCCACACTCCGCTAGAGAAAACTAATAACTATATTGTATGTTACGGATGTTACTGTGCATCTAACTAAAAATCAATTAAATTAATAAAACGGTATTTCAATAACGTAATAAAACTAATAAAAAAGAATTTTGAAATCACTTAGTAATTACTGAAAGATTGTCATTAAATGCATGCGCATGACAAGTTAATATTGGGTAAAATGCATTCGAGTATGCTTGTTTTCCCATCTAAATCAATCTCAACAAATTAAAAGTTATTTGGGTTTGATATAAAAAATAAACACTTTAATTTATTAGGTTTCTAAATAATCCAAATTAGAAATAAACTTACTCTTGTATTAATATAAAGCCCATCGTATATAATAATTAAACATTAAGTTCTACCTTTTCTATTGCAATCATGCTTATTAAATAATTCACTAATAAAAATGCTTTACTTCGAATATTACAAAAGTAATCTCTCCACGGTAAATACAAAGCCGGAAAAAATGTTTGTTAGACAAAATCGATTTCATCATAAAAAAATGGCCCCAATTATTTTAGTCGTGTTACTCTTCCGAGAAATTCTCAAGAGATGCGCTGACGCTAACAAAAAAATTTTGTCATTTGATTCTGTTGACACTGAAAAAAAGCTCCAATGGCAACGATGTTTACCATTGACTTCAGTGCTTTGCAAAGACCTCAACTACTCAAAGATAGTCGCGCCATCTAGAAGAAATACTCGGAATTAAAGCAATCACAGCCAATCAATAATTATATTGATCATCAATAATTAAAATACAAAAAAAGAACCAAAATAACATCAATTTTAAATCCAAAAAAATCTTTAAATCTTGTCAAAACAGTAATTTAATTAATAAATTCATTGTGCGCAAATTTTTAAGCTAGAAATATAAAGGTATTTTTTTAATCAATATGGATCCATTATTTTCCATTTAAAAGTGGCTATTATTTTATATGTGACTAATAGTTAACCGGGTAAAACTTAGACGTTGATTTAAGCAATCAACATGACTTAATTAACTCATTAATCGACGGTAGAAAACTTCACAAAAGCAAAAAAAAAAAAATCGCTTATTAACATGCATTGTGCATAAAATGTACTACCATTTTGATAATTAAACTGTCATATTCTTTTTAAATGAGCATTTGCCTTTAACTGCGCTAACAGCCTGAATAACTTTCGTATGAAAATTGAGTGGATAACAGCAAGACATTCTTCTCACAACTAATAAATATAAACGTAATTAAATACAGCGTAAATTAAAGCAAACCATTGGGGAAAACGAATGAGAGAAAATATTCTTCGTCAATTCTCAAATGTTTTGATTATAATAAATGCTCGATATAACGTATTTTTTATACAGTATATTTTGCAAATGGTTGCATAGGTTTTCGTACAGTAAATAGTATTAAATAAAGATGCAAATACTTGCACATCCACAACATCCCTACCAAACATTGATTTTTTAGCTAATATAGAAGCATAGATAGAGTTATTTATATAACTTAATTCCTATGCCTACGTAACTTTATACAGTAGTACCGATTGCAATTAATTATTTTCAGATAAATGTTGTTTTTTTATTACTTTTGTTAAATAGTCGAGAAAAAAAATTAATTGATGGTTCATTTGTCGTGTAAACAGTAAAGCTTTCAAGAATCACCAAAAAAAATTAATTAACACGCTTATCGGTTCAATCAATTTTTTTTTACTACAAAATATTTTAATTACCGGTATTGTATTACTACACTATAAAATAAAAGGTACCAAAACGATCTTTTTAATTTACAATTTACTAGAAAATAAATATGGCTTTTATACTCAATAAAGTCGTTAAAAATTGGAAACAAAATTTTTTAAACTAAACATCAAACATTTAAAAAAATCAATATGTAGAATTCAGAGAAAAGTCATTGAGCTTACAAGTTATAATAAAAATGATTAACTTGTTCTATAAAATTTCATATGTAATATAATATACTGTAAGACATAAATACTGAATGCAATTTCTTGTAAACTGCATGTAAAGTAAAAAAAAAAATAAATGATAATAAAAACAATTTTCAAAAAAGCATTAGATATTGAGCATAGCAGCAATTTCATAAAAGAAATTCTATCTTAAAGCTGAAATTAGTTTTTAAATTTTTTTTAATACCTAATATAAAGTTTCTCTAGAGTGTATATAAATACTATTACTTTAGATAATTTCAAATGTGTGCAATCCTTAAATAAATACGCCATTTTAATTTTTTTTTCACAAAAATCGTAATTGGATTATTTTCAATTGTCAAATTACACCAAGTAGAATTAATTTTCAACATCATTTTTCACCATCTCATTTGTACAGTATTTCCATACATTTATCAGCAAACAATTCAAACAAATCACGTTGCATTATTTTTTAATCAAAAAATATCTTTTCCTTTCTAGTTCAACTTTTAAGATTCCGATATTATAGCCTGCAGTAAAAGCATACACAGTACTTTAGGTATACACAAAACTGTATGTGAAACAAACAAGTACAATACCAATATTTACATAGTTGTCATTTCCCGCACGCACAGACGCTTGAAAATAATCGCAATCACATTGTTAGCATTTTTCAATAACTACATCCGTTATTTTTAAGCGGTAAATTTGCAATTAAGTTTAAATACAATCTTAGCTGCTTCATTGAGCTAAGCATTTTAATATGTAGGCTTTCAACGCAATGGCACTCAAGGCTGTTAATTAACATTTTTCTGCATTTACTTTTTTTCTTCTTCTTCGTTTCTTTCTTTCAGTCTCAAAGTGATTTCTTGTGGTGTTCAAATAAATAAGTAGAAAGTCTAAAATGACATATCTGTGACTTGGATTTCAGAATGCAACGCATACCCGAGTCAACCCCTTTGAGAATTCATTTAAAAGCGCAACAACGGATTTAATTAAGTAGACGAGTGTGTATGTAACTTACTATGGTGTATGTGCGCGCATATAAAGAAAAGGTTACGTCTTCAAAGAAACAAATCGAAAAAGTGTATTATGGAAATCGCAATGTTCCGTTTGATTCACCTACCAGATAACAAAAAAAAATGAAAATAAAATAATAAAAAAAAAGATATTTTCCACTGACAATCAACGTCATCTGCTGCATCTTCATCTGCATCCATCCAAGCTCATCATTATCTCTCTTATTCGACCCTATACCAACCAATTTACATCGCGATTCTCAAATATTATACTACTTGTTCTTAAAAAACACCCATTGTCACAGCAAAACAAATAGACCGCGATTACCTCAACAAAATACCACGTATTTGTAATCAAAATCAATAATCGATCTTGCATATAAAATCAAAATAAAACATTCCCTACTCAGCCGTATATACAGCTATTGTATACCATAAACAAGTTACTGCAACTTCAAATACAGTGTCTACAACTTAATATGCTGCATACAAATGTATCATACTATGCAATATAGCAAAAATATACAACTTCACCTCACGATTTAACGCCAACGCATATAACGTACAAATCATTATTTAAAGAGAAATCATTAAAATAATTGTTGAAACAACAGTTTTTATAATTACTGTATGTCATGTAATTTAACATAAATTACACATGTTACTATAATATATACCGATAGCCTATTTTACTAGTAATACGGTATACTTTAATACAGTATGACTGTCATTTCACAGTTCGCAGAAATATCACGCAATACAGTGGAATCCCGTTAACACGAAGTCATCGGAACCAAGAATTTTCTTCGTGTTAATGGGGTTTTGTGTGTTTTGTTACATACAGTATGCATTTAGAAAAAACAATGCAATTTTGAATTATTTTTATAAAATCAAACAAAAATGTATTTAATTTGTAGTTGTTTTTATAAAAACTTATAAAATTTTTAATTTTCTTTACATTTTCGCTAATTTTTCATTCGTTATAGTGTTAACGGACAAAAAATATATAGAAATGCCTATACTTTAGTTCGGGACCACAATGCTGCTTCGTGTTAACGGCGTTCGTGTTAACGAAATTCCACTGCATTTTAATTGACGGTTTTCCGCTCTTTAATATTTGAAGTTTTCACTTAATGCCGGGTTTTGTGCAAAAAATGTACTCTATTATAAATCAACTATTACCGATTATACAGTAATAAACAAATAAATATGTATCCATTAAAAGTTAATTTTCAAACATATTCTATACGAAGCCTAATAGCCATAATAATGCTATTTGTGTCAAAAAAATTTGCTTTAAAAATGAAGATCGATAATAGACGAAGATCAACTTATGTACTAAACAGCTATAAAACAGTTTTGAATGTATTGTAAAACTGTCCTAATACTAATCAAATTGTGGTAGGTTGTACTGTTATAGTATAAGTTATGTGTATATTACATTATAACTTATACGAAACACACGGCACGTAAATCTACTTCTACCAATCGGTTTTTCCGATGTAAAATGATTTTTAACGATGTCATTTTTAAAACTATCTTTAACTGAATCATACGTGTTATTATGACTAACATTAAATAGACTTACAGTACGTTTCTTCTAAATTACAGAAAAATAAAATAAAGATTTCAGTAATCCTGCACTTTAAAGCAGTAACAAAATGGTTTTCTAGTCATTTATCTGCTCGAAAATGTGTTAGAGATGCAATGCAATGCATGTACTTTACGAGTATTTTTTACATTAATTAAGTTGATCAAGTTTCTTCTGTTTATTGAAACCGTTAACGTTGCAAAACAATTTAAAAATTAATAACTTCTCATAATGTTTAGACTTTTTCCGGAAATGAATCTTACTAGCAAAACATCTCTTAGTGCGTATTCATCGCTTTTTGTTGCTATTGTAAGCAAGTTATAATGAAAAAGAGTCAGAACGGTATGTACCAATGGAAACTCATTTAGAGACTAACATTTCAAGTAATTTCAAGAAAGGATATACCAACAATACGTTGTGAATTATCTGACTAGTCGTCCAATTTGTTTATTTCAAAGAGAATATGCCAGCAAATTTCAAGTACATCCGGCAGAAAAGAAGGAAATGAATGAGTGTATAACTAACTTAAAGAAGTGAAACTAAAAAAAAATTAAAGCTAGATGTAGCTGCGCGATTTGAATTTAAATTTCCGTTAGAAAAAGATTCAACATTTAAAAAATATACAAGTAGCAGCATCTATTACGACTTCGATCACACATCTACGACATCACCAAGAATTACAGTTTCAAGTTTATTGAACATCATCGGTCATAAAGCACCAGTTTCTATTACCAAAAATAATTTCCACTCCCAACTTTATACGGCATAGTGCAATCGTAGTGTTTATGGTCGCATAATCACTGAAAACGGAAGACTAAATCAAGCCATTTTCTCAATAACACACAGTAAAAGCTCATAAACATTGTTTAGTAAGCTAGTAGCTGATATTACTATCTACTCGTAATAAAAGAATTGTGATTGTTCTTTCAAAATAACTATATAAAAGTAAACCGTTTTTAAAAATGTTAAATAAAATAAAAAATTCTCTTTTGTTAACTGATAAACATTATTTTAGAAAATATCGATATACTGTCTTTCATTCCTTCAGGGAAGTAAACTAGTAAATAAATTTACTTTATAATAAAAATAAAACAAAGCTATCAAGTTAAAAAAAATTATATTATCTACACAAGTTTTAATTAAACACTTTAATAATAACCATCGACACAGCATATAAATTCAAATGTACTGTTTAAAATGTTGTGGTGTCAACAGTCATTTGTGGCCGAATTCTAATACGGCATTTAAAGTTTAAAGGACCATTCTCTTTAACTGATAATAAACATAACAAAAATAACGTTTGACGTTACAAATTCGGTTCTGCAATGATCCGCTATTCATTTTCTTTTAGTTTCTTATGATTAGCATTCTGTACATAATCGAAAATAGGATTTTTTTATTAACACCACACGTGGTAAACATACACTACCTGATCACAACCAGCAGCACCACAAACCCTCAGGCAAACATGACCCAAGCAACTGACAACAATTAAAAGTTAAACTTTTCTGGCTGATGAGCTAAGCATTCCAACAATTACAACTCGCTATATAGGATTTGGGGAAAAAAAGCTTTCCCTATGTTAACAGACGATCCGCTTTCCCCCATCTTAACCAAATTCATGAATATTTGTGCCCTTCCTAATTTCAATATGTATCGGTTTTGCAATATTGTAAACAATCAAGTCAAATGCCTTTAGCAAACCTAATACTCCACACAAGAAGATACTGTACTGTATACGCTCAAAACATGAATGCCCAAAGGTCACTCCAATGACCACATTGAGAGCCTGATAAAGAAGGCCCCTTGTAAACATAAAACCAAAGAAAAACCACTAGATCACCATCAATTATCAATGGACCAACTAATGATTGGATCAATTGAATCTTCGCAGTCACATTTATATTGTTTAAGTATTTTAAAGAGATACACAATTCTTTTTAGCCTTTTGCAGGTGCTCCCAGCATTTGCATGAAAAGTTAATTTTCAGTCAAAGATAACTGCTACGATTGAATTAATCGACATTAAAGATAGGTATAACGGTCGACTCTACAAATTATCTATAGTAATTTAAGGTATATACTGTACTTTACTTGAGTTTTGAGAATAATTTAATATTGTCTTCAACTTGTAATGTTTTAAGTATTTATGTAGTTATAAGAAACGTTTCGCTTTTAAAGTTAGCTAAAAACGTCTCGCAGTTAGCATTGAATTTTATTTGTAAACTATTCTATTGCATTGAGCGCTCTCTTTTAATTTTAATTCGCACATTCTCATGTGAATAATAAACCTACATTGACAAGTACGTTTTAAATGCTCTTGGCTAATGTTACAAACTTTCAATTTAACGTTTGGCAATAAACGCACCGAAAGAATCTCATAGAAAATGTTTTTTTGTAGGTCTAGTAGAGTGGACAAGAAATTGTGTTTATACTTTAGTGATCTGACAATGAATAAAATCATAACCCAGATACTAGCTAGTAAATGACCTGGTGGTACAGTATATCCATAGTCCTAAACTCATAGACTCATAATCCATGCCATGGTCCACACGTTAAACTCTTTAATGGTTTAGCTCACCAAGTGCATCATGGGATATTCTTTCTCCCTTTGGAAATCAATTTGCAATAAAAATCCTCTCTTTCGTTTCATTGTCTTTCGAATCACGTTTATAGCAAAAAGTCGATTTCAAAAAAAAAGTAGAAAAAACCCATAAAAAAAGCACAAAAGATCAAACCGAAGCCACTCTGAAATGTTAAATCCTTTGTCACAAATTTGGTCTACATTCTACAATAAACCACACTATCTACAATATATCGACTATAAAAACATTAAGTCTAAATATCCGATGTCCATATTACATCATTACATTTTCTAACGACAACTTGATGACACTAAATAACTTCAATTATCTCTGAATAATTAATTAAAACCATTGAAAACTGACTTCAGTTTAAAACATCCGGTTTGACATATGCATCACAAACCCAATAGATTACCTCACAAAAGAATGTCAATAAAGCATATAAAATTAATGAACTGTGGCGAATTTGTAAAACCTAAGTTTTCAGAATTTCATAGGAAATCAATTTCGATTTTAGAAAAGTAATGCAAACACATTAAAAAACGACTCTAATACAGAAATAGGGTGGATTCTCGTTAACACCAACACTCGGTAACACGAAGTTCTCGTTAACACGAAGCAACATTGCGGTTCCGAACTACAGTATAGGCTTTCCCATACATTTTCTGTTCGTTAACACGAAGTAAAACCCCGTTAACCCGAACTGATTTTGCTTTTCCGAATGAAAAATTGCAAATATCGTCGGCGAAAATGTAGAAAAAATCAAAATTTTGATAAGTTTTAATGTTTTATAAAAACAAATACAAGTTTTATATATTTTTTGTCTGTTTTTATAAAACAAAAATGAGAATTACATTGTTTTTTCTGAAATGCATACATGCATATGAATGCACAAAATGCATAATATATTGAAAGGTAAATTTTGTATCTCTTATGATGTAAATAATGATTTAAATATGATGGAAATAGTGAGTCTAAATATGATTTACTCTAAAAAATATCAGTTTTACCAATATACTGTATATTAGATTTTGCATGTATTCGTTAACACAAAACCCCGTTAACACGAAGAAAAATCTCGGTCCCGTCGACTTCGTGTTAACGAGAATTCACTATATCTTAAAAGTAAAAAAAAAACACCTGTTTACATTAAATAAAGAACTGATTTTAACGCGTATTGTATTCACTTATGGAGATACAATGTAAAAGTCAACAAAGATAATTTCAATTTTTTTTCATTAAAAAAAGTTTAACAAAAGTAATATCAAATTACAAATTCAGTTTGACTTTTCATTGCTTAAGAAAAAAAAAAGACAACACTACACTGAATTCAATAATTACAAGCGATAATAAATATATCGGATGTAACTTTTGCATCACAAAAACGATTCTATTACTTTTAAATACAATATTATCACATTAGCATATTCAATTATTAACACGTACAATGTTTTGACGTTATCTACCGTATATTTCAGTTACCATACATTACAATTACAAAAGCCATCACCAGTAACGACAGCAAACTTTTTCTATGGAGAAAATATTTTCCGACTTGTTAAATATTCATTGTTAGAAAGGTATCACTTTTTTTTTACCTTATAAGAATAGTTTACGTTCACCGTCTGAGTACCTGAAGATATAAATTTGGGATGTCTAAGACGTAATGTCATACACACTGACGTTTACCTTTTTTACGTCGTAATAGAATGGCTACTTCATACATACAGCCAGTCTATTGTGTAAAAGAAAAAAAAAAGTAAAATATGAAGCTAGACAATATACATTACGTTCTTGATGCATATTGTGAGGGAAATGTCTATTAGCTAACAAGTCACTAAAAGCGTGTACATAAAAAGCCTTGACGTCAAATGGGCGTTATCAAAAGCGGCATATAACCCATTATTAAACCTGAGCGTTTATAAATCTAATATTTCCTCAGCAGAACAAAATGACAAGCAGTAAAAAATTAGAATCGGTGGTAACAAGAGTGAAATAAGCGCTATAGATGACGCTTTTTCTCTCACAAACAGCGTTCACTCGTCTCAATTCACAATGCCATTGCCGTCAATTAACAGCAAAAGTAACTTCATAAACTTCGTTAACCAAATGAACAGCACATTATGATTATTAGCACACGTATACTGTATTGTTTGACGAATGCGTATACATTATTGTAACTTCTACACTCGCTATTATGTTCAGTATCTAGTAGTACAAATCTCATAAATATACAATTTTGTGCAACACACGATATTACTGTTATATTTGTACAGTATGAGCAGTAAAATCAGCATTCCTTTCTACGTCTGAACAGCATGGTAGTTATTAATAATGTAGCGACAACGAGTCAATTAGGTAGACCTAAAAACCATTGCAACTGAAGAATCAACAAACGAAGTGACTTTTCACTGTGCAATTAGACTGTCAATGGCTAATTCAATTAACGTTTGGAGAATATTGATGGGTATGCAGCGCTTTCAAATTCCCAAGAAATGAGAAAATTTGCAGTACCGATATTATTAACAGTAATGAAACTCGCCGTTTTCTTAATCAGAATTAAATATAATTAAAGTTTTGTACCAATAAATATTCCTGCAATTTCTTCCCAACCCACTTGTAAATTACAACTAGAAATCGATAGGCTATCCAATTAAGACAACTCGACCCATGATGTATGGATACCTAAGCTTAAGTTATATTCTAGAAATTCCTCATTAACCTGACTTAAAACGTCGAGCATCGTAAAAAAAAACGCACGAGTTAAGAGACAAGGTGAATAAAAATTTTCCAATTACAGTACAGTGAAAACCTATTAACATAAAAAATCGGTTAACATAAAATAATACTGCGGTACCAATGATCTCCTGCAGTATGTTCATACACTTTATTTCTTTTAAAACGACCAAACCCGCTTAACACGAAACGATTTTGCTTGGAATGAAAATATTTTCCTACGAGACACGATGTCTGGTGCGAAAGGAAGTTAACTGGGCTTTGAAATACCGATATTATAGGCAATTTTTGAGCTTCAGTGAGAGGTGTTTTCAAGTATGGAAATTATTCAGTGAATTTGGTTTGTAATATTTTATTTTTAAATTAATTATGGATTAAAAATGTATAATAATTTGAAATGAATTAGTGTATCTAATACTAACTAAAACTGTAAAAAATATCATTTTAGTTAGAATATTTTTTTTTGTATGTTGCGCTTAAGACAAAATCACTTTAACACGAAGAAATATTTCGGTTCCGACCGTTTCATGTTAAGAGGTTTTCACTGTATCTGGAAAAGACAAGACAAAAATTGATCAGAAGCATAGAAAGCTTATTCTGTGATAATTTACTGCACACGTCAAGTGTGAAATGACCGCCATTCATAACAACTACAAAACAGTGCAAGTGAATCACTTTCATTGTTATAACTTAGAAATTTGTCAAGATTCAGTACAAGCAGAGAAATTACTCCACACATAAAAGATACAAAACTACAAATAAGTAGAAGAAGCCTAAGTTATGTCTGTGTCATGTACAACTTCTGCTTAACTTAGTATCTGACATAAACGTTTTAACGCTTGTAGTAGATCAAAATTAGTTAGAAATAATAAACACAATATTGCCATTGAACAGTTACAGTATGTTAAAACCGCATAGTGATGGTAGTACAGCATTTGATCTCCTTATCAAGCACTTACAGAATAAGTTGCTTGTTATTATCTCCTTATGTCATTCCTCAGTAACATTTAATGGACATGACTAATCGTAAGCTCGTGCATCAACCTCTAAAGCAAGACAATTTTAACCTGAATTTCCGACACTTAATAAAGATAGATGTAATAGTATTCATAAAACGATCCATCGACAATATTTTTGGCAGCAAATCAATAGACACAAATTGAACATCGTCTTTACTCTTTAGGCGTTTTCCACAATGCTCTACTTGTAAATTCGTCGTTCAAACTTTCAACTCTTGCCATCTTTCTTTTATTTCATTTTTGCCAAATCTCCAAGGAGTCATTCACAAATATACTCGTCATTATTATCTTCGCGTATTGCTTTCAGATAAAATCTTATACCACAGCCCACATGATGCAAGGTACATAACTTATCGTCCGTCGTTTTTGTGTGGCCTTTTTCCACTGATCACCACTTCTAAAAACTCCAGTACATTTTAGTGCCACCACGTAGTACGGTACTGTACATTGCAGCAACCGTAAAAAAATAAAATCTACTGGCAAAAATCGATAAAGACAGGATAGTAGTTGACCGTAGACCAACTTCTAAAAAATAAAAAACACAGCTATGCAATTCTACTGTTATAAGATTTCAATATTTTTCCTATAACTCAGTTTGAAACTCAATTCAAAAATCACAAGCAAAAGTACACTGAATAATAACGAATTTTTATATCGACTTATCTTATACAATTCAAGTCAATATCAGGTTGAGTATCAATCTGTCTTTCATGTTGCTTGAAAATCTAAATTATCAATAATATAACTGATATTAATACTGTACCAAAAAGCATGTAAATACACCACCCGTAGGCAAAGTCAAAATTTTATTCAACTTGTACGTCACGTATGAGACGAAGATTCTTATCGGCATCATCATTTTAATCGTGACTCCATTTAAAATGAACTTCCAAAACCAAAGTGCTAAGGGAATAAACAGGAAAGTAGTTTTACATTAAAAATGAGCTTTCAAATAGAAAAATCACTTAAGAGAAGAATAGTGAAAAACGGAAAGCAAATACTAACTTTAATAGAAAATATCGAAATCGACATTAGGTTGCAACCGAACTGAAAAGAAGGATAAACAAGTTAACTGAATTCAAGCCACCAGAGTATTAAACCATAATTTGTAACGTGATAGTGAAAGATATTTTAGCATCCAAACACAACAAGTACATTACACAACTTCACTATACACCACATAGAAAAACACACAACATGTACTATGCAAACGTGCAAGTTTACGGGTAAAATTACGTATAAATACATAGAGTAAAGGAATGCCTCCACAATGTTAAAAAAATTTAACAACCACCACAACAGATTAATTGAAAGCGTTAAAAATTGTTTACTTCCGGGTAAAAATAAACTGCGGAAATCTTCCTTTAAACATACGAGAAATTGATTCTGATTTTTAAAAGTGAAATTTCTACAGAATAAGTTGTAACTTAAGAATACCCAAGTGTTTAAATACATTTTTAAAAAATTATTTTAAGCATCCTAACAATCAAACGTTACAAATGAAATGTCTAAAAATATATAATGCCATTTTTATGGGCACCTATATAACTTAAAAGACTGAAAATCGATAGGTAATTAAGTTAAACGCGTTCACGCTGATATAGAACAAGCCCATCATTTATTTGAAACGCCGCTAAGCTTTTGCTGAAGCTTCATTTACAAATTTAAGAGAAATTTGTCTTCATATTGATTTGCAGTAAGCTTCAGTACGGTTAATGTAGCTACAGTACATCTGGCCCATCTGCCATCACTAGTACAACATAATTGCTCATAAAAATCCACTCAAATGAAACGTTCATTACTTCACACAGTAAAGTAGTAGACTCGACAAGTCAAATTAATTCTGGAGCAATTAATTCAGCAAAACTAAAGGCCTGTAATGTACAGAATGATTGCTGCATATGACATTTTATCAACAAGTTGTCCCGTACAATGTGCACCACTAAAATATCAAGTTGTTTCTTAGTTTTCTTAGTACGATTGATAATCATCGGTCAAACTCTATTAAAGCAAATGAAATCAGTTAAGATTGCCAACATGATAAACCAAACTCTAACTTGATTACATATTATTTTCTTTAACTTAATCAAAAGATTAAATTGAATTTCGATTATGTTATATAGCAGTACGGTATGTAACAAGAAAACAAAATCAGACAAATTAAAAACTAAAAAAAAAACTGAAGTTATAAATACTGTATAGAATAACAAAACCAAACAAAAGTTTGAAGATGAATTCCTTCACTGTAATAACGGTGTATATATTTCATTTGCTTATGAATTATTCAGCATGTAGAAAAGATTACTGGTTGGCAGACTACAGCACAACCGCAATGTAATCGATCATAAGGCAAAAACGCTACGTCAGTTGTCGCTAACAGATCTACGTTATGTCATTAAATTTAATTTATTAATGCCATATAATAAATAAATAAACAACTAATCGCACTTGTATTATGTTTATTATATCTAATATGGTAGAAAAAAATCATTAAAACGAGTAAGTCATTACCAAAACTAAACTTAAGTTACCGGTACATCAAAATAATTAACCTAAAGTGAACATTCCTTAAATAGGTATTTCAAATTCTGCCATGATTATACTGTATAATTGTTCCTAAAATAAAACTAAACCGTTTTACTGATGCCCGTATCGATTTAATGATAAAGTTTTTAACAATTATAACGTTTATAACTTAAAAGTTAACTAAGGAATGTTAACTATTTATATAGCCGATGGTCCTTAACAGTTGCCAAGGCAAAAATCTGTTCACTGTACTGTAGTACCTGTAGTGCATAAGGCACGATGTGCTGCTAACTTAATAGCCGACGAAAATTTCATAACATTGGAATTTTGGTTAGACTCGCATGTAGTGTAGAAGAATCAAAAACGGAAGAACGACTAAACTACAAATAGTCTGTTAAAAATTCTTTTAGCAAGACGACATCCATTTGTTGTCGGTGAATCGACAAGATCACCCAATCTATAGCAGAAGCCTCAGCTATATTAATAAAAGTAAAAGGTCGAAATAGTTCGCATTCCACACACTTTTCTTATATTTAAAGGAACAGCCATCTGAAGTCGGCATAACAGCACTTTAACTTTGCTCAAAATATTTCCCAAAAATTAATTTCAGAAATAAAAATCAAAAATACTAACCCATTGTTAAAACCGTTACAACAAGTCTGGAAAAAATCTTAGATTTGTCATTCAGAATGGGAACAATTTTGATTCTTTTTTTTTTCAACGATAAGATTTTAACATTTGGATGAGCTAATTTAATTTCGCTTAATTAAAAACACTTATTAACAAACTCCAATGAAATTATAATGTCGAACTTAAAAACCAATATAAAAATATATAACTTAACAAAACATCTCACATTCCAAAATTAGAGTGCTTCTATAAAAATCAATTAACGTCACATCAATTTTAAGACGTTTAATTCAAGATGCTAGTCAAATAACAGAGAAGCGTCAGCGCAATTTGTTCTTTTATAGCAGCAATGCCATTCTTAACTTTGTCGAGTGTGCATCTATATTCAATAATAAGAAAAAGTTTAAAAGCCAGTGCATTACTCTTCAAATTGAATTTTCGATATAAGAGCTACTATGACGTTACCAATAGTAGAGCTCAATTTAAATGCAGTCGTAACGCAACGTAAGAAAACAAGAAACATTAATACAGATATTCTTAACAAGTGGCACGCCCAATAAAATATAATGTAGTAAACGTTTGAAGACTTTAAATAATCATCATACCAACTAAGAAGAAAAAACTTAATAATAAATGAATACTATCGGTACTGGACATTTTTAGCATACAACAAATTAACTAAATTAGATCATCTTTGGTAATCTTACATAACTTTTAATGAAAGAAATTCTATTTTAGCTTAATATAGTCTTTAGATTTCAATAATTTACATTGTATACCAATATTAGATAATTAGACTGATTAATTGAATTAAATTTTAACTTCATTTGTCAAATTTCATTAGATACAATAGTAACTATTGTTTGATAATATCGTTGTTCTGTACTTTATATTGATACATCATTATGTATAATAAATAAATTATTTTTTATATTCTCATTCATTAATTAATTATTAAATAGTATTTTTCTATAAATCGAAACTAAATATACAGTATATATTTTTATCAAACTCTTTAAGACTTTTCTTAGTAGCTTTCAACACAAACTAAAATTACTGTTCCACTAAAATAAATTTTATATAAAATTTGCATTTTTTCTAATACCTCCGAATAACTTACAGTATTATCACTATAAACATGATTAAAGTTCAGCTCCAAAAGCCGTTTCAAAAATGTTAATTTACGATACTGTCCAGCCTAAAGCTACAGTTAAGTATTTTTTTTAATTTGAACTGTTACAATGAGATAAGAAAGCTGGTAAATGTGGAGCGTAATTTAAGACGACGTCACAATGTTTAGTTTCGGTGTTTGCAGGAGTAGTCACACATAAAAAGCCTCATTTAATCTTGCAATGCGTTATAATTTATGGATCAATGATTGTATAATTTTTCTTTCCATTTTTACACTAGTTTACTGACATTTTTCTCCCTTTCTTTATAGTGCTTTCTGTACGAGTTACTGTATATGAAAATCAAACAATTACTATACAGAAATATGTCGACGGCAAAAGAATCTGTTATTTCAAGTGTTTTATATGAAATTTATACAAACTATGCTTCAAAAATTCAATTTGTGTTGAATAAGCAATGAAAAGAGTTCATACATATTTCTTAGCCAATAAAGTGGCTAGATTTAGTGTTCTTAAATGTGATAAGCATCTCGCTTATAGAGTCAGTTCTTTTAATGTTAAGCATTTCATACTTGTTCATAGTTATTTTTAGTTACAAAATTACTAAATTTTAAATATAGTGCAATATTTTTAATATGTATAAGTCGATGGCTGAGATATACAGTACTTAATAAAAAAAATGTTCATGGATCAAAATACACTATATTGACCATGGAAAAGCAGATTTAGTAAAAAGTGCCTTCCCAAGAGTCATATACGATACTTTTTTTCACTGAACTAGTTTTTACTACGACAACACTTTCGTTGCAATAACCGAGTTCTACTTTGTAGTTTCATGTATCATTTTATACTGATACCGTTTATTTTTTAAGATTCAGTATTATCAGACACATCAATCATTATATTAAAAAAAAACCCTATAGTAGAATGCATATTGATACAGTTCAGTACCATAATTACTTATCTATACATTGAGTATCGTAAAAGAAAAAAAATACAATGAGTGAAATGACAAACACATCCTCATACATTAAGTCAAAATCGCCATAAGGTTTAATTTCAAGACCTGTCAATACTGTTGGGCAGACAGTTCCATAGGCTAAACGCTACCGTACTAAGAAGCATATTTATATTCAAATGCATACACTAAATACAGTATACACGCGTGATGTTTTATCAGTAACAGCTGATAAGATGGAAAAATCGATAAGAAATCCTAAAATCAATAACAATTCCTTATTTTACAAACAAAATAAAAAAAAGTTTGGTTTTTATGTTGCTTTCTTGTACATTCAATTCAAATTTATTCCATTAAATTCGGTTGAAAAGTCGCCTAGAATCAACATTTGAGTCACCAAATGTTAAAAAAGAAAAGAGATCAACGCATGGAATGATGTCTTTATTTAATTACGACTTTTCTGGTCAATGGCAGCCTGCTGCAGCAATTTTGGCTACCATTTCAAATAAGATGAAATACGTACTATACATGTAGCAAAGGAAACAACAGTATTTTCTCACCATTGCTCACTTTTCACACTTCAATACAAAAAAGCAGACAAATTGATTTAAGTGATGTGAAATTCTTACAACCTTGTTAAACTAAATACTTTTGATCCTGTAGGTGCAAAAAGAAAATTGCTACTATAATCTAACCAATTTCTCAAGAAATCCTGCAGGAAATACGTACAGTATACGTTTAAAGTTCATAGTTCAAGCATTTTAAAATCAAAATTTAATGGATGAATATAATCCGGAAAAAAAATAGATCAAAAATTTATTAATTGATTATTGACATAAAAATTGCTTAATTCTAAACTACAGTACCTTACTGCAAATTCAAATTTTCTTGTACAACTTGTTGAGTGTACAGTCCAAAAGTTACAACAAAATGGACAATAAAACACTACCCATAACAAATGACATAATTTTTATTCTTCCACAGTATAGAAATTTAAGTTATGGTGCTTAAATATAACTTTTATCTTCTAGTAGGAAATAAATCTTCATCGCAATAAATTCTTAAAGCTAAAATAAGATTTGTTCATTTGATGATTTCACCTCTGTTTAAGCTAAGGAACCATACTGTATGTTTGATGTTAGAAATCATTTCGTTTAACACACAATTTT
Source organism: Helicorthomorpha holstii (assembly GCA_013389785.1). Lineage (NCBI taxonomy): Eukaryota > Metazoa > Arthropoda > Diplopoda > Polydesmida > Paradoxosomatidae > Helicorthomorpha > Helicorthomorpha holstii. The sequence continues at coordinate 13,529,857 of JAAFCF010006596.1, forward strand.
TCCTTACTCCTTTACAGCCCTCGTGTATTCGATAATCTCAATAGCTACTGTAAGTTGTTTAAACATTAAATTACTGTACTTTTTCCATTCTCAATGATAGCTGACTCACTATACTTCTACAAAGAAGATCTCCAAGTATTGTAACGGTATAGCAACCACAACATACGATATCGATTCATAAAATAACGTAGATTAAAAAAAAAAACTCGAGAAATTAGCCAAATATAAATCTAAATTTACAAATAGTCTCCCATGACTAACATAAGTAGGTATTATTATTATTCAAGTTAGGCAGAATGATGCTATTAATCGTAAAATCGGCAACTATACAGAAGTTAAACTGAAATTATAAAAAAAATACACGCAAGCTGCACAGGAAACTGCTTTATGCGCTTACGTTATTAATTTTACGGCTATACATTACTACGATTATTAACTTAGTTGTCCAAACATAATTAAGACGAATTCGCGTTAACAGAAATGCCTATTCTTTAGTTCGGGACTTCAATTTTGTTTTATGTTAAGCGGATTTTTGTATTAGCCGGATCCCACTGTATTTTGTCAAGTTTAAATTAAATAACTTTAAAATGTATAGTTTAGGTTTCAGGTTTTTGAATTTTAAATTTAGATCCAAATGTAATAGTATACCCGATAAATTAATAATCCTTTCAGTTCAAATCCTAATCGCATCATACTGAATATTTGCATCTCACGATGACGTCCTATTTATGATGACTCGATGAACGTTTATTCCATAAATGCAAATAAAAAACAGGAACAAAATGTTGTACAAAACCTATCAAATAAATAGTAAATAGCGTCTATTTTTGTTAGTTTAAAAACCTAAATAGTAAAACAACAATACAATGTCTAAATATACGATTATATTCCAAGCATATTCTTAAATATGCTTTTAAACTTGTACAACAATGCAAAAGTTTTATCTTAAATACGCAGCTTGATGTCACATAATCCCAAGCAACCTGAAATTACGTTATACAGTACCAGTATACCAGGGATGCACAGACTTATTTAGACTAGGGGCCACTCGGGCAAATCATGAACTGATGGCGGGCCGCCAGAAGCAGGGTCGGCCTTCTATGGGGTGCGGGCCCCGCGATTTGGGGGCCCCCAAATTCGACAAATTACCTTTTTTTTTTTTTTTTTTAGATATTTGTTGAAATTTTGAATTTTTTTAAAAAATTTTGTTACTTGCACCCCCCAATAAATTTTAGGGGGCCCCTAATTTAGTCATTTATGTACAACTTACAATCATTGAGGACCCCTTTTTGGAGAAGGCCGGTCCTGGCCAGAAGTATATGTAATTAAAAACAATAAAGAATTGATATAATGTATTAAAATTGAAAAAATACTTTATTAATTTGAAGTGTGGCACTGCATACAGCTGCTTTTTTACAGACAGTGCTTTTTTATATTTGGCTAAAATTTACTTGTAGCAACACGTAAAAACTGCTTCCAAACTTTCATTTGCAAGGCGGTTTCGATTTTTTGTTTTATTACTATTTAGTGTTGAAAACGTTTGTTCACATATATAGGTAGAACCAGTCATTAAAAAACGAGACAAAATGACACTGAAACGCATGTAATTTTGTCTCGTTTCTTTATTTTCACTATTTGCATTTACTCATTAAAAAACGAGACAAAATGACACTGAAACGCATGTAATTTAGTCTCATTTCAATATTGGCAGTTTTTGTTTTACAAAATGAAATAAACGAAACAAATTGTCATTAAATCACATGTAATTTAGTCTCATTTCGATATTGGCAGTTTTTGTTTTAAAAAATGAAATAAACGAGACAAATTGCCATTGAATGAAGTGCAATGTGGTCTCAATTTGCTTTAATAAAATTAGTTTACCTTAGTTTTAAATTAGTGTATTTTGCACGTGGTCAACGTCCTGACTACTTAAAAAGAATGTACGAAATTATTTCCACGTGGTGTATTGCAGGTCACCAATGCAAATTAAATACGAGCTTGTAGCTTAATTTTTTATCAAATGAATGAATGGGAAAAAGATGTCTCTTGAACTACCTTTAACTTTTTTTTTTTGCTATAGAACTAATTGAGCATATTTATGCTATTTAGCATGTTAATTAAGTATAGTTTAAGTTGGAAAAATAGCATAAATATGCTACATAGCAAAAATTACTGGGCCATCTGTTGACAACACCATACATTAAAAACAAAAAACTTCTTTTTTTGTCATTTTGGAGGCCCCCTCTATCGCGAGGCCCATAGAAGGCCGGCCCTGCTCGTCGGGCCACCAGAAATTCACCGGCGGGCCGCAGTCTGTGCATCGCTGCAGTATACTGTACTGCACATAGAGTATACGAAGTCGTCGAAAAATCTCTTAATATATAAAATGATGTTGACAACGTTTAAACACGAAACAACGTTAGAACTTAGACGCAAGTACACGTTTTACAGGTAATTTCCTTTCTTCTTTCTCTGTTTTATACGCAATTTCCGTCATTTTAAGATTCCGTTATTGAAGCGCGTCAGCCAAATATTTTTCTCATTTTCTACAGAAAACTGACAAACTAGCACTCCAGCGTTATGTTCACCGAAAATGTAGCTGAAAACCGAAAAGCCTTGAGCAACAATGACTATGATGAGGTGCTTTAAATAGATAGCGCTCAAAATGTCAACGTTAATTATTTAAAGAGATAACAACATTAAAATTAATCGCTAGGAAAATACGGTCCAAATAAGAAAAATACTCGATACAGACTGATAAAATGGCAACATTCATTTATTTTATGGCATTACCGTAATTTCGCTTTAAATGCCTGTCCATACACCAACACTATAGTAATCTCGATCAATGCGAAAATCACTGTAAATCAATCCGGTCATTAATCAAACTAGAAAAGGGCCAATGCAAGAGTTAATTCAACTAATTTAGACAGTCAACTAATTATGTCAATTAGTAGCTCTTCCATTTAATAACGGTATTTATATGTTCTAATATCAAATAAAAAATGACTAAACAATTTTTTTAAGAGCATCACTATTCACGACTAATAGTAAAAATTAAATTTATAATGTTAAAAAATTCTTTTCATAAAAACACTGGACATGTCTATTTTTATTATTTATAGAATTAACTAATTTAAGTTATTCTAATTAATGAGTCAACTCTTAAATCTCAATTATTATAAACGGAGTTAACTGCACAACGTGATGTCGTAAAAGAATGAATGATTATGACGTTTTTGACTTAATATATTTTATACAAATAAGAATATTCATTTTCTTTCTGTCAAATTCTATCGATGTACAGTAGCAGACGCAAATTACTAAACTCAACTTCAAATAATAGTACTTCACTTTTAATTATCCTTATTTTCCAAGTGTTCTACAAGCAAATTTCATCATTTTCATGAGAGTTACTAATCTATGCTTCTTTTTATATTCACGCCAGTAAACGGTTATGTTAATTAAATGTTATCCTCATATTAAGCTTTTAATTAACATTCAATATCATAACGAAATTTTAATGTATAATTTGCATAAAAATAATATGCGATTAATATTGGTAAAATTGTTTGCTTTTACCACATTCCATGATACCTTCGAAGAGATAATCAGTTACGGTAAGCCCTTTTAAGATTTTTCTTAGTCCATTCAAAGTTTCAAACAAAATGTTTTTGAGTGTTTGCTGATCATCAAGGAAACAATCGTACTACCGCTCTGACGTCACACTTTAATCTAATCTCAAAGGAATTACGGTTTTCGGGGAAGTAAAATAAGCCCTGACAAACAATGCTCGAATTACAGCACTTTCCGCATTTTTATTTACTGTAATTCAAAAACCCATAACGATAAACTAATAATGTTTATTTGTTGACACTGCAGTTACCGGTAGTGATCACATACCGGTAACGATTAATGCATTCATTATAAAAATCCGTTAAAATTAAAGGAAAATATATTGCAGAAAAAAATAACAAAATACGAAGTTTATGACAAAATACATAACAACCATTATTACTTAACAACATATTCAATAACAAAAGCCGACGTCTTAACTAAATCTTAACAACCCAAGCTTTTACTAGCTTCTACACTTGAATTATTAGGAAATCTATTGAATATTTTTGTTACAGCATTGTGAATAAAAAAAAAACACTTACTGTATATAACCACAACAAAATCAAAATTCCGACATTAAATTTAAATAAATAAAAATAGCATCACTAGGCTATTGACATTTCGGTTTCACTTGTTTCTCGTCATTAACTTATACTGTACCAACCGAAGTCTATAGAGCTCAATGAATTTGAAATGAAACAGAAAATATATGGTGCTACATACTGTATAGTCAGTTCTGGTTTGCAAGGTATTATGGCATAGCTATACTGTAGTTTAAACTTAAAGCATCGCTTAAGCCTTATACTTAAAAGTCTATTATCTAAAACCTAGACGATTATAATCGAAAGAGTGAAACAAAATCACCATAATGAAAATTAATAAACTGTTACGCATCACAATTTTTAATTAAAATTGTGAGCAGCCATTTTAAGTCAGTGAGAATTACAGTGATTTTACAAATTCCAAAAGGTCGCGATAAGGGTTTCAACTTTTTCATTTCCAAATCAGCAGTGTTGTAAAAGGAAGTGCCAACAAAGCCAAATAGTGACCCTTTTCTTCAAAATTATTAACCTCTATAACCTAAAGCCGCAATGTTCCCATTTAGCATTTAGCACAATGCTTCTGTTAAATTGTTAGTACCCTACCATATAAAGAGTGCTAACATCATCGTCTTCAATAATGTCATCAACGTTCATATTCTGCATTGTAATTTTTAATTAACCTATTTCCCAATCTCCTTTAACCAAAAGTTCAATATAAAATAAAATTACAGCACTTAATCTTCTCCAATAACTTATGTGTACATGCACATGACACATCCAATATTGATTTATACGTCACATATAAAAAGAAATGATAAACAACTAGCAAATAAGCAGTTTTACGCGTGATTCTACTTCACTACGGCTATCGCGTTCACCTGTGATCAATTCAGTCAAGCATATATTAAATTACAGTATACTGAGCAGCATTCAGTTATTTGGTGTCGATGGAAAACGCGTTTATCTCGACAATTCAAGACATGCAAAAACAACTACACTCTAGAGCATTCATTTAGCAAGAGATCCACTCAGTCTGAAAAACAGAAAGAGACCGCACTGTCAATCACATTACAAAATTATTCATTCAGCATATTTCATTCAAAAACAAAATTGACAAACAAACAATATTTTGATGTAACCATTATTAAACGCTAGATACATTTTCTACAAATATACGATGTAATCGATCTCACGACAGAAGTTCAACGAAATGTTATGAAAACACAGTATCGTAATATCCCCAAATCGTTTTTAGAAATCGCCGGCAATTTATTCTCTACGTTAGGCTGTACCATTTTAACTCAAATAATCATTACAGCATTCCTGTGGGAATTATTTACTAAAAGCGTTCACGATGTGAACGAGTCGTTGCGAGTCCCAAAGCTACTGTTCAAGTACCACACATTAAAAGTAAAAAAAAAATGATTGCCATTTATTCAGTTTCCGCTATCTAGCTATTATCTAGTCGCTTGATAATACATCACGTTAAAATAAAATCCAGATGAATACAGGTACTCTATATTTTAGATCTAGTTATTTGTAACAAATAAACAAACATATGAAAACTGCCATATTCGTTACGTACAGTATACTCTTCAACGTGAAAAAAATGTGTTGATGTTTTTAGCATCTGCAAATAGCAATTCTTCACTGGCCAAAGCTGTCAAGCATGTCATCAACAAGTGTCACTATCAGTCGACAATAACAAAAACCCAGTTATATTCAAGAATATCGCTGCAGCCATCAACTACACACAATAGGGAAGAAATGTTAGTGCATTTTAAGCCTTTGTGCACTGACACCATTGCAACAAGTATTTTTCTAATTTAAAATAAAAAATACAGTTACTGTAACTAAAAGCTGAATAATAATCGTCAATTGTTACATAAAAAAACTCCTCTAACAATACAGTATATGTCTTGAGAATACGGTACCACTGACCATCTCAACCAATACATTGTTTATGGCCATATTATACAGTACAACAATACATACGATATAACAGTGACAGTACTGTATATTGCAATGTAAGTTTATGTACATTATACACCGTATATACAATCGCACTAAATAAATCTCTAAAAAGCACTTGGCGTCAACGTAGACGACAGCGTTAGCAAAACGAATCGGTTCTTCAAAATAGACCAATAACGGTTTGAAGATACAGTAAAAAAAAGCCCCTTAGTTTAGCCAAACCGATGCTATGCACGACGTATCAATACCAAATAATAGTGATATATAAATTGGTCTTCGATCAATACTGAGACAATGGTCAGGTCACTTATTTAAGCAACTCCAAAGTACGGTAGAGTGATAACATGTTTGGACAAAAAAAGCTTTTGGGGTTCACAGTGTAATGTGCTCACTTCAAACAATAATAATGCGAGCATAATGTGCACTATACAGCAGTGTATATCGGTAACAACTCTACATTTTTCCCCCAAACAAATAAATAAAAAGGTCGGATGAAGCCAAGACAAACATCAATTTTCATTACAAAGCAGATAGTGAGTTTGTGCTACGTGTTCTAAATCTAAGCTTGATTCACTGATCAAATACCCTGCTAACATTTGTTTTTCGATTCACAACGAATTGATGAATAAATTATACAACGTGTGCATTGCTTTACATGCATCATCAATTTGTACATAAAAAACTGCATACAACTCAGACGTCAATTTTGTAAGACTTTTCCTTAAAAAAAAAAAAAACAATACAATTAAACACTGTAGATCAACAAACCTACATGACTTTTAAGAAAGTTAAATCAAAAATGGAATTATTTGCACTGACATCATTATTATTTTTAAAACAATTCAAATCGACCTTCACATTCTCAGTGTTCAAGTACAAAGCTAATAAAGGGATTTAAATTTTTTTTGGATATTAAAGTAATAAAATATTAACAGAAAATTTATAATAAAAGGTCAAACTAAAAAAATGTAATCGCTTCTTGAACTACTCAACTTTCTATCAAATATAATTTTGTAAATAAAAACTAGTTTGTAACGAAAGATACTATAGCTTAAAATATTTTAAGAAAAGTACTATATCTTACAATACAACGGCCTTATTAACTTTTTTAATGCGCATTTAAATCGAAATTTTATATAAATACTGTACAGAGCAGTACAAACGCACTTTATCACGAGCAATCATGCAAACGTAACCGACATGACTTATTTGAAGTTTATTACAGTATATCGTAATAATGCCCCTCAAAAAATAATTCTAAATAAAAAAAATCGCTCATAAAAAAGCAATAAAAAAGCATGTTTCCCAAAAACTGTTAAAAGGCATCGCGGCGTTTGGCTTTTACGTCTTTTGCGTCTCGTATTCTGGTTGTATTTCCACAACAAAGATAATTTCATTTTTACCCTTTGGTAGATCACATTTTTTATAGTAGAAAAATCCTTAGACCTAAATACACAGTAATTCCACTTCAAACATGGTGCATCTAATTACGTTGCTCAACAGACATTTTTTAATAACATGACGATCGCGTGGTCAAATATTTCTCATTAATAGGTGTGCCAGTAAAAAAAAAAAAAGGATTGTTAGTGTCATATAGTTACTCCACCCATAAAAAAATCATATTACACAGTGTTTGTACAAACCAAAAACGACGATTTAAAAGCTACTGTTCTTACGTGCAGTATTAATCAGAAAAATTACAATCGATTGGTCCAGAGTGGTATAGTGGCCACTTCGAAGTCGAAGTCTCGCTACAAGTTAAAAAAAAATGTCCAGTAAACTCGTTAAATATTAATGTTTAAAGTCGGTAAAAGTGGCAAGCGCGTGCAATGTAATAATTCTCTCAAACTGAAATGTTTGCAACTTCAGCTAAATGTTGACCCAATGGGTAATGACCGACTACGTAATTAAAAATAATGTTAGCTCCTACTACATTATTCAATTTCATTAATATTTCAGCTTTACCCTACAGGATAAGATATTAATTTTTTAATAGGACTAACTTAATAGGCCTTACATGATTATGATTAAAAATCTCTTTTATGAGCACACAGCACTTTGGAGTTATTTCCAATGAGTAAATAATTAAAATCCCAAGAGCAAAAAAAAAGCATTTTTTCATTATTTTCGTTAATTAAATTAGAAATAAGAATAGCTAGAAAAAGCGTATTTTTTACCGGTAATAATATATCTAGTTCCACCAACATCAATATAGTTAGCTGGTTGATTTGAAGTGTCGTACGAATATTGCCTAAATTGTCGAGGAGGCACCGGAGGTCGAGCAACGTCTGGAGTGGCGGCTGAAGCTTCTTCCACGGTTCCTAAGTTGTTTATCCCTTGAGATTCGGTGACGTTTGTCACTCGATTTGCGTCCTTATTATCCATGCTAGTAGCATTCTCAGCCATATCTCATAAATATTATCTCTCACGTTACCAGCTATGATAACAGCAGTAACGCCTAATTACGCCCAACTTTCAATTAGCTGCAGCGGACAATGAAGAATATTTCCGTCGTAATGATGGAAACAATAAGACATAAGTAATAATAATATATTTATGACCTTATATGTCAACATAATCCTAGTTTCTTCGTTTCTAATAGAGTTCGGCCGTCCAACAGACAACAATTACACACACAGGACCTGCAGATGACGATGATAAAGCGGTCAAACAAGCTTTGGTGGTGTTGTTGATGTTCTGACAATATTTAATCGCGTCCTCAAAATCCGCAGGCGTTGCAAAAACCAACTGTACACATATACAAAACTAGTCCAAACACAACAAAAATATACCGATTCGAATTTAATCCTTCACTTGACAGCCTGTTGAAATTCGCCTTTAAGCACTAACGTTTGCTGATAGTCGTCAATATATTTTCTTTTCTTAAAATAAAACGTTTCCGATAACCCGTCTAAAACGTCTTTAATCAAATGTATTTTAAATAATCGTCATCTCTGAAATTTTAGCCGCATTTAAAACAACCTATTCTTCTTTTTACTAATAAAACGACTGTATCGTATTCCAACATACCAACAAAACAACATTTTGACTGTTTATCTTTTTATCAAATAATTAATGCTAATATACTAATCAGCAAAAGTCAAGGTAGACTTACTTTTAATAAAAGAGAAATGCATGAATTTCTATCGACTAAACATCGATGACAAACGCACGAGGCAGTGGAGCAGCGGTAGCAAACGTTGATGGCAACAGCAGCAAGTGGTTTGAAACGAAAAGTCTATGCAACATTTAAGATGAAATTTCACAAGGTAAATTAAGCGAAAATGAGAGAGAGATATGAACAGCCCCCACTTGAAAACACTGTTCAGAGAACCACCAACAAAATTCAGCTACATTCTGTATTTAGCGCCCATCGGAATACGCGAAAGCAGTAGTAGATGCTTTCAACGAGGATGCTTTGATTACGAAGATCCAACAACGCGCGCACAATTTCTCCACATTCTTACATTTGGCTCAAAGCTACTTGTACTTCTTTTCATCTGAGCGCTCCTCCAGCATCCAACACCCACTTAGCAAGAAATCAATTCTTCGCCCATGCTTTTCAATCCTCGCTAACCACCTGAATATACTGTACTGTACATACAGTACAACTTCAAACTCTTTCAGATTAACTTCGAATGAATTCAACAGTTCGTCCGCATTCGGTGAATTTTAATTGGAAAATTAAGAAAAAAAAATTGCAACAAAAATGGTGTATTATCAGCAGAAGAAAAAATTTGTAGGTTTATGTAAATTACTTCACGTTCCAGATGTGAGCACGTCTCTATGAAGCGTTCGCATTAATGGCAATAATGAAAAATCAATCACGTAGGAGACCAGCAGAAATGCGCTCATCAACAGCCCACGTCATTGCCAATGAAAAATTGACAAAAAAAAATCGTAAAACAAGAGCAATAATTCAGAGTTGAACTTACTTTTAAAAGCCGTGTTAAATTTTAAATGAAATCGTTTTACGTTAGACTTTCAACTTCAAACTAGCAGAATTCAAATTAGTTGTTTCTGCCTATCACGCATCACTTTATCAGAATCCTAATTGTTAATGTAACAAGCTAAAAATTCAAATACAATATATCACTCAAATTAAAAAAATATCAAAAATACAGCGTTTGTAGATGTTTATGTTGGCATTCAACCTAATTAAAAACATGCTGTGCAATGTCTGACGAACACAAATTTTGAGTTTTAATAAAATATTACCAGTACTGTTTTCGTTTTATCTTATGAGAAGCACAAAAAAAAGCAGAATTCAATCACTTAGTCATATATAAGAACTCCAATTTAAGCTAGAAAAAAAACTCCATAAAATACAACTTATTAAATTTTTCCCAAGCAAATTAAAAAAGAAACAAATGATCAAAATATGATTAGTATGATCTTAGTTTAATCCAATATTTTTGTGATGATTATTCTGTCTTACTATATTGCAAATTTTAACTCTGAATGGTTCAATGAGCCAAAATGTTTGGTTCTTAAGCAAACAAGCTTCCTTTTTCACAGACTACAATATTTGAAGATTCCATAGCACTATAACTTGTAGAATTTCTACTATACAATAAATCGATATTTTTGTTGAAATCAATACATCCTATCTTAACTTGTTCTTTTAGATTTAACTTATTGACGGTGAATTTACACTGTTTCAATAATTGTGATGTTTAATGGTCTCATTTAATAATAAGATCGGTTATTTATTACACAAGTAAAATACAGGTTGAACATAAAGCCACTGCGCAAATATGACTTTACGATCAGTGATCACTGTATAATTTTTCCATTTCCCTTATAATTCTTCAGATAATCTGACATAGTATTATATGATCGTTCTTTTAAATTGGTAACGCTACAGATACTGCAGTACTTAATAAAACAGATTTGAAGTAAAACAGTATACGGTAGATATTTTTAGTCATACACTGTACTGTAAATACTATGCATTCAGTTAACGATCTTAAATTACAATTTACGTAAAATTACTATAAAAGTTTTTCAAGTAATTTCATTATTTCTAGCTTATCTCTATGGTATTGAAAATAATAACTTATGATAAACATGAAAACTTAGATTGAAACTAAAACCACTATTCCGATATTGTACTTGGCCCATCAAATTTGATTAAATTAAGCCTTGACTGGTCCAATATTCAAATTAAATTAAGTTTTTCGACTGTATTTGGCGTATTATGGTTCATTTTATTAAGCTCCATGAGATATTATTGGTATAAAACTCGGCGTTTTCACTTAACAGATTAGTTACATGTATTAATTAACATCGTAAGTTGATTTGCCGTTACCATTTATTTTTTATATAGGTAATGTTTTCGCAAAAATGTATCCAAATACAGACAATAAGATTCAAAACTAAATAAAAATCATAATTATTTGATCTCAGTTGTGCTCATTTAATAATTACCAGACGAGAATAGTGTAATGAATCAGCACTCAAGAAAAATAAACATGAGATAATTCGGTTAAAATAAATTTAGTATAACTTAGTTGGTTGTGGCTGGTTTTAAGCTTATCGATCAACGTGAATTAAAAGATTGCAAGTCTGAATTTCTATTTGGTTTATAAATATACGATCATTAAACCTAGTAGATGTTTCGGATGCGTGATAAAAAGAAAATAAAGTATTGGACTTCAATTTGGCAATCCTTGTCGTCAGCTTTTGTTATATTTACTTAGTCCTGTATTAAAGATGAGGGAGAGTGGGTGAGGGATATACTGTACTATACGATATCTCTCAGGCATTGACAAAATATAGAAAATCGATGGCTGTTTTTGAAATATTTCTTCATTCAATTTTGTTTATACAGTACATTTTATTTTTACATCAAGAATTGTCTTCACACGGTTTACCATCGACATCAAGAAAAAAGAATGCTCGTATATCATATGTAAACAAGTGATTGTACCATCTTTGGTCAATGGCACCGGTTTAGCTGCGTATGACAACTATTATCTTTCTCACAAACAAGCAATCATTATACATAATAGATGACGGATGTGCTGTCACGGACATCGATACCGTATGCATCTTCACTGACGTATAATACACGCCACACACATCAAACTACTGTAAATCATACGACTTATAATCTGGATCAAACCTCAGTTTCCTTTATCCGGAGTTTTATTTAAGAAACTCGAGCAAATACAACTACTGTACTCTGCTGTACGGTATATGCCCCACAATTTTCATCTTCTCCCCTTTCCTTCCTAGAATATCTGTATCGTATTCATAGACTTCATATATAAATTGAAAGGAAATCGATTAACAATCGGTAAATTCCAGATCAGTGAATCGGGAAATAACAGAGAGCCGTTAGAACTAGTACAAAAGTAATTTAGATACCATGTTAAGAAATGGAACGCATTCGGCCATCTTAAATTATTCTTTTCACCGTATTAGGCTTCCATCCATAAAAATCCATTTTCTCTTTATCCATCTCTATAAAAGTTCGCTATAGTGCTATTCATAGACCACGGAACTCTAATTGCGCTTCATAAAACGTCTCCACAAAATACAAAGCTTCTCTATCTCAACATTCGCTAATACAACGACAAACTTCAACACAACGCCTGTATCAAATTTAGTTAAACACCATGTACTTTATTACATGCCAGTAATGAAAAATTTTGTAAAATTGCCAGATCTTACAACCATTTTAATGACATATTGTCTTACTATACTTCCATACATTACACACCAACAACCAAACGTATTATTTACGTTTAATAAAAACTTTACTGTGACAGTAGATTAACCATAATGCACTAAACTAAACACCTGGAATGTAAGATAATTAGGGAAAGTTTGTCAGTAAGACTATTCAATTCAAATAAGGTGCTGAATACGTCTAATTTTTATCACACCCAGTAACTAATTGTGAATTTCATGGGATAAAATACAAGTTATTTAGACATCCTTCCAGCATATCCCCTTGGTCCACTGAATTAGAAAGTCATTACTAATGATACACTATTTATTGAAATTGGAAAACCAAACCTAAATTAACTAGAAAAAACTTATGTTGCACAATTAAGTTACAAGTTACACATTTTAGTGGGGGAAATACCTGTACAGTATAATACAGTACTCTAACTGAAAAATGTTCAAAGACCCGTACTAAACAAGTCCAGATTGGATTACTGGAATATAGGAAACGTTTTATCGCTACTTTATATCAAACATAATCGAAGATGAAAACCAAATTAAAAATTGTCTAAATAATAATGGCAGGCTAGCATATTCTTTGATACGGTAATATAAATCAAACAAATTGAAAGCGAATGTATAACACCCAGTAGCAGACGCCTATACTGTTTAACTGGAAAGATGCGTCTATGCTAACTTTAGATCAAATCCTTCACATTCTTAACTTTCTTATTAACTATTTAGATAACTTAGTTAACAATTTTAAACTTACCGTTTATGTTATCCTGATCGTCCTCATCATCTTCCAGTAGAATGTTTGAGTCTCTATCATTAGAAATTTTCACTTTGTATATTGTAAATTTAGTCTCGTCAATGATGAGCTCTACTTTCTGGTGAGGCTTAACTCTGTATTTACGTGGTAGCGAATTTCGAGGCAAGTCAACCTGAGCTTTAACGTTATTTATCGAATAATCCACTTCACTTTTGTTTACATTACTACTAATTTCTTTCGAAGTTGTATCCAAAGTATTTACGTTATCTAAAAGTTCATTTACGTCAACAGAAACCCCCTTGTTGTTTTGTGGAGTCTCGTCGCTCGCCCGATGCACCGACCACCATACGTTATCAGCTGATTGTCGGTCGGATTTTATAGTGTCTATTGAAACACAACCTTCGCTTATTTTTCCTGACTTTTGTTCCGTGTCTGAATCATCTTTTTCGCCATCATTCACCACAGGAGTGACACAATTAAAACATGAACGAAATCTCGCGTCGCGACTTGATTTCACCGAAACAAAAACTGCCGAACTTAACGAGGAGGGCAAACTTTTGCATATGGGATCCTCCCCTGAAAACGCCGCGAAAACCCACTTTCGAGCATCACCGTTGTTATTATTGGCTGCAGGTCTGCAGTGGCTAACTTTACAAGCTGTTTGGCCCATTTTACACATTTCAAATAAAATTCCACTAAATCAGCATTTCTATTTCCATAAAAAAAAAATTTAAATATTATTTTAGAGAACCGTGATACTAACTTAATTAAATTATGGCAAGGCAGTGTGCACCCACTTATTATTAATTTTACTCATGGTTACATGCATATTTAAATTTACATACTGTATTCATTTAGACTCATTGAGGCGCAGTTCTTGCAGTTCGATGAAATATCAAGATTTTCCAACAACTTGAGATTACAATCAAAGTTCCTTTTCATAGAAAGCTTTCGTGACAATCAATATGCGTTTTAGAAAGACTTGTGTTTTACCGCTGCCTAAACGGTTTCTTATCAGACCGTGATGTCATTGATTAGGGCGTGCCAAATAAGAAATAAATAGGATATAAATATAGTTACACTTGCATCATATTAACGACTATAGACAATCAAATCTCCAAGCGAAGACGATTAACATGAGAGAAAATCTTTACCATGTCAATTTGGTTGATTAATTTTCTGACCTTTAATCAGGATACACCTTCTGCAGTTAACGTAACCTATAGGAAACAATATTTCCCTTTCCTCGAGAGATTAACTCGAAATTATATAAAGTCACAAAATAATTATTATTCATAAATGATGCAGTAATAACCTTTCACGAAATGTCGTTATGATGCCACTATTTGACAATGGGTAATATACTGTATAACTTGTTATGAAGTTCTGTACAGCTTTATAAGAAGATTTGAGTTATAAAGTTTTAACTTTTATGCCATTATAAAAGTTGTAATTATCCCATAAGTGTTATTGTGAACGAAATCTTTTCTTAATAAAGACTTTTTTAATGCAATTAGAACTGAGTGCGTTTTATTAAAAAAATAAAGTAAATGCATGACAAAAATAATGGCCATTCGGTAAATAAAAACTTTCGATGTCGATAAGTTCTCATGTATGACATTAAACGATAAACTTCAAATTTTGAGCATATATAATACTTATCGTAAAATAGAACATAATCATACGTATATGTAAATTATATAAATGGCATTTCAGAAAATTAAAGATTTGTAACATTGATGCATTAGTTTTTGTATCAAAAAATCATCACTGCCCTAGAAGATTTATTACAATCGACTTAAAAAAATTAATAACGTTCGCTTTAGTTATAACATAGTCAGTCTTAACTTAATACTGTCAAGTTTAAGTTGTCAATTTGCTTTGAAAATTTCTAACTTTAGAAATACTCAGTGATCAAACGATTGAAATGAACGCCTTCAAATAAAAATAACTCAAATATTAGATGACTAATCCAAAGTATAACTAGAAAACAATAGGAATGAAAAGGTTAGAAATTGTCACAACCTAAAACAACTACGTTTTTATAATTACTAAACTAGAAACCAATTTCAATACTATTACAGATGTTTACTCTATTATCTTGAGCTATCTGCAATATTTAAACTAAACGCAAACTTGAGCTGCCCTTCAAACTAATCCAAAAAAATAAAAAAATGTAAAAATGAACTGTCACTTTG
Source organism: Helicorthomorpha holstii (assembly GCA_013389785.1). Classification (NCBI taxonomy): domain Eukaryota; kingdom Metazoa; phylum Arthropoda; class Diplopoda; order Polydesmida; family Paradoxosomatidae; genus Helicorthomorpha; species Helicorthomorpha holstii. The sequence continues at coordinate 13,545,636 of JAAFCF010006596.1, forward strand.
TATAAATCAAAAATTAACAGCAAACCTTAGGAAATCTTAATAAGTAGCATACAAGTGCACTATTCCACTTATTTAGTTTACAGTATTTATAATATTTTTCATCACTTAAAGTTTCAATATCTCTAATCATGATCAAAATAAATATTGTGATTGATACTTTTGACTGATGAAAATATACACTTTGTCTTTGGCGGATATAAAAAAAATGAAATGCATTTTCATAAGAAAAAAAATTGGCCTCTTCTTTGGATTCACAAAGTTTCTTATAAATACTAGATAGTGAAAATCTCGACTAGGCTCATAATTTGTTTCATGCAAAAAATAGTGAACATTTGTTTGTGATTAGTAAAAAAATACAGTTTTTTGAACGAGTGATAAACCCTGCAAATCTTTATGCTGTGAATACTTGTGGTAAGCTAATTGTGGTAATTCCAAGTACATTATAAAACAACGATACTAGAAGTTGCAAGATATTTGTAAAGTATCGCATCTTATAGTGTTTTTGTAGCCGCCATTGATGATGCCATAAAATAAAAACGGATGTCCGATCCTTATTTATAAGATCTTCGCTTTAGTCGTTCGCATTGGCACTTCTGAGCCATACGCTGTTTGATTTGGACCATATTTTCACTTGGGAATTTGTGATGGGCAAAGGCTGTAATTAAAGTAAAGTTTCAATTATACTGTATTAAAATTTAAACCTACGTATTTTCCAAACTAATACCGATAACTAAGTTGGCACGAAAAGGATCAAGAGCCTTCTTGGCTTCCAACGTCCTGGATGATTTTTTTCCAGTCACTGAACTTCTGGCAAGCTCTTCCTGACTAAACAGGGAATTCATCAGATGGTTTATTAGTTTTCCGCTAGTTTTTATTTTCTCCAATTCAATCAGATGATCCCTGCCAATATACTCCTCTAGTTTTACCTTAAAAATAAACAGCAAGATGAATTAGTAAATGACCATCAGAATCACAAAAATAAGTAAAATACCCTTGTTTCTTGTTCGCTCTGAAATAAATTCTCAGCAGTTATCATATCCTGTTCAACAGTGGTTAGTGATCCGTCATTGTCGGCCCAAAAAGATTGCGTGGAAGCACTAGACATGATTTTCTTTGGTTGACGCTGTTGATATTCCATTGAGCTATGATGTCCGCCTACACAATAAAACACACCAACTTAAAGAGATGAACGATTCCTTTCTACCGTTTGTAATCTGATATTACACGGATTAAAGCACTCAAAATCGACTTACCTAATACAACTTAGCGTTCTTAAATTACATTTGCTAGTTAGCTAATCAACCAAGCTAAAAGACTTGATAAATAACTAACAGATACAATAACAATTGAGCTCAACATCCAATTGAGAATTATTAGGACCATAAAACAAATAAACTTCTAACACCTTTTAATATTATTTTGTTGCTTGTTCAATCTATGCTAACCATATTAGCGTTTAACAAAGTGTTTCAATCAAGTTATGCTTTGTAATAACATAAACATACACGCACTTTCATAATACTTTTCAACTTATGATTAAAATACAAGTCTTCTCATTCTAAGACTACAATTTCCATGAAAACCACGATACTTAAGTTTGGTCGATTTAGTTTGCCGTATAATAAAAATACAAGATTAAGGATTGTCAAATTAATATGCTAGCAATAAAGTGCAAGATAACTTGTCGAACCGATCATTGTAATCTTTGGGTATATTTTCTAGCGATAATTTAAGCACTTGATTAATTTTTATATTTTCTACTTTAACATTATGATAATGAAAGAAAGAAAGTTAGTGAAGCAAAAGTAGTCATTTTCTGAGAACACGTTTTATGGTACACTAAAATTTCGAAGGTAAACGTATTAAAACGACCACGCTATGCAATCGTAAATTATTATTCATTTTCATCAATAACGATTTAATGTATTTATTAGATAGTTATCAAAAGGCTTCTTAAACTAAGTTATACAAGTAGTAATAGTAGTAAATCAGTTTCAGACATCGTTTGATATGTTTGTTTAACAAGCTAAAATATTATACCGAAGTTTTATGCATGTAAATAAGATACATTAACTTAACAGTTAATGCACTATTATTTCTACTTGATCAAGCCAATTTGTGGCAAGGTATCCATTAGTATTACCGGTAGAACCAAGTTTATTTATCATCATTCACTAAAAAGTAACTTATTATCAAACTAAAGCTCTTATATTTTTACTGGAATTCGTACTTTTTGACTTGTAGTATTGTAATACAATATTAATCACTAAAACCAACGATAAAGTTCCTGCCTTTCAAACTAAGCTTGGATATTCTAAATTGGCTATTGCTCAAATAGAAAGCGAGATCTCGACATCTAAACCTATTGATCGATAACAACATCTTAACAAGATCGCTGTCAATAAAGTATGCTCATTGTATCAATTATCTACGATACTTTTTGGGTTGTTACATGTTGAAAGAAATAAACTATAATCGTTATTTCTTTCCAAATAATGATGATTCGGAAATTGTTCTCAGACTACGAATAGGAATTATTCAGCTTGAAATATGAAGATTGTTATTATTTTAATGTGTTACCTTACTATCATAAAATGTTTATCTGTTCTAAACGGCTTTCACAATGCATGGCAAAAGCTATTCAGATCTATTATGACTCTCTTCAAACAGTCCTCCAATAAACGCAAAAAAAAATTAAAGTACAGTATTGCAAGGCAATGCTCTACTCGTATTAACATATTGATTCATCGCAGTGCACTTATTACTATAAATTACTTGTTAAATGCCATCGTATGTGTTGCAGGTTACTTCTCTCTAATGTAAATAAACAGTTTAATAAAAAAAGCAAGTTACTTTACTAGGCAATAATATACTGTATAGCCAAACGTACAGTAATAATAAACGATATGATCAAACTTTAAATTTATTAACTGACATTATTTCATGATAATGTTTATAGCAGTAGATAAACAAAAATTGTATTATGCAATTTTACAGTATATCGTTACTATTATTGAATGCCCACAACCAAGTCTTAATTAAAAAAATAACGCCCTTCTAATCGTTAAGTAAAGAATGTACAGCAATTTCGGGCATATCAAAACAAATATTAACTCCAAAAAATTCCAAAATGATTTCAACAAACATAAATTGCACAACATTTAGTTATTTTTTAACTAAATAAAATCGTACGGTTAATCATTGTAATACAAATCGAAAACTATTTGTAAATCAAGTTCTGTTAGCAAAGTCTGCTGTAGGAACTGGAAAAAAAACGTTACACCGGTTGATTTGTTTTTAGTTTAGTGCAGTTTAACCCAATTCTATTCAAATTTATACTGTAGAACAATTTAAATTTGAAAAAAAACATGTCAAAACCCTCTATAATCAGTATACACGGTTACATTTTTAGCCAAATCTCAACTAACTTGTAATCAAAATTAACTAAAACATTGGTAACCAAATTTTGAAGCATCTATATCAAATTGTAGACCAATCGTTACTTTATTTTGCCTACATAAAATGAAAGTCATTTTTAAACCATTCTTAATCGACTTTCCTTTGATTATACTCAATAGTAGCAAAAAGCATTCCGTAGTATACTGTATAAATTTTTAAAAAAAAAACAATTCCTCTGTTAAATCACAATAATTCTTGGCTAGTCACGTTTGGACAAATAATGCAACTAAAATTTAAAAATAAAATTTTTAAAAATACATTGCACAATAAGATAAACCACAAAGAATTGATAAGCATAATAGTCATCAACAAACCAAATGCTGGCATAATCTAACTATTATTTGAAACGATCATACTTCTCCGTAGGTTACATTCAACCTTGCATTTTTGTGCCATACGTTGCTTAATCGTTACATACGTTTCCTTTATATACCTACAGTAAACATAATCTGAAAAACAAACATGTATCTTTATGTCATTGTTTAACTATCTTAACTTCATTGAAAATTTACCCAGAATTAATTGGGTTCTAGAGGGATCCAAAGCCTGCTTTATTTCGCCCGAACGAGACGACTTTCTGCCGGTCACTGAACAACTAGCAAGTTCATCTTTGGTGAACAGTAGATCCATTAATTTTGAAATCATTTTACTACTTGATAAAGACCCTTCCATTATCAGCAACTGGTGATTATTTATGTATTGAAGAATACCCATCTATGCAAAACAAATATAAAAAGCCCACACAATTACTTAGGGGAGACGATTAATAGTATAGGATTTAATTTAGCTTGCCCGAGGATCCAGTCTCTGTTGCGGAATTGCCTGATTGCTGCCTGTTCTGGGGATATTTCGCTCAGCATGACCAATTGATGTCACTGTACTCGGCGGCCACATATCTTTTGCGAAATGACCATAATTACTTTCCAGTGAACCAGCCAAATTGTGACCAATACGAGCATTCATATGATATTCTGCAAATTTAGGGGAAATTATTTACTAAGTTACAGCGTTTTTAAAAGTCAATGAGCAACCAGTAAAACTAAAATATGAACGCCAGTTAAAAACTAAGTTTAAAAAGAGTACATACTGTATTTCCATTTTGGTTTAGATAACAAAAACAGAAAACAAATACGTTCGTAGAGAACAAGCGCCAAGAACAAAGTATTGTTATGTTTGTACATATGACTATACAGTATTCTGTAATAATTAAAACCCATCTAATTAACTTGTCCGAATCAACACACAATTCATACCCCTAATTTACAGTATGGTCGAAGCACTAATCATGTACTGGACCTCAATTACAAAAGAGATAAATAAACTGATTTAAGTCACGATGGAACAACAACTTTTCCCATTCTTTTCTCCTAATTTATAGCTCGATAACGAAAATCGATAAAAATAAAAGGAAAAAAAAAACCGTAATTGTGTTAACTTGTTTAGCTCATGAAACATACTACTGTACTTTCAATTTGGACAATTCACGTTGTGGTTTAGCTGAGTAATGTCTGTATCTCGTTCTAATACTTCGATGTAAACAACGGAATCCATCGTATATTACAAGATGTCAAGATGACATTACCGATCACATAATGAAAACACGGATTTTCGATCAATACGACAAACTACAGTTTAACAGCCAATCAAAATTAATAAATGTTTAACTTAGTTACTCCGATAGCGACAACTTCTTACATGTGGTTAAAATTGAAGGACAGTACCGGTATAGTTTATTCACAAAAAAAATTATAATCGTTTCTCGCGAAGCTACACATTCTAATTTTACCAAACCATCTTCCCCATCCCCAATAATTCATGTAGTTATTTTTAAAAAAGAAGTACACGAATGTGATTTCTGTGATTAATAGTTAATACTACGCAACAAGTTTTGCTTTAAAAGCTTTATCCAGATACGTAAAACCTGTCGTTTTTTAAAAGATATTTTTGAACCATCAATGACAATACATTGATCTCCGCTGTTTTAGTAATAATCTACTGTAACTCGTTAAAACAAGTCATGTCATTTAGAAAACTATACAGTAAAAATTCAACTGTTATCACAGTCTTAAAAGTAAAACATTTATCCCTATATAATAATAACGACTGTATGTCTACAGTTCTCTTAAAATTGTTAAAACATTCAATCAGACAAAATTATGAATTTTACGCCACTTGAGAAAAAAAACTTTAAGCGCGATCTTTAAACAAGTATAAATTGTATAAATGACCACGTAACCCACATTACATACATAATCAAATTAAATAATTATTAATTATCACACCGGGTGTACGATAAATTATTTTTTTGTTCAGTTTTACATATCATTTTCATTGTTAAAGGTGTCAAGGAACGGGTAAGTTTTAAAAAAAAATCATGCAATATGCGGAACGTAGAAAATGCACACAAAGAACCATGTAATCAGTTCCCCCTTCGGTTAAACAAAATATTTCGTCTCAAAAAAGACGAACATACATTACTGAAAAATACTAGTGCTTCTCTTTAATTTTCAAGAAATTGATGTTTGAACGGTTAAAACCAATTTGGCTCAAGCTGACTAGCTAATCGAGTGATAGCCGATGAGTACTCCACTGAAGTTTAGTCTTCCCCTTTACATAGTAGAATAAAGACGTTTTCGGTATTCCAAAAGTCAACGATGCTTGAGTCAAATTCATTTCGCCCTTTTGCACAGCTTCCATGGCTTGCACAAGATCAGTCACGGTCCAGTTAATTCTCGGTCTATTGCCACGTTTTGCTCCTTGACAACGACCCCAACCTTAATTGAACAAGAAAACCCTGTCATATATTTTTGAATGTTATGTTCCTATAATAAGTGTTGGCAAACAAAAATTCCCCATAAAACATTCTAGGTATGTGAGAAAAGAAAACGTGCAGAACATAAGACAATATTATGATTACTATTTGATAAAAAGTCCAAACCAAAACAAACTGACAATGACACCTTACTCCAAAACGAAATATCCCATTTTAAGGGTTTTAAAATTAAAATTCATTCAATACTAAACAATTAACAATAAATCCCACTTACTATTACAAAATAAGCTCCGAGCTTATTTTATAAAAGTACTTAAATGATAGATTTGCCACTTCAGTGTTAACAATTTTCCTTGTTTTTAACAAAAAAAACGACATGAATTAAACCAGCTTTAGTATTAAAATCAATAACTTTAATATCACTATAAAAAAACGAGAACCTAAAATTCTGTATTTATATTTAAATATTTCACAAAAGTTAAAACAATTTTATAATTTCTACAATTTACATTGACTCGAAGATGTTCGCAGCTGCTTTTAAAAAACCAAAGCAAGCATTAGAACCACTACATGTTTGGTTGCCGCAATCATAAAGTAATATTATAAATAAAAACATCAAATAAACTAAGCCAAAATAAAATATGTTATAAATCCGGCTTTCATTTGCTTGTAGGTATTCCTTCAAATGTTGGTATAAAGTACAGCAATTTAAACGGTTAAGCTAAGTATACATTACTTTTGTAAATTACATTTACAAATAACTAAACCATCAACTGAGTACTATGTTTACAATATTGAACGCGACTATCTACATTTGGCTATGAATGATCCTTTAACTGTGTAAATCCCTAAATTCTGGAAGCTGCCTTTTTCTCTTTAAACTTTCTACGAATGTATTGACAGTGCCAACTAATAGCCTGCATGCATCGCGACCAAACACTAGCTGAGTGGTTAAAGTCCACGTGAAACTCCATAAATACTATATTCCTGATGTACTCCAGTTTCTGTAGGTTATGTGGCTCCCTTAGCGAGTTCGCCCCCAGATTGACACGTTCCTCCTCAGTGAATAGTAGTTTAGCCAGTCTGGTAGCAAACTGCCATGGATTGTCAAGACGATGAAGATGGTCAGCCATCCGGTCGAACACAGGCTTACTGGCTACTTCTAATTATTAAACCCCATTGAGAAACCGAGAAAAAAAAGAAATGAAGAAGACATCAGTAAGCCTGTCAGACACTCGGATTTCAATGTAAGAATAAATAATTAGAAGGGAAACCACATATTTCGAACCTACGGTACATTCAACACTACTACATTAATTCTAGTATTTTCCATACCACTTAAAAACGCTTTAAAAAATAAAATATATCAAATTTAGCCTTTTACAGTTTATCCATGATTGTTGTCAAACAAAGGTAAACATCTCCTAATATTGCCTCGTCACCAGTTTTACATTATACTGTACATGTATTATGCAGGACCTTTGATATTTTTAAAACCAATTCACCCAATTTAGTATGAAATGATCATTTTATATTAAAGAACAATCATAAAATTTACAACATGCATAAAATCTAAATTTTTATTAAAAAGTATACCGTATATTCACACTGATTGATATACAGTAATATTAATACCTGTAAATCAACGTTACAATATCACAGATTTGATTGTAAATTTTCTCATAAACTTTTGGCTTACATTTCACTTGTCAACAAGAATGAAACAATAAATACTGTATGGGTAACACCCTTTAGTAACATCACTCTCATAAAAAGCCAACATACAGCATTAAACGTGTCGGCTGTTTTTTTAACTTGTTTTTAAGAAATTCGTGAGAACTAACTTTATTCTCGCTTTAACATTCTAACTTTAATAGCTCTCCCTACAAGTAAATTGGATTCGACTTCTATGTATAATCACTAACGAATTGCCCCTAAATTCCGTCGCTTTATTGTATGTAGTTTTCCAAAGAAGACCTAACGAAAGACTCTAAACATGGCCCAACTTATACCTTGTTACATTGTTTCCATCTTACAGAACAAATGTCTCGCTTACAATGATCCCATACCACATCAAACTCAGTTAGGACAACTTTAAATCTACTCCTAACTAAATTCCGAATAAAAAGCATTTTCTTCGGATCTAGCATACTCCGTTGATTAGTCTCTGAATAAAAGGAGTAATAACGCTCTTCTTCATCGAAGAGAATCTTGGCCAACCCAGTAGCAAACTGCCATGGGCTGTTGCTGGCTCCATGCACTTGCAGAATCGTTTCCAAATCTAACAACTCCACAGCACTATTATTTCCGTGGTCTGTTTGCACGCATTTAGTTCCCCATATAAAAACAGTGCCGTAGAAACGACAAATAAAAAAAAAAAAAACTCCATATAATAACCCTGAAGGACTTTCAAATCAACTAATTACATTTTAAATTAGAAAAAGTGCACCAAAGACTTAAGATCTTCACCTTAAACAGTGTAATGTATGTGTCACCACAGAAATTAAAAATAGAAACCAACCAATCCCCCAACACCTTTTACTGTCACAAAAAATAAAATAATTGGGGTTTTTACCTGCATTAGATCCCGTTTGCGATGTAGATGGAATTGATAGTGAATAGTTGTCATTTCTCATCGGTGACACATTTTCTTGATCCATACCATCGTTGCTGTACGGCTGAGAAAAGAAAAAAATACCATTAATACTACCGAAAATAAACAAAATAACCTTTTATATTAAAAATGTGCCCTTAAAGTATATAGAACTGTAGAAAGAGTGACAAAACATGCTGACCAAAACTAAACAAGAGACTTTCCCTGAGATCTTAAGGGAAGTTGAAAATCATCAAGAATAACCGGAGAAAAAACACCATTTGAAAAAAAGAAGAGCAAGTAAGAATAGGAATACTAATAACATTTAAAATAAAAAATTAATTTAAAAAAATCCAATTTCAGTTAATTATTTACAAGCGGAATGGACACAATAAAATGGTACATGACAATGTGTAGTAAAAGAATCTTCTAAGAATCAGATGGAAAGTTGCTCTAAAATTTGAATCATTCTTAAATTTGAAATCTGCACTGCCTTCAATATATCAAATTACCATAATTGATGGATCGGTGTCAATTTCGATGTTTTCCTGCGATGTTTCTAATATCAAATCGTCCACGTCATTAGAATCGTCGTCTAACCGTTCCTCTTTCAGATGAGGCACAACCATTTCGCTTACATCGTCAAAATTTGATCCATCCGTTTTCTTCGTTTTAGACTGGCTTTGATGATCACTACTAGAACTACCAGCGGAATCGTCATTGTGAGATGATTTTGGCAACGATGAGGATGATGACGATAGAGAAGCTGAGAGACTAACTGCCGCTTGAATAACAGGTTGAGGAGTAGATGATGACGAACAGGAATTTGAATGAGTAGAATTTATTGCACTTGGCGACGCAGGCTGCCCATGCCGCCGTTTTCTTTTTGGTATTGGAGATTTTGATGTCACAGGTGTATGTTGTTGTGTTGTTGGAGGTTGTGTTTGCTGATGTATCGAAGATTCTGGAACTGGGGACTGAGTCACTTGTCCTGAAACCTCGGCTAGTCCTTTCACTTTTAGTGTATCCGCCGTTTTAAGTAAAGCTGATAACTGTTCTTGTGAAACATTAACTTCACCTTTATACATAAAGTCAATTATTGATTTCATATCATTGTATTGAATGTCTTTAAGAATAACAATAGGATGTTGGCATGGATTTTCCATAAATAAATTTTGAAAATACGGACTACACGCCGAGAGTACCATTTTGTGAGCCTTCAAACTCGAACCTTCACATGCTAACGTAACGTCAACAAAAGCTTCATTCTGAAGTAGATGGTCAAAAACCGACAACATATTAAGTTGGTGGTTATTCCATTTTAAACAAAACTGTTGCGTTCCCATCTTGACTCATAAATATTATACACAAGCAGCCTCTTCAAAGACACCTGAGCAACCTAAAAGCGATCAACAAATACTGTAAAATTAAAACATTCATAACAATTTAATAACAAAACAAAAAAGTCACCACAACTGAAACCTTGCCACTAAGATTTCTACTATTGTATTAACTATTTACACAACAAAGATTCTCATTGTTTGATGTGACCGGAATTATATTATTAAAGGTCATGTTAAATCAGCGATCGATAACTACTGTACGGTACTGTTAATTGGTATATCGTTACCGGTATCTTTTCTTGTTTAGAACGGTATTCCCCCTACATAACTACAGTAGATACAGTGTTGTTTTTGTACACAAAGCATCGCAATCGTTCGCAATAATGATTACAATACAAATATTTCAATCACGTCATTATTAATGTTTGAAAAACATTTTTAAACAAACTTGAGAACTATCTATGTTCAGCACATTTCAAATAATTTTAGCTACTCTCACGTCAACAACCTCTTCCCTTTACAAGTCTACCTTTCATTAAGCACCTTTTTGAGTGCAACGGACAACCGGATATCGACAACCTCAACAAAAATTTAGAATCAAATCATTCCTCATTTTTAATGATACACTATTAGTTTCGTTGCAGCTTTTTTTGATTACATAGGACACTTACCGTAATATATGTCGCTTGGTATCAGATAGCACGTTTGAATAACATTAAGCTTTCAAGTTAAACAACCAAAAAAATGGCGCACCAAAAGCGTCAGAGAATTCGATCCAAATTCAACGATTGAACGTGTGAATGGTTGTTTAAAAATGCACTTTTCTTCTTAAATATGCCAATAAGCAAAACTTATTTAAATGGATAAGTTAAATTTATCAAAAACTAGCGTTATTTAAATAAACAGATAAATGTTAAATTAATTGATTATTATGTAGGTTGCAATAAAGAAATAAATTTACATGAATGCTGAATGCGAATTTTAAAAATGTACCCATGACGTCTTCAAGTGCTAAGTTGTGATTGGCCAAGGTAATAAGATACGTTCAAATGGTATGAAATCATTTTTTTTTTATTATAGAGAAAGGCTCCCCAGTTTCGAAGTTTTTATAAATATTTTTACATCAATTTTAGACGATTCATTAAGTCCTTTAAGTTTTTGAGAAGAAATCGGGTGGGATCGCTATTGCTCTTTGACGAAAAGGGTTTCATTAATAGAAGTCGCGTAAACTATGTGAAAATACGTCAATAAGAGGAAGTCCTAATACAAGTAGTCTTTTAGGGAAATAGTCTTAAGATAGTTAACCCATATATTAAATCGGCTTAATACGGTAATATCCTTCACGTATCGGTATGCAGTATTTGTCGAGTACCGGTATCTAATAATTTTAAATAACAATTTTAATTTATTTAATTATTTGAAATTGGTTAGATTTGTTTAGATCGCGTTATAATTGATTAGTCCCGGTTCAATTAAGTTAAGAAAAATTATCATATGTTGGGTTTTTTAATTATTAAAAACTAAATTTGGTGTTGTTTTCAAATTATTTTTTTCCAAATTACCGGTAATAATGAGTCATACTGTACGTGGTTATATGTATCCCATTATAGTTACCGAAGTCTGTGATGTTGCATGCCGAATATGCGCCGTACACCAACGGCAGCAATTATTACGTCAATTTTAAAATTCAAATACAAATATTTTAAATTGATTTGTTTTTATGGAAGTTGCATACATAAGTTTATTTTAATGATTTTAACCATTGGAATGTAATTTGCAAGCGGTTTTAGATCATTTAATTTACTTTTTAAAAATTTCCAACCAAAGTTGCAATGTAACATCAAGTTCATATATCCGCTGATATGTTTTTGAATTGAAAAACACAACAAATTTTAAAAGTTGTATTTAAGCTTGCAAAGCACATATAGCCAATAAATAACCATAAAAAAACATCAATTTGACTATTTTAAACTCTTAAAATCAATAAATAAATTTTTTATTAAATAAAAACGGAATTTTTATAGTTTCTATAGTACGTCATAAACGTTACATTCTTCATCCATGTGACGTATTTTGTTTACAAACTTTTTCATTCCTCTTACTGATTGGCTCTAAATGATTTGGCGGTAAAATGAGCCCCAAAATAATATTGGTAAGTATAAGTGCGCGGTTGATCAACTGCCTATTTGACGGTGAAAAAAAGCACGAAGAAGGAGTGTTTGCAATGCCGTGACCGTTACGAGACTACAGGGAGAAAAAACATCGAAAATCGATCGAAGAATCAAAATACAGTATAATTAATTGAATTGTGTAGTCATTTAATTTCTTCGGGTCTTATTGTATATTGTGTTACAATAAATGATTAATAGTGAACTATGTCGCTGGCAGATAGAGCGTGAATATTGATTGTGTACTATAATTTGCAAATTATATTCCCAGCTGGTAAAAGGTACGTTAATGGCGGTAAGGTTCACATACGTCAAGAAGTCGAGAGTGTAATCGAGTGTCGACGTCGAAATTACTGATTTTAACAAAATAAATGTTACGTAACATAGTCAAGTAATTTAATTCAATTAATCTACTTTTTACATTACTATTTTACTATACTGAAAAATTGGTAAATGATGTTTTCACCCTTAACAACTGGTCTTCGACAACTGTAGTGTTTGTAATTCGTTACATTAAATTAGGTTAGCTTTCTATGAGTCAGATTCAATACTTTGATGTTCAATGACTTGCAGAATTGTCATCGAATATAATCAAGTTTAATTAGTAATAACTCCCTAAGAATTTTGAAATTGTTATTTATTATTGTCGGTATGGCATGTTATTATGAAGAGCATAACTGTGAACCTTTGAATAATGGTGAAACTCCAGATAATTTGTTGCATTTAGCGAGGTAAGATCTTTACGAGAGTAATATCAATAAGTTTAATTAATTTATTGTAAAATACACGATGATTTTATACCTCCTTTCTTGCTTCAACACTATCGTATTGAATAAATAACTTTTGAAATCTATTTTATTTAAAAGTTGTCAAAAATGAAGATTACGAGACAAGTCAATAATCTTAATTGGCGAAGGATTTCATGCTAATTTTGTGTAGACATTTTTAAAACTGCTGTTTCATTTCGATATTAAATCTCGCATTTTAAAACTTAAATCATTGACCAATAATAAAATGAATTCCTGATTTTTAAAGCGATCAATGCTTTAAAAATGAATTTTTTTATGTAGTTCCGATTGAGCTCGCACACTAAAACTAGAAGTGATCGAATTAATAAAAATGATTTTTACTTGTTAAATTTTTCCCTGTGAAGTGCTCATCCAATAATTTCAAGTAAAATAAATATTAAATGAAGTCTGTAGTAGAGCTATAACAAGTTAATTTGATAAAAAATGTTCGATTTAATTCAGCCACTTATTTATAAAACTAATTGTAGAATGCTGTTGGATAGTGGTTTAGGAGTGGAATTTGACATGTCGTTTAACAGGTAATCTTAATGCTACAGTAAAAATTGTATAATTAGCGGCTATACCTGGTATTTATTCAGCATTTTCGCCAATGAAAAACCTCCTCCGCCGGCATCAAAGAAAGTTGTTGAGGAACTGAAAACAAGATTAATTAGAGGCGACACTGATGGTAAGTAGAATATAGGTAGTAGTACAGTATATGGTAAGTGCAGCTTACTGAAGTTGCATTGTACAAGTTATTTTGTTAAACGAGTTCTTATATTCTTTAAAATCTACGATGAGTTGAATTTTATATTTCCATTTTTTTTGTTTAATTTTACTCATTTATGTTCCATATCTTGTACATTGTTAAGAATCCTGTGCTGTTTGCTTGAAACGATATGACGAGGAAGACGAAGTGAAGAAACTGCCCTGCCAGCATGAATTTCACTCAACCTGTATCATTCCATGGCTTTCAAAGGTATACTTTTACTGGTAATTTTAAACTGAAAATATTCACTGGCGTGGAATTATAGACCAACAGTTGCCCAGTTTGTCGGCACCAGCTTCCAACTGACGACGCCGAGTATGAGGAATATCAAAAACAAAAGGTATAACGGTAATTTATAAACAAATTTAGTATTGATAGTTTTTTTTAATATAGAAACGAGCAAAACAAAGGGAAATCGATCTCGAAAATCTGCATGGTTCAATGTTTGGCTAACAATTAACGTTAAATTTAAATAAACATTAACCATAATAAACATTACAGTACATATTGGTATAAAACTTGTATTATTTTATTCAAGTGCCCATTACAGACCATGAACTAATATTTACAATGTTTAAACAATCAAATCCGGTTTAAAATAGTGACAAGATGAATAATGGAGGACGACACAGATACCTGGGAAAAAACTATACATCAAATTGATTAGAATGTTTAAAAAATTAGATGAACTTACGATCACATGAAAGACGTGACGTTAACGACTGTACGGATGGTATCCATGACCTCCACTACCGCCACCTCTTTTACTTTTTGCCGGATTTCCTGACTGTTGATGCCCTAACAGAAGAAGAATTAGACTTAGCTAAATGAGGGGGGTTAACATTTCAGTCTATTTAAACGTAATCTGAAATAGGTTGTGAATGAATCTAAGATAACACTACCATATCCACCACTGTAGCCTCCTTGTCCATATCCTCCCCATCCACTGTAGTCATAGCCAGATCCATATCCATAGTAATTATCATAACCACTGTATCCTCCATATCCGCCATAGCCTTGTCCGTATCCACCGTAACCTGGACCATAATTGTAGTTTGGACCACCCCAGCCTGACCGTGGTGCCCCACGATTTAAGTTCAAAAATCATGCACTAACAAGTAGTGTACTTACCACCCCTGCCACGTCCACGTGGTCCACCACCTCTTGGACCTCCTCTGCCACCTGGGAAACCAAACCCACCCCAACCTCCGCCGCCACCACCTCGTCCACCTCCACGTGGATCTTGCTTTGGTGTGGCTTTTTTCACATCACATTCCTTGCCACCAATCTTCTGCTTAGGATTTTTACAAATGGTATCGACCACTTCTTCAGATTCGAAAGTGATAAAGCAAAATTGACGACGTTGATTCTTTTGTTTATCAAAAGGCAATTCCACTTCTTCAATCTATTATAAATTAACCTAACTCAATAATCTTACATTAATTGTAATGCTTCACTATACACACCTTGCCAAACTTCTCAAAATATTCTCTAATATCAGATTCTGGCAGATCTGGTTCCAGTCCACCAACAAATATCTTTTTAATGCCAGGCCTAGCCTTGGCTCTCTTTGGATCGACCACTTTACCATTGATTGTATGTTGTCCAGCATTCAATACCTTTAGTTACAATATAAAATGATTATTTTCCCTGACAAAATACCGGCATGTAATACCTGATCGACCGAATCTTTATCAGAAAACTGAATGAAAGCAAACCCTCTAGATCTACCAGTATTTGGATCTGTTTTAATATTAACATCAATGATTTCACCGTATTTTCCAAAATAATCTTTTAAATCCTCTGAAAAAAAAAAAAAAGAATTTTTGTAAACAAAAACAATAGATAAATCTTCTGATAAACAAGACTGCAAGACTTACTTTGCGTTGCTTCCCAACTTAAGCCTCCAACAAACAATTTCCTGCAGAAAAAAGTAAAAATTTAGAACTTGAAACAAGAAAGGTGAATATAATAATTATATTATACTGTAATCCTATTGACAGGGTTTAATTCATAAACATTTTAAAAGATATTTTTTGCATTGTTAATCAAGTTAACTATGAAAATATTTGCTTTATATTGAAAAGTATTTTTTTTAAATAAAACATTTTATCAAGCAGATCCATTAAGTGAGCTGTGAAAAACCTTTAAAAGTTTAAACAATACTTTACAAGCTTTTAAAAGTGAGAATTTATATTTCTTCATTAATACAGTTCAAATAATCTAGTAAAAAATTAAGTTGTGAGATTAAATAAGATAATTTTTTGGTCGAGAAATAGTGCGTTTTCTTTATATACGGTATTCTACTTAAGAAAATAAAAAGTAAAAAAAAGAAACGGTCTTGTAGTTTCAAAAGACTACATTCACCACCACAATCGAAGTCCCAGCAAACAGTACCATGTGGTGTTGGCTGTTTTCACACCGGATCATCCCCTAATTCAGGCAATTTGAACCTGTTGGAAATAAAGTCAAATTAGGGCATAGACATAGGCATTTGGGTTGGGGACCCCTGGTCACTTCATTTTAGAATGAAGTCTCTAGGTTACACTTTATACGTTAAGCAAAACCCATTTGCGGTCACGATAAAATTTACTGGTAGACTTAGGAACACTGTAAAATAAGTTAAACGATTTATTGTTATAATATCAAATCAAGAATCGTTATTGCAAAAAATTATTAATGAAAATGGTTACCATTTTATACTTAAAAAATTGAATCAACTCATTTACTGGATTTTCACAAACCGTCTCATATGTTTTGAGCTAAATATTCACTTAATACAGCATTTTTACTAGAAATTGACCAGGAACTATAATAGTAAAGCTTTTAACGACTAAAACTTGAAACAAACAAAAGCTTTCCTCATCTCATTCTTTATATTATTATTTGTGGGAGGTGTTTTCAAACAGGTCGGACAACGAAAAATATTGGCAATCTTAATCGTTGCCGGCTGAATTAAATACTTAAAAACATCTTTTAAGCATTTAATTTACTGTAAATCAACAACAAGATATCAAAATGACTGAGGGCAAGCCAATGTTATTGCTATTAGTAATAGTATACAATAATTAAAGAGATATTGTCAAACAATAGAAAATGAACTTTTTTCTAAAATCTAAAAAAAACCTGCAAAAAAATGAAAATTAATTATCTCAAAAACTTAAAACAATCAAAAAATACATTTAATGTAAATAACAAGTTAGGATGTCAATGGATTACGACTTGCATAATATTTTCAAAGGCAAGATGAATGGGTTGCCATCTTGAAAAGCCGGTCTAACCGACATAACAAAAGAACGGCGTTTTAGGCCTACCCTCAATCAACGTCTTTGAATAATAATAACTAATATTGAAATTTATAAAATTCAACCGGCAATCGATAACTCACGCTTGTAAACAAGGTCCTCCATACCTTTCATCGTTGCTGGACTCTTTGAAGTCGTCTTGGGTTTCATCAGACTGAAGATTATATTCATCGGTGGCTCCTTCGCCATTTGTGGCACCACCATTTGCGCCATCATTATCACCCATTGTTTCCGAAGCATTGGGTTCAAAAGACTCAAAATTTTGACCGTCTTCATCAAAATTGTCTGATGTATGCATATCACTTTCGTCAGCCATAATTTAAAGACACCAATAAAAGCTAACAAATACGCAATTGACACCAACTAACAAAATTTCTACCGTAAAAGATTTTTAGAGAACGTTTCGTTACTAACCACCCCTTACAAAATTAGGTTGCTATTTGAAACTCTTGAGCCTTGGGGAGCGCAATCGTAGCTTTAAAAAATCGCTCAGTCGCAATGCTATTCACTTCGATCGATAGTCAAAACCAAACCGTAAAGCCACGCAGGGCCGTCTCAGATTTTCGAATTTTAATCGCTTGTCGCTCATTACGAATATGGATTTAACCGATTTACGTTCAATATCGCTTGAACTAAAAAATAAACCATAACGGGAAAGCGCTTAAAATCGCAAGTCTGTGAGAGCCCTAATACACACTTAAAATCCTACACGCAATTAGGCAATCTATTTCTATAAACTCGTCAATGTTAGAAAGAATAAAGGCGAAAACAAGCGATATACTTTAGTATTTTTTTTAGGTAATAATTATTTTAGTATCAATACAGTATACTGTAACGATGAATTAAAAAAAACCGATCTTTTGCTACACTATAATTGCGGAATTTTTGTTTCTATAATTATTTTATTTACACTTCTTGGATTATTATGTTGCTTTAAAAAGTTTTAAACTCAATTTTTTATCTTTAGACAAGAGCGTTTACATTATTTTGGAAACTATTTCTTTTAGTTTTATAAAAAGCACGAGATGTAGCACTGCAAAATGGTTCACGGATAGAACCTCGTAAAAAAAAAATGTCGTCGATGTATCGATTATCGTATTGTATCACTAAGAAAATATTGCGATACTCTTTTACGTTTAAAAAAATCACCACTAAAACGTGTTCATATTAGGTCTAATTACGACTAAACATGTTTTATCAGACACTTTACCTACTTTTCACTAACCTAACTTCAAAAAATGATTAAATTAACTTGACGTAATTTAACCTAATTAAAACGAAAAAAATTAAACGTCTTAGTGGTGATTTTTCTGAACGTAAAAGAGTATCGCAATATTTTCTTAGTGATACAATACAATAATCGATACATCGATGAGATTTTTTTTTGGCGAGGTTCTATCCGAACACCCTGCAAAATAGACTAAATTCCATGTCATTACGGCCAAATACTTCTATAGTATTTGTTATTGCTACGCCACATTTGACATTCTCCTGATGTCGAAGCAGGCAACTCTTGCTTAAGCGATAATCTCGCGATTTTTAAACGCTAAATATCGCTTGTCGGAAGGAGCCTTTCTGTAAGTTGTCGTCTACAGTCTGGCCACGACAGCATTGCTGAATAGCTGATTTTGGCATTAATTTTGCTAGGTTTTTGCTTTAGATGTATTCGTGGTTAAACCATATGCTCAATTACCTAAAATTTGTAAAAAGATTGTAGCTTCGTATTTTTATCAAAATTTAATTTTAGGTACATTATTATGGGTGAATTTTAAGTCATGTAATATTGAAAGGAAATTTTACCCTA
Organism: Helicorthomorpha holstii; assembly: GCA_013389785.1. Taxonomy (NCBI): domain Eukaryota; kingdom Metazoa; phylum Arthropoda; class Diplopoda; order Polydesmida; family Paradoxosomatidae; genus Helicorthomorpha; species Helicorthomorpha holstii. Next base: position 13,564,638 of record JAAFCF010006596.1, read on the forward strand.
TTAAATCAAACAAACCGTGAATGTTGGTAAGTACAGTACTGTATTGCCAGGCGTCTTGTGTTTATTTTCAATGTTTTAAAAAAAATGTAATTAGCAAAATATTATTTGATCAACATTGTCATTATACACGGTTAACATTGTTATTATACTAATATCAAAACTTTTAATATGTTTTATTAGATCTAAGTTAAACTAGCTTCAGCAACGTTAAAGTAAAAATCAGCTGAAAAATGGCACCTCCAGCTAACACTATCTACATAATTCATGGTGAGATTCAGATTGTTGTTACTGCCATGAAAAAAGGTGTTAAATGGGCTTCACATACATTTCAAGTAAGTGTTTACTAGTTAAGTTTATATGATAACTAATATCTAAGGATCCAGACCATTCTCTGCTTTACTGAGGATTGTTCTCGATCCATTAGTTTACAATAATATTGAATCTATTAATGGCAATCTCAAAATGATTAGTTGTAGGTTATATGTTTTGTTTTGGAAATCTTAATAACATCAAATGTTTGCTGTTTTTTTAGGAAGTTGAAGATTCACTTACAAGAAATTTTACACAATTGAAAAAGTTGTTGATTAAAACTACAGGTATATTGTTATTGAGTTTAATATTGTATTGACAAATTTAAATTAATTGTTTTACCTTTACTGAAAAGATGTAGCCGATTTGGAACCTAATGATTTTTTAGAACCATTTCTTAAAGTTATACGTTCAGGTGACACATCAGGACCTGTTACTGGCTTGGCCTTGTCATCAGTGAACAAGTTCCTATCGTATGGATTGATTGGTAATTTAGTATTATAAAACTTATTATGTATTAATTACTGTTTAAGGGGCCAGTATACTCGGGAAATTGTTCTACTTATTTAAGTTTTAAGATTTTATTGTGCTTCACTTGTCATTCGTACATTTGTTTTTGTTATTTTACTAAATTTAGTGTTAAATTTACTATCAACGGACAGAATTTATTCAAATTTATTCAAAATTAGATATTATTAAATTCTTCTTGTTATTTATAGATGTCAATGGCAAATCGGCTGCTTCTGCTGTGGAGAATATTACTGATGCAGTAACTCATGCAAGATTTGTTGGGACTGATCCTGGTTCTGATGAAGTAGTGCTGATGAAGATTTTGCAGGTTTCTGTTTTACTTGTTATGTGTCGTTTTTCTAAATATTGTAATTTCTTTAAATTGATGATAAAGGTGCTTAGAACGTTATTACTAACTCCTGTTGGAATTTTGTTGTCTAATGATTCAATTTGTGAAGTAATGCAGTCTTGTTTCCGAATTTGTTTTGAAATGAGATTAAGTGGTAAGCATTCAATTGTAAGATATTACTTGCAATAATATCTTTTAATAATCTCTTATTTTTTTTTTGAAGAATTGCTTCGAAAATCAGCTGAAAGTGCTCTTGTCGATATGGCACAACTTTTATTTGTTAGACTTCCATATTTTAAAGACGATAACTCCGCTGGAAGCGGATTTCATAAAGTTAGTATTCTGTTTTTTAGAATTTATTTTATAACGGTACAAAAACATTGAATTTGATTTTAGCTCAAAATGAAACCTAGCTCAGGAATTGATAATACACGTTCAGTGACTAAAAAGAAATCTCCAAAAGCTAAGCATAAAAAGTATTCTTCTATATCAACTGCACCAACATCTGAAGAGAAATCTTCTTTAACGTTAGAGTTGGGTGTTGAAGCAATAAACAGCCCTGACAGTGGCGTAGCTATGGTAACAACACCATCTGAAAATACTGTAAAAGATTTTGATGGGACTGCTAGTTTGGATGATAATTCTCTGTTAGAAAGTGATTGTAGTCTAACTTCCGCTAATGGCGGTGTAGTTGACATGCAGGAGAATTTACAGGCAACCGTTGAGGTATTAAATTTATTATGGCAAAATTTAAGCTGTTAAGCACAAATTTTAATACATTAGTAAATTTAAATAATTGTTTTAACAGAAATCTTGTAATGATGAAATATCGACTCCCGAAATAGAACTGCAAATTCCAATCAGTGATAAAAGCCAAGATGATGATTTTATAAATCCGAGAGGTGTTCGGTTTATACCACCCCCTCATGGCAAAGAAGGTTCGCACTTAATCTTTCTATTGAATTTTTAATTTATAACTTTTTGTTAGGTCCACTGATACCCTATGGACTTCCGTGTGTTAGGGAATTATTTCGATTTCTGGTTTCTCTTATTAATCCTTTAGACAAGTATGTAGCATGTGTGTCTTGCATTTTATTAAGTGTGTTACTTAAAATGTTACTTTTAAAAGGCAAAACTCTGAAGTTATGATTCAGATTGGGTTAAGTTTAATAACCGTTTCTCTGGAAACGAATGCTAACTGTTTAGGTAGCTTTCCATCATTATTAAGTTTAGTCAAGGATGATCTGTGCCGATACGTATTTGAAGTAAGTTCTGTTTTAAATTTATTTTTGAAATTATATTAATTTATTTTTTAAAGCTTTTAAATTCCGAAAGAATTTCTTTATTTACGGTTGCTTTGAGAGTCTGCTTTTTGTTATTCGAATCGCTTAGGTCGCATTTAAAATTTCAACTAGAGGTAAAGAATTTGTTTTTTATACAATTTATTTCATATTTGAGTGGAGTTTTTAATGAGTTTGAATTCATCAAGATGTATCTAAATAAACTGATGGGAATAATTACTTCGGAGTCTCCTAAAATTGGCTATGAACAGCGTGAAGCAGTTTTAGAAGCAGTGTTGCAGCTTTGGCGACTTCCAGGTTTTGTAACAGAGTTGTATCTAAATTACGATTGCGACTTGTATTGTAGCAATGTATTTGAAGAATTCACAAAGATTTTATCAAAGGTATAGATATAATTGGCACATGGTTGATTGGTAATAACTTTTATTTACTACTTAGAATACGTTTCCAATTTCTGGAATTTATACTGCTCACTTACTATCTTTACACACTCTTCTGACTGTAATTGGAAGTATTAAAAATCACTGTCATCATAAAAGTGTAGAAAATACGAATGATAGAGAAGCAACTTCAACTCAATTCAGTAATTATTTTGTTGTGATTGAGTTTATAAATCAGTAAATTTAATGCTTTTGTTTGATTCTTAAATATAGAAGATAATACGAGTGAGGAAATATTTTCGAAAGATCCGGATGGTGCAAGACAGCAACTATCAGCTTCTGGGTATTTGTTTGGCTTAAAAGTTGCAGAAAATCAATCTGGTCGAACTTCTATAAGTACAGTGGAAGGAAATAAAAATATTAAAAGTCTTCCTTCTCATAGTGATATTGTTAAGATTAAGCATAAAAAATCAGTAAGTAATGTTAAATTCGGTTTAGATTTATGAGTGATTATTTGCAATTTTTTATGTTAGCTTTTAATAACGGGTGCTGAGCAGTTTAACTTAAAGCCTGCAAAAGGAATTCAGTTTCTACAAGAAAACGGCATACTTAATCCTGAATTTGATCCAGTAGAGATTAGCAACTTTTTGAAAGAAAACTCTAGACTTGACAAGAAAATGATAGGCGAATATATAAGCAATCGAAAAAATCTGAAGATCTTGGAATCTTTTGTCAAGTAAAGCAAGAATTTAAATTATGTATACATATTTTTAACAGAATATTTTAGATCTTTTAATTTCGAAGATACAAGAGTTGATGAGGCTTTGAGAATGTACTTAGAAACCTTTAGACTTCCAGGAGAAGCGCCAGTAATTGCTTTATTACTGGAGCATTTCGCAGAACATTGGCATGTAAGTCTTCATTATACACTTTTAAGCGTATTTAAACGATTTCATAATTGTCATTATTTCAAAATGGCTTAGAAAATGAACGGCGAACCGTTTGCTAATAGTGACGCAGCTTTTACATTGGCGTACGCAGTTATTATGTTGAATGTTGATCAGCATAATCATAACGTTAAAAAACAAAGTGTACCGATGACTTTAGAGGTGAATACTGTAATTAATTAATTATATGAATGGTTATATTGAACTAATTTTTTTAATAATTTATTAGGAATTTAAAAAGAATTTAACTAAAGTAAATGGCGGTAAAGATTTTGATACCGATATGCTTGAAGAAATGTATTCAGCTATCAGGTTTGTTGTAACTTATCTATGTCATTAACGTTGCTAATCGGTTTTATGTAATAGAAATGACGAAATTGTCATGCCTGCTGAGCACACTGGTATCGTAAAAGAAAATTATTTGTGGAAAACTCTTATTAGGAAGGGGGTCACCAAAGATGGACTGTTTATTCCGGCAGTCGATGGTGAATTTGATCGAGAGTTGTTCACTCTTGTTTGGGGACCAACCGTAGCTGCACTATCATTTGTATTTGATAAAAGTTTAGAGAAAGATTCAATCGAATTAACTATCGAGGGTTTCAGGTATAATTTTTTAATTTATAATTTTGAAATAGTTATTCTAAATATCCGTTTACATAAAGGGTTTGCGCAATGATTGCTGCTAACTTTGGAATGTGTGAAGTGTTTGATCATATCATTATTACTGCGTGCAAATTTACAACTTTGCTAAATTCGATCGAAGTAAGTTTAATTTTTTATTTTTGTTGGTTTTTTTGTTGTTGTGAGTAAATCTTAATTTTATTTTGTTTAGTCACCTGACACACTACCAGTTACGTTTGGACATAATGTCAAAGCTCAACTGGCAGCAACTACAGTATTTGAATTAGCCCATCATCACGGAGATATTATTCGCGAAGGGTGGAAGAACATTCTTGATTGCTTGCAGCAGCTTTATCATGCCTCATTATTACCAAGCTGTATGGTAGAATCTGAGGATTTTGTTAATCCTACAGGAAAAGTTTCTCTTATAAGGGAGGAGACACCAATTCAAAGGGCTGAAGCGGGATTATTCAGCTCTTTATATTCTTATATCACATTAACAGCCGATTCACAAGTACAAAAAGGAATGACTCAAGACGATCAAGATAGTGTTCAGCGGGCACAAAAATGCATTGCCAAATGTCATCCTGAACGACTTATCTCCGAGAGTAAATTTTTAAGAGCCGATTCTTTGCAAGAGCTAGTTAAAGTAATGTTATTAAGTCCTTATTTTGTTAAGAATGAATTGTAAAAATAATGTTTTATTTTAGGCATTAATATATGCTTCTCCAGGACCAGATTCTCATGCTTCTCAAAGTGGTTCGTATGATGAATATTCAACCATATTTTTCCTTGAGCTGTTAGTGGAGATAGTACTGCATAACAGGTAAACTTATTTGTATTTGATAGAATTTTAAATTCTAACATATTTGACAGGGATAGGGTAAACGTTGTTTGGCAAGGCGTTCGTGATCACATCTATAGTTTAATGATGGGCTCAAGTGCAACTGAACATTTCCTCCTAATGGAAAGAACTGTAGTGTCCATTTTACGGTTAGCTGTTCGTCTATTATGGCGAGAAGATATGACAGCTCAGGTATACAAATTACTTTAAAAGAATATTGACTTAATCATTAACATTTTGAATAATTTTAGGTGCTGCAATCATTAAAAATGCTTTTACTTCTGAAACCACCTACATCTTTAAAAGTTTCCCGTCAAATTTCGTTTGCTTTGTATGAACTGTTAAAGAGCAATGCTGCAAACATTCACACCGCTCAGGATTGGTCTACTCTCTTCGCATTATTAGAATATTTTGGTGCTGGAGCCAAACCAGCAAAACGCATTGATGACTTAATTCAAGATGTAGTCGATTCGGCTTCTGAAAATGGAGTTCAGTCAGATTCTGATGTGGCTAATGAAAATATGAGATCCAGCGACGGAAAGGTTTATGATAGAGGTTATACTTCTGATTCTGAATTGTACGAGGTCCACGCTGGAAAAGTACATCTAAAGCCCAATATAGACGTTTCTAGTAACAGTAACGTAAGTCGTTATGCAAAACAAAATACAGTAGTTTAGTATAAATATAAAATAGTTCAGTAAATTCATAAATACATTAGATTAAATTTTTGTGATTGTTAATGTAAAGTTTAGTACAAATTTGGTCTTTTCTAGGTGTCGACTAATGCGGCAACGAATGAAACTATCGATTACATAGCAGTTAATCAATTCGATATTGTGTTAAAGAAAGACTTTACTTCACATGACAATGTAGCATTCTTAAAATGTTGCGAATCTCTCGCGTTTTTGATCAGAGATGTGGCACATATTACTCCAGCGAATCTAGAAAGCTGCATACAGTGTCTGAGAACGTTTGCCGAAGCAAGTCTGAATGGTGGCAAACATCATTTGGAAAAGCGGTCAATGAAATACTATGATAATAAAGAAAGGAAGTTTACTCATCGTCTTGCTGGACGAAGGAAAGAAGATCTTTCTAAAGTCAAAAGATCCATTTCTTCAGGTCAAGTATCTCAAATTGATGACCTTGAATCACAGAGTTTGGATGGCGGTTATCTGCAGGCTTCTATTCAAGTTAGCTAAATTTATAATAAACTTCATGTATCGCGTATAACGGTTTTGATTTTTATAGCTTCTTGATCTTATGCATACATTGCATACTCGAGCATGTCAGATTGTAACATCTTGGGCTGATGAAGAAGTGAATGACAAGCGAGTTGACCTTGATGAACAGCAGTTAAATTCTATAGGACATTTATGGAGTAAATATTGGTGTCCGTTGTTACAAGGTAAACGTTAAATTTAAAAGTTGTATTTACGGCGGATTTTATATGCTATATTTATATAGGTATTGCTCGGCAGTGCTGTGATTCCAGGAGACAAGTGCGCACTGCGGCTGTAACTTATTTACAGCGAGCACTTTTAGTTCATGATTTGCAGACATTATCCGCAGTGGAATGGGAAACTTGCTTTAATAAAGTAAAATTTTGATATTATGAGTACTATTAAGTGACAACAATTTTGCTTAAACTTCACTTTTTCCACACGATGAAGGTTTTATTTCCGTTGTTGCTGAAACTTTTAGAAAACGTAAGCCCAGGAGATCCTACAGGGCTTGAGGAAACTCGGATGCGCGGTGCTACATTACTTTGCAAAGTAAAAGAAAATATTCTGTCTTGATTGGTTATAAAGTTTAAATCTGTTTTAAAATATTATCTGTAGGTTTTTCTTCAACATTTAACTCCATTACTTTCCTTGCCAACTTTTACTGCTTTATTTTTGACTATTTTGGATTTTATGGATAAATATATGCATGCAGATAAAAGCGATTTACTTGTGAGTATAAAGAAAAACGACTAATAATCAAATTGTCTAGGTTCATGTATTGTATTTTTTTAGTGTGAAGCTATTCCAGAGTCCTTAAAAAATATGCTATTAGTAATGGACACAGCCGGCATATTTTCTAGTGGATCAGGACATTCACAATTGTGGACAATTACTTGGGATCGTATAGATGCCTTTTTACCAGGCTTAAAAGATGAAGTTTTTCGTTCTCATCAATTAGGTATGGGTTTACGATTCTTAAAATAGAAAACCAAGACATTAATTTAATTAATCACAATTTAGTGGAAGTAAAATCACCAGATCCAGAAGTGGTGTCTACTGATCTAGATATTGAGAAAACCCCATGCAAAACCGAAGTCAATGATACTTCGATTTCATCATGTGTTGTCGATATTTGTGATTTGGAGGAAGTTGTAGTTGCTGAAGATGCCTCCGTTGATATTGTGTCGAGCATTCCTTCTACTCCACCAAGCGATTCATTTAGTAGTGATAGTCAGTTGGCATCATCACCAAAAGCCACATCGGTGTTGGTTGATCAAGGACAACAGTTGCACCAGTCCCTACCGATTTCAGTAGTGCGCGTCCAAGACCATCCATATTGCGTTACACCTGCGAAAAACATTCCTCTCGTAATCAACCGCGAAATTTTTAACAGTGCTTCACCGTTGACTATAGTTAACCAAACTAACACGGTTGATCAGGGAAGCGCCACGTAAGTCATTTCTATATTTGCCATTTAACAATCGTGTACATATTAAGGAAATTCTGATTATGTCAACTTAAAAAATAAATGGACACTTTTTTAATTGGGAAATTTATTCGATCAACTAGTCAAAATTATAATCCAGTTTAGCACATTCAGATTCTGTTGTGCCATCAACTGTCATTTTGTACAGATCGTCAAACATTTCGAAACTAATCACAAAAATTAAAAAATGTTAGGGATAATCATTTTATCAATTGTAGTGATTTAATGTTAAAATATTATAATATTTAATGAATAGCTGTAATTATGAGTCAAAACAATCAACTACTTTAATAAAAACATTTTTTTTGTTGATTTATAATAATTTTAATAGTTATAATAATATTGTAGCATTTTTTAATTTTGAAAGCATTAAATTGAATTCAGATGGGAATATTGGTATTGAAGTGATGATTTTTAATTACTGTATATTGATTATTATTTCTTAGCTACATTTACATACTTTAATATCATTAAAAGTGTTTATCAATATTTTAATTTTAACGAGAAAGCATCTTAGTTTTTGCACACACACAAATCTAGTTTTATTTCATATGTTTGCTGCCTAATGTATAAATATAGTTGCATGTGTGATGAAGAGGTTACCCATCCTAAACCTCTTTATACCGTTGAGTTACTTGTGGGTCATTCACATTGCTTTAACATTCTTGAAATAGTGCATCACGTTTCGATTACTTTTATTTGATAACCGTCGCGTCGTATTCTCGGACTTATCGAATTTATAGTTTTAGGGTATCGATTTTAATAATTTAAATTACTTGTGGAAATGTGACTAGGAAACGTCAACTTAACTTGATAAAGAATGTTTGTATTAGGCACGATCTTTGAAGTCCTCCTTTGGAGGTTTGCGCTAATCGAACTACTGTTGTTTAAGCCAAATGTAAACGGAGCAACGATGAATATCACTAGTATGACATTTGTTGTAATCTTTATTTTTAATTGATTATGATCACTCATGACTGACATTATTTCTAGAACTTTCGTTGAGTAGTAATTTTACTCTAGGAAAATGGAGATCAGGTTATTAAATTTTCAAGTTTGTAATCCCGTTTTAAACAAAAGTTAACTTTGTTTCATGTTTTCATAGATAATTCTACATCAGTAACGCCTACAGTTCAGTTTGAAAAGACAATGAATGATATTCAACTGTCAAGTTTTAACAATCAAACAATTAACTTCTATATTAAAATTCTACGATATGGTAACATCAGTTTATCTTCTTCAGTGAGAGTTATAGTATCGGATAATGGTGATATTGACAGTCAAAACTATAACCCCAAAACAGCTTTAATTCATTTTAAGGAAAAGGAAACAATTAAATTGTTCAGCGTAGGAATTGTATATAATAATCAAGTGGATTTTAAAAAAGGGACGCTAATCGTGCAACTGGTTACAGAAGATTTATGTAATGCTATTCTAGGCGCGCAGAGGAAAAGTGTTGTAACCATAATTGGAACAAATTCACTACAATCGGTACTCTCCGAACCTCCGATTGTTATATCTTTACTACCTGATACAAATTTTCAAAATCCATTAAATGTCTTCAGATCTCCTTCAAATCCTTTGATCTGTATCACATCATGCAACCCGCTATACTTTGACTACAACAAAACCAAAGAATTTTGTGAAAACAACCGTGTTAACATATCTTACAATTATTTTTGGGAGATTCGGGTTCCTTCACCTGCTGGTCAGTGGCAGAACAATGAGTTTCAAGTTTTGACAAGAAATACATTTCTTAGTGATGTTAATAGCTGGGTCTTGGATCCTATAAATTTTAGACCTGGATATTTAATACGATGTGTAGTGCGACCAATACTTAATCAAACTGTCTCGGCAAACATGATAAGAAGTAAAGAAATTACAATCAGCTCCAATGGTAAATCTAAGTTTTATTTTAATTTTTGGCATAGCTTAGTACTGTATTTTAATCTATTTAAGGTTACTGCAGTACGTCACATAATTCTATATCTATAATGCCATTCATTGCAACGTTATCTTATATGAATATTGATGATTACCACAACTATAATCGTCTAAAGGTTCAGGTGGATATTCCTCATCAAGATGGAATGGTTCCTGTTGTATCGACCAAAGAATTGCATAATTTACATTTGTTATTGAATGGCGATCTAAGAAATCGGAAACGTCATTTATGTTCCAATTTAATCTTACCAGGCGAATTGGATTCGGTCAGTTCTGAATCGTTATTTTTAAATCCACAAAGTAATTTCTAATTGGTATAAATGAACTTGTTTAGTTTAAGGCTAATGTTTTATTTATATTTAGATTTAATTCATCAAAATACTAAAAACATTTATTGGAATTCTACCGACAATAAAAATGGTTCATTATTTTATACCCATTTGGACTTGGAACGCTGTCTTTGGAGATTTGTTGCTTATTTTAATATGAGCGATTTGATTCACAATTGTGAAGGTGTTGTGTCCAGTTCAATGGTAAACCATTTCTTAGTATGACAGTAACTTATTTTCAAACGTACCGTAACGTCGATTTTACTAACTTGTATGTGTTTTCAAGATTGAAATCGGTAACAAACAGCAAACGACTGTACGTGTTCCTTTATATGTTGCCAATCTTTTTGCATCTGGGAATATGTGGACATCATACGAGTATCAAACACAATTGGAAGTTTCTTTTAGTTATGAATCTATGTTGTTACCAACTGAATTTGAAACTAGCAGTGATATAAATGGATGTCTACAAATTAACCGAATTTATCAAGACGAAGATGGAAAACTAGTCATCGACTTTCAAACAAAGCCTACATTTAATGGTAAATTTAATTTATTTGAAGTTATATCTCTTAAATTCACATGATGTATATTTAGGATTATTTGTTATAAATCATACATCCAAACCAAATTTTCGAAGTAATATGAAATTGCTAAAGGTTAAGGACTTGCATTTTAATCTCGAACTTCGTTGGACTACTAAAAGCACTAACAGACCAATTCAAAGTTGGAGAGTAATTAGTGACTACAGTTTAAATGTAATTATATAGTACTGACTGTAGTTATTAAGGGTTTTTCTTTAACTTATCTACGTCTTTTGTCTAGAACTACTCCGGAATATATGTGTTAGAGTTGATTCCTTGCATTTTAGTTAATAAATCTGAAAATAATGTTTTCGATATATTGAGCTCGTGTACCAGTCTTAAACCGAAAAGGTAATTTAATAATTAATTTTTTAATTATTGCTAAATGTTATTATTGCTAATATATAGGTTTGAAATACCAATTGCATACCAACAAGTACATCGTCCAACGCCACTCATATTCTCCCTTAAAACTTACTTTCAACTCACTAGTAGTGAGTTGGATTTTATGAGCATAGAAAATGACGAAAATTTTAATATAATGTTAAACAACATTGACATGGCAGGTCCATTTGTTAAAGGTATGTTTAAAAAAATATCATTACCGTTTATTTGACTAATTTAACCATTTTATTATGCATGATAGGTGATCACATATATGGGAAAATAATATGGAATCCAGGACAAGATTTGGGTTCAGCTTATAAACTTCAAATTGAAAAAGTGTATTTATGTACAGATTCAATCGACTCGTCTATTAGTGATTGGAGCAGTTTCAAAAACAACAGCTGTCTCAGTCCAAAATTTAAACATAAGATCTTGTTACTGGTAAAATATCTTAAAATGAACAATTTCCAAAGAATTGTTATATTTTTGTTTTTACAGGATCGCAATGTATTTCATGGTGGTTATACAGTAGACGATCTGTATGGGAGTCTTAGAGCAGAAGCAAAGTTTATTGATGACACTACCTATGCAACATTGGACAAATATTCTGGAGTAGATGGGTTTACTTTTAAAGTTGATGGATTATTTGATGTAAAAAATTTTCTTATAGCTACTTAATAAAATTTTTATTAATAATTATTCTATTACTAGATTGGCTCATACTATCGTTGGTATATTCACGTAATTTACACTATTGGATCTGCTCGAAAACGACGTGCGATTGACGAAACAAATATTGATTTACCATCATCTTTACATACTGGTAGTACAATGCGTATCATATCTCTTATGTCCCAAACTAACCCTTCTACTTCAATAGTACTTATGGCTCTTAATGTAACAATTTTTATAGCTACTTTGACTATATTTGTCTTTATAATAAAGCGAAAGTATTTTTTTGGCTGTAAACGGAGATTTTATCAACAATTATTAAGACCTCAATGCCTTGAAAGTCGAGAGGTTTCAACAATTGGTTGTAATGTAACTCCATCTAACACGGTTGCATGTTTTAGCTGTCGCTCTAATAGAAATAATGTTGAACGAGATTCTTGTCTAATGGCCGATATTATCACCACCGAAGTATAAGAAATAAATGATATTTGAAGTTTTTTTTATCAATAACTGTGCTGGTAATTATTTTATTTTTAATAGTTCTGATACAGTATTACAGTTTTTTGTTGGGACAAGAAAATATTGAAAATCGTTGGTTACTCTGGCTACAATACGACATCGTCATTGAAGTAACGATTTATTTTTAAATGAATAATTAATTCAATCGAACTAATTTAATATAGGTTTCTTAAGTTATTAGTTAATAATTTGTACGCTTTTTTATTTACTCTTCATTTATTAGTAATGCCGTTTATTATAAAAGTACTTTTGTGTTGTCAGAAATTGTTAGAGTGAAGCTACGTTGAAAAGAAGATGGATCCTCAAAAGCCTGTCATTGGCGCTTGGATGGTTTCATCAACTCCATTGCCTAAAAAAAAGCAAAAAATTGAAGACGATGTTGATTTGGCATCTCACAGTTTGTCATTGCCAGGTTTTAAGACATTTTTATCACCTCAAACTTATATTTTTCGTAAATTAATTTGGTTTTGCGTATTTACGGTTGCCATTGGTTTGTGCGCATATCAGATTTCAGAAAGGGTGCGTTTCTTCTTAAAATATCCTGTATCTACTGCTTTTGATGTAACAACATCGACCACAATCAGATTCCCTAATGTTACTATTTGTTTATTTAATCCTCATGCTTCGACAAATTTTTATAAATATTTCAACGAATCGCCCTATTCGATGTTTGACGTTTACGATATTTTGAAAAAGCCAAGAATGACCGTAAACGATTTGTGGGAGATGTCCGCGGAGGACCGAGAATATTTAATTTTAAATGTAAAATATTTATCAGTACTTTGTAAGCATACTTACAATGTCTAATGTGGTATGTCACTTTTAGTGCACATTTGGTAAAAGTTCATGTATGAGTTCTAATTATTGGACAATTGAGGATAATGCAAGTGGACGTTGCCATGTTTTAAATTTCAGTAAGTTTAATGTTATCATGATTTAACCGATTTTGTATTACTGTATTACTTATCATCTAGTCGAAGAAGTCCCATATGTAGGAGCTGACTCTCAAATTAAACTTATTTTGAGAGATTTAAATTTTTCTAACTATGTCAATGATTCGGTTACCTATGTAAAGTTAAAGGTATTCATAATTACAGTATTTATAAGTAACGACAAACTCTGTATGAGTTCAAATCATAGATCACAATTTAATCTTTTTTTACAGATTTTACTTCATAACGAATACATCAATAAAGTTTTCGGATCATTTATTCAATCATTATCAGTTTATCCAAATGTGTGGGCGCGGTATAGATATTGGACAAGAGAGGTACTGTAGTTTTAAATTCTTGTACCTATTCATTGATTTTTTGTTATTTTATCAAAAAGTTATACTGTAATACTAGAATAGCTAATTGTTTGGTACATGGCAATAATTGTTCTCTGTACTTATATCTATGTAGTGCAATAGACACAATTTTAAAAAAAATATGACGTAATTAAATATAAGATACTGTATTTTATTTTAAGAAATAAAATTTATAATTTTTTATTATGATTTAAAATGTTAAAGTTATCATTCCTGGCACTACATTTTTCTGATATGATAATATCTGATTAATGTAACTACTGAATAAAATTGATTTTAGTACGTGTATTGCCATAAAAATATAATGGTTGTAATTCTTCTCCACTTTATGATACCTCGTTTTAGCATTTCTCATTTCTCATTACTTAATTTATTTTTTTTATTAATAGTTTATTTATGAAAACACTCCAGTACGCCCTTGTGTCGAACATTTCAATTACTCAGTTTGTGTGCAGAAGTGTTACGAAGAACAGTTATACAGCGATACAACAAAATGTCGGCAAGTTTAAGAAAAAATTATATTTTTGTGTATTTAACATTTTAATCCAAAACAATTTGTTTATATTACAGGTTGCCATTTTCCGTTTACACTATCGATTATCCTCTGTGCACTTACGAGCAATTTTACGAAATATACAATTACTCACTCATGACTACGTTTTCAGATATTGATGCTAGTAAATGTGACTGTGGCCGACCTTGTCGGGACGTTAATTACGATATTAAACCCGACTTGAGAAGCTCAAAAGATCCAGGTAAAGTTACAATTGTTATTTCACCTGGTATAGTAGATTTGGAGTCAATGTACGAAGTTCGAGCGTATACGCTTGCATCATTAGTTAGCGACATTGGAGGAGCTTTGGGATTGTATTTGGGCGCTTGTATTCTAACATTTTTTGAAATCATAAATTTGTTGTATCAAGCAATAATTCGCAAAAGACAGCACATAATTTCTATCATAAAAACTAAAAAAAAATTGATGGTAGTAAAATCTGATATAAAAAAGTAAAACACTTATTATAAAAACATATAATAATAGCACAAAATCATAATCTCTTTAAACTATAACTTCACAATATGAAAATATATTAAAATCGAAATTATTGGGTAGGTAAATGAAAAATAATGGCTATAACGATTTTCGGTACTGATGATATTCGCTAAATTAAATTCTTGAAATTAACTTTATATGCAAAATATTTAAAAATAAAGTTTGCCACTTATATTCTGTAATTGTAGCTTATAGTTTTTATGCTACATTTTATAATGATTATTTTGATGAAAGTTAACTCAGCTTAAAAGTAAATTTAAAAGAACCGCTTTTGGTGCACGGGAAAGATAGTCCTAGCGGAAATTAACAAGCGCAACAAATTGCAGTCGGTGCTGCCACCGCATTTATTCCGGCATCTCAAATTTATGTGCTTGTACTCTTGCCTTGCCTCCAATTTGTGGACTGTTGTGTGTTGTCTTGTGTTACTTTTGGGTTACAGACTCGAACAAGTGAAATAACTGTGTGTGTGTGATAATGGCGGTTAGCTAAATAAAACGTGGGTGCCGTATTATAATGGCCGAAGAAGAGAAATGTGTCCAACTGAAAAGGAGCGATTCGTATGGCTTTGGATTTTCCATTTTAGGTGGATGTGGTTCCGAATTACCTCCCATTATATATGATATCATTGAGAATTCCCCGGCAGCTGTCAGTGGCGAGGTGAGAATTATTTTTATACGTTTTACATAAGATTTTAAAGCTCAGTAAATGTTTTTGATTTCGTTGTTTAAAACGTGAATACTGCTCATGACATCACCGAATACAAGATCCTTTAAATACACATCCTTTCCCATAAAGATCAAAGGTTTCAGTTGTAATCTGTGGATTTTCAGAAAATGAATGTATTTTTTCAGGAAGTATGCGCATGCGTTTCTGACTTTGTCTTAAGAGAAGTCATCTGATGTGTTGGGTTTTCAAACAAGACTATTTTTCTGTATTATTTTTTGTTAAAATATACTGTTTTGTATTATTATGAGTACTGTATTACAGTTAAAATATAGCTTTAGGCATTTACTCAGTTTGGAAATGATTTCCACAATCACAGGACATTTGACATCTGATTACAGTATAAGCTATTACGTATTAATTTTTATTTGTGGTTAATGAGCAAACAAACAAAGAATGCGATTGTGGCCCAAATAGTTAAATAGTATTTGGGTTATGGCCATCAATTGGGTGCCAAGTATAAATAGTACATGCGTTCCATAATTGTTTACACTTCGTGAATTAACCGTCTACATCCAGCATATTGGTTAACAGCTAAACTTAGTTAATAGTGCTTTAAGTTGAGATAATTTTTCGGAACATTTGAACTGAGTTATTCTTTGTTAATGAGGCGTTTTCGACTACAGTGTACTGTATTTAAATTGTACGGTTTTTAACCCAAAAACAGTTACTGTCGAGGTTGATTTACTGTTGAGGCTGATTTAAGTTTGGAGAGTTTAACCTCAACTCTGTCGTTTTAGCAATAAAAGTGATAATATGGCTTTTTAAAGTAACAACGTTGTAAAGCTTTGTATTAGTGCAATAGTATTTTTATATGTTTCTTATGTGTGTTAAAATTATCCTTAAATTGTTTGCTTAAAAAGACAATTATGGTTGCGTTTTTAGTGGTATTTTGGTGTCTTACAGTACTATAGGTTTGTTTACGTTACATCACTGTAAACGGTTAGTACAGTATGTGTTCAAAGGGGAGGAGAAGGGTTCATTCCCACCATCATCTAACTTACAGTGCAGTTTACACATTTTGTGTAAAGAGAGACTTTAAGCCGGTATGTGAAAAATGAACATTTGGAAACGAGTGGAGATCGCAATCATAAACACGAATCTTTTTTTAAATTTGGAACTGAAGTGTAAAATATAAATCATTTGCATTTTTTTTTATTTGTTCTTCGAATAGCTAAAATCGGTTAAGCTTAACTACCGTAATGTGCATCGTTCATCGTATCGAGACCCTTCAGGATTTAAAGTATGCTTACACTTGTAGAAAATTTAATTTATCTGTGTCAAAGTAAAAATTTATTACAAAAAAAATAGATTATAACATTAGTTTAAATGTACTTGATATGAATGAATTTGTTGACAAATTTACATTTACTGTAAGATTAGGCTATTTGCTGTTAGCTTATAGTAACTTAATTCAGGTGCATTGTCTTACAAAATTTGGTTATTTTAATGGAATGAAGAGAACATTTTGATATAATTGCTGATACAATTTCTGCCCAAGGCTTCGAAATATACAGGACAATTCAACTTACATTTATGACTTTTGACTCTATACTGTATAAGAAATCAGTGTTTTACTAGATGTTGCTTTAAAAAAGTTCTTCTTAAATTTTTGAAGCTATGTGGCGCATCGTCGTCGCGTACAAGCAACTTTAAACAGATGTTTACCATCATAAATAAAAAGTAAATTTGACTAAATATACAAGTTAGCAGTTGTATTAATGTTAACATGTGTATAGTCTGAGTTAATATTTAGTGGCAAGCGTTGATTTTGATGTGTACTTTGATGGCACTGCGACACAATTTATGTTTGCTTCAAAAGAACTAAAAATACTACAAGTTTTGACGCTATTTTCCTCCCTAGTATTTATGACATAATCATGAAGTTTTTAATTTTTTTATGTAATGGTTGATCAACGACAACTGGGTGTGAAGTTGCCTCATACAGTATTGACGCTGGTGTTAAACAGAGCTTTTCAAAAAAAAAAAATTAATACAAATGTTGTAATTATGCGTGTAGGCGTAATAAACGAATTTGAAATTGTTGAAATATCTATAAAAATGAGCTAATGTAATGATGACTTGTCATGAAAATGTATGGCGAATATACTGTAATTTTGGTCAAAGGGAACTACTGTAGCAGACACTGGGGAGAGTTATGAGTAGTTTGTATTTAAAAAATATTTGACTTATTTCAAATGTTACGTCATTGTAAATTAAAATATGTGGATTCGTCATATTTCATAACTTGTTTAGCTGATTTTTTATCGTACATTTAAAACGATGCACGTTCTGAATTCACTGTCAGTTTTAAGCTTATGCCAGCAGTTTTACAGCTTAAGCATTTTAGCTTGATTTTGTTAGTAAAGTGTTACCGGTAGACAGTCGACTAATTTAAAAGATGTGGGCAGAAATTACAAGAGTTTTTGTACGTTAGATAAGAAATGGTTGAAATACAGTACAGTATATACTTTTACCAGCTTATATTTTATACGTAGCTTTAATTGCAATTATTGTATATACAATAAATTATTTTGTACTGTATTCTACTGTGTGGAAGAAAAAAATAGTGTCAATTGAATTTTGGTTTTGCATTGTTTTTTTTTATATTGTGTGTATAAAGTGTGTTCCGGTGTTTTTACGTCATTATTATAAAGTCATTGGAATAAACTATAAGTGATCCAACTTAGTTAAACTAATGAACGGTAACGATTTACATAAAATCAGTAGACCGAGAAGTTTTTTTTTATTATTTAGATGGCGTCCAATTTACTTTCTGATCTATTTAACTGAATTACGATTTTGATCAATGAAAAACAATTTAAAATATTGTATAACGAAATAGCATTGTCTGGGCATTTTAGGATTTATTTACTACTTCATGGCATGTAGCAGAGATTTGTCAAAGATTTTTATCATTACTTGCGAAAGTTATTGCAATAAATTTGTTTACGAGAAAAAGAAACAATATTTATTACTGCTTAATGCATTTCATAGATATTATTTCTCTACATCTACTTAGCTGACCTATAGTATCGTATTTATGTTGAACAAGAGGATAGTTTTTTTTTACTTGCCGTATAGTATTTATTGTGACTTGTATTTGTATGTACTAAATAGTAATTTTTTATTAATTACGGTTTTGAATTTTTACGTGATAATATCTAAAATGGAAAAAAATACAACTGCGCAATATTTTGATGATTCATTTATTGAATTTCCTCGATATCGCAACTAAACATTTAAACAAATTTCATTTTCTCTTCTAAAATTTGCACTAGGAAGAGATAAAACGGCGCCAAAAAATTGATGTGATATTTATACTGTCTTAATGATTTGATGTAAATGTTACACTAAAAGACGACCGGGACTAAGATTGGGTCGCCACTGAAAACAATGAACATAAGTAATAAATTAATTTTAATTAAGAGAATCGATTATAATAATATAAATGATATATGTCGCGACAAATAAGTTGATGGAAAATTTAGTGCAGTAATTACCAAATGACAATGTTTGGCATTCTTTCTTATTTTGTGTTGCAAATTTATTACTATACTCATTTTTATAAAATTTATCGGTGAAGAGTCTATGGAGCGAAATGCATTTGCAATGCCTTTCGAAATATTTTAGTGAAGAGGAGTATGATAACTATTCGTAGTTTTTATGTCGGGAGTTTCATTAAAATTTTATTATACAGACCACATCACTTTATTATACATACAGTAGTACCGAACTGACTTGCGATAAATGTTACGGGAAAACAATTACAGTATTAAATCTCCACCGACTGTAAACATCTTCATAAGTGCAGTAAATTCAGTACATGTATTGCTGTAAATGTCAGTACAATTAACTTAAAAATTGTAGCTTTGCATTGTTTATTTACAAGGTAGTCAGTTCAGTGCCTTCTACACCAAAGTGAAGTGCAATGCGTTTTCATTATCTTTAGAGCTACATTGAGCTCAATATAGAATATCTAGACTGGTGTCACAAGTGTGTATGGTATTGTGCCACAGAGTATTGAATAGAAATTGTATTAAGAAAATCCAGAAAAGTACGAGTAGTTTGAATTTCTAGATATTGATAGTAACTTCAGTTCTGTAATAAAGTCGTATGGTTAATTGAAATTTATAAATATATTGTTGTCAAATTTATTACTTTGATAATTGATTTAAATTTTATTTTAAGATGACTTTTTAGTATTTTAAATAAGCTATTAGTTTCGATATCTTAAGACGAAAACCGCATTGGCTTGAGCGCAAATAGCACGATTATAGTTTTTAAGAAACAATAACACACAATGACAGTACGAGTACAGTATTAACATTTTGTTTCTTGAACGAGCAGCTTTTGTACAAGGACATTTTTTTAGCATCCGTGCTTTTGATGTATTTTATTAATGTTAACTTGCATTTTACAACAACATGCACTTACGAATCTGTCATTATAATGAAATCTCTTAATTAAATCATTTCCTAACAGCAGTGGAACTTCAAGACTAAAATCAACTGATAAGAGGATACTGTTTCTAACTTCATTTCCTGATACACTGTTCTGCAAACTAGCTTATTTAACGTAGCTATTTTTGAAAAACTTTTCAATCATGCCATATCTTACTGGTTTATTTTAAACTAACTGGATTATTCTCCAACTATATGTAAAAACTTACATTTATGAAACTTGCTCACTGTAGAAGCATATACAGTACTTTGTCTCAAAAGTGGAAAAATTGTATTTTCGGCAGCTTTCTGTGCTAGCTTCAGGGGGGTCTTAAAATTGTCAAGTATTGTTTTACTGTAGTAAGTTATGTTCTTGTCATGCGATACATTTTAGAATGGCTTTATTTTGTAAATGTTGAATGAATTTAGTAAAATTAATTTTACTTTATTATCATATTATGAAACATGTTGGCTTCATCTTAAAACCTAGTTACGTCTTCAAGCTGTTAACTTTTTTTTAACTTCACAATATTTTTTACAGCTACGTTCTATAATTAAAAAGTAATAGTTTATATTATTCAGTTTAAACATTGCGTTTTAAACTTATACATAGGAACTTGGTACATACAGTATCATGTGCGAAAAAAGCTTCTCGAGTATATATTTTCGCAATCGTGGGTACTGTATTTCTAGTTTAAATATACAGTACATGTACTTAAAATCGATTTTACAGTAAACTTATGCGGTTTTCAACGCGAATTTTTTTCTCGCACGTGAATGTTCTACAAATTTAACAGAATTGTGCGTACAAATTTAATACTTTTACGATTGTTTAATGTTTATATTACTATATAATTCTTGATTATTTTCGGGTTTAGTATTAAACGTTTTCTAGTTAACATTACTTTCTTAGAAAAGAAGAAAAACAAAAACCGAGTGTTTCCTTAATTTTTGTGTCTTGGCATTTTAAACGACTGTAGCATGTAGCAGATAAAAAATGGATAGCACTGTTTAGTGTTTAATTTAATATCGTTTTGTTCACCTCTGACGTAAAGAAAGTTTTATTTACTTCTAAAGTTTAGATATGGGGCGCCTGTTTAGCTTCAAGGTTATGCAAATGGTTTAGATGATGTTTGCATTGCAGAAAGACACCATGTGCCAGCAAAACGAATGTCTGAAAGTGACGAATGATGGCTACTGTTGTAGAACTACAGTACATCCTACAACACTGGTAAATGGTGAACAATAATTAACGCAAGAGGTCAAAAGACCAGAGATCCTATAAGAAGTAGCTTAATTGATATTAAAACTTAATTTTGCCTTACGGTAATCTTCTACAGCTGTAATCAACTTTTTGATAGTAAAAAATATAGCAATTTAAACTTCTGCGTATATGAGATAACAAAATAGTAGGAATGGCTACTGCATTGCGTATGTGGAGTTGCTTTACTTGTTTTAATGAACAAGCTCCCTACAAATATTCATCTGTTGTTATATGCACGGTATATACAGTAGCTCCATATCGGGATATAACAAGTTGAAAATTGAAATACCATTGAGTTTGAATCGATTAATATTAATAGCATGTACGAAATTTACACCAAATATTTTAACGCAGTTGCATCAATATTAATACATTGTAAAACGTACACAAAAAAATGTATTATTAAATGTGAAAAAGGTACAATATTTGTTTATTATACTGGTTTTTTAAAGCACATTAAGTTGCCAGAAAATTTGTGTTTTAGCCATGGAAACGTCTAGTTGTGAATTGCTTGTATTAATAATGGTGAAATTATTTACGTTATTTTTTACAATTCTTTAAATAACAGCGTCATTAAAAGTTTACATAGAAAAATTTCAAACTAAATTTATTTCAAAACCTCAACACATTTTGTAGTAGCCCATTTATTCCCCAAATGTAAAAATATATCTTTTCAGTGAGAAATTCTTGAACAGCATACTAGCCAGATGTTTTTAACTTGATCTTGTACGCATTTTAATATAAAGTCCTGGAATGTGTGATGCTGTTTGTACGGTGGCATTAAGTTATGTGTTAAATCATGTTTTCTATTATGAATTTGTAAATAGTCACGTTGGACGTAATTCATTTTTGAGTTTGAATTATCTTTATGCAGATTGTTTACGTCCCCATAGGGTTATTGTTTTGTTGTAACGTTATGTGTTGGAATCGTCTTTGAAATAATTAGTGCTAAACAAAGTACTGCTATGGCATCTTCAATGTTAAAATAAAACCACTCTTTTATTTTACATTAGCTAATCGTTCGTTTACCATTGTAAATAACTTATATTTATTAACCGTTGTAGAATCGTTGAATGTGTAACGTGTGAATTTGTAATCCTGTAATATATTACAGACTATTACTGTGCATTAGTGTAGTCAGTATCTATGGTAGAATGAGTTTCCGAAAATGTTATTTACTTTGTAGGGGAGTGTAACTTAGGGGGTCTATCTCTATACAGTACAGTAGTTGTAGGATAACAAACTCGTTACTGTTTTTAGAATGAAAAATAATAAAATTTTCACTAGATAAAAATTTTTACAAAAAATAATATCGCGTGATTTTATCTTTTTCCGTCTTCAGAAGCATTTGTAAACGTAGAATGTACCGGTAATTGGGAAGTTCAATATGGTGATATGGGTAATCACTGTTATGCGGTGAAGCTTTAGAAATTTTTTTGATTAAGTTAAATTGGTAAATAATCTACAGAGAACATAAAGTACTATACGATATTTTCTTGACAATAAGTTTGGATTAATCGATCAATAATAAATCCGTCAAGATTTATCTACGGTATTTAAACTTGAATCATTAGTTCTATCCAGCTCCAAAATAACAAGTGATAATATTGAAAGATTTATAAAAGTTATGGGAATAAATATTGTTTATAAATGTGTGATAACATTTTAAAAATACACGACTGAACGTGTTGCCGATTAAAAAGATTTAAGTGGTACGTTTGATTGACGTTTTGTTTTAACTACAAGGTTATCTATCAGTCAAGATGGTGTGTTAGAGTAAATGAAATAAGTTTTAATGTGTATTTCTTTATTCCGTGACTAATGATACTATAAGATTTTTTTGAAATTATTAATTTTATAATTAACACAACTTAGCACACATTTGTCAGAGGTGATTTCTTTTATTTAATCAATAATGACGATGGAAAATCCGTTCTGTAATTGGTAATAAAAAGTTTTAAAGTATTGAACTTCAGTACTGAAATTGTTTCTTTTGAAGCGGTTATTATATCTCACGCGTGAAATTAAATCCAGTGGTTTATCTAAGTTCGTATACAAAACC
This sequence comes from Helicorthomorpha holstii, assembly GCA_013389785.1. Classification (NCBI taxonomy): domain Eukaryota; kingdom Metazoa; phylum Arthropoda; class Diplopoda; order Polydesmida; family Paradoxosomatidae; genus Helicorthomorpha; species Helicorthomorpha holstii. Next base: position 13,587,894 of record JAAFCF010006596.1, read on the forward strand.
AATTGGTCAGAAAGTCGTGTCAATGATTTTTATGATATAATAATACAGTATTTATAAATCGTTAAAATGTGGTTTATGTTTACAGATGAAAACTAACGGTTAATAATGTTAACTTTAGAGAATTAACTGTTTTCTTGTATTATGGATATTCCTTTTTTAACTAAGTATGACTAATTTTGAATTGAAATAGTCTAATCTTGTGTATATGTTAGTAAGTTTTTATTTAGATTTGCGGGATAAATTCACGGGTTGTGCTATTTAAATTGAAGTTAAGGGTATCGCCCCAAACCGGGTGTTTTCTTCATGTATATTTTTTTTGTGACTAAACGAGTTACGTAATTGTATAGTATGTAAAATGTATAGTTTTGTTGTTTCTGGGCCACAGTATTTTACATGTTCTATTTTGGGCGTGCCAAGAGCAGCCGCTTGTCTTATTCGATTTAAAATAAGTGAACACCAGCTTTCCATTGCCAATTTGTACAACTCGAATGAAGAGTGAATGCCGACTCGAAGATATTCTGTATATAAACACCGACGCCAACTATGTTTTTCAATGACCTGTTTATCAGTGACATTTTAAGAACTGAAAGTTATTTTTTATACTGGTCAAGTATGAATTGTTAATGCGCAATATGCTGTATATCTTAATAGCAAATCTACGTCCTGGTTACTTAAGGTCAAAATTTCAATAATTAGTGTGCCGAAACATTTCCATTATGCAAAATTTTGCAATACGTATTAACATTTTCTTGCAAAACATTTACCTAATTAAAATGCTATCCAGAAAATAAAAACAAAGACCTAAATGTCGAAATTCAATCATAAGTAAACATCTTTTGATCTCGATTTATTAGATTTTTTATAACGAATGTGTTCATGAAATTAATGTGTCGTAAATTTTGCATTACTTGTATTTTTTAAAAATAATTTAAGCAATACATATATTTATAATGATAATAAAAAAACAGTTATTCCTTATTTGACTATAATTGAGTTGTCCCATAAATGAAGTTGAATTACAGTAATCAATTAGCTATAATAGAAACTGAAGAGTGATTTAAAAATGCTTTACCACTTTCACTAATGTATAGTTTGTAATTTATGGTAAATACAGGTATAAGGTGCAGTTAAAGGAAACTTTTTTTTATCATAATTAGCGGAAATGCATTAGTGGGGCTGAATTTCTTGGATTCGCCTAACTATTATAGCAAATTAATACTATAAAATGTACAGTATAGATTATAAACCCGACTTCAATAGATCCATTTTACAAACTGTAAATTGTTGATTTTAAAACAAGCATTTAGCTTAATATATTACTCCTAGTTAATCTTTTTATTGTTGTATGTTTAGCTATTTTTTTGCGTGAAAGTTATTTATATGAACCGGTAATTTATTTATAGTTTAATAAAAGAGCCAAGTTGCCAACTCATTGTTATTTGATATGTTGAACTATTCCTTGTACGTTTGTTTAAAAGCCAAATAAAACACAGTTTGCATTTTACGTACAATAAACCAAATAAGTGTAAATATTTAATATTATAATTAAAATTACTTATTGTAAATAAATATTATCGATTGTTTACAATTTTCTTAAAATAATTACTTAAGTTGCTGTACATCAATTTTTTGGAAATGATGAGCTCACATATTTAATAATCTTATGAATTATTTACCGATGACTCTATAATTTAGTTTAAAAATGTTGACTTATTTTGATTACGTAAAAGAGTTGGACTTCAAAAGAAAAGTTGAGCCATCTCAATGTTACATTAGAATCCATTGATTATCCGGTTTCTTTCCGTTGAATCTGAAGACAGAGATGCGGTGAGCTCTGCTAAAAAAGAAATTGTGAGAGTCTTGGCGTTGTAAAGACTGCGAAGGGAGACTGTCACCATGGAAATCGTCGCCATAGCAATCATGAATGTGTTTATATCACCAAGGAAATTGCAAAATGCCACAGTATGTCGTTGCTGGTTTACTTGAGTTTCTAGTCTGGATACTTTTTTTTACCACTTTAAAAAGTATCGCGGTTAGTTATTAAACAGTATAGTTACTAGTATCTGGAATCACTGCTTTATACTATAATGATTTGTAATGGGACTTTAATCTTTTAAACTGTAATTTCTGTATAACCTGTGTTGGATCACAAACAGTCGCTCTCTTACTGCGAATTGTATCTTACAGTAAGGTATGAGTACAGTATATTGCTTACAGGTTGGACTTGTACTGTAGTTAGGCTTGTTGAATAGTTTTTAAGCAATTCTTTTTAATTCCAGTCTCAAGCAGTTGTTTATTTTCATGAATTATTCATACATGTATGATAATTTTATGAAAGTGAATGCGCCCAATCAATAAAAACAGGGTGGTGGATAGATATTGATTGCAAAATTTTTATTATATTTGCGATTTTTAGTTCTTTGAAAAAAATCTTGCTTAAATATAATCTTAATCATTATTATTGACTGTGGGATAATCAGAGGAGTAACGTACTTAAATAATAAATGTTAGTCCATATTTATCGATCATTATCACGGTGGTAATAGTTGTGCCATTGTTGTCCTTATTTAAATTTAGAAACTTAAATGACACATCTACTCCCAAACGATCTATTAATGGATAATGCAGTTCCCGGTTACTTAACTTTGGGGATGGGAGTGGGCACAGGTCGATTGGCAACATGGCACTTGTTTTTTTTTAAATTTTTATTCGTAGTCTTAGTTGAGGTAATAGGATAATATTACATTGATTGTTGCTAAGTTAGTTTGTAAAGTTAATATACAATGTTAAACATAATTGTAGCTAGGGAATTAATGTATTCTATTCTGTTGACTAGCAATTGAAATTAAGGGAGATATCTAAATAAACTCTTCAAAGTCTAATGCCTCCGTAGTGGTACATTTTAGTTAATTAAGCTTAAATTATAGGGATATGAAACATTCACTGCAAAACAAAATAGTACTTGGGGATAAAATGATTAATTTACTTATCCTTTAGTTGTAAATTTATTGCATTCAGTTTTCATTGATATTTTCAAAATTGTATCTGCCATCAAATATCATGTCGATTGAAAAAAAAATTCAATTATATCGGATCTATTTTTACCGTAATAGTAATAGATTTTGATGTTTTAGAAAAGGTTGTGCTCATCTTTTGGTATACAGTACAGTATTTGCTATCGTCTGCGTGGCCTGAATGCAGTTGTTATTGATTTGGCATTGCTATGCTCTGCTTCGATCGTGGTGCACATTGTAACGGCAGCTTTACACCTTCGCTACAGCTTTTTTTCAGTTTTTTTCGTTTGATTTAGTATTGACGTATTTGTGTAAAAATTGACGTTTGTCGGTTGTATTTGTTGTGTAGAAATAAGGAATTTAACACCGACTCACGAGTATTTGCGCGTTTAATGTCGCGCAGTAGCGCAAATTCCATTCAGTCAGTGATATTTCTTCATTGAGACGACTTGTCTTGATTGTTGTTGTCTTCCTGGAAACCGTGCTTGCGGATGATGTGAACGGCAATACCATCAACGGTGGCCGAGTGGTTGCAGCTTCTTCCGTAATCGAATTAATCCAGTGGAAAAAAAATTGCAGACGGTGCTGTATAATATTGTACAGTATACGGAAAGTGTAAACGTTCTCTGGTGGCCTATTTTTGCCCTGTCTATTTTTGATTTCCTCATAAAACCTATCTACACCTTCAGACTGGGATTTATGACGATGCTGCTTCTGGGCGAATCTTTAGACTTCATTAAAACTGAAACATGCTTAACAGTGCCGTTTTCTTGTTTGGGTACGTTTGACATCTTGGATCTAATTCTGGTTTTCTTTTTCTTCCCATGCTCTCGCTAGCTTATGAATTATTTTAACTTGATTATCATTTTATATCACATATATTCAAATGGTTGATTTTTATTTGTGATTTAAACATTCTTAAGTTATTCCTTTAGAATACTGTCCACTTTAAATTCGCCCTAAATGATTATTTTTGAAAATATTTTAATTGAAATTCCTTTTTTCTCATTTTGTTATTATTGAAACGGTGGATAATTTATTCTGGAAACACAGTAATCTGAATAGGAACTTTAGCGTTTGTGCACATTGAATGATCCAGATGTGTTTCATGTTTAGCTGGGGCTGGGAACTTCGATTTTGTCGTGAAAATCATATCTATTACTGTGAAAGTCGATAAACAGCTGGGCACGTACACTAGGAAAGCGATCGCTCTCTTCGTTATGTATACAATGTTCTGTGAACTGTGTATGTGTGGCGATTGTTATCTTGCTCATAGCACAGACTTTCTCACCAGCTTTTCGTTGCGTCGAGTTTGTTTAAAATAATAGTGAAAACCATGGTTTGAATTTGTCAAACAATTTGATCTAGTTCACGCTAAACAGTAATGAATTTAACAAGGAAAAACTGTAGTTTGTGCAATTGGTGGTAGCTAAACAACAGGAGAATCTAGGTTAATAATTTAACCAGTAGTCTCATTCATTTGAATGTAGTAATAAATGAGTTTTACTTAAAAGTAATTTCAAGTTGCTTATTATTGCAATAATGCAAGTTTCTTTTTGCTAGAAATTTTTCAATTGATTTTTCAGGGATGTACTGTTGGTTCATTTAGTAAGTCTTAACTCTAGGTTAAATATTTTGACAAGCGCAGTCGAAATCTTGATATGGTTTAGAAAAATTAGACACGGATAAAAATACGTTTAGTGAAGTGTCAGAATTTGGAAGAGAAAGATGTAAGGGGTAAGTTTTCGAGGCAATGAACTTGCATGGCACACGCAATGTATTGAACTTGTATAACTCTTAGCCACGAATATCAACTAAAGCGCATATAAATATACTATACTTAACGCTAGTTTAATGGTTGAGTTTATTGGGAGATTACGAGTACTTCATTATTGTATACTGTATAACCAAGGATCATTGGAATTCAAAAGGCGTGGTTTTAATAGTGTTTATAGCCAGCCAAAAACGATTTGTTTGTAACGTCTTTCAATTGCCAAGAAACAATACACGATTCAGTTGACAATAAAATTCACTTAACTTGAATTATAAAGACTAAAGAGCTTAATGATTGATGGGTTTTCTTTTCCGAAATTGAAGCGTTTAATTGTTTTTTTATTTTAGGGATCGTTTACGTTTTTGTTATCCTGTCAATCTTAACAAATCGAGCAAGTGCTAATAATTAAGATATCAGTGTTAAGCGATCACGCTTTTCAATTAAAAGTTTAAAAGAACTTAATATTTTCTGCAAGAATTAAATTTAGTTTTGGGAATAAGTTTATTACTGTTATCACGGTGCCAGTTGACTTTATTGACCTTAACAACGATTTGCAAACGGCATTTCAGTTTCATAATAATATTGTTTTTCTTATAACTTACGATTGGTACTCTATGAATGTGTTGCTGTTTTTCATTGCATTTACAAAAAAAAATTTAATTTAGTTTTACAGTTAAACGTTTGACAGAATGTACGATAGGGTACTCGGTACTGTTCAGTATATCCCATTAAATAATTCAAGCTATTATGGTAATATCCTGTAATTTTGTACAGTATTTATAGCTGTACTTATTGGATAAAAATGATTGTCAAATGTACGATGTAGTTGTATTGGTTAATAGTAAGTCTTGTTTTTTATCGACTTGTGTTAAACTATACATCATTCGCTGAGTGTTCTTTCATTGCTGAGAAACAAATGATTGTTGCAGCTAATATTTCCTGCACTTAAGAAAGAATTGCACACAAGATTGATTTATTTAAAGGTTTAAAAGATATTAATTAGCGTAAAATGTTGTTGACTCAAGTATCGAACGGGTTTGTAATCATTTTCAAAGCTCACCAAACGATGCAACAATGATAATTATGAATTTATTATTATTAATACGAAGCTTGTACATCATGACACGGCATCATCGACGGCTGTAAAAAATTAAGATTCGAAAATGAGAGATAAGATCGATTATCTTGCGCGATAATATCTTTGACGTGAATCTTTTGACAAAATGATGGCTTTGTATTATATTTGAAGGTTTCATTTATGTGGAAATGGGTGTTAGTTGTTAATTTCCTGAAAGTGTGGTTAGGTCATGCAATGCATTAGATTTATTTCTGTGAATGTGGGCCTTCAGCATAGTGTCATGCCGTTTGTTTATTAATAAGAAGTTCGTTTACACGCAATTATTTTTACGCTTTATTACAGCTCAATCGAAACCAAACTTTAAGACTCCTGAAATCGCACACAATCTATAGAAGCGTGTAACAAGATGCAGTAAATAATCTCTGTATTCGGCATAATCAGCATCTCATTTTTATTAATTCTTAATCTTGGGCGCCGAGTCAAACGATTTTATAATGTCTGACCATCTGTTTTCAGTAAGCCCTAACACTTCCATGTTCCGATGCAATAATTTTATTAATTAACAATTATATTTTAATTATTTTTTACATTTAATAAATTTATTTGGGAATTTTAATTATAGTATAGTGTTTTTATTTTTAGCTTGAAGCCGGAGATGTAATACTAGAAGTAAATGATAAGGAAGTGTTTACTCTCACTACCAAGGAAGGTGAGATAAAATAATATTACAGTAAGTACGGTGTCGCAAAATGTAGATTAGCTTGTTATAGAAACTAAATTATTTTAACTGAATAATTTGAAAGGTTTATTTAACCATTTATGTTTTTATTTTATAGTTAATCTTATAGACATAGGAAGGGGCTTAGTAAATGTACTGCTTGAAATTTTGTTTAAATTTTTTTAACATTACGTTGTGTTTTATTTAGTGCTGAAGTGCCTGCGGCTTTCTAGTGATCTAGTCAGATTAAAATTAAAACGAGGTAACATATTGCTTAAATTTTTGTTGTAAATTTTAGTGTTTAATTATTATGAAATGTATTTAGACCCTATTATTAAAGAAAAAGTTCGAACTTACTTAGCTTCTTCTAATGATATGGACACTTTGAAAAGAGCAATAACAAAAGAAGATTTAGATGGTGTTAGTGAGATAATCGTAAGACGAACTTCTGGCACAAGTCTCACTACAGCAAATCCCAAAGAGTGTGTCCCTGAAACCGTTAGTGGGGTTGAAACAAACGGAATGCATGAGAAGACTTTAAAAAATGGTTCATCAGTTCCTGATGGAGAAGTGGACGAAGAAGTTAAAACTCAACAGTTGGAATCGCAGCCTTCGTGGACGCCACCACGGTTTGAAACGTATATGATGACTGGCGATTTAATTCTCAATCTTAATGCCAAAGCCTCAGGTAGCAATTCGATGGTTTCAAAATCTAAACGCGTAGATTACCGAACTCCCGGTAATCAGTCTTCCGCTCCTGCTAGCCCTGAGGACTGTGATGCACGTTATAGGGGGAAAGGACTGAAGAGAGAGTCTCCATCGTTGTGTAGTCCTGTAGCTGATAAAAAAACCGCTTTTGCTTATCCCACTAGTTTTGTAAGGACGTCAAGGTCTGAGGACCATTTACAAAAAGATTTTCTCACAGCGGTCAATATTGATATCGACGATGATATCGCTTCCTCTGTAAATACCTTGCTGGATACGCGACATGATAATCCTGCAAATGAAAGAATTGTTTGGACTTATAACGCACCAATTTCTCACGATTCGGTGTCATCGTCTTCCCCTCATTCGTCCTCGCCATCCTCACCCTTACAGTCCCCGACTTACAAACCTTTGAGATCCTCATCTCCTACTAAACAGTCTGGTTTCAAGAGACGTGCCCCGGGGCTACCAAGATCAAACTCGACGTCTCCGGCTTCGTCTCCAACCTCTACGTCATGCCCAGTTAGGTTAGAAGATGAATTACCCGGATTGTACGATCCAGTTAGTCCGACTAGTTCAGAAGAGAGTAGGACTATAGACTTTGAAGGTGATACAAGCGCCGAGGGTTCACCACATAGGTTACAAAATGGAATTGTTGAAAAGAAGGGCTCTGTGGGGTCCGAACAATCGTCTTGTGATAAGATAGTAGATTCGAAAACGCCAAAAAGATTATCTTCTAATGAATTAGTGCGATTAAATAAAGATATGGGAAACGGACACACAGTGAACGGCTGGAATGCAGCACAGGATGATTCTTGTTTAAGTGTAAACACATCTTCGGATATAAACTCCACATCTGCCAAACGAGAGTTGCGGAAAAGCATGTCGCCTCCACCCGATGACGATTCGGACATTGACAGCTTACATAGTTTTCATTACAGTCCAAAAGCAGTTGACATGCCTTCAGCATCACGGTTGGCTAAAAGGCTTTATAACTTAGAAGGATTTAAAAAGAGCGACGTTTCTAGACATTTGTGCAAAAAGTAAGAATATTATTACTTGATAGTGTTATTTTTACATAAATCGAATATATAATACGTGTATTTAGCGTAAAAAAATATTCGTATGTGTATCATATAATTTTAAAATCACAACAGCTGATAATATATTTTGATTTAATGAGATTAATTTTCCAACTTAAAATGTCATGTTGCAAGTATATTAATGTTAATATTTTTAACATTTTTATATGATAGTAATGAATTTAGCCGAGTTGTCGCTGAAGAATATCTAAGATTCTTCGATTTTACTGGTGACCCGCTTGATGTTGCTCTTCGTAAGTTTTTACGACAGTTTTGTCTGACTGGCGAAACTCAAGAACGAGAGAGAGTATTAGTGCATTTTTCAAATCAGTATCTCAGCTGTAATCCTGGGAGCTTTAATTCTCAAGGTAAATTTTTAACTACATTTGACAAATCAAAGGTTAGGAAAAATGTTGTTCATCAAAATGTATTGCTGTTTACTGAAAAACTATCTAATTAATAATTATTATAGACATATTTGTTAAGTTCATATTTACGTAGACATTAATTTTCAACAAATTCTTGCGTTTTTAATTTTATTCCAGATGCAGTACACACGTTAACATGTGCTTTAATGTTACTTAATACTGATTTACACGGACAGGTATTACGAAATAGTTTACATTTGAATTTCTAAATTGAATATTAAGAGGTATTTCTCGTATTTATTTAGAATATTGGTCGTAAGATGACATGCGCTGAGTTTATTGACAATTTGGCAGAGCTTAACGATGGGGAAAATTTTCCAAAAGACATATTAAAAAGCAGTTATCATTCGATAAAATCACAACCTTTGGAGTGGGCTGTGTAAGTATTTAAATTGTGCGTGCTCTAAGATCACTAATGTTTGATATAAATGTTCTGTTTATGATTTTGCAATCTAGTGACGATGATGAGTCAGAAGATGTTTCAGTACTACCAGAACTGCAAAGGAGACCACCAGAAGATCTCCCAAATCTAATTGGCCACAACCCATTCTTAGAGGTAAACACAATAGCAAATTAAAAAACGTTTGAAAGACAGATGTTTACAATTTTATTGATGTAAACAAGATGCCAAACGCTGTTACTGCTACTGAATATAAGAAAGGTTATGTGATGAGAAAGTGCTGTGTCGAACCTAATGGAAAACGAAGTAAATATTTATTTTTGCTATTTTTGAATGCTAGCTAAATAAAATTCTGTACATTAGCACCTCTTGGAAAACGAAGCTGGAAGATGTTTTATGTAACATTAAAAGATTTAGTACTTTATCTGCATAAAGTAAGTTGGCAATAGTCTTCGTGCAAAAAAATTTTATTTTTTAAATTTAAATGAAGTTATTAGTATTTAAAGAACAACGCACGCACTCGTATAAAGTATTTTTTTAAAAAAATAATGATATTAACTATAGGACGAACATGGTTTCAAGAAAAACCAACTTTATGACAATTTACATAATTCAATCAGGATACATCATAGTATTGCGACAAAAGCCAGCGACTATACGAAAAAGCATCATGTCTTCCGTCTGCAGACTTCTGAATGGGCTGAGTATCTCTTTCAAACTAGGTTAGTTAAAATTCTAAACGTTAACATTGTGTATGATAATGTAATTGTTTTACGGTCAATCTAATAGTGATTCAAAAGAGCTGCAGAGTTGGATCGATACCATAAATTTTGTGGCTGCTAGTCTTTCAGCTCCTCCTCTTGCGGGTGCGGTTGGGTCTCAAAGGAAGTTTCAACGCCCACTTTTGCCTTGCAGTCAATCAAAATTAAATTTGGTGATTATGTCATATGCTTTATACTGCAGCTTTAGCATTTAGTAAGCATGTCTGCTAAAAGAAATTTAAATTAATTGATTAAGTTCTTTTATTAAGTTTCTTTTCTGTGCAGTACAATAACAATATTTTTGTTTAAACGTAAGTTTGTCATAGTATAGTCAGGTTAATTCAGAGTTTGTCTATTTATAGATGTAAATTCGCTTCAAACAAGAATTCTTGTAGTATATTTATTTAAAAGTCGATGCATTAATCGTGAACTATTTTGCTTGTTTTTAAAGAGAGAACAACTGCATGATCATGAGAAAAGGCTAATGCGGTTAGAGCAAGAACTGGAAGATCACCGATCAAAGCCACCAGAAAGAGGCGCAAAGTCCAGATTACTTAATGATTATCAGGAAAAAGAAATGTATCTGCAATATGAAGTAATTTCATAACTGTTATTTAATTTTGATGTGTTTTAGGTTAACTTGTAAAAATGCATGAGTCAATACTATTTATTGAATTTTAGATAAAAAGATACAGAACGTATGTGCTTTTATTACGATCAAAACTGGTACAACATCCAGAGCTGGAACCGTCGCTTGTGGAAACATTTATTGGTGAAGTTGACGAGCGCGAAGGTGATGGTGCGAGCGGTGATTGTTACGATCGGGACGCGCAAATTGCAACATTATTGTCTGATGCATCAGCGGAAGGTCACCCTGGAGCTCCGAGGAACATTTCTGATAGGTATAGTTACCGTGCTGCTATCTACAATAGTAATCGAAATGGCAACAATTATTGAAATATTCTGACAGCTAACCATTTCATGGAAGCTGATTCGTACATTTTTTTAATGAAGTGCTTGAATCAAAGAAAGCGTTAAAATTTTAAAACTAAAAGTAACGTCTATAGTATATTGTAGCTATTGTAAATAGCTATTTTAGTTTGCATTGTGAGGCGGAGAGAAAGAATCGTGTTGAATAATTATCTGTGCGCCATGTTTATACAATATTGCATTACACTGTATTACAAAAAAGTATGTCGCAGTCGCTTGTATTTTTATTATTTGTTTGAATCATTTTTGAGTGTGAATAGAAATTCTGATGTACGTTTGACGCTGCCATAAACAGTTTTTTTTAACGAATTCTATCATTGATGACTTTGCTGTTATGCTATGATAACTAACAAATTATGCTCACTTGTATTCTCTTCCGAACGAAATACTTTTTATCATAAGCATGACCGAAACTGCTAACTATAAGTGTATGAAACGAGTATGCTCCTTCTCCACTATTCTATTTCTGGTTTCATTTCGCATGTTATAAGATCTGTTTTATGACTACAAAGTTATGAACTTAACTGCAACTCTTTATACAGTACTTAATTTTGTTGTGTTTTCTTTTCATTTTAATTTTAAAGGTATACCTAAATGGATATGAAAAAGTAATCATTTGTCAGATTTACTTTAAAATAACTAATTTATCAGTAATACTCTTGGTCAATTTAAAATTTTGGGAGTTCGTACTTTACAGTAAATTTAGAATTTCTTGAAATGCCTGTGCATTTCTACAATGGCAATCCTATAAAACTTACTGATATTTCCCAGATCGTTACAATAATTGATTTCTTATGCCTGCACGTGAAAGAAAGATCTGTAAAGTTATTACAGAAAGTTATATTTAGGAATAAGTGAAATATGTTTCTTTTCGTCATATATTTATTTTTAAGTAATTTTTTTTTTTAAAAAAATTTATCTTATTTGTATATTGTGAAGATACAAGCCTGAATTGATAGGTGCTGTTTTGAGCAGATAAAACTTGAATTTATCTATCATATTTAACTGAATACAGTTACTATACATCGCAGTCATAAATTTGTGTTCAATGCACTAATGGAAAACCTACTCAGTTCAATAACAACGGCATTTTAGCTATTGTTTCTTGTAATTTTAAAGAGTGCCATATCCTAGATGAGATCCTTAATTTTTAATTTAAGTTATGCTGATGATGAATATACGAGAGAAAAAAGCGTAAGCAATCATGAAATGAGCATCAATAATCAATAACAAACGTATACAATTGATTTAGCTATTTAAATAATTATGTACTAGTCTGGAAGCTGCAATCCATTACTTTGATACCGTTTATTTGTTGGCGTATAGTTAAAGCTATTTCACGCATGTTATTATTAAATTGTTCATTGAAAGAGTGCTTTACAATAATGCTTACAATTTGGCTAATAATTTCTAAAAAAAGAAATCGTTCTTTGCATTTTTATGTATGCCGCCGCCATAATTCAATACTCGATTTAAAACTGTAGCAATCTTATATTTTCTTATCAAATTGTCATTGCCACTTTCCTTTTCATTCGATGTCATTTTCGTATTGAATTTGGTTCATTTTAATGTTTTGTAACGGTTAATATCGATTAGGTGATATGCTGTATAACTTGTGATATAGTTCTGTGATTCCAAATCGTTAATTGACATGACGAGAAAAGTTTCTTGACGTGTTTGCTCTTTAAATTCGTTGTGGATTGGCGACATGGTGTAAAATTGCAGCTAATGGCGTATATCTGAACTTTTATATTGATATGTATAAGTTAGCCTCAGCTCATTACAATTTTGTTTTAAATAAATCATAGAATGATTTAATTTTAATTGAACGAGACAGTTGACTTGTAATGGATATTGATAATATGGTGCTTTTCGGAAGATAAATTAATAATTATACAATAGTTTGATGTCCATTTTAAAATGTTATAATTAATATACGGTACACAAGTTAATATCTCAGTTTGTTGCAATCATTTCATGTTAGTTTAGCTTTCAACTTAATATTTAAACGAGTAATATGTTTATTATTAGTTAGTTTACCACCAACAAATGCAATCATCTTATAAGTTTATACAGACTACAGTAATTGATACTGAATTTTGTGACGATTTAAAAAAAATCCAGGTCGAAATGTTTTCGAAGTAGTGAAAATTAATTTAGTAATTTTAAAAAATGATGTTGTTTTAGGGTAAATAGTTTTAATGAGTACATACTGTATTAAGAAATCTAATGTAAAACCCAATATAACAATAATGTTTTTGCAATTATTAACTGAATGTTTTTGATTGTACTAAAAATTTCATTCTTCAAATTTTGGAGAGACTATAATAATACTGTACATATTTGGCATGATGGATGAGTGTTTCTAAATAGTAAAGGATCGCCATTTTCATAGATTTCTAGTGAGATTTTAGTGACTTTAGATTTTATGGTTGGTTTATTATGCGGATATATCGAGCCCAAAAACTTTTTAAGTCAACAAAAAAATTGGCAGCTACAATGTGTTGTTCGAATTAATTTTATTTTGTATGTTGTACAGTGATCATGATCATCAACATGTAGAGCAGTTAATTATAATTGCTTAACTTGCAGTCATTTCCAAACATTAAAATTGACCATTCAAATTGATTGAAAGTGTTTATAATTTCAAGTAGTTTTTGTTATAACAGTTAAACTAGAGCAGCAGAACTTGTGTGTATTTTTTTTAGTCTGGGTAGTTAATTTGTGGAAGTGAAGTATTACATTAACTTGCATAATTTAATATTTATAATGTATAGTGCGATTCGTGCTGTCATATGGGAAATCATTGGGATTTTGGGTATGTGTACATGCTAATTAATCGCGCTTTTTAATCATTTTAATATATAACTTGCTTTTTTAATTATCACAGCAAAAACGCTTTAATATGACAATGCTATTTCCCCAATGCTATATCACGTATTGTAGATTGGCATCTTAAGAGCAGCATGGCATTCTTGGTTTTTTATTATTTATTTTTAAAAATCCACACGCATGCCCACCGTCCAGTTTTTATAGTAAGATTTATGTTTTTACCAATATTTATTTTATATCATCGCTTAGTTTTTTTTTTTTTGATATTAGAAAGCATAAATGAACTGTATTATTCTTTGTATTAATGTTTGAATTATATTGGCAGGTCCAAATCTCGTCCCTTGAGCCGAAGTGCATCGTCTCCTGCTTCAACCACAAGTCATCGTATGGGTTTAAAGCAAGATTTATGCAATATACATTATATCAAATGTTTAAAATCAAGTCAATCGGTCCGAGGAAAACAAGCTTGACCAACTTTCATTTGTGTATCATCTAAGTTAAATTCAAAATGCAACGGAGCACAAAAGTCGCATTAATATTTTATACAATATATTTAATAGAGCTATATATTAATAATATATTTATAAGTTTTACAAAATTCAATTAATGGAAATCTGATAACCTTCCATTGATTGGAACTGCTGTTTGTAGCAACGAGCTTTATAGTAAAAAGCGACTATGGTAAAAGTGCTTGATAATGGCTTTTATTATTCTGATAGACATTTTTCTAAGTTATAAGTTTGTTAGTTGTGTATTATTAATGAATATATAATAACAATTTAGCCGAAATTAATGTTTTCGTCCCTCTGTCAGTAATAAAATTGCTGTAACTAAGGCAGTGTATTTGATGGTTTTGAAAATCAATGTATCGTTTTTAATTATTTTTATGAAAGTGCATAGTGTCTGTAAATTGTTTGGCGATTTTACTTGTATCGCGGGAAGTAAAATATAACAGTGATAAGAAAATGGCTAAAAAGCATGGTTTCCAAGATTTAAGCGTTCCTGGATTTCAAAATATATTTTTGAACGATCAACCACTTTTTAAGCGACTTATTTTAATATTTATAATTTTAGGTTTTAGTGGATTGAGTATTTTTCAAGTAGTAGAGCGTGTTTCTTACTATATGACTGCACCAACTTCGATTTCGTTTGAGTTTCAAGTTGCGAGTAAGCTTCGTTTTCCTTCAGTTTCTATTTGTCCTTACTTTGGTTTAGAAGGACAATCAGTTACTGAAGAAATCGTTCGGAGAAATGTTTCGACGATCTACCAGCTGTTAAATTCTGGTTTGACTTTGGAAAATGTCTGGCTGATTTCTGGAAGCAATCTATCTCGTACGGTATTAAAAGTAAGAAATTTTGCTATTAAATTTGCTGTGCAACTTTTATTTACTTTTTTTTATATTTTTAAGTGCCGTTACGGAGTCATTTTTTGCTACGATGAAAGTTTATGGGAAGTAAAATACACTCTATTAGGACTATGTTACACTTATAATTTCAGTAAATTGACAGTATTATTTTACTTATTTTTTATCTTAATTAACTTTGTTATGTCTGCAGAAGATTATGTTTCATACACCGGATACATCAATAGCTTTATAGCAACTTTTGCTGACAACTGGAAACAACATGCTAGAGTATATCATCTGCAATAATAATTATGATACTATTTTGTATACATTTGATTTGTTTTTAGTTGGTTATTCATGACATTACTTCGGATATTACATATACTGCTCACACTAGAGGAGTTCCAATATTTCCCCGCACAGCAGTTACCGTTTATTTCAATCACCGAATGGTTATTGTCTTATTAGATTTGTTAATTAATATTTTTGGATGATTTTTAATTTTTTTTGTTTAGATATCTTACGTAAATTCTAGTAATCGTCCTTGCTATGATCCTGACGCTTATAATCGATGTATAATGGATTGTTATGATAAGGACATTTTAAAAAACTATACTTGCCGGTAATTTTGTTGACTTTCTTAATATACTGTATTTCTTAAGAATGATTATAAAACAGTTCATAAAGTTTAGGTTTTACGATCAGCTATAACCTATAGTTAATGTGTTAATGTCAACTTTATAATGTTTAATATTTCAGGTTGCCATTTATTTCATCGAGCAGATCGAATTTAACACTTTGTACTACACCCGAGGAATTTCAAGCAATGTATCCACTCCCATATACCGAAATTGCTATAAAGATTGCAGTCAGATCTAAATATTGCAAGAAAAAATGTGGAATACCTTGTGTGAAGAATCAGTATGATCTAACTGTGGACAGCAGGAATACCCGACCAAATGACCAAACAAAATTGGTTGTTACTCCATTACGTGAAGGCACACATAAATTTGAAGAACATAGGGCTTATTATCTGGATGCTTTGTTTTGTGATATTGGGGCTATTTTGGGTTTCTATCTCGGCCTGTCTTTTCTTACTTTTATTGAATTTCTCGAAATATTATATTTCCTGATTATCGACCGCAATAATTAACAATTTATGGGAAACGACTATCACCTTAATTTTAAGATGCACAAGGCAAACTTATTGAACGTTATACAGCATTTTAAAATTGGATAAATTAGTACCAGGTATATATTATTTCTTAGGCTTCTAGTTAACACAATATCTAGATTTGATGCAACGAATAAGATATAAAATCTATTTAATATAACTGAAATATTTTTGAACTAAGCTTTTTTTTTTTTTTAGATAATTTTATTATAAAATTCATGTTAATTTGTAGTAGTTTCTAAAAAAAACTTTAGGGTTACCTGATATACTGTATTTGAATTTTTCAGTTATTGGAGTTATGCGAGGAATGCCATTGCACCGGGGCTATTATACATTTGCTTATTTGAACAACTTGGTTCTGAATACTGTATTTTAAAAAAATAATAAGAATTTTTTTCAATAGTATTTAATTTTTTAGCATTAAAATTGTTCTTGGTTAAAACTGATCCTTGACTTACTTTATTGCGAGTGTGTTATAACAGTGTTATTTGTTTTCAATATTATGGTTTCCTATCAAGCATTTAATTTTCTATTAATTTACTGGTATATGAAGTGAATTTATATTTAACGAAATATGACCATATTTATAATTAAATAATTAATTATAAATTAATAAAAAAAATTTTTTTTTTAAATTCTATAGTTAAAGTATATAGTGTGTTATTAAGCAGCTAACTTTCGTCTTCTCCGGTGTGGCCGAGTTGGTTTAGTCGCCAACTAAAAACAGCGGAACCCTCCTCCCGTCCCATTCCCCTCCCAATGGTTGGTTTAGGTATCTGCTATGGTACCAGGTATATAGGTATGGCATGGACGTCAAGCGCCTTTGAGGCCTTCACCCCGCAGGGGGCTTTCTTCGACCCTGGCCCCCTGCGAGGGGTGGGGTGAGGGCCTCAGAGGCGCTGGTGATGAAACCTTCCTTTGGGGTAAGGGGGGCACGGCTGAGGCGTTTTATTACACTTTTGGAAGGCGTGACGTCACCTTCTTAGTTACGACGGCAGCGCCACCAAGTGAGTTCTGATGAAGAAATCAGCGCCATGTTGGATGATCATTCTAGAAGAAGCTGAGCACCAAGATGGACGTGTCTTTTTGTTTGTCGGCCTGAAAATTCTTTTTAATAATTTCACTGTAGAAGTAATTTATCAAATATTTTTTCATTTTCAGTATAATTCGAATAGTTGAAATGAATGTTAATTTTAAATCTCTTATTTTGTAGTATGGATTGAGAAGTTTGACGTGGCGATGGTAAAATGGCTATTGCGTTGTACGAACATTGGAATCTTAAAAATTCTAAAGTGAAATGGTAATTACTAATTTTTAAAGCTACTTTTTTAAACTTAATTATTGTTGATAGTTTTAAATTAAACGATTACTAATAGCAGACTTTTTAAATTTAAAATTCATTGGAAACTTTTGAAAAAAAAAATTGACGGTTATTGGACTTTGGTCATCGCGTCGTCTAACAAAATTTTTCATTTGCATGCTTCTAGCTTTTGATGAATTTTATTTTAAAAACTAGATTGGTTACTGCTTTATTTTCTTTTTTTACGTTGTATTTTTTAACGATTGTAGTCTTTGCAAAAGCGTTGAAAGACCAAACACTAAAATTGAATTTTTGTGGAGGAATTGAATCATTGGGTCTTTTTACATTAACAAGTTAGTATTCGGAACCAAGTCTGAAAACTTATTGTCACGTCGAAATTCATAGAATATTTTTAGTAACCTTATTTCTAGCTTCAAAACATTGTTTTATGTCTCTTTTTATTGTCAATATTCTAAGGGCTACTAGATTAAAAAACGATGAAGTACAATTTCAACGAATTTAATAACTAATTTGGAAGTAATTGAACTTGTGTTTAACAATCTTATTTTTTGTTTTTTTAGGATCGACTGAAAGAGACCGTTTTGTTACTTGAAAACTGAAGCACTTCTACTTGGGAGAGAAAAAAATCGACTTAGCGAAAAAGTTCTAATTGAAAACAAAAACTTACGTTTATTCTTACATTTTTGTCAAATCGCTTGTAAATTCGCTTAGTTTTCGAAAGTTGTCATATTTTTTTTGTATTTTTTGGTACTTGTTTATTTTGTTGTTTTTTTTTGTCGTTTATTAAAGGTTTTTTCGATGTATTTCCGGCCCTTCAGGTACCCGTACTTTTTTCAACAATCATCGCAGCAGGGGGAGAGCATTCTTCAAGTCCCCGCGCACAGATTTTCAATGGCAACCACCTGCGCCAACACTTAGCTATTTTTCCCCCTGCCCTTATGGGCTTCCGTAGTTTTTTCCTTTTTTTTCCCCTTGGTTTTTTTTTCCTCCCATTTTTTTTTTTTTTTTTTTTTACCTTTAATTTTTTTCCCTCCGAAATTCTTGAAATTTTAAAATTTTATTTTTATTGAAAATGTTAAAAACTTACAAAATGGTTCCGAAATAAAACGACTTGAAAATACAAGGACTTGAAAAAAAAAACTACCTGAAATCGATTTGTTTTGTGCAAGACAAGTAAAATTTCGAAAATAGAAAAGTCATAAACGACTACCCAGTGGTTGAGAATCAGCTGGCAGGGACATTTGGAAAAGTCATAAATGACTACCCAGTGGTTGAGAATCAGCTGGCAGGGAAATTTGGAATAGTCATAAACGACTACCCAGTGGTTGAGGAACATCTTGGCAAAAAACTATAAATTGCATAAACATATAGAAATAACTTAACAGCATATAAAAATAACATTCATATACTGCACAACAATAAATGTACGAGTTTGATGGATTTTTTCCAAAAGCAATAAATAATTGAAATATTTGCGCATGCGTAGTTACAAATACAATTGTTAAATTAAAAAAAATTTATCAAGTAGGAGACTCGAACCTGCAGCTACTACAACAGGAATTTCTGACAAACACGCTCGGCCATCAGTACATTACATCGGTGGATGTCATACATTTGGTAGCAGCTAGTAAAATGTGCAAATCAAACAGCATTTACCCCTAAAAAAAATTAAAAAATTATTTAGTTATTACTTAAAATTATTTTACAAGCAAATGTTACTTACCCCTTGAAAAAGATGAAACGTTGGCTTTGCACTTTTTCCTATTTGCTTTTGTCCAAAATATTTGACCAATAACAACGCACTCTACTAATATTAAAAACATAGCCATGTCCTGAGTTTGTCGATCAAACTCAGCTAACACTATTACAGTATATTATTTCTCGCATTTTTTTTTTACATAAAACAAGAAAATCGCTCTTAAAAGGTATGGCTTTCGTTAATTTTAACACATGTCTCTCGCTTCCGTCAACGTACAGAACCTGAAAAAAAATTAAAATCTTTAAAAAATGCTTTTATGAACAGTTACTTTTATCAGATCTTACCCAAAAGCTAAAAATCAAGATGAATCACAGCCAAATTAGAAAAGTTTTAAGTACTACTTTAGTAATAAGATAGTTGTAACTTCAGTCTCTAAAATCAAAATAAAATTTGTCTATTGTCACCGATTGCAAGAAATTAAACACAGTACGTGTATATGCATGTTACCTTTACGTCACGTTTCCTTATCTACAGTAGTTCCTTGAGAGTTAGATTGGACATTTACTGTGTGCAATGACGATACCGTACGGAACTAAATTCCGATGTAGTCCAACAATTGAATTGACTAAAAAAATTGAATTCACTAAATTAAAGATTTAGACGAACTAAATCTAAAGTAGTTTAAAACTAAATCATTCGATCAGACATGAAATTTGCTCAGTGACAAAGTCATTTAAATATGCAAATTAAAACAAATTAAATCTATTCAATTGTACTTTGAACATGGCGGTGCCGCATCTAGTTTCTTGGTTGCGGTTTAAAGCTTCTGCATCATTTTAAATTATACTAAATTGGATATTTTGGCAAATGTTTAGTAGAATTTGTGAAACTAAATGGCAATAACTTCACAAAATCAAAAGGTGGTACTGTTTCAAGTTATCTAGTTTGATAAAATACCATTAATTATTTTTTAATATACTGCATTTCTTTGTAATTTATCAAAATGTATCTTAATTTGTAAGGTCCGACATAATCATTGCAAGTAATAGTCACAATAGTTTTAAAGTACTGTAAATTTAACTGCATCTGAATTGAATTGTTATAAAAAAATATACATCATGTTCAAATAAATTAACCAAATGTCTTTCCAATTGCAAAATTTATACTTGAATTGAACCTTAATCGTTTTATCTGAACTTTGTACTTGTACGTAACGATGAAATTCCGCAAAAAATAATTTATATTAAAATGCTTTAAATGTTTTCAAACGCTGCAATAAAGTATCCAAATTACAATATTAAAGACAATTGTATAATCATGCAAAATTATAAAATAAAGAAAATGTATATACAGTATTTGTTTCTCGACTTTCTGTAAATGAATTTCAAAGTTGCAATAAACCTTCGTTGGTTGAAAGATCATTTAGAAAGAAATAAAAGTCGATGGCTGGGAATTCGTCAACTAAATTAATAACAATTATTACGTTATAATGGGCGCTAATGTATTATTTTAATTTATGTAAAAAATAAAATCCATTCTTACCTTTAAAATAAATTTACGTTCATTATTTTTGTTGCTGTCAATTTTGATCCAATGTAGTGTACAGTACTACCTAAAAAAATAAAATAAGACGTTAAAAGCGTAATAAGAACAGCTTTAATGATTTTTAAAATATGCCAGAATTTAACATAATGAAAAATCAAATGGTTACTCGATGGATTATGAAACAATAAACTTTGGTCTTCGGTGAATTTATAACTATGATCGTCTTGAATTTATAATTTGTATCTTTGATCATTCGTTCCATAGCCAAATACAATATAATATTAAAATAATAATTAGAACTTGCCAAAATAATGTTCCTTTAACTTCTTAACACACACAGTTGTACATTTTTCATGACCAAATGGCGACTTCAATCTTTATTACTCAATCCATTATCAAGCAGTATAATATACCGTAGTACATTAAATTCCATCGAGTTTCAATCTATCTTTCTAAAAAAAATATGGGATAATTTTTTTCTAAAAAGTCATAAAATTAAAAATTCCGACGGATAAAAATATTATACAACCGATGAACTTAAATTTCACACAAACAACTGAGAAACGAATTTCAAATGACTAGCGAAACCCCTCCCCTTTACATGACGTTGCATTTTAATTAAATTAGTAACAACCAATTATATTTTGTCCAAGCAAACTTTACAATTAGCAATGACATACTGTAAAAAAACATTTCTTTACTTTTAGAAGAGGTACATACTTTTTGTACACCTTGTATAATATTTTAACTTGTTAAAAACATGTTTTTTTTCTAATTAAAGTCAAATATAGGTATTTTAACTCCGGTTTTAGCTAAATTTTATATTTTCCAATGTGATAGACTTTTTTTTTGTTGTTATTATAATTCCAAATTTTATTTTTTTTATCGTTAATTTGTAGTCATTTTTTGACATTTTTGAAACTTTTTTTTTACTCATAAAGTGGCCCGTCTTATAGAAAAAATGGGAAACCTGGAGGGCATAAATTTGATGTATAACTTTTATAAAGAAACGTAATTAAAAGTTCTATATAATATTTATGCCCTCCAGGTCTCCAATTTTTTTTTTCAGACGAGCCACTTTATTTACTTTTATTTACGTTTTTAGCAACTTTATTTTTACTTTTATTTACTTTTTAAAACTCGATAAGTAACTTTTTTTGAATTTAAAATTTATTTGCCATTAGAATTATTTACATTTTAATATGTATATATCATATTAAGAAATTTAGATATAATAAATTGTGAAAATATGCAATAATCCTTCTTTATTTCATTAATAAAAAAATAAATTATCATTTGTGTCAGCAACTTCTGCGAAACATTTACAATTTACAAGCTACGTTTTAGCCGATAACAATTTTTAAATCACACAAAACCTTTTTTTTTGTTTTTACAAGTTTTACAACGATGCAATTATAAGTTTATAACAAACATTTCACAATTGCAAAGACAACCGCAAGTAGTTTCCAGTTAGTTTACATCAAAACAAAAGTATTAAACAACAACGATAAAACGCTCTTGGCCAATTTTCACTCAGTTTAAACTAAAATTCCTTTTCATTCAAAAGACGAATCAACTGTCTTCATCTTTCCAACTGTCTTCATCATTCGACCAGCACTATAAAATTCATTAAAAAAATCATTTAATTTACAAAAACGATGCTAATTTCATTTAAAATGCAATCGACTTACCTGTTCAACTAAAATAATTAATAAGTGCAAAAATTAATAAGCAGTAAAATTAATCTATAAATGTATAGTGCGATGGTCTCTCTCCAACCAGACACCATTTGAAACGACTGCACATCTTATTATTCAAACGAGAGCATAAAACAAAAAAATATAACGTAATAACAACAATTTCACAGCAGTCAAGCAACTTTTTGACCTTGATCAGAGCATCCCAGCTGCAGGTTGAATTTACTGGACTGAAGATGAGGTCATTCTCCTTTGCCTAAAACATTTTTTTGAAAAACAGTTCTCCTTAGCTATAAACTAAATAGTGAGGTGAATGTGTTAAGGCTGTATTTACTAACGTCACGTTGCACATTTCCATCCAGTTTAATTACTTCCAAACATTCAGCGACATTTTCTTTCAAAACAAGAGTTCAAATTTACACATAGTCTGTGTTTTACTGAGGAAATGTCCAGCCCAAACCACAAGAAATTAAATGGTCCAGTAGTGGTCATTGGCGCAGGTGCCAGCGGACTTACAGCAACTAAGACATGTCTGGAAGAAGGCCTAGAAGTCATCTGTTATGAAAAAGGAAATAACATTGGAGGAATATGGAGATACAGGTAACATTATTAAATTTACTGCAATTAAAATTGGACGTTTATGTGTGACTAAACTGGCTGGTTAATTTCAGGGAGTCAAACGAAGAAGGCGTTGGATCCGTAATGAAATCAACAATTATCAATACCAGCAAAGAAATGACAGCTTTTAGCGATTTTCCACCTCATGAAGATTTACCAAATTTTATGCATAATAAGCAGATTTTTCAGTATTTTCAAAGCTATTCTCAACATTTTTCGCTGAATGAGCACATCAAATTACGCCATGAAGTTGTTCGCGTCGAAAAAGATGACAAATATGAACAGAATGGGCAATGGAAAGTTACGGTAATTAATCAGGTAAAAACATAGTTTTTTTTTACTTTTGTCAAATTTTATGTTTAACAATTATCAATTGAAATGGATTACAGGAGACAAACGAAACATCAGTAATTGAAGCCTCAGCTGTGTTTGTGTGTAGCGGGCATCATTCTTTTCCATTCTCGCCAGATTTCAAAGGGCTGAAGGACCAATTTAAAGGAACCGTAACTCATAGTCATGCATACAAAAACCCAAAAACGTTTGAAAATCGCAAAGTGTTAGTTGTTGGAATCGGAAATTCTGGTGGAGACATTGCTGTTGAACTCAGCCACTTTGCAGAAAAAGTTTGTAAACTAATTATTTTAAACAAAAAAAGCGATTTAATAAAACTCTGCTTAAACTATGGTTACATTTTAAATGATTTACCTTGTAGGTTTATTTAGTATCTCGCCGCGGAGCATGGGTTCTTCCTCGACTTGGTGATCATGGAGAGCCAATTGATATTCAGTATGGACGAAGATACATCTTTGAAATTCTTAATCGGCTGCCTATGTGGTTAAAAAATTTACACGCTGAATACAAGGTAACTAATATGTTCCTATAGTACAATAATAACAGCAATGAGTTTTAAAAATTATCCAGTTTAAAAATTTGATTCTTACCAATGTATTTTAGTTGAACACCCGTTACAATCATGAGATGTATAACTTGAAACCTGATCACCGTTTCTACTCTCAGCATCCAATGGTAAACGACGAACTCCCTGGAAAGTTACTAAGTGGTGCCATTACTCTTAAAGGTCCAATAAACCATTTCACCGATAACGAAGTCGTTTTTGAAGGAGAGTCTCACATCCATTATCCAATTGATGATGTCGTTTTAGCTACCGGTTACACCATCCGTTTTCCATTTCTAGCGGAAGATTTTGCCAAAGTAAACGAGAACCAAGTCTGGCTTTACAAGTACGTTTTTCCTCCTCAGCTCTCTCATCCAACCATGGCCTTCATCGGCTTAGTTCAACCGTTTGGTCCGCTGCCTCCAATATGTGAAATGCAAGTTCGATGGGCTGTCCAGGTATTTACAGGACTAAAAGAGCTTCCAAATAAAGCTGACATGGAAAAGGAAATTTCTGAAACTAGAAAAAAGCATAACGAACGTTACGTTAGCAGTCGAAGACACACGATCGAAGTTGATGGTCTTCCTTACTTGGAAGAAATTGCATCTCTTGCTGGAACAAAACCAAATTTTCGATTGATGCTGAATGACTTCAGTCTTTTATATGCCTGCCTATTTGGTCCTTGTGTGCCGTATCAGTATCGTTTACATGGGCCTCATCCGTGGAAATCAGCTAGAGATGCAATTTTGCAAACTCCAAGCAGAGTGCTGAAACCTTTTAATACTCGTTTGC
This sequence comes from Helicorthomorpha holstii, assembly GCA_013389785.1. NCBI lineage: Eukaryota > Metazoa > Arthropoda > Diplopoda > Polydesmida > Paradoxosomatidae > Helicorthomorpha > Helicorthomorpha holstii. Next base: position 13,612,763 of record JAAFCF010006596.1, read on the forward strand.
CAATCAATGAATCACAATTGGTTCCGAGGACAGAATTGAGTAAACTGATTTCTAGTCTAGTTGTGGTAGGAGTGACTATTTTTCTGTGGTTCTTCTCATGCTTTTACATATTTTAAATTTGTAAGCTAAAAATTTCTAAAACGTAACAACTGGTTTTTTTTAAATTTATTACAGATTATTTGGAATTTTAATAACTTTCACTACACTATAATGACCGTATTTGCTGAATCAGATACTGTATGTAACGAAATTATAATCGGTTTGTCAATAGCGACGTAATATGGGTCCAACTTTACAATGGAATAATAATTAGTTTGGTGCTGTTTATTAAAAAAAATTGCTCTTTAGTATTAAAATTTGTTTTTTAAAATTTAATGTTTGTGAAATTGAATGATTGTGATTAATATTTTTTTTGCAGTTCTCAAATAGGTAATACAATCAATTTCTTTCTGTCTTAACATTACAATAGACCTTGTGCTTTAAAGCTTGAAGTAGTTTAATGTGAATAAGTTAGAATACCCGAATTAGCTGCCTTTTTGGACTTTACGGACTATACTTATTATTTTGCTTAATTTAAGTGACATCTGTAATCAAGTTAAAATTTACCTCAATTATTGCATTTGTGCATTATGAATTTTACAATTAAATCATAAAATTGTAGCTTGAATTTAAAAATTCTTAGTTAAATATAGAAACGTGTATAACTACGTAATATGAACCTACAGGATAATAACGTTAGAAATTTTTTAACCATTTAATATTAATTAGAAAAATTAAGCTAAATCACCAGTATTTTATTTTCTTAACAATGTTACTCTGGTGGTCCTCTATATGGCATACTTTTGCGTATTCCCTGACATTGTTCTCTATCAATAAACACTGAATTTGCTTTAACCTTAAGCTCTTGGTCTAAATCTGATCGAACACTAACTAATTCTTGCATAGTTTTTTCAGCATCTCTCAACTTTCTTTGCAACTTTTCAATACTTTCATGCAGTTCATTTACTTCCTGAACCAATCTACAGCACAACAAATGAAACAAACAATCAATTCAAAGTTCTTGATATTGAATGATTAAGTTACTAACCTAAGTTGAGGCGGATCTCTGCAAAGCTCAACATTTGGTCGATGGATTCTTGATTCTAACCGAGTTTCAGCCAGCTGAAGAGGCCGAATTTTACTATGGATGGCTTGTCTGAGAAACTCAATATAACGCTGAAGTTCTTCAATTTCACGTGAAACCTAGTAAAAATATAACCAATGCAATAGAAAATAGTTGAATTAAATAAATAAAAGCCAGTATAACTACAGCAGAACGATGAGCTTGCATCTGTCTTCTGGCATCTTCAACTTCAGCGACTCTTTCGGCAAGTGCAGCGTCCACGTTGTTTCCAGCTAGCCAAATTTCGGTGGCACAAGTGGCTGTGAGTGTGTCCACTTCTGCCCGAAGACGAGCCGAAGCCGAACGTTCCAGTTGTGAACGTTGAATGTTATGGTTTGTATAATCAGCCCAAGTATTGGGAACACTTGCACTTGGGTTTATAATCATTATTGACAAGGGCGAGCTTTAAAATTGGATAATATAGCGTAATACTGTTACCTTTTGTCGATAGTTTCGACGCCTTTGTGATAAGCTAACGCTGTCGAAGTGTTTGTTAAAATGTGACAATTGCTGTCAATGTTAAAAGCATCTTGTTTGTCGTGATAATCCTTTTCCAATCGGTGCTGAGCAGCTCTATCGTTTCTATCATTAGGAAAAATCAGCTATAAATAAACTGAAATGATTGTTTCTTAAATTTTTGCAGTTTTATTACTCCAGCTGTATATGAATTTGGTCATTCAAATCGCTCATCAGTCGTTGACATTTTTTGATAACTTCAATTTCCTGTTAAAAATTAAAATTAGGAATTTTTACTCTTATTAAATTTAATTTTAAAGTAGTGTTTGTTTTTTATTTACTTTTAATAATGCTTGCTCCACCTTGTCGTGTACCATATCTACTGCAGTTCGTTTTTCCCTGTAATAAAGACATTCCTGGGCCACTTTCAATGGCTGCTCCGTATCAGCTGCTGCTCTTATCAACTTCCTTTTTGATTCGGTTAAATTATTTGTCTCAACTAGCAATTTATCAATTTCGTTGCTCAGTTCGTAACTCCAAAACGAAATATCATTCAATCGCTCTCCAAGTCGTTTTCCAACTTCTTTCTGACCAAAATCAGTCACTTCTTCTGTTTCTCTGTAGAATATACAGTATTAACCAAATAAACCACTAAAAAAATTTGAGTAATAAAAATACTTCAATTAATTTACCTTAATAATGAAGCTGTTTCTCCTCTTAATTTTTTTGATAAATTCTTATTAGCTTCAGCGGTTGAAAACCAATTCTCGTTGTGTCTCAGCCAATCTGACGGTGAAAATTTGGTGTAAGTCGCAATTTCAGCCGATTTGATTGCTGGTAATTCACGATGATAAAATGAACTTCTCTTGGAAGCGTTGAGGCCATTATCTCCGTGGATTAATGTATGGTAGTAATGATGGTACTGCGGATGAGGACGACCAACCAAGTTCAAATCAAACGTTGTTGAGCGACGATAAGGGACAACTGCCGCTGTATGTGGACGAGACATTTCCAACAGAAACTTTATTAGTCACCAAATATAAGATTCTGAAATGCATCGACAATTTACACTAAAAATGATGCATTTTTCTCTAGGTAACGACTAACGGACGATGCGGCAAAGGAGAAAATGAAATGCAACTATTTTTTTTGACAGAAAAGTAGAGCAAAATGCATTTCCTATGTTTTGAGGTTGCTTAGGGTGTTTGAATGCACGATTAATCCGTCAATAATTACATTGGAAATGGTTGTCATGCACGCACAAATGCCATTATGTACGATTTTCTGCTTTCCTTTTTAACGCCAGTTTGCTAACCATCAACCCGATATTGCACATAAATTATGATTTAATACGTGTAAATACAACACATCGATTAATTTCAATTCAATCATTTATTTCTATATGCTTAAAATCGTTGCATGAAAGTGTTGAAATGACATCAAATAACTACAGTATAGTCAATATTTTCTACAAATTATCATCCTTGCTCCATGTAAAAACATCTAAGTAATTCTGTTTCAAGTTTCTTAATACTTATTAAAGCTCAATGCCATTGATTTGGTCAATCAACAATGCTTAAAAATAAAACTATAATTTTATTATGTTAATTATAAAAAATATATTTACAACATTAAATTTATAAGGTGAATGTATTGCAAAATAATATTAAAATCGTTATCTTGTTATTTATTTTCTTATTGAACTGTGTTGCTTCAAGTCCAGTAATTGTATATTTCTGTTTTCAATGATCAATAAAATGAGTCTGTTATTATGGCAAACGTAAGTCATCCATAAAACTGCAAAATCAAATGCTAATCTACATTAAAGCATGACTGGAAACGTCATGTGTTTATATTTTAAAACATTTCTGATATTAATAGCTAAATAAAGTACGGCTTAATATTTTAATCTAATGTCATTGTTTGCCTAATCAAATTTAAAGACGAAGCAATTAAAATTATATAAAAATAATTTGGTATACGAGTATACCAGTTAATGTTTTAAAAATTGAAACAGGGATTTTTAAAACGCCAATGAAATAATGAGACTTAATTTTAACAGTTTAATAGCCAAAAATAATAAAACGAAAAGATAGAATTTGCATAATCGCTTTATAAGTTTGTTAACGATACTTCTATGAAAGTCTTCTCAAATTAAATATGACAAATTATACAGTAACTGTGATAAAACTTTGTAACATAACTACTAAATTTTTAATAAAAAATTTGATCAAAATGCGTTGCAAATAGCTACCAATCGAGACATGGTGACTTAGTTATTGTGTAACTTTGCCCCAAGTAAATTAATAAGAGAATTTAATTAGGAAAACCTGACTTTTGTACAGTAGACAATGAACAATTTTTATTTTTAATAATGTTTACAAATGGATATTAATTTAAGATTTTCTTTAATATGATTTAAAAATAAAAACCAAAATCAATGTCAATATTGCCATTTGAAATTTAATTATAATTGATAACATTTTTTTACAGTAGTAAGATGCATACGTAAATAAATGAAGTTAATGAAACGGCATTATAATTCTCGTAGTAAACTTAATACTAATAAATAATTTAATAGGAGTACTATGAATGCCATTTCCCTATACACAGCAGCAAGACCTTTGGAGTCTTGACATTTTTCTACAGTAAAACTTTTGATTCCAACTCAGAGAAAGGTTAAAAACTGTTTAATAAAAAATGTTTTGATTTGATTAAGCATTTTACAATCGTATGAAGAAAGTTAATTAACTTAGAAATAATATCAATAGTAGACAGGTGTTTGTCGTGTTACACAATGGGAATTATGCGAGAAGGGAAAACCCCAAAAAAATTGCAAAGAAAATTCAAAAAGTACGCTTCCAAAATACAATATACAGTAAATATACTGTACCTTTAATAAAATCAATTATACAGTACAAAATTCAACACAGTTAAATTAAACCTAATTTATCTACAGTAACAACATTGTATTTACTGACAAAAACAGTAAGAATGGTCAATATCATTAAAATGACAAATAAAGGTAATATCTTAATAATAAATCTGCCTGAAAGCCATTATTTACAATAACTCAAAGTTTTCACATGTAGAGAAATAAACATTGCTCACAAATTTTACATGATTTTCGTACTCTAAAAAGAAGCAGCTACTGTCAATTTTAATTGAAAACAAAATATTTAAGAACTTTTATTAAAACCCTTGCAATTGCAAACTTATGATTATATTAGTAAAACTGTAGAGAATTGGCTAATACTCATTTTTTTTAATTGTAAGGTCGCTAATACAGAATTTGAGAAACTGGTTAGTACGTGCACTACACTTTTAATGACAAATATTATTGCTTCAAGCGTACCAAGTAACTTGGGTTACTAACTCGGGGAATTCCCACCCAACAACATAAAAAATTCAACTTTCGAATGACCTTTCTAAAATACATTTCTTAAAATACATAAATTATTATAAAATTACACACTGTATGGTATTAAATGTACAGTAAAGCATATAATTTTAAGCATAAATTAAGACATATGCCAGTAACTGTTGAAAATTAAAAAAAAATTGTTAAACATAAAAATGTTATATAAAGATTTGAACACAAGTTTTTATTAATGTAATGAACATGATTTTAAACACACCCAATATTAAGTATAATTCCTGAAAGTCAATTACAAAACCGTACCAAAAATATAGAAAAACTAGCTTACACAGTTTACAAGAATATTAGTTATCAAGTATTAACATCAGATACCGTAAACTTAATGAAAACGCGTTTACTTATCCAAATTATTTGCAAAAAAATCTATTATTATCAGTTAAATCACTAAACAAATGACCACTTTTACTAATTAAACAATAAATAGCAGTTAAACATTTTAAACTATAATTAACTAGTTTATTTTTCTTTGATATTTAATAAAACAGTTTCTAACCAAAGTGATTTTACACTGTAAGTTATTTACAAAAAATTGGTTGTACTAATTTACCATTATATTAAAAGGTGCAGAAATGAAGTAACCGGAATATTTTTTAAAATTGGAGAAATGGTTAAGCCAATCATTTTCATACTTTTCAAAGTCAGTGGAAAATTTTAATAAGTTAGTCTGGTTTACTTTACTACTGTGCATTGTTAATGTCAACTTATTTACCAGTATTGCGTTATGAATAAATAAGAATACTTATCTCCATTAAATATATATAAAAAAAGATCAAATAATAATTCTAACTTACCAATGTTATTAATTTTATTGCTGAACTAATACAACAACTAAATTAATTCAGTACATCAAAGAGCACAATAACGTATTTAATCAAAAGTATAAAATAAATTGACGTGGATTGACGACCAAAGAGTTAGCTACCGGTTAACCAAAACTATAAAATAATAAAATTTAAATTTATTAACAATAGCAATGAAGTGAAGTTGACGCCTACCATTTACAATTATTACTATAGCCTAAATCTTCTTCTAATACAAAAGATTGTTATTTTTTGTTTGTTTTTAAAGCTAATGGAAATTTTCAAGTTTTTTTTTAAATATATTTAGTTTTTTAATGCATCAATTTTCAGCTTTTTTCTAAGTCTCTAAGCTTGGAGCTTTTTAAAACTAAAACACGACAAAACATGTTCTAATCCCTTCCAGAAAAGTTCTATAACGTCACATACGAACTTGGATTTTTTTTCTTCTTCTGAAACTGCTTTCTTTATAATATTATGCTTGTAAGTTAAGTTATTTGTAAGAAAGTTAATTATTATTCTTGATCAGTACTGGCAGTTTGACGTAACCATCAAATGTAAGCAACGAAAAGATTGCATGTCTGTAGGTCATTTTATTATTTCCCTATAAACCGTATATGAACAACCACATTTTAAAGTATTTTTTTTCTTCAAAAAAAAAAAAAAGGTAATTAAACAGCATTATGACGATGTTAAAAGTTAATAACAAACTTAACTATGTTGATTTCACCTACTGTACATGTTTGTTGTTGACAGCGGTGTTAACCAGTTAAAAAATTAATAAAACAGCCCTGAAAAAATTGAAGTTTACTTCACTGTCATAAACAATTTCAAGGAGATTTTGTAACTTTCTAATAACTTTTAAGGAAATGCAAAATGCATCGTTATTTTGCTATATACATGTATACATATAATTTTTAAACCTTCTCAGTTTTCGCCTATAAATGTCTATTTTTTAAAAATATTATGAAGAGATTTTTATATCAATATTTAGTAAAATCTCATAAAAACTGTGATACATTTTTGATAATAATTTTAATAAATCTGGTTGCACTGATAAAAATTTTGGTAAATTTGGTTGTAAGTATAGATTATTTTAGTGAATTAGATTGCAAAGTTAGAAAGTTTTGAATGTAAACACTAAACTAATAATAACAACAATAAATTAAATAGAAGCAATTTAATTTTATCGTTTGAAATTTTTCAATAATGATTGCATTAAGTTTAATTTGTTTATTTAAACTTTCACAAACAATCATAACAAGTTATTAGTCACTCTATTTAGTTTCACAATATGGTACCTTAATTTATTTATTATTTTTTGTATTTTTACTGAAATTAAAAAAATATCTCTTATAAAAAATACGTATTACCCGGTATTGTAATATTATTGTTATTTACCAGGCTGACAAAATCTTTTTGAATTTCTCCATGTTGCACTTGTAACTGACCTTGTAGGAAATTTTCAGTACAAATATTTACAAAAAGATTTTCTTTATAATTATATTTTTTTATGTAAGTAGGAAAGCTGAGCGTGGATTTTTTTATGTAAAGGTATCTAGTCGTTCCTGTGAATTTGTTGTGCGAGTTGTTAGAACAAATACTAAGTTTCATAATAAAGTGTGTATTAACATTCAACAGGGAAAAATTTCAGTTAAAACAATGTTGTTTTTGTCTTTTTTTTGTTTCTTATCGTATCATGTCATTTTATTCACTTACCATCCGTGTGGATATTTGGTTTGAAACTGGAAAATTGAAAAGGATATTTGTTTACAATTTTAAAAGCAATATACTGTAATGTAACAAACATCAATATTAAAAACTACAGTATTATTACAGTAAGTAAATTAAATAAATACACAGTCGAATCAATTCAAATGGTTCACCATTATTTTGCATAAGGGAAGAAAGCCATGAGAATTACAAGGAAAAACTTTTATCATGACATTGTAAACAATTAATACAAATATAATTGAAATATTTTTTATAGCACGAGACTTTATAATAAACAAACAATCATTAATTGATCATTAACAATGACGTCCAATAGCTGTATTTCTAAAAAAAAATCCAATAGTAAGTAGTTCATAATTTACTACGTAGTGTTGCATTTACAATATTTACAAAGGGGTGATTTTCAAAATTAGAACACTTTAATTACCGGTACCGTATACTGTAGAAATAAAAAGACAAGAGACGAAATCTTATTCATTTCAATGGCAATTTTTCCCGTTATTTTATTTATTATTAAAAAAGTGCTTTAATTTAGGAAATTGCTTGATATATTTTCATCGCAAATATTTAATTTGAAGGTAGTCTCTTAAACACTTAAGTGAACAATATTAAGTGACAATCGTGCCAATGGGCGTTTAAGATTTTTGCTGTCAAGGCTAACGACAGTACAGTATTATGTCAGCATTAAGTAAAAGTGGAAACCATCATTAATCTTATAGCTGTAGAGTATGCTTTTTTTTTGTTTGATATTGTATTATACAATTTTTGTTAGTTTTATAAATGACATATATATTTTTTGTCACTTTACAAGCATTGGATTCATATTGGCAAAGCTTCCTGCAATCCAAAAGTCTACCGACCGCAATGTTTACGGTCTATTGACTCTGGGGTCCATGATATTGTACCGACCATGGCTACTTTACCAGAAAGCGCACAGCATAATTCATGTATAAATTCTAATAATAATTTGCATCGTAATCCTTAAAAAATATAGGAAAAAGATGTATAATCATTATCATGAGTTTTTATCTATAAACTTTAATTATGTTTATCAAATTATCCGTCAATTTTTTCATGTTTACTATTTTTTAACATTTGCATTGAATTTTAATCGTTCCCTTTTGTAATGGCCTTCATGGCCACTGCATTAACAAGTGGTCAGAAATTAAAAATTACTTGCCGAAAAAAATTTCACCTTGACAGTCGAAAATTAAGTGTAAAAAAAGACATTTAGTGTCCTAAATATTTTTTTATATAATCTAAAATGCCCAAAAAAATTGAGGTCTCGACACTCAAAACTTTAATGTTTTTTATTTATTACTTTACCAACCGACTTCAGAAGTAACTGAATTTTTCAAGTCTAAATCTAATACACTATAATACTGTTTTTTTTTGCCATGTTCAAATAGCAAAATGGACAATGTTAGGCTATTTTCACTGTGGTAACATTCACTCTATTCAACTCAAAAGAATTTTTTCAACTGCATATGTGCACGGAATAATAAAATTGCGTACAAAAACCAAAAAACTTCGTCTGATACTTTTCAGTTTACCTGTTTTTAAGTGAAATTGGGAACATTTTGGATTATTAGATATGTTACTGTGCGCTATACATCATTACAACTTTTATGAGTGACTAAAATAGACATTCAGTTTAAGAGAGTATGACGAGCTTCTCCTCGGACAAGCATTTTGTTTATTTTTGTAAATTTTTTTATAGGTTTTTCTTATACTGTATATTAAAATTGTTGTAAGAAGTTTGAAATCAGGTCGCAGTCTACTCTATTTTTTAATAGGATAACTGTACAAAAAAAATTATCTAATTAATTAGTAATAAATGAAATGACACAAGAGCTTTCACATTCTCTTAAATACAATGCTACACAAATAATTAATTTTTTAGGAACTGCATTTCACTGATAACAAAATTAACAGCATCATTGAGTTAAACGTGTGATAAACAATATCTCTAAAATGGAAATTTTTTTTAGTAAGATTTTAATAATTATTATATAACAATTATTGAAATCTTACTAAAAATAATATTTGAGCTAGATTGCTTTTTGTGGGGCATACTTGTCAATTTCAACCTTAAACAACTTTTGAAAGCTAAAGAAATGAGAAAAGTTACTTGCTAATAAATTAATACTGTAATCTGGAAATATAGTAGCATAATTATCATAAAAAATAGCATCTAATGCATTATTTGATAGAAAAAACTAAATTTTAATTGAAAAATCATGCATTTTCAGAAATGTTAAAATTAATTAATATCAAATTTTTTTCAACTTTTTGAAATTTGTACATCATCTAATTTTTTTTCACATTACCGGATATTTAAACTTTTTAGTACATTTTTTATTTACAGTATTTAAGCTCTTTGATTGGTGTAGAGCAGTACTGTAAAATATCTTTAAATCTGCTCTTTATTGCTGAACATCTTTTTAATTGCAGTATTTGACATACTAATACTTTAAAAATTACTGGTAATAATAAAAATAAAAGTTAATCGTTCCATACCTTATATTTACGTTTTTCTTCTTCATTTCATTTGTTTTAGTTTTCAAGGCTAATTTCTTTTATTGTTTGAGAAATTCATGTCAAGACATTTCTCCTTAAAAATTATAAAAAATATATACTGTATGTATGTGGTACCTCATTGTAAAATATCCTCTAGCTACAAATAACCCAACTTTTCTATCAAATTAGGCGCTAGGCGATAAAAAAAATCAAAAGTAGGTTTGTAAATAATGTTCTTATTTTTCGTATTGGTTATTATCATTTGGTGAAAGTGGCAAACTTCAACTTTTAGTTTAAAAGTAAAAGTATGCACATACATTATTGTGTGGACCTCTCTAGTTTGGTTTTTTGTGGTCATTTTGTAAACCTCTTATTGAAGGGGAAAAAATATTTAAATTATTAGTGACCAGTAACCATTTTCTCTTCGACCCAATAACCTCCTAATACACTTACGGTAATACAGCATTTTAGGGTGCATGCCTAGTCTCTAGTCTCCTACTGATCGAAAAAAGCAACTTATTGCAGTTTAATTGCATTTGTGAAGAATTAACTGTTATGATGTTATTATTTTAAAATTTTAAAACCAAGTAATGTTATAAGTGTTTATTTTAAGTTAACCTCAAAGCTTGTAATCCATTGTATCAATAGAATTTTAAATTTCGGTCTTGTTAAATGATATAATTAAGATAGATTTAATGTAATCTAAAAGATTTATTAATTATAATAAAAGTTTATTATTCATTACATACAAATTTTTTAATAAAAATCAATTAATGTAAAAATATAGAACATACTGTATTTTAAAATTTATTACAGTTTTATTAGTTCTAATAACTTGGTTTCTTCTTCAGTCACTCAAAGAACAAGAACCATTAAAAACTCTAGTTTAACCAGCAAATTTCATAAAGTAAAAAATAATGCTCTACTAAATTACTGCAAAGTTTGTTTATTAAGCTGTTTGTAGTAATCATAAAATGCTAACTACATGTAAATAATTTAATTTACATGATAATCTTAAAGTAATAATTTTTTTAGAACTCCCAATAACGTTTAAAACCTAAAAAAACTATATTTTAAAAAAAATTATTTAGATAAAAAATGTTTTTAATATCTCAATGTTTAATTTCTGTCATTTTTTGTCAATTTCTGTCATTTTAGGTCGCCACTACAACAGATGACTAGCAATTCTCAATGACAACATTTTTGCTGTGTAATTTAGCAGTTGCAAAATTATGTCGCATCCTCTTGTATCATTATCAAAGCAATCAAATTGCTAATTAACGTTATTTGTCTATATTTCATTAATAGTTTTTTTTTTATTTAAATTGTTCAAATGTTGCCATTGTTGCACAGCAAGCACCATATTGTATTAGCAGTTAACATGAATTTATATTAATTTGACCTCTTTTAAATTAAAGGAAACAATTATCGGGTCAACTTTTTTATTATTGTAAAAATTGATTATTAAATCTAAAAAAGAATATTTAAGGATACAAATAAAATAACCGTATAGTTGTATCAAACTAAAAAAAACGTTTTTCCTCTATGAAAAATAAATGATTTTTTTACAGTTCAGAATTTGGTTTATGTTTTAAAATTTAATAATAAGCCAAATAAATAATAAATAAAAAATGGAAAGTGTCAAGATAAAAACATTTTGAGGTATTGTAACTTAGTATTGCTGTAGATATTTGCATTAACAGTTACCGGAATTTGATAATGTTACTTCTTTGAATTTATTTCAAAATGCAGTATTGAATTTCCCCAATAAAAATGTGGAGGGCATTGCACGAATATTAGTCTATTGTCGTCCATTTCAAACTAAATTAAGAGTTGTAATATTGCTTAATTTAATTACGTTCAAGTTAGCTAAAAATGCTGTATAATATTTCCGTTTATAGTTTAAATACTATTGTTGCATAATTTATATTAATCAGCTTTTTGTGTGGCATTTCCGATTAGAATTGTAATTCATCCAAGAGTGTTAACAAGATTAATATCACTACAGGTTAAAACTTCAAAAGATAACTTAATATAATTAAAAACACTACGGTATCAGATACTTCTGATAAACAATTGTGGAAAATTTGCACATTTTTACAATAAGCTGTTGGTTTTATCAAAACCAGTATTTATTAAATTTTTTTCGTATGAAATTATGGAGTGAAATTAACATTTGCGTAAAAGCAAATTTAAATAATATTTTTTATTAAGCTATAATAAATGATGTGCTATGCAAAACTTGACGTCCATCAGCAATTCTTAGTATTAAAGTTAGATTTAAAAAAATGCTTACAATGTTTAAAAAACAAAAAGACATTTTTTTTTCTTAAAAGATACAATCGTTTGACAACTTATTGCTAAATTTTTAAACAATTAAAAATTAGTTGTTTTAGCTATTTTAAAAACACTATAAGATTAGAGTCAAGATTATATATAAGGGTACTTAAATTTGTTGATAACTAAATTAACTTATATTAATTTAACAAATCAATAAATAAAATCGGTATATAATTGGGTTACAGAAACTATTTTAAAACAATTTAAAAGTGTAAGCATTTGTTTAATTTATTTTTACATCTAAATTGAAATTGGTTTTCCTCATGACAAAAAAGAAACTTAACAAATTGTCATTGGGACTGTTAAAATTATGCCTCGTTTCTTTATTAATCATATAAAGAACAATGTTCCAATCTATAAAATCATTCGGTCGGTTTATCTCTTTGTCAAAAGTAAGCCGATTGACAACTTTGGTAAAATTTTGATGAGTACTTATCTCACAAATTAATAGTGTTTATACAAAAGTACATTAACACTATTATAAATACGTCACATCATAAATACTGTACACGTTAAAACGATATCAAACAAGCCAAATTTTTACATTAATTTAAAAATGCTAAAATATTCACACTCAAAATATGAAATCAAATAACATTAATTTGCAGGTAATTACCAATTTTTTTTGGTAATTTAATCTAAATTATTCATACGTGATCAATTATATTTATTATTACCGGTATTTAAAGCCATTATAATTTTGATTTTTAGAAAACAATTTAAATAAAATTATTGTTAAATTTGACGTCATTTTGTATTTAAAATTCGAAAGTTGTATGTTTTTTAATTAATGATTTTTTTAAGTGTCTATTGTGCTATAGTTTGTTTTGTAATTTTGAAATAAACTAATAAAAAACCCATGTTTTCTCATAATTCGAAACTCCTCCTTTTGTAGTCAATAAAAAAAACCAATGTTAATACGATAACAAAAAAGCATTGTAGCGCAACACCATAATATGAAGAACTTATTTGCACCACCTACTTCAAATGTTTTTCACATTTAAGAAAGAAAAAAATAAAACACTATTTGACCATAATATTAGACATACACGAGAGTTTAAGAGAGCAATGGAAATGTGTCTAATAAATTGAGCAGAGTGGCCAGAGGGCTAAGCAAATTCTCCTCCTCCCATTTTCCATCCTCATAGTCACTCTTGTTTGACCGATGCAAAGTTAACCAATCAAAACGCTCTGATCCGACGTGGTCCACGTTTTTACAGTCTGAAAAACTGAGACGTCTTTTAATATTAATCTGACTGCTGTTCAGCTAACTTTACATTTCGGGGTTTTCGGTTTAGAGGGGAAAGTCAAGACCGTTTTAGTTTGCCCATCCCTCTGGAGTCTCCACACTGCCTGTGAACATTTTCTGAAGCAACTCAAATTTACCTGAAAATAATAAGGGGAATAACTTTGGGAGATACTCACATTTTGGCTGCTGGAAACAGATTGGGAAAATAATTCTTTGGATCATAGTTGCTCCATTAATTTGATTGGCAAAAGAAAAAAATAAACATGGATCTAGTCAGCTTGGCTGAACGTGGTTTCGAGTATGTCAATGAAAGTTATGAGTGGACTTGGAAATTTGTTGGTAAGTTTGTTTTATCATATAATTTTCTTATTTACTACCTGAGCACCATAATCAGTTATCTCATTAAAACTTTCCAAAATTAATTTCCGTTTTCAGAAATATTAGTAGCCAAATTAGAATAAAATAGTTGGCGTCCTAAATTTCAAGTTTTATCACAAAAAAACTAAATTTAAATTTTGTGTCCTAAAAGCCAAATTTTTTAAAATAAAATTAAGTAAATAAAAGCTCAAACTTGTATCTTTAAAAAAACTAATTTTGTAAATAAAAACTGAATTGAGTCATTTTTATTTTTCAGTTTTACATTCAATTTTAATTTAATTAATGCTTAACAAACTATATTGTGTTTCAGAATATTTTTATATCTTGTCCGGTTGACTAAAACAATTTTTTCTTTTAATCTTTATTTGTTTGGGTCACCGTTTATGTAGGGCACAGTCACTTTACATTTACTGTTAATTTTTTTTTGGTAATTGGTTTTTTTTTTCTGCTTTGACGCTGTGTAATTACTTCCTTTATTGAACTGAACTTATTAAATATTTGGCGACGCTGAAGGCTTTGCTGGTGTCACCAGTATGTGAAAATTTCAGATAAACGAGTTAAAAACTTAGAAAGTAGCTCTGGAGACTTGAGTTGTTAAAACATCTTTTTTCGACAATTGACATGTGTAATAAAATCTTGTGTAATTGTGTGCCACGTCTACAAGAGAACAAAAACTTTCAGAACTTTGACACACATTCAATTTTGGCTAAAACATTCAAATAAATATAAAAAACCAATAAGAAAGTAACAAGTTTCTTAATACTTTCTAATCTTGATATATGAATGCTTATTTATGCAGATAAATATAAAATAATTTTCCACTTAATTATTTTTTTTCCAAGAATTAGAACCCCTCAGCAAATATATTTTCAAGACTTTAATCGTCATCTTCTTTAAAGTGTGTCAAATTTTGTTTTCTAAAAACGCAACTGGATAATTAATATTCAGTGAGTGTTGCTGAAGTTTTTTTTGTTGTTGTTGTTGTCCATGAAGTCCACTCTCTCAGCAACAACTGCATTCTTGAGTCATTATTTATGATAGGCTCTTTATTCAGAGCCAGACCGAGAGGTTTGCGAGGCCTCAAAATAAGAAAAGATTTTGGTGAACCCCAAAATATTTACAAATAAACATTTCTTTAATCGAAAATTCGTATTCAATAATTATTATTTGAAATAGTTATACTATAAAAATTTATAGTAATCATTTTTTAGCTAACATTTTGAACTGAAAGAACGAAGCCTCTATATCAGGCCCAAAATAAGTTACGACTGATCCAGTCCTGTCAATGTTTTTTAGCCAAGTTAGCTAACTGTTTACGTTATATGATGACCAAAGGCTATGGAATAGTGAAAGGTGTTTCACCTTTTTTACAGTGTGTGAGTGGAGATTATTCAGGTTAGCAATCTCACTGCAATCAAGTTTTAGATTTCAATAAGAAAGAGAGGGTAATTCTGAAAAATTCTTATTAAAGAAAAAAAAACTAAGGTAATTAAGAAACAACTTACATATGAAGTTTAGTAAGACTAACAGATTAAAAAAAAAAGTTATTGTAAATGAAAACTAATTTTTTTTGTACTTATTAATTTCGAAAAAAAAAAGAATCTTGTTTAATATTCCTTTGAGAAAGTTTTTATGCAATTTAAAGGTTATTTACATTTGCACGCATTAATTTTTGACATGAGAATCTTTCTTTTCAGCGTTGATAGGCCATTACCAGCACCTACAGTATATCAATGCTAATAACAAGCTCTCAGCCAAGTAAAAAACAAGAAAATGAACTTCTAAACTATATAATCAATCAACTCATAACAATGACAACCATTGATTGAATTTAATTATAATTAGTTTTTTACTTTCTAAACAATAATGACATTGATAAAATCGTTTGTAATGAATTTCTTAAAAAAAATGACATTGATAAGCTACAGTATTAAACATAACTTAATATGCAAATGTACTCAATAATTATTACATACTTAAAATTTAATATTACACCTAGTAGTACAGTATCTACTAGTATGCATTAATTATCATATGAATAATGCAGATAGATCATACGATATAAGAATATTTACATAATTATATATGGTAGCAATAAAAAAACGGTAAAATATTGCATAAATTACCATATATATTTTTCTAATTTCTTCATTGCCATTATTATAAGATATGTAGTAACTTACTATACTGTATACTGTAGTTATTTAGTTCTGAAGTCGCTTTGATTTTTTTTATGAAACAAATTTTTTTGTTGTTATCTTTAGTTAGCCTTTAATTACAACATTTTTTTGTTGTTAAAAATTAGCAGTTTTTCTACCAGGAAGCATTTTTTATATTAAAAGTCATGCTACGTTTACTTTGTGTTCAAATTACCCATGTTGAACATGTAACTGTAATAATAAAGCAATGGGAGGAGAACCACTTTAGTTTTGCATTTCCATGATTACGTTATCGAAAAGCTAGATCATTAAAATGTGGAAGATAACCTAGGAAATTAAAGTATTAAAAACACTATACAACAAAAATCTAAACAACGAATTAAAGTACAAGAATATCTAACAAAAATATTAAATACATTAATTAATCAATAAAGAAATTACTGAAAATTGTATAAAACTTTGACCTAATTATATTTCAATTCATTGATGAACATTATTTTATGAGTGGACTGAGGAATTTACGACTTTTTTGTACAATTCGATTGGTGTCAAAAGTTTAGTACTAAATTCCATAATAAAAATTGTTTATTAAAAAATATTTTAAATATACGATACCGGTATTTTAAGTTTAGAAGTTACCGCTAAATTATGAATTCAAGAATAATAAAGCTGTAAAATACAAGCTAAGAGTGGCGAATAATAATTACAGTATTGTCAATGTATTTTTTTCACTTATGATTATAACAAAAAAAATACATTGACAATCATCACAATCCCTATTCACACTGCTAGTTTGTATTTTACAGCTTTATTATTTTCGTTTTCTTTCTTATGGTCAGTAAATTGTAGTTCACGGTCGCACAATGACCTTACTGTAAAAACTCAAACACAGCCAGATTACCCCACTTTATAATATGTACAGCTAATTTATGTGCATACGTAAAATTACGTAGACGTGGACTGGTTCATCACTTGAAGGAAGATCCTCAGATTAAAAACATGTATTTTACCGTTAATATACGAGTTAGAAGTCGCAATAATTATTTCAGATATCATAAATTAAAACTTTGAACATAAAATAATGTATAGAGCTTAGTAAAAAATTAAAATATACAAGCATTGATGTTCATAAAAGTGGAAAACCCCGTAAAACTGATCTGTAGTCTACTGAAGTTGTTCAATGCAAGTAAAAATATAGTTTAAATGGCCATTTAGATTTGAAATACTTAGCTAAACATTACAAATTTTATTAAATGGCGTGACATTGAGAAAAACTCTAAGTCGCTTAAATTAGTGTAAATATTTTTTTTTAAAAACGTTTTTCAAAGGTGATGATAAATAAATAGAAATTTAAATGCTGTTTACATTGTAAAATCTTAAATTTAAATTGGAGTTAGCCTTCAATTAGATTTATCATGACGAATGAACGCTGCAATTAAATTTCTAGCTAAAAATCAGATATTTTAAAAATAAAATCAATTTTAGTGCTGTAAATGTCACTTAGTATTAAACAGAAAAACAAATATCATTTAATTGCAATACGTTATACTTCAGTGTAACTAAATTTATTGGCTTTAAATTTAACTTAAACAAGAAAGCAAAATAACAAAAACAATACACTTACTGTATCATTGCACTAATCAATAATTAAATCGATTAAAGAAATATTTACCAGTAATTTAAAGATATTTAACAACACAGCATAAAGTTGTTTATCAACGGTATAAATTTATAGCATGTACAGTATTATAGTTATTACAACAAAACCAGACAAAACATCTACTTATAAATTGTTTATTTGTTAAATAGCCAAAATTATTTGACATTTATTTACCCTTTTTTTAGCCACTATTTACTATAAGTTAGTTTCAACTTTTAATATTAACGATACCTCATGTGGCTAAAACGATAAAACTTTATTCAGTAACTCAGTCGAAAACTGAGATAAAAAAATGGTGTTTAATCATGTTGGAGGTCGTTTTAAATGGTGTTCGTGTGCCTTAAAAATTATTTATGAAACCACATACAAAAGTTAAAATATATTTGTTAAAAAAAAAACTTGACTTACATAAAAGTAAGATACATTTTATTTTGCATTCTTGTTTGCAAACTATGAGATGTTGATTATGGTATTGTTATGAAGCATTTTGTTGTAACTTACTGTTTTTGCATACAGTTTGTTATTGTATTAATAATTTAAAATAGCACGTCAAGCAATATAGTAAAACACTTTCTAAATGAGCCTACCGTCATTGCATGCCCTACTTCAGTAGCGACAAGTTTTAAATTTAATATTTTTTTCTGTCAATGTTTTAAATAAAATTTTGGTTTTTTTTAGGCATTGTTACACCTAGATATATTTGTTACTCAGTTACCCAAAAAAAATTGCAATATTGTGGAATTATACTAGCAAATTTAATTACAGTATATCGAGGTCAAAACATCAAAATTAACCTTATATCCATGGCAAAATTTAGTTGTTTTTTTCTACAATAAAATTATTACAGTATTTGCATTTTCGAACTATGATAATATTTTATTAATTTAACTAAATGTTTTGTAACTTATTTTTTTAACTACTAATACAATATACAGTATATATTTTAGGTCAAAAAGACCACAAAAAAACAGTACATAATGAATGTCATAATAGCAACTTGTTCATATATTTTACTTGTAGGTCAGAATTTTAACTTCACATTCTGTAAATTAGTTGGAAATAATTGTTTTATTTATTTACTACTTTGAAATTATTAATTTAAAAAAATCGTCAAATTAAACCAGTAACTTTCATTAAAGTGGTCATTTAGTATTTTAATGCAATTACCGGGTGTCAGCCTACTTTAAACTTAAAACCGTTATAGATTTTTACTATACTTGGTCAAAGTTGCTCTAGGTTTCAATTACACGTTTAATTAATCGTCAGAATTTAAATGTACCTGATTTTAAACTAGGTAACTTTACACATTATACCGTATAAGAATGCCCTATAATCCTAGATTACACTATACAAATTTACTTTGGATTAAAATGGTAAAACTAATAAAAATTGATTTTTTAAATAAACTTAATCATTTAGCTTATCTAGTTATGAAGTCCCACTTTGACTATTATTATTTTTGAAATACATTAAAGGTTTTAATTTTTTCCATACTTTAAAAAAATGCAAGTTTAAATGCAGAAAACGTTCAATGCCAAATAAATGATAAAAAAGTGTTTAGAAATTAAAACTAATTTTAATTTTGTTTAATTATTTTCCTGGGTAGTTTTTCTGACGTTTATTTTTAACTAATTCAATATAAAACTAAATAAAAATATTTTAAAAAAAGATGCTAATTTGACCTTGAGTTAAAATGCTAGTAAATGTCACTCACAAAAGATGAATCGTCTTTCGAAGTTTACATTGTCAAAAAATTAAATTAAGGTGAAATGTTGTAGAAGGTCAATCGTTTTTATTACTTAAGAAGTTAATAGTGTATGTTTTATTAACTTAATTAATATTCTAGTCATTGTTAACTGTTTTTCGTTAACCCCTGATCTTTTTTTTTGTATTTTTTCTGTATAGATAAACGTACGGATGGAAGGCCGTTCATGCAGTCAGTGAAACCAATCATTGTCATGTTGTGTCTGTATTACAGCATGGTCTTCTTTGGGCCAAAAATTATGAGAAACCGAAGGCCATGGAAGCTCAAATGGGTCCTCATTATCTACAATGCTTTTATAACTATTTTAAACTTTTACATATTTGCTTTGGTAAGTTACATTCAAACAGTAAATCGTAAAACATTAAAAAATTATAACATTTGAACCAATAACCAAAGAACCATGACCAAAATAACATTTGATAAAGATTTTACTAAGTTTGACTTATATGGTAATACGACACCACATTCCAGTCAAATATAAAATAACTTTAACGCCAGTTTAAATAATTGTAATTTATCCAGGAACAAGGAGAAAAAAATAATTATGTTAAAAATTTTATCACTAGGTGTTTAATGGCATAGTTTAACTTATAAATGACGGCAAATAAAAAAATTTCCTTGACGTTGCCATCAATGCATAGCATCGTAAAACAAACATATTAAAATTGGCTTATAGGGAAGGGGGAAAATGTTCAAATGTCATGTTTAGATACACCATTGCGCAAACTTATCACCTAGTGTTAGATAATGTCAAATACTGTATAATAAAAACAATAATGTCAACTTGTTTAGAATGTTAGATCAGATTTCATCATTTATATTAGTATAATATAATCTGAAATATTAATATTGTTTATTTTTGTCTAATACAGTATCAATAATAATATTTATTCCATTTTTATTTTATAGTTGGCAATTGGTTCGTATAAAAGGCAATACAGTTGGTTTTGTCAGCCCCAGTCTGACTCGACTGACCCTGATGAAATGAAGGTAAATAAATAACAATTTAGTAATTAAATGCAAATTACCTACACGGAAAATTTCTACACTTACAATTAGCAACCTTATTTGCATTGACATAAATCAGCATTTAAAGTTAGTACTTTGGTTTGTCATCAGATAAAATGATTTTGGAATAATTCAACAACTCTTTTTTAAAAGGAATACAATATTAGTAGCTGTTTAAAATTAATTCAATTTTAAATTCAATGCTTTACTATTCCAACTGGTAATTTTCTAAATACAGTAGTTCAAACTTTTTTCGCTCCATTGCAAGAAAAACCAAGACAATTCTCAATTTAAACTAACAAAAATGTAGCCATTTTTCTTTATTGGATCATTTTTAGTCTTGTTTAATCATTAGCAATGTCAAAAACAATTACCCGGTATACAGTATTCCACTCCTATTAATTTTTTTTTTTACAAAATACTTCATTGAAAATTATTGCCTTAAAGTTATGAAATTTTCCATGCAATGTCAATGCTATTATTTCAACACCAATTGAGCTTTTTAATTCATTCAACCGAGGATTATGTAGCACAGCAACCTCAAACGTTTTTTTAGATCAAAAGTAGTTTGTCAAGTTAATGTAAAAAACCATATTACTATGATTTTCATAAAATTGGCAATTGACTTTTTCGTATTATGTGAAACGTATTCACTATAAGCTGCAATGTATTAAATGTTTTATTTATTTGTTTTTGCAGATAGTCAATGCATTGTATATTTACTTTACTTCAAAATACATTGAATTTCTTGACACATTCTTCTTCATTGTCCGCAAGAAAAATAACCAATTGAGCTTCTTGCACGTTTACCATCATTCCACTATGTTTTTCTTCTGGTGGCTCGGTAGCCGATGGGTGCCAAGTGGATCAGGTAAGATACTAAATATCATCATTAATAAAAATTATATTTTTTAAAAATCAACAGTCAATGAGTGTTGAAGTTTTTATGAAATCACCTTCCACATTTCATATAAAAAAAGAATTGTAATTATTTATTGCGCTCAATAGCGTGTAACATAAAATATTAGTTGTTTATTTACTTTTATATTAATTATTTTATAAACTTAAAAAACCATTTGAAATTTGTAAAGTTATTACTTAACTTCATGTACATAACTTAGTTTTAGTAAATGAGAAAAATGGCCAATGGCATTTCTCCTTGAATACAAACTAAAAGTTTGGTAAAAGTAAACAACTCTTTGAAGATATTGCTTAACATTTTTCCTTGCAAGCGATTCAATATGAATTTCAATCAGTTTTTTATGCACTGTAACATTGAACGTAAAAAATCTAGCAATTCTCTTATTAAAATTCGCCATTGGCAAAGGCACAAGAACACGCTCAGTGGATTTACACTTTTTGACCAATATTCAACTCAATGCCAAACCATGCTTTTGGCGAGTTACTCGTATTAATTAGACAGTATGACGTAAGTTACATTGAAATACTTAGTCAGTTTAATTTAGTGTTAAAACTTAAAAAAAAAAGTAAAATCGTTTCTTCTAAACTTGAATAACTTTATTACAATTCTAAAACACACTTACAAAGTAAATTCTACCTTGGAAAAGTCTTTTTATTTATTTTACCCTAATTATAAATAAAAAATAATGCATGGTGAATTAGGACACTGCATTTACAGTGTCAATAAAGAAACCAGACTAAATTTTACCAGTTCTAATAGTAAGTTTGTCCCATTTTTTGTCGCAAAAATAGAAGTTTAATTAATAATTAAAACCTTTGCATTTAAACCTTCGTTTCAAGTAATAATGAAGATTAAGATTATATAACCAAACTAGTTTTCAAACTTAAGTCAACATCAATTTGTTGATTTTTAATTTGTTTTTCATCTTATTTATAGCTTTCCTTGGACCAATGATCAACGCATTTATCCACGTTCTTATGTATTCCTACTATGGCCTTTCAGCTTTAGGACCAGAAGTGAGGAAATATCTATGGTGGAAGCAGTATCTAACAATTATTCAATTGGTTAGTTCAAATATAATAATTATAAGCAGTTAATTATTGGCATAAACAAAGTTGTTTATCATGAAATATTACGTCGTGAAACGGCAATAATTTCTCACAAATAAACAACTTATTTCGTAAATTACCAACTTCTAAATACACGTCATGTTATGTCAGAAGAAAAAAAAATTAGAAAAATGTAAATAGTTGATAAGGAATTAATTTCTACTTTTGTTTTTAGGTGCAATTTACTGGTGGCCTAGTTTTAGGAATAAATGCAATTCTGACTGGCTGTACTTTCACCAGATGGATGCAATACTTATTAGTTTTTTACATGTTATCTTTTATGGTTTTGTTCGGAAATTTCTACAGAAACGCTTACAAACATGGATTGGTAATTATATTTTTTTTATGAATTAAAACGACCATAAACTAGATATTACTAAAACCACTCAACCTAGTTTTTCAAATTTTTTAATTGAAAATTAGTTAATTTGACCAATAAAGTTTCTAGTTGTTAGTCGTGCTTATTCCCACTTCTAGTTTTTAAATCGTTTTGACTAACTTTTATGGTTTTTTAGCGTGCTGCTTATCGTATGGAGATGAAGAAACGACAATTGGTTATCACATCAAACGGTGAAACTAAAGTAGAAGCTGTTGCCAATGGCCACAAGCCTGCTCATCAAAATGGACATGTTATCTCGGCCAATGGAGATGGTCTACGTGCCCGAGGAAAATCAGCAGTTTCTACCATTTCTAACGGATTTTTATCCGAAGCTGCCGAAGAGGCAGTCAATATAGCCAAACACGGAAGTAGTTGAGACTAATCACCAAATTTTTAATGGGTCCATTTGGTCCATTTCACGTTTAATTATGTATTATTTTCCTCCTTGTTAATGTATTTTTTTTTTCAAATGAGAAACACTTCAATGGCCACTTAGATTAAAAGATTAAGAAGAAAAAAATAAGAAAAATAAATTAAGAAAATATGCAATTGTTCATTCACTTTGATTAAAAAGTGCAGATAACAATTCAATTAAGTTTTATTTTTTTTATTTTTTTTTTCTTTAAAAATTATTTGGTGTAAATATGCAATTGTTGAATTTCCAAAAGAAATGTAAATTAATTCAAATTTCGATTTAACTATAAAAAAATTTCTTACTGAAAGGTTTAAAATATTTATCTCTAACATTATATTGTGTAATTGAAAAATGACCAATGTGATCGTGAATATGAAAAATACAGCATAAGATTAGCTACAAATTTCCATTACCATTTACCATCCCCATAAGATTAGCTAGGAATGACAAAAATAAAAACATTTTTATTTGAAGTAATTTTAAAATTTAAATTGTTAATAATAAAAGTTAAATAATGAGTGTGCATGAAATAAATGCACCCCAATACTCAACAAAAATTCCCATACCAGTACATTATTTTTAAACTCTTGAAGAAGCACAAAATACATTTATAATCTTAAGAAATTTGCTAAAACGCCAACATTCAAAATGTTTTGAAGAAACTAAAATTGTAAAACTTTGTCAAAAGTTCATAACATAAAATTATTTTAGATGTAAAACAATTCTATTTTAAGACCCAATTGATATTTAATCTCAATCATAAATATCTTCGATTAAAATTTTATTTAAGTTTAAATAAAACTGTATTTACCAAATATTTGTCATTTAAGCTTATATGACGACGTTATAAGAGCTGTATTTAATATTTACCGTTTGTATTGATTTTAAAATAATTGATGGTCAGAACTGAAACTACCTGTATTTATTTTTGGGTTGGGACCAATTGCGAATCTACAATGTTTTCCTTTGAGTTTTGATCAAGGGGAAAACTCGGGTTAAAAAATCTCACTGTCTTAATTTGTTTTTTATTATTATTTCAGTTTGTTTTTTTTTATTTGTAACTTAATTGTTAATGCCAATAATTATTGTTCTTGAGAGAAAAAACTAATTAAAACATTTCTTAAATATTTACATTATCAACTTATTTTTCTCTAATAATAAAAAAAAAATCGTTTTATTATACAGTACGGTGTATGGAACTAGCATAACATAAAAATCTAAACAATGTCAATTTGATGCACTTGGGAGACAGAATTTTGGTCTACAATACAGTATATCACATACTGTATATTCATAACTAAATATGCTAATTAAATGAAGTGAAATTTTCTATCATATGGCAGTAACCGGAGTAACCACTACTTTTTTAGTTTCCAAGATACAAATCAATAAAAGATGTACTAAATGTATTATTAAAAATTTAATAGTAATCTTACCGGTACCAGTTGTTTCCGGAGACCCTAATGTCAACACATAACCGCACACAGTATATTGACGAGGATTTCAACTTCCAAGTACCAAGAGCCCATGAGCCAACAATGGAATAATTGTTAATGATTATACAGTATCATACAAGTACAATGCTAGTGGATTAAAGTTCACTTTTACGCTATTATTTTATTGTTCAAAGTTAAGTAAACACAAAAAAAAAACTTTCTTACTTTCCAGAAACGTTTATTCGTTGAATTCAAAGTATTACAGTATTATACCGTACACTGACAATTCTGTTCGGTAATTAAAAACAAAATTTATTAGCGCTATTGATAATGCTGTTATTCCTCCAACACATTTTAATAATAGCCAATATATTTTAAAAACTTTTCTCTTAATTTAAACAAAATTCATTGTAACAATATCGAAAATGATTAATGTTTATTTTACCGTACTTAACTGTATTTAAGTGAAATGGATAATAAATAAATCACATTGAACTTAACGATTAAATTAGTATATTAAGGCAGTGCGATGTACAGTATATTATAAGAAATCAAACTATACTTTGACATTATATGTTGTAAGAATTATGGTGTGTTTAAAATTTTATCAATCCATTTTCTGTAATGTGAGATTTTTACATAAGCACCTGGTCGATGAGGCAAACCACAACCATGTCCCCAAGAGCTTATACCAGCAAGAACCCAGCGTTGATTAGGTAGTTTAACCGCTAATGGACCGCCTGAATCGCCCTTTAAAATATTTTTTAAAAAAATGACAAATTCATTTAAAATAAAAGTGTTAAAATTAATACTGTAAATTAGTATTTACTTCACAACTATCTCTTCCGCCATACCCAGCACAAATAAAAATGTCTGGTATGTTTTCTGAAATTCCAGATCTTCTATATTCTTGCTCACATTTGGATCCAGTGATAATTGGAATTTGAACTTCTCGAAGAATATCTGAAAGTGAGCCATCTAAGAATATTTAATTGAAAATTCAAAATATTAAAGAAAATGTTTTTAAATTTTGGTAAAAAAAATATACAGTACTAGAAGATATGCTTCCCCATCCGGTGGCGTATCCAACGTGGTTTACAAAATCATCATCGGTTGATGGCAGACAAATTGGGATTACGTTTTCCTGAAATCGAATTGGCTTAGTGAACTTCATCAGAGCCAAATCGTTTTCATATATCTTTGGGTTATATTTTGGATAGATTGATATTTGTTTAATTCCTCGCTCTACGTAGTCTATTTGCTGTAAAGTAGAGTTCATGTCCATTACGCCCATCCGTAGCACAAAATTCTTTAAAGAAACTCTTAAAAAAATCACAAATTAAAACCAAACCAAATTTAAAAAATAATTTAAAGTTTGTATCTTATATTTTAATTTGCTATTAAATAATTTAGTAATAAAATACTGTATTTGACAATGTGAATACTGTGTTGCATTTGTTGTCACAAACGCCTTTAGGACTTTCTATTTAATTGTATAATATAATTCAATAAAGAAACAAGGCTAAATAATCTCATCAGTTTTAATAACAGCTTGTCATTATTTTTTTATTTGCCATTCGAAAAAAAAAAAAATAAATAAAAATGAGAAGAAATCAATAAAATTCTACTGGCTATTTATCCTGGATTTTTTCCTTGCCTTGAGAAAATTTAAATTATCACTCGATATAATAATAGTATAGTATATTGAAATTCATGCTAATTTTATTCAATTTTTTAGTTTGTCAATACTAAAAATTTCAATAAAAAAATTCTAATATTAATAATAAGGTTACCCATCTACGCAGTGAGCCGCTGTCACCGCCCACTCTTCAGAAATCAACGCTGCTCCACATATGTGTTCATAACTACTCAAATTTCGTTTTCCAAGTGAGATCTAGTACAACTACAATTAAATTGTTTTTTTTTTTTAAATTAATTAAAAATATCGGCTTACCTGCCATGGCCATTTGGCATAATGAGCTTTTTTACCATTGGCAATTCG
Source organism: Helicorthomorpha holstii (assembly GCA_013389785.1). Taxonomy (NCBI): domain Eukaryota; kingdom Metazoa; phylum Arthropoda; class Diplopoda; order Polydesmida; family Paradoxosomatidae; genus Helicorthomorpha; species Helicorthomorpha holstii. The sequence goes on from JAAFCF010006596.1 coordinate 13,639,693, forward strand.
GCCGATTCGAGCTTCTTTATATAAGACTCGTCCACAAGCTAAAAAAAAAAAAAAACAATTATTTTAAATGATCAATATGTTCGCCTAAAGTTAGACGAATCAACAGATGATAAATTGTTATCATAAATAAAGTGTTTTAAAAAACAAATGGAAGCTACTAGTTTTAACGCAATTATATCAATTTACAGTTTCAAAATTATAAATCCTACAATAATTGTAACACTGTTAAAATGTAAATTGTTACACAAATTAAAATCCAAATAAAAGTTATTCGTTTTAACACTACTTAAAATAAATTTCATTATTTTGTCAGAAGCCACTAACTATTGGAAAACAGGTAAATTGGAACACTTTTGTCTCCTTGACATTGGCATGTCAAAATAATTTTCCATTTAGAAATTTAACAAGATTTCAAATTCAACCTATGCAACTTATGGCCTCAAAAACTTTATATGGTTGTACAGTATAAGTCTTGCTCAACATTAGGCTAATATTGCATTACTCACACTGGTTTAAAATGTTTAAAATAGTGGAATTCTAATTACCGTACCTTCATGATAATCCATGACATTTATCGTGCCTGATGACACAACTGCATTTTTATTAACTATGTAATTATAAAATTATTAATTTTTTATTTCTATTTGTAATTTTAAAAAAAAAAAAAGTATATACCGTTAACTTTATTAAGCGGCGGAGCTCCATCATTTAACTTCACAAATACGGTAAATAACACAATATGTAAGTACCAGAAAATTTGTTTACTGTTTTTGAAGATAATGAGCATCATTTGCGCTAAGTGGTAAAAATGATCAAATTCCAAAGTCAACCGCTTTCCACGGTTAAATACAGTATAAGGCAGTGTACACTGTACAGTACATAGCAATACAGTATACAAAGATCATAACTTACAGCATACTAATAGCTTTTTATACATAAATAAAATAAACAATGTATAGCAAATTATGAAATATATTACTATACCCACTATTGCATAAGTTTTTAGTGATCAATTACACTGCAAAAAAAATAAAATAAATATTTTTAAATTTCAATTAGATTTTAATTCACAAATGTGAATTCATGCTGTAGTAATATTAAGTTAATAATTACGTTTGCTAAAAATTTATTTGTTGTTTGAATATAACATAACTTTTGTTGTTTGAATATAAGTTTATTATCATTATTTATAGCTGCTGCTGTATATACCGTATAATAAAAACTGTAACATAAGTTATTTACAGTACATAGCCATTGCAAATAAATTTTAAAAAAAAAACATTAATCTAATGTAAGTTATGACTATCATACTCAGAACGTGAAGTGCCCAGATCAGTATAAAGTATATGTTTACCGGTATTAGAAATCTATGCCATGTCAGAATAAGCAGGCATTTGGTCATTTTTGTGTCACTTGGACCATTTTATCCGGAAGGGTTATGATATTGTTAATTGAGCTAAAGTGTAATATTTATTTATCGTGTGTGGTGTTAATTATCATATGCCCTTACACTGAGAATGCAGTAACTTCTTATTTAAAAAAGTAGTACCGGTAGTTAAAATAAATTTCGCAGGTTATTTTTATTTACGAGAGATATTGTTGGCACGATTATTCCCCAGACACGTTTTAATAAACCTCCTACAGCAAAATATATATCTTGTTTTCTTTTATTGATTTAAATAAAATTCATTAAAAAATGCAAATTTGGTAAGTTGCTAGCAGCCAAATTATTATAACAGCATAACAAATGTTGATTCACAATCGACACATTGACTGTACATTCACATACTGTATAAATACAGTTGGGAATAAAAAGGATGACATTAAGAAATATTTAATAAATAAAATATATCAAAATGAACTTGTTGTTGGTAGAAGTTGTTTTAAAGTAATATCAAAAAATGATATGATTAAATTTATGATATGAGATCAGATGAAGATAATACGTTTACAATCGCATAATTTCATCAATCCATGATCTAAAATGTGAGATTCTTGTATAAACACCAGGTTGATGAGGCAAAGCACAACCATATCCCCAGGACATGATACCAGCAACCATCCAGCGTTCATTCGGTTGCTTAACCACTAATGGACCGCCTGAATCACCCTAAAAATATTTAAATAAATTTACAAATACATTTAAGATATTAAAATTAATACTGTAATTTAATATTTACCTCACAACCATCTTTTCCGCCATTTTCATAACCAGCACAGAGAAAAATATCTGGTACGCTTATCAAATAACCAGCCTTTCTAAATTCTTGCTCACATTTTGTGTTGGTCATGATTGGAACTTCAACTTCTTGAAGAATCTTTGCAGGTGGACCTTCTTTAAAAATTAAAATATGGTATTAAATAAAATATTGATATACTGTATAAAGTAGAATTATGATAAAAATATACCAAAAAATTGTCTTCCCCAACCGGTGAAGTATCCAGTTTGATTTGCAAAATTATCTTCGGTTGAGGGCAAACAAATCGGAATTATGTTTTCCCGAAATGAAATGGGTTTAAAGAATTTCAACAGAGCTAAATCGTTTGCGAATGAATTCGGTTCAAATTTTGGATGGAGTATTACTTGATCAACTCTTCTTTCTATGCAGCATTTTGTATCGATACTGGGATCCTTCTTCAAATCGCCCATCCGTAACACAAGATCCTCAGCTGGCACTCTTAAAAGTTATAAAAATTCAGATATAGAATTTAAAATTAATGCATTATAAGACATGACATTTTAATAAGCTAAATGATTACAGTATTTGTAAAAAATATTTATTTCAATACTGAATATAAGTATGGGATTACCATATACAGTATTAGTAAGTGAGAACTGTACTATTTAGCATTAAAGTGTCAAAAATACCTTTAGGCCCTTTGCCTTTTGCTAGGGTCTTTAACTATCTTGCAAATTATCTTTATATTAGGGCTTAAGTTGTCAATTTTTGACAAAAATTTAATACTGTATACTAAAAAGATTTTTTAAAAAAATTCTTTTAACTTGGCACATGTGCAAAAGCAATTTCTTTTGACTTGATACATGAACAAAAACATTAACTAGGGTGAATAAACTCCCAGTAGATTAAACAATTGCTTTTTTTCATTTCTTATCTATTACTTAGTCTAACTGTCAGACTAATGAATAGAAAAGTACAGAAAATCAGAAAATACAGTACTTGGGGACACTTAAGATGAAAAGAGTAAGGCCAAGGTTACTGCAAAACCTTATACAGTACTTACTCTATTTAGTTCAAAGAACCTAATTACAATTAATTTTCGTTATTAATTTAAACCGGGTAATAGATACGAGACTAAATCTTATAGCAAATTTTCCCGTTATTTCTCGAAACAGAAAATAGAACCTTCATTTCAAAAAATCCCCCAGTACAGTATATTTGACTAAATCGTATGTTAAGTTTATTTATTTTTCTTAATTTATTATGTATTAAAAATGAACTCACTTTTCTACACAATGAGCAGCTGTCATTGCCCAATTTTTAGAAATCAAAGTGGCTCCACACATGTGCACATAACGTCTCCATTTATTTTGTCTAAGTGATATCTAGTACATTACATTTATATTACAATAAGAATCACAACAGCAAATATTACATTTCATATTAACTTATAATGACTTACCTGCCATGGCCATTCAGCATACCCGGCTTGTTGACCATTAACAATTCGACCGGTTGGTTTCTCTTTTTTCAAAACTCGTCCACAAGCTAAAAAAAAAACAATTTTAAATTGTTCTGTTAATTGATAATTAATATTTTATTAAATTATGTAAAAAAATTAACCGGAGTATAACAACTACCAAGCTGTTACTGTATTTACTCGGTAAATTTTAATAACTTCCTTCTACTGTAACTCTTAATACTACAGTGCATTATAAAAGCATTTTATAAAGCAATTTAAAAAAAAACAAATGATATTGGTAGCTATTATAAATAATACACACACAGTATGTCAGTGTGAACGTTCTTAGATATGCATCCGTGAATTATGGTAACACCATTTAAACCATTTAAAAGAAAGATAGTTGACATTTTTTTTGTGTTTTTAAATCCGAGACACTGTTACCTACTTATTCATTTGCTTTAAAATTAATTTTCAGGGTCAGAAACCACCGTGTTGACATTACCATGGAGCCAGTCTAACTTAGCGTTATACTGGCACTGTATTACGTGTTATAAATACTTTTTTATTTATTTATTTATTAATAACTCCAGCAGAAAAAAAAAAATCACTTTACCTTCTTGATAATCCATGGCAGATAATATTGTTGGTGTTAATTCAGTGATGATTGCATTCTCGGTTATATCATAGGTGTTTGTGGTTGTCGACTGACCATTCGTGATCGTCTCTGTCAATTTAACATCTGGCGATGATGTTGACGTTGTCGATAAATGTGTATTATTTGTTTGAGAAGAATTATTAGAGCCTGATGATGAAACTGTGCCATTATTACCCGGTAAAAGGCAACAACTTCCAAAATAAAATCGATCGACGCAAGTTCCTAAGTGACGTCCACTGCTAAGTATACAATTCCAAGTAAACATACAAACACCTTCAAAATTCCCGTCTTTACTCCTACACGCTAAATTCTTAATTGAATCATTTTTAACTGTAAAATAAAAAACAAACAAATAAATAAATACAATTACTGTTCTCTTTTGTTAATTTCTAAGAAAATGTGAATTTATTTACCGATCGTTTTATTTGGTTGTGGAGCTCCATCACTTAATTCCAGAAGCACGATAAATATCACAGTTAAATAAAAGCAAAGTTTAATTTGTTTACCGCTTGTCAACATTGTCAGCATTATTTCCGGTAAAATAATCAAAATATCAATTGCAAAATAAAACACTTTTTATAATTAAATAGTAGCAGTGATCACTATCACGACATGAAGAGTAGTTAAACAAACCGTTTTAGTTTCACAACATTTTACAGTATGTACTGTAATATATATAGCGGTACCGTATTTATACGGCCGATGAACGTAACGGGAATTAGCGGTCGTTAATACCCAGTTTGTCTCTTTAAAAAAAATGCAATGCTCCTGTCGACTCTCTTTTTACCCGACAAATGAAGAAATCCAGATGTGGTTGGACTACTGACACATTAGAAGTACTGTATATACTGTACTAAAAAAATTGCTTTCTTTTTGTTTGAACTTGCAGCTTCTCCAACCACCCCAACTCAGATAATCCCTTTTGTCTTCTCCCACTTCTTCTCACCTTGCCCTCAAATTTCAGCTTATACTGTAGGTGTGCTTGGCAAAACGAGTGATTCACTAGCTACAGTAATTAGTAGTTTTTTTTTTAAATAAAGATTGTGTGGTTTATTGTTAAGTTTCGGTCAGATGAGCTATATTTGTTAACTTGAAGTTGAACTACATTCATTGTTGAAACCGAATTTAAAAGGAAGTTATCATCTGTGGTAGCTGTCAACAACAATTCATTCAGGATTTTTAATGCTATTAATTGTAAAGCTAGCAATTGACTTACTTAATGATAAAACTCTTCCGGAATACTGTATTAATAATTTGTATTATTTTTATACACTAAATTAAAATTACAGTAAATACTAATCAAATAACTTACACAGTGCTTGTTATACAATTAATAAAGATCTAGATAAGTTTCATCTTTAATAATAACCAATAAAGGCTTTAATAATTAATTAAAAATACTTTTAAATAGTATTTTTAGTTTAAAAAAGTTTTCAAAACTTGACAATTAGGTTATCGTTCAATTAGGTACACGTTTTTAAACATACTGATAAGGCTAAAATGGGTTTAAAAGAGAATTATTAGCGATGTCTAGTACGGTACAATAGAAGTTAAATTTTGATTGATGTTTCTAGAGCAAAAGATCCCCAAAACTTTTGTTTGTTTTTATCCAAATGGGTTTTTTCTGCCATCGATATCGAGTTTTTAAACTCCTAAGCAATTTAAACGTCGGTCACTTAACACAGTGCTCCCCAACTTTTTTTTATCGCCGCGGACCGGTCAATACTTGATCAATATTGAAGAAAAACGATAAACGTTTGATAATTTTACCACCGCCTACTGATGGAAGGGACATTTGATTGTTTATATTTTTAGATCAGTGTTTCCCAACGTGAGACGTGGTGCAGTTACACCAAAAAATGAATGTAAAGTGATTTAACATTTTAATTCACTAAAACGCTAAATTAATCAAATGAAAATAATTTAAAGTTTCTTTGGTAAACCGGTACCATTTTATTCACAGACTGGAGATTTGAGACCAAAGACGTCACATATTAATTTTTAAAGCACTATTTTAAGTTTGTATGCATTTATACCGCAATTAATCTGTTACATTATGAATTGTGTGCTAAAATAATGTAAATGCACAAACGTAATGAGATTTTTATTTTCATAATCATACTATTACACCAATCTCTTAATTACACTGTATTATATTGGCAATAAATTAATGTAGAAATTGCCTTAGTCATTAATGAAGTTTTTCTCTTAGTGTAATTAAAACAGTTAATTTGGGGGTAAAAAATGCTATTAAACCCTACTTTAACCTCATGAAGTCGTTTAGTAAAGTTTAAGCCACTCTGACATGCTAATTAATACTGTGCGGTATAATTAAGTTAATTTAACGCAGCACATTAACAAAATCAAAAACAAACACTCAGGGCCGGCGCGACTTTTTGCGGGGCCGGGTTCAAAAATTGAAAAAAAAACATTTTTTTCTAAAATTTTCCTAAAAAAAATTTTTTTGTTCCTGAAATTCTTTTAAAAAAATTTTTTCTTAAAAAAAAAAAAACGTCATTTCGTAGACCGCGGGGCCTCTCCAAGCGCGGGGCCGGGTTCAGGGGAACCCTTGGAACACGCGTTGCGCCGGCCCTGCAAACACTAAAAAAACTAAGTTACATCTAAAAAAAAATTCCAACAACTTTAACGCTTTCTATTTTTTTATACTACACTTGCAGACAAATTTGACAATTAATTGATTAATGAAAAGTTATGTTGTGGTTATTGACACTTTTCTTTTGAAATATTTCGCAAACAGTTTAACGAAGGTATGTCGTCTTCTTGGAAAACTGGTGATTTTTGCTTTTAAATTCCAACAGATGTTGAAAATTATCTCATGTTGTTAACAAATGCAATTGGTATTGTATTTGAATGTGTGTAAACTAGTTTTCCACAAATCAGAGCAACGTGGGCGTAATCGTTGGGTGGTATTGCATTAAACCAAAAACGTTTTCAACCGTTATTATTATGCTTACACGTATATGATGATCCAACAAAAATGTACATAAACGCTTTTAACTTGTATCATGAAACTGTTTATGATTCTGAATAATGGATCAACACATCATCTACATTAGAATAATAATAAAAACTGCTGTAAAAAAATTCATTACGTTTGTAGAAATAAACCAAAGGTTGTTGACTCAATTGGCATCTCATATTTTCAGCTGTAGCGAACAATAACACACACTTAAAACCGAAACGCCGATGACCTAGAAAACAAAATATGCAATGGTCAAGGTAATTTCACCAGTGAAAGTTTTATGAACTTGAAAAACAAAAATTAAAAGCTTGTGAAACTGGTTTCATATACATAACAATAGATATAGCAAATTGCATTTTTCCTGAATAAAATTTGGCCACTTTGTACTGTAATTTGACATGCGGTCAAACAAAAATATTTGTCGCTTTAGCTACATTACTTGAACATTAGTTCGTTTAACTTCATTAGGCCATTAAATTACCATTTCACCGTGGTGGATGACCTCTGGGTCCCTCTTAAGTTATTTAAAGTATAGAAGCTCCAAGTAGATTTCTACATTAGAACACAGGTCTTGGTTTTTATAGTGCCAATAGAGAAACAAATAAATTCGACCAGTTTCACTGGTGATTTTTCTAGCTATCAGAAAAAAAAATGGTGACCCAGGACTTGATAACTGTACCCCGTTTTTATTTATTAGTTCTCTTTTCATGTTCCTAACGGTTTAAAATGAAAATTGTTACATATTGCATTTAATAACAACAAATTATTTTTGGCATGAGCCTTCATGTCACATAATTATTATGTGCGAGCGACGCTTTTTGTTATTATTATTATTAACGGATATTAAAATGATGATCGTCACGCATACTTGGTTTAGTGAATGTAGGTGAATTTTGAAAATAGTTTAGTTGAATAAGCGATCTCGCTGTTTAATAAGGATACAAATGAAAGTATACCGGTATTATATCCCTATTATAAGATCAACAGACGGTGAATGTAAATTTAATGTAAGAGCTGGAACTGGCGTTTGTGGTCATAATTTAATTTTAATAACTAGCTCAAGTAACTTTACATGTCAAACATATGCCACTCGCTAGTCTTTACTGTATACCTGTTTTAATACATTCCCAGTGAATTCATAGCATTATATTTGAATCTAATTGGTAATACCACATTCACTGCCGTTTTAAATTAGGTAGAAAATAGACTCGTATTATACTGTATTATTTATATAGGTGCTTTATTAAATGCTTTTGACTGGAGGTCGTTTTATGGAAGTATACTGTATGGCACTTCAATTTAATCATTTTGTTTACAAAATCATTTAAGGTAAACCTGAATTACAATAAATAAACTTTAACACAAGAGCTGAACTTAATGTAGACATGTATTACGTTGCCACAATAATTAACATAATAGAAAGTATCATATTTAATATCGAATTGAATATCTTGACACAAAAAAAAACTAAAAATAGTTGAATAGGAAGTTGTAAATAGTAATTAATATTTATAAAAACTATATTAAGCTTCTCTTAAAAAAAATTATTGAATAAATCAAAATTTTAGTTTCAAAAAGTTAAAAATAGTACTACTGTATAACTGACAAAATATTAATTTAATTTATTTTTCATTAATAATATTTAATATTCCAGTTTTTAACCATTTTTGTTTTGATAAGCGTTAATTGCAAAAGTGTTACTTCCTTTATCAATTTCAATACCGACATCTGCTTTTAATGAGGCCATATACACAATCAAAATTTATATAATAATCTTTACCTAAAATGGTTTCTCAATAAACCCCTATCTTTTTTTAATATTATAATGCGATAATTTATCCACAGTAAGTTATATAAAGCGGATGATGATAAAGTGGTGGAAGTACGCTTACCTATTCAATTAGGTTACATAAAATAAATAAGACAAGGAGATGAGTCGAAAAAAAAGAGGAACCGATAGGACACAAGAGCACATGTGCAATCGACAACCAAAACAAAATATAAAAAGAGTAAAAAACACAATCAATTATGTGTGCTAACACTGATTGCGGAAGTGTGTGCGGCAGTCGCTTTTGGTAAATTTACACAGGAAAGAAGATGAGTTAACACGTGTCCCAACAAAGCCATCACCCCTCACCGTAACTAATTTACATATAAAATCCAACACACGAACGCTAAATAAACTACAAAACCTAAAACTTACTGGCTTCCTTCAGGAATTTTGTACAATAATTAGCCCCTAAATAATTGATAAAAAAAATCTCCACATCTTAGGACAACATTTCCGCCAAACAATAACTAATACCGGACGGTCTCGTATAGTAGACACCGGTTTTTACAGTGTCAATAAAGAAATAGGACTAAATCTCATCAGTTGGAATGCCTATTTCTTCCACAGTAAAAATAAGTGCTAATAAAGAAACGAGAGAAAACTTATCTGATCAGTTATAATGTTATTGCAATAGACGTAGAAATGAAAATGTTTCAATTTAGAAAATCGTTCAGTATAGTTACATTGCCATATCAAAAATCTATTACAGATATTACCAACTCAATACCATTGGTTTTAAATCAACGTCATTAGTACCTTACGTTGAGATCTAGCCCTATAAAAATTCATTTAAATTAAAATAAACTACGAGTAGAATATTTTAATGTTCAATGAATATTTTCTAAGATACACGATTAATCATGACAAATAAATGATAGATTATTATACTAAATAGAGATTAATTTTGTTATCGTATTTTACAAGTTGTTTTATGCCCATTAGAAATTGCTATGTCAGATGTCAAATCGAATAACTTAAACTACGGTAACTATTCCTTAAAGATTATACAGTGACAAACACAATTCGATGTAGCAGATGGAAATAACAAATAAAAAGGTCTAAAGGTAAGTTATAACAGAGAATACACCGTCTTTTTTTCTATGGCATCAAGCACACGTACAAAAATACACAAGTACACGCACATACAGTGTAAGCAGTGGAGCGTGCGCCACACGCAATTGCCCCAACGCCCCCACCCCACTTACCCCCTACTGCATCCCAGCCACAACTCCATTAAGACCCCATGCATATTTTTTTCCACCTTACCGTTTTGTTGGCGAATAAAGAAGGGAGATTTTACGTCAGAACTTAATAGTGGGAGGGAGAAGGATGAACAAAATTGTGTTAAGCTCAATTATACCATTATTAATAAGAAAGGGGCAATATCAAACCGACAAAACGAACCAATGACAGAGCGCGACGTAATTCCAACGCTTTTATGTCGCCCTAACCCACGTTTACATGTATATACATTATATAAACACAGAAAAAAACCTTAACGTTTATATTATTATGTGCAAGACCACTTTCGCTATCGGTTTGATGAGTGCCATATAGTCTTTTTTTTTTAATGTAAACAATGTCCGACAGTTCCAGCTCCAGCGCGTCACCCTTGTCATCACCGGCACCGCCGCATCCTCTGCCGGAATTGAACGCTAAACGACCGCCTAAATCCATTAGCCGTTTATCGTTAACTTCATCACCGTTAGATGTGCATCTCACTGCAATTGATACAGTCAACAACTTTCACCGTCGACATACCGGTATTTCAATTCCATTGCCGTTTTTTGGGACTACCTCTGGACAATCGGGAACTAATTACACCCCGATATCAATTTTAACTGCGAGTTCAAATTCGGATAAGCTTGTTCCGCTGACAACTCCCAAATCAGCCACAAGCTTAGCCAGCACCACTACCACCACCGGACAAGATTTAACTACAAAGTGGATATGTCCAACGACAAATGATCGGTCAAGATGTCCACCTAAAATCCCAGCGGTTAGATTAACTGCCTCGGCTATTTTTAGACCTTTTGATAGTCATACTAGAACTGTTAGTCAGCAAGTTCAAAATACCAATGGACCTTTTAGAAGTATAGAAACAACAGCAGAAAGTGGACTTTTACCACCGTTTTCACACCTGGGATTTCAAGCATTTTGTAAGAACTTTCATATATTAAAATTTTATTATATTAATTTTTGCGAATTACCTAGTTAAATTAATATTAAGCTCTACAGTTAATCTTCTAAATTGATAAATCCTACACGATAAACAAGTTAGCTGTAACTAAAAGTAATGTAACTTAAATTAAAAGTAATGTAATAGAAACACCACTTTGATGCATATACATTGTTTAAAATCAGACTGACTTGGATAACTGATAACTTTATCTACTGTTTTTCTAAGTTTTTTTATTTCTTCCCTAACAACAACAACAAAAAAAGACAAATTGGCATTGGAATTGAGATGATGTTTTTCGTCTTTATTGGCTCTTTTGTTTAGTCACAACAAGAAACAAACAGGAAAATTGTCTATGGAACTTATAGGATTGTCTCGTTTTTGTATTGGAACTGTCAAAAACAATGTTCCAACTCAACTTTTAACTAACGTTTTAATCGCAATGGAAACAAATTGACAGTTAGACAACTTCAAATATATTTTGAAATTAAAAATTTGTTTCAATTAAACCCATAAATAATAGTGAATAATTTTTCTTAATTCAACGCTTATAAGGCAAAATAATATAAGCTTATTGATTTGCAATGGTGTTTTCAAACTTATAAAATCTCAAATATCTATTATTGTCAATTTATATTTCTGATTTGTGTAACAGTGGCTCGAAGACGCCGAAAAGAAAATCGCCAGCGCCGTCAAAGAACCACATTTACCACAGAACAAACTCTACGTTTAGAAATGGAATTTAATCGTAACGAATACATTAGTCGTCCTCGTAGATTTGAACTGGCCGACAGTCTTCAACTGACTGAAACTCAAATTAAGATCTGGTTTCAAAATCGAAGGGCCAAAGACAAACGCATTGAAAAAGCTCACATCGATCAACAATACAGGTAAATACCATCCAGAGTCACAATATAAAATTACGTTAAATGACAGTTATATTGCTATCATTATTGTTTTCACCTGCCTTTTACGTCATCACAATATAAATCAATAGCAACAATACTATCATGTATAAGTGCATACACGTTTTGTCTATTATTAATTCATAAATCGATTAAGGCAACGACTGAGAAAATAAACGCAATTCTAATTTCCGGATTTGCTATTTTTTTTTATCTGCCTGCAATTCATATTATTTGCACAAACACCTGCTCTGCATGTCTACTTTTCATTAAACATTAAACAATACAGTACAATATAAATGTTATAATTAAAATAATTTCAGGTGCATGGCCTTATCGACTTCTGGCCAACAAGCTTACTCAGTAGCTGCTGCAGCGGCGGCTGCTTCCTTTTGTGGTCTATGCTGTTACAAACCGGTTATGACATCGTTAACCAATGGATCAAATTACTAGTCTATATTATGTATATTAAAACTAATTTAATTGCGTTTGAATCGGTCATTTGAAAGAAGAGTTATCTCTAGTTTTTCAAATGCAAAAAAGTGGAGATGGCTCTCTTTTCCAAATTACTAATTCGTTTAAAAGTCAACAAACAATTAACGAGTGACGTGAAATTTCTCTAAGCTGTAGAGATGAACTGAAGAAAATAGCGATCAGAGTCAAATTTGAATATCAATAGACCCCTTGAACAATCAGCAGCATTGACTTTTGCAAATTCATTAACTACTTATTAAATGACTCAATTTTGCGACAAACATATGCGAACTACTGAAAATATCATCGATTTCGTGTCAAATATCCTAAACTAGTCACAAAAACGCTAAAATTAAAAAAATGTCCTTTTGAAATTCTAAGTACTGATCAGTTCATCTCTTGATACAAATCTAAAAGTTCCAGCAAAAAACAAATTGGAGAAAAAATCAAAAAAAAAAAAACTTAAAATTTGAATCGCTACAAATGTTATTTAACAAAATATAAAACTGCAATTTTTTTGTAATAAAAGTGCAATTAAAACAAAACTAAAAAGACATTTTGTAATGTTACTCAAATAGACCATTAACGTTTGTAAATTATTTCATTATTAATTTCATAGTGAACCAAAAAATGCAAATATTTATAAGTTATGTTACTAATAAAATTATGTTCAAAGCAAAATTTCTTATGATAATAAAAAAATTAATAGAAGAATATTATTGTTGATTGAATTGTTTCTTCTCGATTTCCAGATAGTCTTATTTGTTGTCCCATTCATTTAAGCCTTTAATGAAACTCATAACTTTACAGTAAATTCAATGTTAAATGTTAGACTTCAAACATAGGAAAACACCTTATTTGCTTACAAAATTCAAATGTAAATACATTCACATAAATGTATAACACAAAAGTCTTTTTTTCCATAACAGAAATGTCTTTAACTAAAACAGTAAACAACATTTAAAATTTGTGTTTACCACCAAATAAATGCAACACTATATTTATCTAACTGTTATATAAATATAATAAAAATGTTTTCAAAATTTCAAACAAATATTAGATTTCGCAAAAGAAAATATTTGAGATTTTATCGATGTGAAGCCCATGCAATTTTCAGTTGAATAAGCGTTAACAATAGTAAGAGTATTTATGCTTTTTATCATCAACATTCAATATACAGTACACACAAGTTAATATAAGCAGCTTTACTTTTCCTCTTAAAGATTACTTGCTAAATAAATATAAAGTCTTTTCAAACATTTTCTTTCTGGCGATTAATAACAACAGACTCGACTGTCTTTAATTGATGATGATTAATATAAGATAATAACACGCAATTAATTGACAATAATAATTATCTTGCATGAATGAAATCAAAAGATGTAAAGAGCACCGAGAAGACTAAAAGAAATATGCTGAAATGATTTTTATGCTGAGTTAGCTGCATATTAGACACTATCAAGTCCCACCTGTGACTTTTCCCAACAATTTCTCCCCCCTTTCATTTTTACCCATTTTTCCTTTACGAATTACGACTCTGCAAAACCCCCTACACACCCCAACTCTTCAACCCCTGCACACAACTTGGATTTCTTTCCAAATTCCCCTTCTAAACACTTTAATTCGATCACACAGATTAAATACAGAAAACAGATTGCGTATATAAGAGTACACGATAGGGCCTTTTGTGTAGAAAAATCAAAACTACACTATGTAAACTGTCCTCTAAGACTTTTGTTAAAAAGCAAAACGCTTTACAAATTACAAGTGATTGGATCAGTTCCTTTTATCTGAAAATCTTGCACAGGTTTACGGCTGACAATTCAATTATTGGGTATTAAGACGATGATCTATTCATCAACATTTTAATATTAATTAAGCATATTATTGCAGAGTAATCCCACTAATCAGTCACAGATCACCAAACAACTATAATAAATTAAAAGATTTTCTTCCTTCATTAAAACTTAAATTGCTACGATTACTAAAGAGAAACAGCCTAAAATTACAGAATTTAAAACAATATTATGTAATTTGATTTTAATCAAATGAATATTAATTTATTGTAATAATAAAATATGGCATTACAATTAGTCAAGTCGTATACCGAGTAATATTCTAAGTTAGAATCGATTATATTATCTAATAATGAATCGATCTGATATTTGTTGCCATGCGAAATAAGTGTTTCAGTTTAGAAAATCAACCGGTATACCCACCGCAATAAATTTCCTATCCTCAATTTTTTCTTATTAGAAAGTAACTAGCATATCGAAATACGATCAAATTTGGGAACAAATACGCAACGTTAACCGTTATTTCGATATTATTGTTAATGATCAAATGCAATAATATAGAAAGTATAAATACAGTATGATAAAATATCCATTGAAAATTATCATCCGTAATTGATGTGCTTATAATTTTATATGTATATAAAAATCTAAGGCAATTCAATGCATTGCATGTTACTGAAACCACACACGGCTGTTGCACCTGTCGCAACTTATTCAAATATCAAAAACATGAAGAAAAAAAAGAGTAAATATAATATAGAAAGGTCCTTTGTATGTATACACACAAAATCCGATTATGACAACATACAACTCGGTGTTTAATATCTATAGCAGTGCTGTTGTTTAGATTTTAAGTGAACTTTCATTTATTTTTTGTTGATGTTTGGGAAAATCGACATATGAACCAATTACACACCGATTTTTCTATTTTCCTCTCCTTTTTATATTCATTTTTAAAATAGGAGAAAAGATTGCCCTTGCTAATTTTCGATGAACATTTCAGGTGTGTAGAGGGGGAAGGTTAAAAGCCTATTATTAACACCCTTGCGAACAATTAAATTGTCATAAATGATATTTTATAAATAGTTCCGATTATACTACATGCCAATTACAATATGAATCTGTTCATAAACAAGAGATGAAGAATCACAAATCCAGGTGGAATTATTCCCACTTTTGTCTCATTCATAAATCCACTAACAGTAGCATCAACTCAGATAAATCGCCAAATTAGTCAATCTGCTTTTTACATTTTATTATAATAAACAATAAGCAAAACTTTTGCTCAAAAGTTATGAGGTCGCTTCGCTACGACAAAAACGGCAGAAATGCTTAACCCATGTCATGTAGAACTTAATACACGTCTTTAAAATATAGAAATGAAATAATATATTACAGACTCACGTAAACAATTACTTTCAACGTGAAAACTGACGCCCATCTCTTCTCTTAACTGGAACTGCTTTATATTTAATACTTTTATCCATTTTATGCCTTTTGCTATTAGCATCAGTATGACCGGCTAATCCACCTCCACGTTTTCGCGGTCGGTTTGCACCTTTACTACTGCTAACATCTGTAAACAGAAATCAACAATTAAAAAATTGGAAACTCAAATAACAAACAAGGAATTTTAAACTTACTAAAGCAACTCACAAAAGCAATGTAATTGCAGTAATAAATAAACAAAGTTTTTTCTTACCTAAGTTAACTGATGGTGGAACTTTGAAGCCGAATGAATGTGCTACTTTCACTAGATCTAACGTCTCAACGTCAAAAATCTGCTTTAAATGATGAGCTGAGTAGGATCTAACATAAGCTTTATAAGCTTCCTTCGCTGACAAGTGCAAACAGTAATTCTGAGTGATCAGTTTCTCCAACTAAAACGATCAAAATAACCAGCAATTAATGACTTCATCCAATAACCACTTACTATTACAACTTACCTGATTTTGAACATCAGCTACTTTAGCCCATGAGAATTCAAACTCTGTTAATGGAACTCTTGCTTGTTTGAGATATCTAATAAAGCCTAATTCTTCAGGTCTTAAAATAAGTAAAGCATTTCCTCTTCCATCTTCACCACGAGCTGTTCTCCCAACCCGATGAATGTATTCCTGTCATTTAAAAATTAAGTTATAAAGCAAATTAAATTTAAAGAAAAACCGCTGCTAACCCTTGGATCATCTGGAGGATCAAATTGAACGATCCAATCAACTGCTGGAATATCTAAACCACGAGCAGCAACATCAGTACATAATAAAATTCCCGTCTCTGCATTACAAAACTGGAAAAATGTTGTGGTACGTTTTGTTTGCTTTTGTTTTCCCTAAAAAATAGTAAACAATATTATTTAACATTGCCTTATCTATACACTTACGAAACTTTGTAAAAAGTTACTCACATGAATACTCATAACAGGTATATCGATATAATTAAGAAGTTCGTTATAATATTTGACTGCCATACAAGAACTGAAAAACACCATCACTTTCTTCTTTTTGTTTTTCTTCAAAAACGTAAACAGCAGCAAGAAACGTTTCTCTGATGGACATACCACATATCCCTTAATAAATACATTGCAACGTTAGAAATACCAATAATAGCAACACCTGTAACTTATAAGATATAGAACTTCAGTATACCTGCTCTAATCCTTCTACTGTAGCGCTTTCTTTATGTTCATCAACTGACACGACGATTGGCTGCTTTTTTAAAGCCACTTTGATTAAATCATCAGTTTTTCCTGTTAAAGTTGCACTGAACAATACAGTCTGTCGATTTTCTGTAACAAATAAAAACAACTTAGTAAAACTGCAATCAAATCACAAACACGATGTGAATTTACTTGGCAGAAGTTTCACAATTTGCTTCATCTCTTCTTCAAATCCAATATCTAAAATTCGATCTGCTTCGTCAATTATCAAACATTTCAAGTTTTTGAACATAAACTCGGGTGTATTCTACAGAACAAAAGATCAATTTGAAGTCAATTTGGCTTTAAGCTATTTCAAATTAAGCATAAATAGTAATACCTGCATATGATCTAGTAAACGTCCTGGCGTTGCAACTAAGATAGTAACTCCATTAGCTAATTTATCAGCTTCAGCTTTTCTGTTAGTTCCTCCCATCACTAAACCATACGTGTGATGATGATGTTTCAAAACATCCTTCAAAACTCCAAATGTTTGCATTGACAACTCTCTCGTTGGTGAAATTATAATGCAACCAGTACCTGCACAATGAACCCAAAAATTAGTTAAGCTGTACAAAAATTATAAAATAATAAAACATACCGTTTCTTGGCATAAACTGAATTGAATGCATTAACTGTACAGCAGGAATAAGGAACGCAAGTGTTTTTCCACTTCCAGTTTTTGCAGCACCAATCAAATCTCTGTTAATATAAATAACGTACAACAAGCTGTTTTAATCTGAATCTGTATGAATTTTATGCCACAAATGTTTTTACCTTCCTTCCAGTAAATGTGGGATTGATTGAGCTTGAATTTCAGTCATTTCGGTGAAACCCATGTCTTTAATTCCTTTTAGAGTTTGTTCACAAACTTTGTCTTCTAAAATTTTGAACGATTTGCTGGTCGAAACTTGCATACCCAGACTTGTTCCTGGGACTATTAATAATACATTGATCAATAATTTTACACATTACTTATCAAAACACTAAAACTTAAATCCAACTCACGTTGCTCAACTTCTTGGTTGTCATTACTTGAATTTTCTGCAGAAACGGTTTCAACGTTTTCACTAGAAACTGTAACCTTTTCTGGCACTATAAAATTATAGAAAAAAGCACATAATCAGCATATGTTACTATCTCAATATTAAGCATAAAATTATGCAGAAATCTAAACACGTATTTAAGAATGGCAGCGATGAACCACGTGGGGACTTTACCTTCGCTATTCTCATCATGTTTTTGTTTCTTCTTTTTTGTTCTCAATTCGTTGTTTTTTTTAACTTTACGCATTAAAACCTTCTCAGGTAACCCCATCTTTCAAATGAATTGATTAGCGATCAATAATTTAAGAAATATCCAAACTATCCAACACAGCAATGAAAATCAACTCGAGGAGCCTAGGGATACTTCAGAAAGTAAACCTAGCGGAAGAATTATTCACATAGAAATAGCTAGAAAACCCGTAGTAGGCGAATATGGCACGTCAACGCTGGCAAAACTACAATATAAACACACTGTATCGTATGGCACGCCGCCGCCATTAGAGAGCGTAATCAACATTTAAAGTTTATTTTAGTACAGTACTCATACTTGTAGTAAAATAATAAAATCGTGTAAAATGACAAAATGTATTGCACTCTTGAAAATTTGTAATAAATTTTCCAAGTTTTTAAAATACGGTCATTTTTATTACCGGTAATTAATTTTTTAAAATATTGTTTTGTCATGTTTTAATTATTATTAATATTACCGTATTGTAAATACCGGTACTTTAGTTAAGTTTTCAAAATGAAAAGTACAAAGTAAAACAAGTTTGCATAAAAATTCCATTTAAATGGTTAGAAACTTTTTGCTTGCAGTTTATTTTTGCCAAAATTGGTGACCCTTATACTTAAAAGTAGGAAGATTAGGGACAAATTTAATCAGCGAGCAATGGGATTGGTGGTCTCATCGTGATCTAAATTCGTCCTTACCTCTTTCTTTAAATTCCAAAACAATCGATGACGTTTAAAAGGACCAAAACAGGATCAAAGTTAAAACACATTTCCTTCTCATTCTTCATTTTGCTATCGTCGTTATCTGTTGAATTCAATTTCGCCCAGTAATATTTTAAAATTTACACCGATGGAAGCAATGAATAAACAAGATAACCAAGGTAAGAACAAATGTATAGTTTAATACTAATAAATTAATTTTGCGAATCAAACGTTAAAACGGTTTAATTTACTAGTTATAAAAATGAAAACACAGTGCAAGCTTTCGTTTTGTAAACAATGTATCAACTTTTTTAGGTTTTTACATTCTTGTTCTAAGCCTATCTCGTTTAATAATCCAAAACTTAAAATTTCCAAACTACTGTAAATTGATAGCCTTCATTTATTTAAATTCGTTATTAATTTTTTAATAAGTTATTTATTTTTATTTTAATCATAGAAACGACAGGAGCCGACGGTTGCCGACCAAAGAGCTCTATTACTAAAACTAAAAGTGTCACAATCGACGACAATGTTTACTACATAAATACATCCAAACGCAAACTGAATACTTTGAACATTCAATTATTACCAGATGACTATACGCAATCAAAAGACGAAGATGAAGATATCGATTATCATTCAAATAAAAAACGCCGAGTAAATGCCATTCATTATGTGACTCCTTGTTCAACTCCACCTCAGAACGATTCAAACTTGAGCGCCCAGATTGATTTTGACCAAGTTTCTCAAATGTTGACGATATTGGCAAACAGGCAAAATAGCGAAGTTATTGCCGACCAATTACAAACATTTAAATTAGAAGATGTAGCTGATAAAATTGAAAGACCAATCAATACGTTTTAATTTAAAATGAATGTAAACATTAAATGCGCTTTTAAATGAGCGCCAATCTAATAATGTTAAATGATTGATCTGGAGATTTTTAAAACTGAGATTTTATATGAACTTGTTTATGTTAATTGCCCACTGTTAAAGCTAATGATAAAATACTGTAGACCAAACAATTAACTTTTATTATAATGACTTAAATTTATTTCTATTGTAGTTCGATCGGGCTAAAACCAACGAAGCCATGAATTCTGATAAGAGATAACATTTTTTTCTATAAAATTTAAATCAAATGATTATTAATAAAGCTACAAATTCAAACAGCGTGTTATGTCTATTAAATGTTTCCTTAATAAAACTAAGTTATAAAAGAAAATGTTGACGATACTGTACTATTTTAAGTCACAGTTTAAATCGATGAATTGTATTTAACAAATGTCTACATTTTGATTTGGTACTGTTTGTACATGAAAGAAACTTCAAAATGACTTCTTTTTGTTTATTTTTCAAGATGGTGACTTTAAAGACAAAGTGTAAAAAAAACTAGTACAAACTTTAATCTATACCCGAAACTAGGACACTAAATAATCTTATATGTGCTCGTACCTTAGAAGTACTGTGCTTCTATAGTTCATGTATTTTCTTGTACATTTACGTCATAAATGATTTTTCTAGCTTTTTCTTCAAAAATGAGAAAAAGTTACTTTAGCAGGGGCCATGTAGTTGACAAATTAGACATGTCCTATTTTAATTATTTTAACTTCCCCGTTACAAATTAAGGTCATTTACCTGCTTGTTTCTTTTACTAAAAATACAAAACCTACCATAGTTTTCTAAATTAATACCATCTGGTCATTTGCGCCATTGGGACCTTTTTCTCCTTACAGTATACAGTACATTGTTTGAGAAAATTAATACAGTACTGTAATACTATTCTATTAAGTCTAAATGTGTCTACACCAGAGGCAAAATTAGACATTTTAACGCTGGTGTGATTCCAAAACATAGAACCTTTTCTTTCTTTCTTTTGATGAGGGTGAGGGGAGCATTTGTATAGATTTGTCATCTAAAAATACAGTACCCCATAAAATTGATTTTTTGACATACAGAAAATATTTAGCAAATTTAAGACAATACACAGTAGAACAGGGATAAGTTCATTTCTTCTGTACAGTATTAAACAGAAGCCAGTTAAAGAAAAAAATAAATTAAAAATTTTCAAGTTCATGACAGGAACACGTATTAAACAAACGCTTTAATTATTCTGAATATTAATTTATACAAAACTACAATGCAATTCCTTCAAATAATAAAATTTATGACTATCGGTGCTGCTAGCGACAGTACTTGCAGTACATACAGTATATATAACTCACGGTGTATACTGCATACTACGATATATGAAAAACACCGGCTGAATTAATAAATTAACACCTGCTGAATTTTATTACGTGTAATTCATTTGGTTTATACTGTACATGAGCATGATATTGGTAAACGTTAAACACGTATTAACTTTAAGCACCATATTTTTTTAAAAACAAAGAAAAAATTATAGTGAATTGTTGATTAACAAAACTAAGTTGCAGTAAATATTAAAAATTTTAAATAATACAGTAAATGTTTACGTATTTCTAGAATTAGATTCCTTGCGTTCGAATGAATAACGTCTACTAATTGAGCATCACTAGTATCACATCGTACAACTGGATCTGTATCTTTGAAGTAAGGGCCAGCTGAGTCCATTCCTGTCAATATAATGTTATATCACACAAACATAATTGCTTAAAAAAAATCAGCTTGGCTACCTGAAATCCGTTCTAATTGGCCCTTTAAATATTCTTCAGCATAGCCAGAAATATGAGAACCTAAGCTATGTTCAATTAAATGGAACTGCAAATTTGGCAGTCCAGATTTATTCTAATTATATAAATACAGTAATATGTACAGTTACTGTACATGACCAAAGTGTAAAAATATTTAAAAATTTGATTGTGCTCCAAAGTAAAAACCGTTAATAAAATACAGATTGTTAAAGGT
Source organism: Helicorthomorpha holstii (assembly GCA_013389785.1). Taxonomy (NCBI): domain Eukaryota; kingdom Metazoa; phylum Arthropoda; class Diplopoda; order Polydesmida; family Paradoxosomatidae; genus Helicorthomorpha; species Helicorthomorpha holstii. The sequence continues at coordinate 13,661,724 of JAAFCF010006596.1, forward strand.
AATTTACCTATACTGTATATAATATTAATAACATAATTAATTTATAATAAATGTAATATAACATTTTAGTAGACAATTTTAGCCCACAACATTTAACAGGAGTTGAACACTGTATCATTTTTACAATAGGGAGGTTCTCCATTGGTATCCAGAAAATATCCAGACGAAGCTACTGGATAAGGAAGCATTTGATTTTCAGTATACTTATCTGCATTAAACCCCAGTTCGAGAATGTTGTTATTTGAACACAAATTGCATTTAAATTTATCATAATTTTGACATTGAAATGCTGTAAATTCGCAGTTTGTGCTATTAGAAGTCGGAATGCTTTCGTTAAATAAATATAAAACCCTTTGATGACTGCATAAATTCTTTATAAAGGGTATGACTGCAATGATAAAAATTTTGCCTTTAAAAGCTTATCAGTATTTAATATATCACAACTTATAATACGTTCGGCTAGTAGTCCAACTTCAACAGAAGAAATAACTGTACAACGTGGCTGATGACGACCACCATTAGGCCAAAAGTCTACATGACCACATGAGTGATCAATTCCTAAATCTATTAATTAAAATAGAATACTATATGCACATTCAATGGTAAAGTTAATTGTAAAATTTTATATTTACGTTGCCCTAGTAGGAGACTTCCTCGATCAGTATGTATAATAACCACAAAAAAAGCATCTGACTGGTCCAAGCGCACCACTGGAGGAGTTCCGTTAAATGATGGTCCTGCTGGATCTAATCCTAAATGCAATTTGCAATTAAATTGTTACAATTTAGTTTTAGATCTATTTGTATGTTGTGTCACAATTATAGTCATGAAATAAGGAATTACCTGTAATTCTTCTTACTTGTCCACCCAAGCATTGACCAGCATAACCAGCAACATGAGCCCCTAAACTATGACCAATAAAATCAATGTTTGAGAGTAAAAGCTCGGTTCGATTCTGTTTGCATGAATAAAATTATAATAAAAGCAAATTATTTCTTACAAATAATAATAATTAATCATTTTATAACTTGCCTGTAAAAGTCTAATAAAGAAGCATGCTATAGCTCCAACCATTCGCGCATTGGCGATTGCTTTACTATATGTTGTTAGAGATGAATTTAACCAATTAACACTAATCACAATGCAGTCACTATTAGCAAGCAAAGCACCACCGATATCCTAAGTAAAAACCGAATTTTCTCATCAAAATATCGCTGTGTTTAAGTGCGATTGTACAAATTTAACAAGACTTTACTTTGGCTAGAGTACCACCCGCTCCAGAAAGATATCCTCCATATGTAAAATAAATTGTCTTGCTGCTATTAAAGCATGTTTCGTTAAGACGGCTAATGTCCGTAGGATTATAAAAAAACCTATCAAATAAACAGAAACGATATTAGAGCTGACAATACTAGTATACACGCATAATTAAGCTTATTATTTTACGATTGGTTCATGGGGATTGCATCTGGAATAGAGTTCCATTCTAACTTGATTTGGTTGTTTATTGGGATCAAATGGAGGTAAACTAATTGGATGGTTTGGTGAAATAAATGGGCCACCGACTTGTAAACATCCATAATTGTCATAGCACCAATAGCAATCTTTAAAAACTGAAAAGTAATTATTTTATAATTATTGCACAAGTAATTTCGATGGTGTTTAAAACTTGTAACTGCTTACCATTACTGAAAACAGAAATGGTACTTTCAAGAACTATACCTACAAAAATAAAATAAATTAATAACTACAAAAATCTTCATACCAGCAAAAACAAATCTTTACATATTAATTTATGATTAAACGTTTTATTTTTTTAATTTTTAAAACGTGTAATATAAATTAACCAGTAAATCAGATTATACAAATAAATGTCTTACTTGTAAGTGAAAGACCGTTAACAAAAGTGTTATACTTATTTTTAAAAACTTCAAATGGAAAAAAAGATCCATTGCATTTCATATTCAAAGCCCATCCTGTAAATGATTCAGCAAGTCCATTTACCAATAATGGTAACCATAATATGGCAATGAATGCAAAAAACAAAAACTTCATTCTAAGTTATTCGCTGTCGTCCCTTAAAATCTGAAAAAAATTTTAATATACAGTAATTAAAACTTACAAGCAAAGTAAAAATAAAATGCACAATTTACATTATAATTGTTGGTTTTGTAAACAATATATTGTTATAATTTGCTTCTAATTTAAGCTGACTAATTTAAGTTTAGTACTGTAAAGTTAAAGTAACTAAATACAGATTTTATGACAAACAATACTGTATGTCATATTTATATACCATCAACCAATTTTATTGATGTGAGCATGAATCATGATTGATGTTTTTAAAAATTAAAAAAAAAAACACAGCTGTTGAATCAGATGCACGTAGATATTCGTAAATACAGTGGAATCCGAATGTAACAACATGGTTAACCCCTTAAAATTGTAACGTTATAACCGGACTGTTGTTTTAATCGAAGCTAAAAAGTTAGCCTATTCTATCGAAATATTCGTTGATTTTGGACTGTTTCCTATAAATAATAAAATATGAAAAATAGTAATTTTATTAGTATTTAGACAAAATGTATTGTCGAGTACTGTAAGTGACCCTGTGAGACACGTTAACCATACGTTTAATGTTTTTGGGCGAGTAGATTCTGATTTGTTTCTAAAACCATCTAATTGGGTTTTTTTTTATCAAAACTGAAGTCGAGTTTCATTTGAAAGGAATTTGTAATGGGTGCAAATATGTCGATGTAGCATTGTACCTTATGGAAATGATAAAGTTTGAAAATAATAATTCCTACAATAACAATGCATCTAAAAAGAGCACTAGAGAGACTAACAAATCATTAAATTGTAATTAAAAAAAATTCTTTTTATAAAATCTACAACATCATTGCATATTTAATAAAATCCTTTCAGAGATAATAACATATTTCATTATAACCGAATTTTACTGTAATTATTTTTCATGGTGATAATTTCGTAAAATCCTACAGTGTCAACATCACCGAAAACGAAATTTTCAAACTTTTGACTTTCAACAATGTCAAATGACATATGAATAGTGAAAACATTTTATAGAACCTATTTATAAAAATATTTTATAGTTCCTTATAGAACGGTTTACAACCGTACAGTAACTTTCTCAAATTATCATTTGGTCAATAATATTACTTTATTTTCTCACTACATAACTGAATTATTATTGCGTTAAATTACCTTGCTCTTAAAGTAACAGTTTTAATGCTGTAATTTCATAGATAAATGTGTTATTTGAATGAAAGTGGTGCTGAAATACGTTTAACAAGAATTAAACACTGTGTCATTTTTGCAAAATGGATAATCTTCATTGACATCTAAGAAATAGCCAAGTGATGCTATCGAATATGGAGGTGTTTGGTTTTTGGTATACATTTTATAAGAATTGAACCCCATTTCAAGCGTGTTTACTGTATTTGAACACAAATTACACTTGTAATTAGCATAATTTTGACATGGAGTTGAAATAAATTTGCATCTATTCGTAGATTCAATTTGAACCCCACAGAATGTATATAATTCAGGTGGTAAAATTATACACGGCGATTGAGTCAGTGATAAACGAACGCTGCTTGACGTTGGGATACTGGCAGCATAGTAATATGCAGAACGTAAATGACTGCATACAGAGTTGGAAAGATCTGTAACTAAATATTTGAAAAATATTAGCCGATTTTCTAAGTAGTAATAAAATGAAACTTTGATACCACTTTCTAAAAGTCCAATATTCAAATTAGAAGACGCAGTACAACCTGGTTGATTCACTCCACCATTTGGCCAAAAGTCTACGTGACCACAGGGTTGGTCAATTCCCCGATCTATTAATCGATATAATCATAAATTGATCAATGAAAAGTAACAAGTAGATAAAAACTCACGTAAATCTAAATAACTTCCGCGATCGGTATGTATAACGTCTACAAACTCCGCATCTGAAGGATCCAAACGAACAACTTCGCTGGTGCCATTAAAATATTGAGTTGATGGATCCAAACCTAAAACCATACATTTCATCTCAAAATTAAAATGTTAACACGTTTTAATAACAGAATTCAAACCGGAAATTCTTCCTATAGTGCCATTTAACCACTGTCCTGCATAACCAGCTGTTTGAGCTCCTAAACTGTGGCCAATCAAATGGAATTGCGAATACGGAAGTCCAGTTTTATTCTAATGGCAATAAAAAATAAGTTTGAAATTTAATTTAAAATAATGTAAATAGTTCATGTAACTTACATTTAAAAGTCGAATAAAATAGCCAATCATAGCTCCAAGTAATCTTGCATTGGCTGCCGCCTGTTCAAATAATCCCTTGGATGGCCAATCCCAATTAACATTAAACACATTATAATTATTATTTGCAAGAAGAGGAGGAAGAATCGACTAAAATGTTTTTAATAAGTTATGAAATTAACTGAAATAGACGTTATATGTTAACCTTACATTAACTAAATACTGGCCATGTCCAAAAAGGTATCCTCCAATTAAGAATATTGTTGGTGCACTTCTATTAAAGTTAGATCGATTCAATGTATCAATTTTACTAGGATCAGAAAAATCCTACAAAATAGATTATTATAACAAACTATAAATGCTTACAACGATGCATAACATTTCATTTCTTACGAAAGGATTTTCAGGATTTTTTCTGGTGTACAGTTGCATTTTGACTGGGAACAGAGCTAGTGGTAAAGGAGGCAAACTAATGGGATGATTTGGAGAAATAAATGGTCCACCAATTTGAAAACATCCATAAGGAGGATAGCACCAGGATTGATCTTTAAAAACTAAAAAGAAAAAAAAACAACAATAATCACTGACAGGCGCTAATGTGAGAACCACTAATTTACTAATTTATTACCTTCACTGAATGTGTATAAAACGTTGTTTGTAACTGATGTTACTAAAATAAAGAATAAATACATTTATTATTGACTAAAAAATTATTACTTAAAAAATAAAATGCGTCATTAGTCATTACTATTAGATTGAAGAGAGCTTATCACATTCTGGTACTGCATATCTGAAAATAGAACAAAATACGTTATCAAAATAATATTGTATTAAATAGCGTGAACAATAACATTACTATAATAGGTTATATTGTTGCTAGATGGAGAGTTAGATCCAAGATTTTGTATATTCGATGGCCCATTCAAAATAGATCCGCTAAACCCATTTGACATCAGAGGCAACAACAAAACCAAAAGTAACGTCCAAGGAACACTCGAAAATCCCATCATATTCGTAACGTTGGCGCTTTTCTAGAAACATAAAAAATTAATAACTTAGAATTAAATTTGTAAAGCAATTTTAAACGAATACATTTTCACTCGAAGCACACAAGAATGCGTTTTGTTGGATTCTTTCCTGCGACTTATATAATAATACGCGAGAAACGTATTTTGAAAAGTTTGATCATCACAACGCACGCCACAAATGTCAAAATGCACATCAAACGCTCTTATTATGCAAATAGTTGCCAGACGCCTGTTGTACAGAATAATGTCAAACGTTTGGACAATGTGACACCTTACAATGTCATTCAATGTGACGCTTCTAAAAAAAAACCGCAGTCGAGTTTGCCAACACACTTGTTTTTTTATTAATTTAGTTAAATAAGCCATTGACGTCTACTGTAGCATACATATAATTATACGATACTATGAATAAGCCTGCAAACTATATATTTTTATTATTATTACTGGTTTTTATTATTGTTTTATTATTATTTTATTTTAGTTAATTTTTGATCCGTATAAATTGTACCGTATATACTGTAGCTGGTAAAACAAAAGAAAAGAAAAAAAAGATAAATTAAATACTGTATAACTGCACCAAGTATTTTATCTCATTGTTTTCATGGTTTACCAAGTTTAACCAAGAGTAGACAGTAAATATTACATTGCCAAAATAAAAACCCTTTTCTCCATTTTATCGATTTTGGCAGACGAATTACAATTGATCCTATAAATTTATTTTCTGTCATTAATCATTAGTTATCATAGTAATACCAGCTGTTTAAATAATAGACGTTACTGAATATAATAGACGTTATGGTTTCCAAGAAACATGATAAAAAAGAAAAAAATGAAAATATAGTTAAAGGTGGTGAAAATATCTACCTCATGAACTCTAAGCGCTATCTCATCTGGTTCCAAAGCTTCGAAATTCAATTTTAGTTAAAAAAAAAACTAAATTAAACTTTTAGGCCACTAAATACGCGTAGATGTGCAAATGAAATAATTTCGTTAAAAATGTATGTTAATATATAAACGTAATAATACCAAGTCAATTGAATTCTTACTTTTCGATAGATATGTTGTATGCTAAAACCATAACAATTACTATTAAAGTAGAAAAACTGAAATTAATAATTTTATGAAAAAAATATATTGAAAAGTCCACTTATGTTTCAATATCGTAATGATCTAATCTAAAATTGCAATACACTAATGTATTAACAAAAATATTAAACTAATCATTATTTTTGTAAATAAATTAAATCGAAAACATACTTCTTTGCATGCGTTTTTCTTTCGATGTTAATTGATTATAAGTTGCTAGTATTCAATAACTTTTAAATACCATTGCAGTATTTAGTTTACGGCAGATAAACCAACGAAACGAATACTCTACAAGTTGAATTTCAATATGTCCGATTATTCCCAATGTGAAAGTGTGGCAGGCAATACGAATTAAAAGTAAATAATAAATAGATTATTCACAATCAACAGCTAAAACACCTGTAATTTATGACATAGAACTGAAAATGTCACGATTTGTCAACTTATTATTAAAATACAGCTTGTTGATAATTTCCCCCGTTTTTTAATATGGCAATATACAGTTATAAAATTTCCATTGCCGATGTATTCCCAGTTATTCTCTTACTCTAGAGAAAAAAATGCCAATAAATAAATGAAATCAATTTCGTTAAAATTTTGTCATCTTTTCCAATAACTATTTGCCCCGTTGTCCAATTTATAAAATTACCCTGTACACCATGTTTAACTGACAATTCCAAGTTTAAAATTAAACCGTTTTAAAAACAAAGTTACTATAGCTTTGACGTTCAGCAACTGATTGTAGAGAATCATTTAGTACAGTATAAGCTTACAGTGAATGTTGAATAAGGAGCTTTATCGGTATCAATATCAAAATTCAGTAGAACGTGGATAATCGGTCTATTGTACTACAGGAAAAACATCTATTGTAACTTATAAGTAAAGAATAAAAACCAATTGAAATACAGTGTATAATAACATGTACTATAACTTATACAGTAAAATTTACAAGCAACGATTAGCAGTAGTTGTATTCAAAAATATTATTTTTTCACTGCATTTCATCACATTAAGCAAAATGGAGGATCTCCAGTAGTATTCAGATAAAACCCCAGAGGAGATGGGACTGGGTTGTTTTCAGCATATTTATACGAATTAAACCCCATTTCAATTGTGTTTCCAGTTTTAAAGCATCTGCCAAGCTTAAAGTCAGAATAATTTGAGCATGGAAATGATGTAAAACGGCAACCAGCCGTGCGATTAGGTGTTGGAATGCTCTCCATAAACAAATCCATAGAACGACCATGACTACACGCATAATTTAAATCATCTGCATCTAAATAAGTTCGACAATTAAAATACTTATTTACAATTCACAACACGTAATTTTTCAAACCATTTGCTAAAGCTGTTAAAGTAATTGAATTATTTTTACAATTCGGTTGGTCTCTTCCACCGTTAGCATAGACATCGACATGACCAACAGCTTGATCAATTCCAAAATCTATATAAAGTTAAATATTATAAAGAATGTCAATTTTGGCCTCTAAAATAACTTTTTTAGCGACCCATTTTACTTTAATGTAGTATACAATCTAGTATGACAAATAATTTAATTGTAAAATAGTAAATGTATTATACATAATCCTTGTAGAATAGAGCCAGCATTAGTATGAATAACGTCTACAAACTTGGCATCAGTTTTGTCCAATCGCACAACTGGATCAGTGCCATTATAGAAAAGACCAGCTGGCTCCAATCCTTTAAATATAATACAATAAATAAGTGTAATATTGGCTTAAAACATACATTTTCAGCACCTGAAATTCTTCCTATCTCACCCCTTAAATAATGCCCAGCATGACCAGCCGCATGGGCACCTAAGCTATGACCAATTAAATGGCATTGTGAGTATGGAAGGCCAGTCTCATTCTAATTATAATTATATTTTAAACTTTTATCAAACAGTTAATTAAAGTATACATGACTTAACATGTAAAAGTTCAATAAATCGACCAATTACGAGTCCAACTAATCGGGTATTGGCTACCGCTTGACTGTAGGTTGTTGTGGATCCATGTTGCCAGTTAACGCTAATTACGTTATAGTCACCATAGGCCAAAAAGCGAGGAAACCATGTATTAATTAGACCTTGTCCGTTTCCACTAAGAAATCCTAATATGGTAAATAGGGTTCGTGCACTGCTGTTGAAATTTGATTGATTTATCTTGCTAATGTCATTTAGGATCATCAAAAATCTATTTTTTTTAAAAAAAAAATTACAACAAAATATAATACAATGACAGACATTTTTGTAAAATTTATACAAATGGCTTATTAGTGTTTTTTCTAGTAAAGAGTTCCATGCTTATTCTCAGCTTGCTTGGAGGATAAGGACGAAGACTGACCGGATGTTGAACAGACATGAATGGACCGCCGATTTGAAGACAAGGATATGGTTTGAAACACCAAAATGAATTTTCAAAAGCTTTAAAAGTTGCTTTCGTAAGCCGTCGTCATCAAAATTTAAAAATGAAACAATTCATTATCAAAGTGGATAAATCCAATTTCCACAAACAAAATTGATTATACATGCATATCTTTCTAATTAATAAAGAATTTTTTGTATTTACTTCAATTTTTGACCCTGAAATTTCGCTACATAAAAATTTATTTTGCATCGGCTCAATGCAGCGATGCAACTTTACTTCAAAATATCTCGAAATCACGTTTGATGAACTTAATCCACTTTGATAATGAACGACTCAATTAAAAGTGCATACCTTTACTGAATGGAGATACAATTACCGAAGAAATTTTTTCTTTAAGAAATTTAATAAAAATTTCAGTTTAAGATTTTATACTAAATAAAACTAATACTTTACTTTTAAATGTAAGCAAATGGACAAGATGTGTGTACGCCGTAACTATAATTTATTGGAAAAAAAAAATTGTTTTCATATTATCATGGAAACTATAAAATATTTAGTAAAAAATCTATACCAGTTATATGATCAATCAAACTAGGTGTCTTTATGTCTTTTTCCCATTCAGTAAACGATTCGTTAAACCCATTGGCCAATAGCAGATTGACAGATAAAACGATTATTATAAGGTTGAATTTCGTTATAATATTCCATCTAGAATTAAAACACAGTTTGAAACTAGCTTAAAATAATAAACGAATCATTATTTCATTGTCATTGCGCATCCAATTGAGCAAGATTACATAATAAAAATATTAAGCCTATATAACTTATTTAATTACGAGTGCTAAATGTTAGTTATAAACTTATAATTACCTATTGCACGAATCAATCCACTTCATGTTGATTTAAATTACAAAAAAATATAACAACTAAAGCCTTTAGTTTAGAGCGCTGTAATAAAAATTGGCATGTACCGTCGTTCCCAATAAATTGCCTATTATATAGGAATAAAAGTTAGACCTGTGGTTCTCAACCGGTGCTTCGCGGAGCACTAGTGCTCCTCAGGCAGTCCAATAGTGCTCCGCGAAATTTATAATAAAAGTAACTTAAATCTAGTTATTTTAACTAGAACTTTGAAATAAGACGGTATGAATTTTGGATATCTATTCAACAAGAATGTCCAGAAATATCGAAAGAAACCATAAAACATTTCTTATGTTTTTTGCTTCCTATTTTTGTGAACTCAGATTTTCTCGTTGACTTATATAAAAACTAAAAAAAAGATTAAGGAATTTGTAAGAAGAAATTAGAGAACAATCTTATCCTGTCTTATCAAATAGAAAACATGCAGTATGCATAACTTTCTTATTGATCTTACTGTATTTTAATGATTTAGTAATGGTATTAATTACAAAATAAAGAAAAAATAATAATTACTGAGTTCAACGATCTTCTATCATAAAAATTCCAAAAAAAGCAAATATTAATTGAAAGTGTTCCGTCAATTATTTCTTTAATTCACAATAGTGCTTCGCAGTTTAGAAAAAGTTTAGAAGCATTGAATTAGACGATATTGGAAAAAATTCAGCTTTTCAATTTACATCTGGCACGCTTTTTGTCATCACCCAACCAAAATACCAATTTGTTTATGGCAGACTGGCATATTAATCATTTTTGCAACTGTTTCTGACGCATTTATTATTCTGAATATTAACTTAGAAAAAAATACAAAGCAATTCTTTCGAATGAAACAGAAACTTTTCAAGGTAAACTATGACTATCGGTACTTGCCAATTTCCAACTGTGTGTGTAAAGAACTCACGGTGTATACTGTATAACACGATACACGAAAAACGCCGGCTGAATTGATAAACTAATACCTGCTGAAGTCTCTTAGTTGTATTTCATTTAGAATGATATTGTTACACGGTAACACGTATTAATTTTAAGTATTTTTTTTCTTCAATAATTTTCAACGTTGATTTCTCCCGTTTCTTTCTTGTAACGAGAAAACACAGTGAGGATAAATAAGCGAGAGTAAATCTTTTCAGATCCAATAGTGATTGTCTCGATTCTTTTTTTAGCCATTAAGAAATATACTAATTTTTTTAAGTTCCTTTAGTACGAGGCAGAATACTCAGAGCAACATTAAACATGAACACCATTAATGTAACCATTACTGTACGTTCAGCATAGATTACAAAATACATGTACTTTCAAGTATAATCAGAATTTATATTATTTACGCAAAACAATATTTGCTTATGATGACACTTTTATTTCATCATTCTTATTAACATAAGTTTTACTCGGATGATGCTTTTATTACATCATATTTTGCAATATGGAGAATTTTTGTTGGTATCTAGATAAAAGTCGTCTGGAGCTGGAATCGAATTGCTTTCGGCATATTTATAAGAATTAAACCCCATTTCAACTGTGGCGAGATTATCAAAGCATATACCATTCTGAAAGTTAGAATAACTTAAACATGGACGTGATATAAAACGGCAACTGCTGCTGTTTGAAATACTTTCAGCATACAAAGGTACAGCACGGGAATGGCTACAATCAAGACTTAAAACGCTTGCATCTGCAAAGATTGCGACCATAAAACTTTAAAATACAATAATAACGCATAAATAATTTTAAGAAATGTTTAATACCATTTGCTAAATCCGTTAAAGAAATCGGAATGAGTGAAGGACACCCTGGTTGTTGTTTACCCCCATTAGGCCAAACATCTATGTGACCAATTGTTTGATCAATTCCAAAGTCTACAAAATTGCAGTAAATATTAAAAATGAATATTTAAAATTTTAAATAATACAGTAAATGTTTACGTATTTGTGGAATAAGATTCCCTGCGTTAGAGTGAAGAATGTCTACAACTTGAGCATCACTAGTATCCAATCGTACAACTGGATCTGTATCTTTGAAGTAAGGACCAGCAGGATCCATTCCTGTCAATATAATGTTTTGTCACACAAACATACTTGCTTAAAAAAGCGGTTTAGCTACCTGAAATACGTCCTAATTGGCCCTTTAAATATTCTCCAGCATAGCCAGAAATATGAGAGCCTAAGCTATGGCCAATTAAATGGAACTGCGAATATGGCATTCCAGTTTTCTTCTAATTATAATAACTTTGTAACGGTTAAAAAAATTTAAAAACAAATTATTAAATAAAATGTATACTCGACTTAACATGTAAAAGTTCAATAAATCGACCAACTATGAGTCCAACTAATCGGGTATTGGCTGTTGCTTGACTATATGTAGTTATGGAACCCCATTTCCAATTAACGTTAATAACATTATAGTCACCAATTTCTAAAAATGCAGGAACAAGCATCTAAAAATAAGATATTTATATACGTTATAAAATTTAAGAAAAAGTATCAAATTGTGTTTTCAATATACAAACTTCAATTATAGTTCCACCATCTCCAGAAACAAATCCTGCTATGACAAATTTGGTTGGTGCACTAGGGTTAAAGTTTGATAGACTTACAGTACTAACGTCGTTAGGATCGTCAAAAATCTTTTAAAACAATTTCTAGTTAGTGTATTAAGATAAGTCAATTAAATTAAACATTTTTTTTTTACAAATGCAACAGTGGGATTTTTTCTGGTAAAGAGCTCCATTTTAACTTTCATGAGTTCAGGAGAATAAGGAGGAAGACTAACAGGATGATTAATAGAGATGAATGGACCACCGATTTGTAGACAACCATAAGGTTCATAGCAATAATAGCCGTTAGCTAAACCTTTCATTGTTTTAAAAGTTATTAAAATTTAAAAAATTAAAAGTTATTAAAATTTAAAATGGTAAAATTTAAAATGGCTTACCTAGACTAAATTTTAAGATTTTATCCAGAGAAAGAATTTCTTTGAAATTTTAATTATCATATATTAAAAATCAAAAGTTGAAATGAAAAGTTAATTATTGTTTTACCTGTCAACGGAAGATCTTTAACTAACAAATTGTAAGCGGCCACTATATGATTGTAACAAAAAATTCAATGAGCAAATGTTATAAAATAAAGGCAACATAAGTTATTAAAAAGTCTATACGGTACATAATACCCTTCCCACTATCCCAAGACCCTTAATAGCTGGTACCAAATTATCGAGCAAACCGTTGGCCAATAACACATTGGAAAATAAAATCACTATTACAATGATGCTCCTAAAAGTTAACAAAATCGTTAACGTAAATTAAAAGTCATAGTAATTTAATGACAATTAATGGCAAGCTAAATACTTGTTCCGTGAGTTTATCCACTTCATGCTGACTTGTACTAATTGCAAAATAGCGTTATTTTAAAAAAAAATTATTTTACTTAAGGTTTTTAAAACTGATATTGAGAAAAATTCAATTTCATAAGTTGAACTACAGTATGTTGGCGTTAAAGCCAAGTCTTACACCAAGTCCTGTTTAACTCACTTTCATATATAAAAGCGTATATAACTGAATAAAAAAATGTCGTGTTAGAGCATAAAGTTTTAATAACATAATTTATTAATTAATTAATATCATTAATACAAAGTAATAGTTCAAAATCATCTGTTTAAAGTTATTCATCGACTTATTACGATCACAAACTGCTGTATTAAAACCTGCTACAGGTAATTTTAATTAAAAACTGATCAGAAATGGTGAGTCACCTTGCTAGCAATTAACTTCATCGAAAAACTAATCAAACAATTTCATTTACAAAGTTGCAACTAATTTTAACGTTTTCCAACAAATAATAAAGAGTTTCTATTTAGTTTTAATTAGAAAAATTATAATCGAATGCAAAATTGCATAGTTATACTTTTAATTATAATTGCTACCATGGTTATCAATTCCAATATTATACAAATAATAAAAGTGCTACAGCAACTCACAGACACGAGTTTTGCATTGCAATAGACGAAATGCATGCCAAAATAAGCATAGCAACGTCTGTATCATAATAGAGATAATATAAATATTCAGGAACTAGGACTGTATAATTCTCAACAAATTTACTTAAATGAAAGTGCATTTCACGCGAATTACCAGTTTTAAAAACTTGCAGTATCGGTATGTTACATTTTTAACCAGCAGAACTTAAACGGAATATGATGTAAATGGGACATCATAAATATCCAAACGCAAAACTGGGTTAGTGTTAATAAAATAAGAGCCAACAGAATCCATTAAAAACGAAACGGTACTAAATCGAATAAGTTCAAATGACCATAAGTCTAATTTCTTTTTTTTTCCCCCGAGTAAGAAAAGTGCCATTTAGGAAATTAAATTAAATCGAATCATTTCCAATGGCAATTTGTCCCGATTTTTCTTGCTACAGAAATAAGACAATACAGTACTTCAATAATTATAATAGCAATAATTATATTGGACATACAGTAGATCGTTCTAGCTTACATTATTAATTTTATAAACTAGTAGAGATCCATCGGTATAAAAATCATTAAAACCAGAATTAGCTAAATTCTACTGTATATAAAAGCTTTTAAACAAATTAAAATACTTTATACTATAAATTAAAATATTTTTTCTTAAGATTATATTCAACTGACATACTGTATGCTAGTCGAAAGTAACTGATTTGCAGACAGCAATATTTGCTTATATTAACATTTTTAATTTTACCATTTAATATTTCATTAATAACATTATAACAGTACGATGTTTTTAACTGTACTCAAAATAACACATATTTCATCATATTCGGCAGTATGGAGACTCTGCATTAGTATACAAATAGAAATTGTTTGGAGCTGGAATTGGATGGTTTTCAGCATATTTATACGAATAAAACCCCATTTCAGCAGACTTGCTAGCATCAAAGCAAGTACTCAGCTTAAAGTTATCATAATTAATACAAGGATATGATATAAAACGGCAACTGCTGATGTTAGGTGATTTAATACTTTCAGCATAAAAATTTACAGCAACGGTATGACTACAAGCCAAACTTACAACGCTGACATCTACAAAAATTTCGACCAAGAAACAATTAAAGGTAACAATCTAACTTATTTGAAAAAGCGTTCAATACCTTTTGCTAAATCTGTTACAGAAAAAGGAATGATGGAAGGGCACCCAGGTTGCTCTTTTCCACCATTAGGCCATACATCTATATGACCAATAGTTTGGTCAATTCCAATGTCTATCAAATTAAATAAACTACATAAATAATAAAATTCTTAATTTATACTAATAAAAATCGATTCATACGAAGCGTTAAGATATCTCCAGCGTTAGAATGAATAACGTCTACACATTGAGCATCACTAGTATCTAATCGCACAACTGGATCTGTACCATTAAAGTATGGACCAGCAGGGTCCATTCCTTTCAATATGATGATAAATCAATCAATCACATTTACTTAAAACCAGCAGTTTGGCTACCTGAAATTCGTCCTAGTTGGCCCTTTAAGTATTCTCCAGCATAGCCAGAAATTTGAGCGCCTAGGCTATGCCCAATTAAATGACACTGCGAATAAGGCAGCCCAGTTTTAGTCTAAATATAATGATTTTATAACAGTTATTATAATCTATAAAAAAATAATTAATTAAAATATATTCCCAACTTAACATGTAAAAGTTCAATGAATCGACCAAGTATGAGTCCAACTAATCGGGTATTGGCTGTTGCTTGACTATATGTAGTTATGGAACCCCATTTCCAATTAACGTTAATAACATTATAGTCACCATTTTCTAAAAGTGCTGGAACAAGCAACTGAAAATAATAATTTGATAAAATTTTAAGTTTAACGAAAACTATCAAATCGTGTATTCACGAGACACACATTAATTAGTTCGGTTCCATCTCCAGAAACAAATCCTGCTATGATAAATTTCGTTAGTGCACTTGAATTAAAGTCCGATTGGCTTACAGTACTAACGTTGTTAGGATCGTCAAAAACCTTTTTAAAAACCCATATTTAGTGTATTACATAAATTTATATTCAACAACATTTTTTTTTTACAAATGGATCAATGGAATTTTTTCTGGTAAAGAGTTCCATTTTAACTTTCATAAAATCAGGAGAATAAGGAGGAAGACTAATAGGATGATTAAGAGAGATGAAAGGGCCACCGATTTGAAGACATCCATAAGGTTCATAACAATAATAGCCTTGAGCTAAGCCTTCATTGTCATAAAAGTTATTAAAATTGTTACCATAAAAATGGCAGAATTTGAATGCCTTACCTTCACTAAATGATAAGATTTTACCCAGGGGAAGAATGTCTTTGAAATTTTAATCATTTAAAAATTAAATAAGTTGAAATGAAAAGTTAATTATTGTTTTACCTGTTAAAAGAAGATCTTTGACTAATAGATTGTAAACCGTCACTATAAATATGCAACAAAAAGTCAATGAGAAAATGCTATAAAATAAAAACAACAAAACTGAAGTTATTAAAATGCAATACATAATAAGTTTCCAACAACACCAAGGCCCTCTACATTTGATTCCAAGTTATCAAGTAAACCGTTAACTCCATTGCCCAATAATCCATAAACAAATAAAGTCACGATTATAATGTTCCCCCTAAAGTTAATCAAATAGTTAACGTAAAATAATAATTTTGTGATAAATAACGTCAATCTGAAATACTTGTTCCACGAGTTTATCCAGATCATGTCGAATTGTGGCAATTGGTACAATACCGTTAATGTTAAAAAGTTAACCTCGATTAAGGCTTTATAATTAGTAGAAAAACAGTTACAGAAATTGAATTATTCTATGACGTTAAAGCCATGTTTTACACTGACTGCGGTGTAGCTTGTTGTGTCAGCTCACTTTCGAAATACTGTAGAGTGTATATGATACATACAGTAGTACGACTCACTCATGCAGTGTACCAACGTATTAAAACATTACAATTTTAAAACATACAATTAATTAATAATTAATGCATAATTATTGTTAAAATACTGCGATCATCGATTTCCAATGGTTGTAAAATATTTATTAAAACCTGTTACAGGTAATTTCAATTCAAGGTTTATGAACACAAATGGTAAGCCAAATTACTTGCAATTGACTCTAGTTTTAATCGAACAGTTAATAAAACTATAGTATCCTTTCATTGGCAATTTAAAATGTTTAACGTTTCCAAACTATATTACGATTGTATAATAAAATGCTATTGGTTAGTTAAAAAAAAAGTAAATTTAAACATGTTATAATTAAACGTATACCATTATAAGTTAAAATATATAGTTTATGCAAAATTAAAACATAACATTTAATTACAATTGCCACCACTGTAATTAAATTTGCTTTTATGCAGATAATAGAGGTGTTAAAGGTACGAATGGACATGAATTTGGCATTGCAAAATTATTCGTACAAAATGGAAGAACTGCATTCGTATCGAGATAAAAACCTAACGGTGATTCAGGGATTGGGACTGAATGATTTTCAACAAATTTATCCGAATGAAAGCCCATTTCAAGCGAGTTACCAGAGTTGAAACACATGTTACATTTGTAATCAGAGTAACTTGAACAGGGATAAGATGTAAATCTGCAATTATTAGTACTGTTAAAGCTTACAATGCTCTTAGCATAGTAATCTACAACACGAACGTGACTGCAACCAGAATTTAAAACGCCAACATCTAAAATAATATTAAAATTATGAATATTATTGTTATAATAAGATTAAATTTTGTTACAATCAGCTAAAGCTCCAAAATCGATATCAAAACCAGTCGAACAGTTTGGTTGATGTTCTCCACCATTGGGATAAAAATCTACATGACCAATTGCTTGGTCAATTCCGACATCTACAAATTTAAACACACGGTATTGATTATTCAGTACCGGTATGCAATTATTTTTAATATTATTTGGCAATAGTGCACGACTTTGGAATGTCATTTTAGTGCTATAAATAGATTCAGTAGGTGACATACGTCCCGTTAAAAGAGTTCCCTTGTTAGTGTGAATTATGTCAACAAATAGGGCATCTGAGGGATCTAAACGCACAGTTGGGTCAGTGTTAACAAAATACGGGCCTGCGGGATCCATTCCTAAAGTATTTTAAAATTTTAATTTAAAATTGCATCAACTATTTAGTTTATTAATAATTATCATGTAATGACCGGAAATTCGTCCAATTTGTCCTTTGAGGTACTGCCCAGCATAACCAGCTGCATGGCTACTAATACTGTGACCAATCAAATGACACTTTGACAAGAGAAGACCAGTCGAATTCTGCTTGTAATATTTTAAAATCATATTAAAATACTAAAAATGTAAACTTGATTTAATTACTGACGTGCAAAAGTTCAATAAAACGGCCAAGAACAAGTCCAACCAATCTTACATTGGCTGTAGCCTGACTGTATGTTGTACTAGATGCAAAGTTCCAATTGACATTAAAAACATTATAATCACCATAAGCAAGCAGCGCTGGAACAAGGGGCTAAATTTCAAATTTACTATGTGATTACGAATATATACAGTATAATTGAATTTAGTGCATTTGTAACCAACAGGAATTAATTGCGCTCCGCTTCCTCCAAAAAATCCACCAATTAAAAATTTAGTTGGTGCACTGCTTTGAAAATTTGATTGCATTAACATACTTATGTCATTCGGATTATTAAAAACCTAAATAAACTACGCATAAATGCCATACTCCAACATTAAACAACAATATTCTTACGAATGGAGTAGTCGGATTTCTTCTGGTATACAATTCCATTTTAACTCCCAAAATATTAGGAGGATAAGGAGGCAGACTGACTGGATGGTTAACAGAAATAAAGGGGCCTCCAATTTGAAGACAGGGATATGGATCAAAGCACCAATAAAAATCTTTAAAAGCTTTAAAAACACATTATCAAAATTATACTCTAACTTTTAAAAGCTTTTTTACCTTCACTGAATAAAATGACAGGCAATTGGAGTACTTGACCTGCAAATTAGCTCAATTTTATTATAAATCTTAATGTATAGATGCTTTTACCAAACAAATTTATATAAAACTTTACGATACTAAATTTGACTATACATTGTAAATATAAATAATAGTACTTATTGTCAAGTTTTGTATAAAAATATACTGTAGTTATTATCTTACTTGTAAGTGAAAGACTGTTAACTAAAATGTTGTACAGTAAAACTACAAGTGAAAAAAGTAAATTAAGTTAAATTACATAATTGACGTTAATTTAATCTAACTTAGTTAATACCAAGCAAATGATCAACGAGTCCATGGCCTTGTATATTCGATGTCCAGTTTGTAAAAGATTCGTTCAGCCCATTTACCAAAATTAAACTTGAAATTAAAACTAGCAATCTTACGAGTTTCTTCATGATGACCGAGTTAAAATTAATCAAATGAAAATTGACTTTATAAAATTATAATTTACTACCGTATTTAAGCAATCATATAATACTATTACCAAATTGAGAATGATCGAAATGAATCACTGAAGTAACTGTTGAGATTTGAAATTGATGAAACTTATTTTTGATTCAACCTACTGACGAAAATGTAACAGAACAGCTGCTCAAACATGACTTCATGTCATCCCAATAAACTGGAACACTTCAGGAAATTGTTTAATTTTGATTTTTTTGCACGTTTAATTGTTTTCAAGTTCAATATATCAACGGTTTTGTATGTACCGGTACTTTATAATAATATTACGTGCACTTTTCTTACAATCAACATCCACTAGGCTGGGTTTTGTACTTTAAGTATAATAACGATGACATTATTCCCATATACTGTACAATAAAAAGAAAATCAATATGATGAACGTGATGAGGTCAGTTTAATTTAGTTATGTAAACAATGTAATCGGGTTTTATAAATAACATTATCGGTGTTAATAGCGCGTCATTCGTTGTACACATTTGGCAAATGATCTATGACCAGTCAGATTCGAAAACAAAAACTATAAATTCTATAATTAGTTAAGCTATTAAAACATACTGTATTGTTCAATACATTGATATATTTGCTTGATTTATTATAGGCTTCCATTAAAATTTGCTGAAACAAAAATGCAGTGTCTGCATACCAATAAAACGGTTCGCAATGTTACATATAATTTTCAATCAATTTTGATAATTTACGTATATAATAAAATTAAATAATACAGTATATTACTATACAGTATAACTTATATCGGTATAAGAAATTGAACAATCCACAACCATTAGCTTCTACTCATTTTTAACATGAGTTAGTTCAACCAGCTTTTTGACACCAACCGTTCTATGAAAAGTCAAAGCTATCAAAGAACCAAGAACTGAACCAATCCAGTAAACGAGAAAAAATTCAATCAGTGAATGACCATCACAGCCCATTTTCAAAGACGTGGCAAGGACAGGATTGAAGTATCCGCCACTAGAATGAAGAGCTGTTCACAAAAGAAAACAAAAACCACGATTGAAACTTATGCGCATAAATACACAAAAGTTTATACCTGAAACAACCAAAGATGTAGACAGAAAAGCACAAGTTAGAGTTGAATGTGGCCAATCGATTTCCTCCATGGTCAACGCATTAAGTCGGTCAATAAAAGTAATGATACCTTCAACAATTGCCCCTTTCATTACCGAAACCTATAAACCATTCCTTATAACAATGACACTATTGACATTATCACGAAGTCGTTATACCTGAAGATCGGCATGACAATCCTTCTCTAAACTTTTAATTCCATGTTCATGTGACCAACCAATTGCCCAGAGATGTCTCATATAACTTTAACAAAAACCATTTCAAATTTGTACAACTCTTTATAATTTTTTTTAAACAATAACTTAATACATACGTCATGACAAACATAGCTGCTACTAACTCTGTTAGTATTAAAAGACCAACCTGCGCCCAGTCTAAATGACCTCTAAGGCCATCTTCAATGTATTTATTCGGATTGGCAGCAGCATCACCAAAACTCCAACACCACCATAGACATAAAAGAAAGAGAATTATGCTGAATGTCAGCACTCCATAGCTGTCATAAATAAAAGCTAATTCGCAACATCCGCTGCAAAAATCCATAGTTGAAACGAATTCTTCTGCCATTAAACCCCATGGTCGGCCAGAAGAATCTTGTCTAGGAACTAGAATACGTAGAACAAGACGAGTACAGTGAAACAAGATAGCGGTGGTCACCAAATTAAGCACACAAGCTGTAATAGTCCACATTATTACTTCGTCAGAAGACAAAGCCGGAAAAATGAAATGATGCTCAAAAAATATAAAAAAGATATAGTATGTGCTGAATCAGTTTCACCTCGATTACATTCGAGCAAGTTTACCTATTTTAAGAAGATCTAATTTTAGTCTTAAAATCTTTTTGGTGCAACCCATGCACTCTCCCATCGTCATACCCTATTCAAACTTCCAAGGTCTAGCTACTTTTAAACATAGAAATCAAAAGAAGAAAAAAATCAGAGCAGTTACTAGCTCTCAAAAGCATAAATTATATACCGGGAGATCCTAAATTGAAATAAAATCAACGAGACAAATCGTCATTTAAAATGATAAAACTTACTCCCGTTTCTTTATTGGCAATTCTTTGCAAGTGTAAAGAAAGAAACGGGAAAACTCGCCATTGGAACTCGTACGATTTAGTCTCATCTTTTTATTGGCCTTGTAAAAATCAGTTTTCTAATTTAGAAAAACACCCGGAATATGTCTATCATAAATTTCCATATAGCTCAAAAGCTAAACTAATTAAAATTTAGTCAATCTTCACTCGTTTTTTTTTTAAGTACTGAACAATCAGCCCACCAAGTCCTTGGAAACTTGTAGTAGAACAAGTTCCATAGCATGATTTTGAATGACGAATTAATTGAATGCACAAAAAATATAGTAATAAAAATATCGCCATTCATGAATATAGATGTGAGAAACAAATTTTAAGCACTTAATATTTTGTAACGTATCCCATGACATTTATTTCATGGACTTCCATAATACAGTATGTTCATTCAGATACTGATTTATTATTGCTTACTATAGCACTTGATAAAAGAAGCTGCCAAATTAAATTAAAAACCCAAAACAATGCTAACTGAGAATCACTGAATTCAATTAGACTTTCACGTTACGCAAGCTACAGCAGTAAATCACCATCTAAATCAAAATAAACGTGAGTAAAAAATAATTTGAATAACTCAAAGCGACTTAACCAGGCATAATCAAATTATCAAATAATTTATTTAATCAATTACAGCAAATAATGTTGACATCCTAAAATGAACTAAACAATAAACATCGCGTAATTTCCCACCGTTCAGTACACAGTAATATGGCATCTTCCCATAAACTTTGTTACACAATAGTAAACAGCAAATTAATTTAAGCAAATACAACAAAAGCTACTTCCTTGCACAGTAAACTTTAATTCAAAATGTAACTGAAACTAAATCATGATAAAATTCAGCGACACAAGAATTAAAACTTCACTGCAACTCTTTTTTTAAACATTTAGCAAATTATTCACTAGAAGATTTGACATTTTTCTCTAATTTCGGTAAATCAAACGAGTTCTATGATGAAAACAGTTCACATATTTCAAGATTTCAGATTATTAACCAAATCCTGTTACACTGTGCTACTTATATTGTATAACTTGCTAAGTTACATTATAATCTGGCCAAACTACAGTTTAAAAAAAAACTGGATCTCAAAAACCTATCAATTCCCGTTTCTTTTCAGTAACCGTTTAAGCTTAATTGTATAACATATCAGTGTCACAGTTACAAAAATACTGGAAAATAAGATCAGACACAATTAATCATTATGCAACACCATTAATCCATTACCAAGTCTAAAGATGCATTTCCTTGGGAAATTGCTTCAATGTGTAATGCTCTGTTTCATCAAGTATCAAACCGATGATCCTTACATGGTACTAAAATTAAAGCTATACTCTAAACAACAAAATAAAAAATAAGTAAATAAACTAAAAAAAATAGGACAGCATATGAAAAATTTCCAATTTTAATGTTACGATTTTTTTCTTCTTTTTGGTAACAAATAAACTTAGTAAAATTCGGTGCACTCAACGCCAATGTCAACATTGCAGGAATTTACAATAAAAAAACCAGGAGGAAAAATGTATGATAATTCATTCATTATGACATTTTGTATTATAATGCTACGTAATATTTTTTTGTAGCATGAATAACACCGTGACCTACTACTGTACTATAAAATACACGTTGACCATGACAAAACATCACTGTTATAAATTGAAATTTAACTCTTTGATGATCATTTTATTTTTCAAAATAAATACTTTTTTTTATGGCAATATATTCTCATTGGGTGTCTATAAGTGTAGTGTACAGTGTATTTGACGCTCTGTTCTTGTCAACATAAACAATGTGCTAAACAAGTGATTTCCGCTACAATTGAATAGAGAAAGTGAAAATAAAGTCAACTTATTTCGTGCTATTTTTAATTCAATTGGCAATGATCGAGTTCAATTAACCTCGATTGTCTGACCATGATCAACTTCCATAATCACGTCATACTCTCTCAAACATTAAACACCAAACGTCTTTGATTATCAACAAAAGTGACAACAAAGAGAGGCCATTACAATCATTTTAAATTAAATTAAATTTTATGTTACGTGCAAAACTAACATTAAGATTTTACTGATTTAAAAGTTAAGCCTTGATCTATATATAGGAATTTAACCAATTGAATTTGCAAAGTTTACTATGCATTTTTACTGTTTTAATGTAAATAAAACATGTTAAATTTTCACACCCACATAAAATAGAAATGATAAAAGTTTATCAACCAAAATACATTTCTTTTTCAGTCATAAATAAAAATTAAAAAATAAAGTAGTAGAGATTAAATATGGCGACGACGTAGTCTGGAAAGTTACAACACCAAAGTCGTTTCAAGGTAATGGCGTACCATGAACCTGTCTGTATAATATAGCAAAGTAATTTTTTTTCTGGTTGCACACTCAACCAAATACAATACATTCCAGAAATGTTTGTATTGCCAAAGTTGATGAAGAAAAACTAGCTTTTTAGTAATAAGTCAGCTCTTACACTAGCAATTTTGTTTTATGGCTCAAGAGATTCTCAAACGGTGGTATATGAAACTTATAGTTTACATTTCAGAAGAAAAACTCCAACTTCACCTGATAGTCAAGTTTACCTTTTACAAAATAAAAATATGAAAACAGATCAAGTGTTTTCAATGTTCTTAGCAAAACTTTCAAAATTATTATTTCGTAATAAAACTTGATAACTATGCAAAAATTAACAAATGTAAAACATTTGTGTAAAGTTGATTTAAACTTCACTAAATGCTTGGTGTTTTAATTATAGCATAAACGTTTAACAATACTGTTAAAATGTGCTAAAACTGCAACAAAATATAGCACCAATTTGCAACATTTTGAATAAGAACTTGCATAAAGTTTTCAGAAACTGAAATACATGTGTAACATGGTTTAAAATCTACTTTGGTGTAAAATTTATTAGCGATCACATAACGGCACGGATAACTTAAAAAGCTTGATAATCACTGCATTACAGGATGCTAATGTTTTTAACTACATAAGAATAGATACGATAACCTTCAATAATGAATGTGAGGGTCTGAAGATGACATCTTGACGTATGATTAAACGTTTAGAGAATAGAGTGGGAGATGTTCAAAAAACCGTTAGTTTTTTTTTCTTTTTTTATTTTGGGTTGAAGACCACAAGATGCTTCAAGGGTTAAAGGTGAAAAGCATCGCTGTGCTTCCATTATTCTCTCCCTTGGAAAGAATTTTGTACGTCCTTCAACTTACAACGTAAAGACCTTTCTCATAGTTCATATTCAAAGCAAGGCAGGTACCACCAGGTAAAAACCGATCAGCCAACCGATTGTATTATACATTCAAAAACTTTTCCAAACCATTTAATAATTTTGATGACCAGATAAACAATATGACTAATATCAACGTTGATTATGACGTCAATGGAGCATCCTGAATTTCTGATGAGCATAATTGGTAACAAATCGGAGTAATAACACCAATTTATAAGACAATCAACTTGCACACATGGACACATCACCACAATTATTAAAAAAACGTTAACTTTTAAAATATAAAGTGAGATGCAGTTAGTCCTTTGAGTAATAACGTCACAATTTAAAATTTAAAAGTTTAAATTAATTTTAAATTTTTTTTGATAAAGTGAACACACGATATATTATTTAGAAATTAATTGGTAAAAATGTAATTCCACTTACTACTTTGTTGAGCAAGACATACTGCAATTAAAAGATGATTCCATGATTTATTCCACTGAAAAAAATCAAAATAAAAAGTTCCATAAATATTTTTTAAAAAAAGAAATAATTAATTAATGTTATACGATTTTACTGTAAACATTTACAATTCAATTATAAACTAGAAACATTTTGCAAACTTGAAATGTAAAATTAAACTGTCGATTTTACAAATAGATACTGACAAATGGGAAAAGTAATCGAAGCAAAATAACTTACTGTAATCCTCATTTCAGACTCAATAATATAAAATGCTCATTTGAATAGTTGCCGCATTTGATAAAATTTAAAATTTAAATTTAACGATACGAACCGTCTATTTGCTAGTTGAAATTGATCTGGTTTAGTCGTTTACACGGCCCGAATGCCATTTAGTGTATGAACTAGTGAAAATAGATGAGTAGTATTTTCTTAAAAAAACACTTATTTTTCTGTCGAATGTCAGATTGGAAGAGATCACAAATTGTTACATTAACCTTATTCAATCGTTTAAAAAATAATAAAACATTAACTTAGAAGTCAACTGAGTGTTGTTATGCATATGGGACGGAATAAATGATATTTTGGGCCAAATAAATAAAACTTAGTCGAAAGAAAAAAAAATGTGTGTGTTTTTTAGTCCATAACCCAGTTTTTGGGAGAAGAGGGAACCACCAACTTCACCAAGCAACAAATTTCTCGAAAGAGAAACCAATCGATTCCGAAACAATGACTTCATAAAGAGACACAAACAATTGACTAACAAAAGATACACAACTATCGCTCCAGTGATTGCATTTTTCTTATAAAAACATATTTTTGTCTGTTAAGAACTTAGATAGACTTTTTGGGTAAGAGAGATTTTGCAAATTGATTATTTCCGCTGTTTTTGATTATCTTGTGACAAGACTAATGCCCTCGTTTAGCTTTTAACCAAAATAACAATAAGCATATGAATTTTTAGCAAGAAAAAAAATGATTTAGAAATAAATACTTAAAAGATGAAAGTGAGATTGAGGAAATCAGTTCCAGTTTAGTCTACAAAAATTAAAATAATGAAAAAACAAGAAATTCCGGTACAATTTCTTACCCCTAAGACATAACTAATGATCTAACCTATGACCTTTGATTTCACCAGCAAAATTAAATGCAACGAAATTATGTAAATATTCCAAGAAAAATCATGTAATCATTTAAATTTACTTGTAGACATTAATTTTGAAGCTGATCAAAACATCTAGAAATGTAAAAACAACTCTTTAAAAAATGCAAAAAAAAGGAGATTTTTAGTTATTAAAATAAAATTCATGATAAATTATGAATCATTAATTATGATTTCAGTTATAAACAGATAAATAAAAAATTTATACACACATTATTATTTTTAAAAACAATTTAAATAAATTTTGACACCCAAGTCATCAACAAACGCAATACCAACACAATATGCAGTACAAACTGTTCAACTTTGACTGCATAATAAAATAGCATTTTGCAATATCGTATTAGCCTCACACAGCATAACTTACTTTGCCATTTTAAATAAACATAATTCTGTATTATGTTAATGTATAGTTTATGTCTCCAGATATTACTAAGTTATGCTATTACGCCTCCTTAACGTTTGCCACCAACGATTTTTATTTGTTTCATGCTGTGTTTATGTCTGTTTTCCAACCAAAAGTCGGTGTAACTGTTACTGAAACGATGCAACTTAAAGAATGGGCTGAAAACTTAAAACTTGACCGTCATAAGGCACTGAACTTAAAACAATATCTCAAATGCTTTTATAAATTAATGTCCTTGTCAAGTTGTTATATGTAATGTAGTTTAATGAGTTTTATTTTAGGAGCCACCAAACCAAACAGAGCATACGTTTATGCATCATCATTTTTTTATGATCAACAGGAAAGACTCAGTTAAACAAAATAATGTTTATTATCTCATTTGGCTAAACTTACTGTACATCAAAAAAGTTTTAAACTGCAAATTACATCATCAAAAATGTTTCAAAGATTAAAAATAACCATGTACAGTAATGAGCAATACCGTACAATATTTTTGTAATAACTTTACTATGATTCTGACAGTTTTTGTAATGCATTGCTTTTAGTTTATCAAGAGGCAAATTTATAGTAGTTTGAATAATCATGTGTATACGGTAGGTATACCAAGTAGAAACTTACAAAAAGAAACGCATTTTTCTCATATATAGTCAAAGAAAAGTTAAAAAAAAAATTAAATATAAAACTTTAAGCTACTAAAATGTGACACCTAATTATCAAATACTCATTTGGTGATTATTTAATGAATTTCTAGATCAATTAAAATTTTGTTTTTGTTTGTGTATGTAGATATAATGAAGCTTCACTGCAAAAAAGATACTTGCAGCCATGTTAACCTGTCATACATTTGTATATTGTAGTAAAGCTGTATGACGTTTGCTACTCCTATAAGAAAAACTGGCTTTTTAAATTCCATAATTTTTCTTAAGAAATCAAAATATAAACTTCTGACCATATGTCTCTTTTCACAAGCAATAAATTATACATTTGACATTTTTCTCCATCTATTATTGTTTGAGAAATCTACGTTTTTCCTAATTACTTTCATACCTGTACAAATACCCTACATTTCGTATATTTCAGTTAACATACTGATGATATTTTTAATTATATTTTAGGTGAAATACAAGTTTCACTTTCATAATCTAATAAAACAATATCATACCTGTATATTTGATTGTTGTTGTTTTTTTTATTTTAAATTTAATTGTATTGTGTTAATTAAGCGTCCCGGATTCCTTGCTGATTACAAACGACATTTGTAATGGGCTCGTTTTACTTTTGAAAGAGCTACTTTATAATTATTTTTCAGAGTTTGCCCTCATTTGTTTGCACTTATTTGCACTCATCTATGCTCATTTTTTATATTTATCACACACTAGATGTTAGACATAAATAACATGTTTTTAGATTGAGGCTATGAGTAAAAAGAATAGAAGAGAGAAAGGAGTTGAGTTGATTGGTAAGGTTTGTCAGTAGACCATGCAAATATTATAATATTCATATACACAAATTTAATAAAATGGCACTCCATATTGCAGCCAATAACGTCACAAGTAGCCATAATAGAAGAACCGTTATTAACATATACTCTGATATACAAATCGGTAAACCCAACTAATTTTAAACGTAGCTTATTTTATAGAAAAATTAAGATGTTAACCAATTCAAATTTAAAAATATCTTCCGCTATTATTAAAATAAACTAGCAACAAAACAGTACCATAATTATTTACAATAATAAAATGGTTCGCACCTTCCCTATTCATCAGTAAAAAACGAGACTAGATCGCATCAGCATCAATACAGATTTGTCTCACTTCAAATTAAGCTAAATTTCATCTGTTTTCATAATTGATAATATAATAATAAATCTTATGGAGCTAATGACTAAAAAAATAACTAAATGTCCATTTTGTAATAAATTGACCATATTTTATTAAATTAATTATTATAAAACCTTCAAATTAATATTTATAAATCATCCAAATGAATTTTTTTTAACTTTATTAAAGTCCTAATAAAACAAAGATAATCAAGTAACATTACTGTAGTATGAAATTTACTTGACATTGAACTTCAATTAAAAAAAAATTCAATATTAAAATGTAAAAAAAAATATTTACATATAAATAAAACACAAATTATAAAAAAACCTATCAAAATATTTGCTAAAATGTATGATAATAATAAACGATAATTCCAATAGAAAAAATACTACAAATGATTATGAGTGTAAGACGCCAATAAACTCGATAATTGCTATTACAGTTCATGTAATAAGATTACTAACCAACGGTAAAAACCATCAATTGTACCTATAATAAAAAACACAACATACAACAAAAATAAATAATGAATTACAAGTTTCCTTGTTTGCTCAAAACACAATTCCAGCACTACACGGGTCATTTAACCTTTAAGAAAAAAATTATACGTAAATAAAAAAATCAATTGAATTGCTATTGAGTATTGATTAGAAACATTACTCACATTTTAGAGTTACCAAGAAAAAAGTCAATTTTCTTAATAATTTTTCACAGCCACAATATTTTCACACAAAATTAAGTGGGCAAAACGGACAAGTTTGGGGAAAAGTTATCACCTAATTCAATCTAATTTTAAGTAACAACAATCCCTTGACCAATTTTCCTATATACAATTTACTATATCTGTAAATAAGACAAACCTTGATATTAAAAAACAAGCGTGGTAAAATATTTCTTTTTGCATGTGAAAATTATAGTGAGACTTTTCATTTCTACACTTAACTGACTTTGATAGACACAATCCCAGATAATTTTCTACATTGTAACGTCACACTCCTCCCAAGACCACAAATAAACAAGACAAAACGCCATTAGAACTAATGAAATTCAGTCCCGTTTCTTTTTTTGACACTTTCAAAAACAGTGTTCTAATTCAGAAATCACCCGGTACACTATACTGTCAATTACAGTCTTATTGTTTCTTAGTACACAACAAGCAAGAGTAACAATTTACAATTTGATCGATTGTGCTGCACCAAACGACCTTCCCAGGAATGCAATCCAGAACACCCATAGACACAATAGTTACACAATAACAACGGCTAAATAGTAAATTAAACCAATTTTGATTGTTATCAATACTTTAAAAAAAGTCTTGACTTGTAAATTGCAATTGAATAAAAAAAACCACTGCATATAATATAGTGTGAACGTTTTATAAAAAAAAATTAAATTGCAGTGAGCAATGACAAAGTGTTAAAAGCAATTTAGCGTTGCGTCGATGACGACGCAAATCACGTGAAAGGCAGTGAACCAATGAGAGCAAAGTGAGCAATGAACGTCTTTCAGGTGCTCATTCGCCGTTCTTCTTTCTTCGTTCATTGTTCTTTGGCCTAGCAGACCAATTCGTTTCTCGTGTGTCTTGTCTACTTTCAAAACTGTTTATTTTACATTGTGGAAAATACATTAATTTTCTAAAGCTGAATAACACTTGAGAGAAGTAACGTTTTGGACCGCCACAAAAGAAGTTTAAACAGAAATACAATGCAATTAAGGTAAAAATCATTTATTTATTTATTTTATATTGCAACTTGACATTTATTTTTATTTAAAAATATTTGTTCTAATGTTGACCTAATTAGTCAGACAATTCCAGACATTTCCTTATTTACTGTAAACAAATTGATTATTTACGAGAACCGAATATTTTTTTTACAATAAAAATTCAAAATATCTTTTTTTAAATATGAAGAATGTGTTTTATTTCTTAATAGTTTTTTTTTCTTCCTATCTTAAAGACTTAGTCATATCAATCAAATTGTAAAGTTTCTATGCAAAAATTAGGTCAGCTATGCTTTGAACAGGATTTTCCAAATCTTGTTCTACTAAATCAAAATAGCATGCTAAAAATTACTTCAAATTTGCATGTAATTTAAATCCGAAATCTATTACAATCACTAGTTAAAATTAAATTTTTTTAAACAATTTTTCTGGTTTATTCTTTGAAAATTTCCCACAACTTGTATTTTTACCGACTACAATATCCAATTAAACACTTTCTAAAATTGGGCTAATTTACTAATAATTACAACTTTTCCATGCATACAATACATTTTGAGCATTTTTATATTTCTAATACAGTACACCATCAAATATTAAGCTAACTCATAGAAGAGTTTATTACCCTACATAACGAATCATTATTTGCCACCAATTACACATTAACAGCTTTCACCAGATTAAAATAGTTCAGCAAATTTGCATATTTTTTAATCAATAAAATTAGCAATGACAAAAAAAAAACTAAATAAAAACTAGGCAGATTTTTCATACTTAAGAAAGTAACCATGGCACACATTTCAAAACTATGCAAATCTCCATATCAAAAAACTATTCTCGACCAAATTGACCAGACGATACCAATCAGCAAATTTACTTAACAGAATTGCCAAACTTTACTTAAATATTTAGTTTTATTACGCTAAAATTGAGTAATACTTGATTTGGTCATTGTACCATTTTCAAGTACCGGTAATAATCGTAATACATTTCTAGAAATGTTTTCAAAGCAAAAAAGTACATGTATCTTCGTTTTAACTTACTTCACCGTTATAAATTATTACACCCTAAGGCTTTTTCTTCATTTACTACTGCACAATGTTACGTGTACCTTACTACAAACTCCTTTTGTGTTATATTATACAATAAAGATAGCAATACAAGACGCCAAGCAGGTAGTTGTAAGTTGTAGTTTAAGTTAAGTCTACCTGTACCTAGTACATGCACTCGTTTCCATTTTTTTAAACGTATAAATTGTCTGTTGGCCCGCAGCTATCTGATGAGCTCATTTAAGCTGTATCATCGCACTTTTACATAAGGAAATTCACCTGCTCAACTTCAATTAACTAACAATTCAAACAAAAATTATTCACGGCCTATTTGTGTGTAAAATAGCTCTCAAATATTACAATGCTGCGCGTAAGTTGCAATTACAATTCAGGTAATTCGTAAATATTTTATTATAGAACAAATAATAATCCGCAGAAATGGTTTAATAGTTAAAATTTTTGTGATAAAAACAAAAAGTAAAGAGATGAAAGTAGCAGATAATTTATTTCGTTACGTTTTATTTCACGTCAAGTTTACATAATGTGTTGAAATTATGCACAAACTAATGTTGAAGAAAATAACTCAGTATTGTGTATGTTAAATAGTTCAGTATACTGTAATGTTTCTCACACTCCGGTGAACTATTAAATATTGAACAAAAAAAAAATCTTAACAAAAGTGGGATAAAATCTAAAGTAACCGGTTCTTCACCGTTGAAAAATTTTTTTTTATAACAAATAACTTCTTCTTAAATCTCAATTTAAAATTCTGATACAATATGGTGATGCAAAAATGTGTGTCGTCCGTTTTTCTATTCAACTTATCATTAAAACGATGAATGTAACTAAACTTAAAACCGGTTCAGATCAAATATACATAATATTCGTTTATAAGCAACTTAATAGACACAAATTTAATAAAACATTTTGAAAAAAACCAACAAATTAAACAACTTTTTAATTGTCATCTTCACGTAATATACTGTATTTTTAATACAGAGTGATTTTCTAAATAAGAACAATTTTCAAAGTGCCAATAAAGAAACGAGACTAAATCAAATCAAATTCAATGACGCTTTTCCCCGTTTCTTTCTTGCCAAGAGAGAAAAAGTGATTCAACTAATAAAATCACCCGGTTTGTATGCTGACAGCTACAATTCATCAAAATATGGTACATCCAGGTACAATTGCATTATTGCACATAAAACTGGATTTTTTATAACTAGTTTTAATTTAAACAGCGCTAAATTTTTATCAAAATCAACAAAAAAGATAAACATCAAATACAAGTTTTACCAAACACAGTTTTATTTCACTTTTCCCTTTATCTTATACAGTTTAAATGAGCATAAAGGCAACATTTTCTTCAGTAAAATTGATTTTTACTACTTGAAACCAGTTTAGTAGAAAGTTGTTACCCTGAAACTAAACAAACTTATCATTTTGAGCTTCAAAATTCCAAACAGCACAATTACAAATATAGACATATTTTATATGGTCAAAATAATCTTCATCCATTTGTTAAACAATAAAATTGGTTAAATCGACATGTTTTACTCCCTTAGTTACTTTTAAGCTGATCTTACACAATAATCAGTTCAAGGACGTTATAATCAAAAATTTAAGTAATTTCCGGCTAGATTTAATGTCATGAAAGATTTTAAAGTTTTGGTTATGCTAACAAAACCATATATTCACAATGGCTGAAATAGTTATCAAAACTATAGGCAATTAAATGCTAACTAACTGTATATAATTAGGCATTTAAAGCCGATTAACTAACTTATTAGTCAAACTTACTAATTTTCGGTTCTCCTTTATTTCTTAACAAAACAAAGAATGATCCATAGTGTGCTCACTTGCTTAAAATTCAAGTGCAATTTAATTTGTTGAATTTTAAGTTTGACGTCATGCAATGCATTATTAAATCAATTGCGGTATCTATCACGTTATATTATTCACTCGACATTCAAGTCCTCATTTTCGGTAAAATAAAATTTATAAAAAAATATATATAGTGGGCGAGTTTAACCACCTTCGGTTAATAACATAGGTGTCACAAATGCTAAAACGCACAACATTATACAGTAGTACTTTAAGTTGAAACTTTAGTAAACATAAGGGTCGTTGGGCAGTACACCCTTTGCTTTCAGCGTCGCCTTAAAACTAACTTTTAATAATATTATAATTATTTAATTACGACTATCAAATTCAACCTACTTTAAACCTTAAAATTCAGACATTATTCTATTATTAAGCTACTGAAAGTGTGTATTCAATTTCATTTTTTTTTTAAATAAATTTTAATTTAAAATGAAATTAATTTTTTTCTAGCACAATCATTTTAAGTTAGTATTAAACGTTTCATTTACATGTTAAATAAAATTAAGAAAAAATTACTTTTACGTTAAATATTAACAGAACATTCAATTACTGTCAAATTTAACTTTTTAAATTGCAAAATTTTGATTAAAATTATTATTAGAAGTTTAATTTGATAGGCAGTTCTTGAACCAAAAATAATTTTGAAGTGGACACCCTAAAAAAAAGTTATGAAACAATGATTAATAATAGTTTTACATGACACCAATGAGTAACTGTTTTGTCACTTTTTCCATAGAAAAAGTCAACTCCTATTCAATTTACTCATTGGGTCCACTGTACAGTCAAAATGTATAAAAAATGAGGGAAATTAAATCCTCCTTAATCTCATTAATGAACTACTTGTAAGTTTTATTTATTGATTAAGGGTTGTGTCTCCACTGTAAACATACTGTACACACAATTTCACATGAATGAATGGTTTTACGTTCCCAAAGTAATGATTTCAACATTGAGCAACGCCTGTAACTAAGAATTTCAATCTCATGACGTTATCCCACAATTTACCACTCCTTTCCTTACTTACAAATACATTTTTAATATAATTTCTTGACTATAACAAATGATCTTAAAAAAATATTTTCTTTGTACAAAACTTGATAAAATCGTAACCAAACCCAGGAAGAAAAACAAAGCAAAAATTAATAGCATTTTTTTGAAGTTTGTTTTGCTCCAATTCAGTTTTATTTTGACGTTTAATTAAATACCATAAAAAAGTAAAAAAACACATCTTTTTATTAAGATAAGAATAAAAAAATAAACAAAAGCAATTAATTTTAAGAAAAGTCTAAAATTAATGAGAAGATTTCAAAGATTTGCAATAAAGTTTGGGAAAAAAGATCATTTTAATCCAATAACTTAGTAAGTCTATGTTTTTATATCATTTTGCGTCTAAAAAGAAACAAGAAAAAAGTTAATAACTGAATTGTTGAACGAAATTTGTTGCAAGTTTTTAAAATAAATTGAGCAACAAAGTAAATTAAAATTCGATTTGCTCTTATCATTATACTAAGAAATCTTACTAAAAATTGCTTAATACCGGATTACATTTTAATGAAAAATTCGCCATTCGATCTGATAATATTTAGTCTCGTTTCTTTATAGGAAAAACCAGTATTCCAATTCAGAAAATCCCCCGGTATAAAATTATAAATAATAAAAATTTAGCAACTCCTTGTTCCAAATTTCAGAAGATTTTTGTTATTTTATTATTCGGATGTAATGTACAAAAAGTAGTACTGCTACTGCTACTAAGTTGAATCTATAGAAATTGACCAATTACATAGAAGTGTAACCTCAGTTTATAATGACATACTTTTCGAATTTAAACAGTTGAAATCCTAATAATGTTATTACAAAACGATGCCTACATACACGGTGTTTTCCCATATTTTCGTCAATAATTTTCTTAATAGAAATTAGCATTGGTAATGACTTGATAATGACGGTTACGTTCCTGTCTGACGTTACGCTCGAAAGCATTCTTGAAACTCACCTAAAAAATTTGGCAGTGGAGGTCACCAATTTCTAACTTATTAGCAACATTTGCAATAAGTGCAATTCATAGTACAAGAAATGCCTCATGCAGATTCATGGTACGCCCGAATAACTTTTAACTAGAATGCGTTACCGTTATTTAGGTTTATTTAAATACGTTTTAATTCCAAATTTCCGTAAAAAAATAAAACCAAGATAAAGTTATTAGCAATGTAAAATATGCAAACATTTTTATATGAATAAAATTGAAGTCAAGGTAGATCACTTCTGAATTAGATCACTTTTAAAACTCGCCAAGGTTGAATACTTTACTTTTGTCTACGGACTTGAGTCAGGTGGAGAATACTAAGTTAAGATTGAAGTCTCGAAAACAACTAACATTATTTGATTTCGCCGGTAGATCTATGCCGGCACCGGTTGCCCTGTTACAAATACTCGGTTACAGGTAAAAAATTAATTCTAAGATTAGACATCTTATCTGAACAATTGTCAAGCTTTTATGATTTTAAGACATCAACCCAAATGTCCTAATATAGAGAACATTTCTTTAAAACATTAAAATCATGTCTCCATGGGTTAAAGCAATAAATTTTATAAATACTGTAATCAAATAAAGTTGTCAAAGCAAACTTTCTTACAGGGTGATTTTCTTAATATAATCACGGATTTGTTGCTGTGTCAATAAATAAACGAGACTAATTCTCATCAGTTCCATTAGCGTTGTTTCTCGTTTTTTTTTTGGCATGGAAAAAAAGTGCCAATCAATGATATAAGTTCCAATAGCGATATTTTCTGTTTTCTTTTTGCCATG
The DNA here is from genome assembly GCA_013389785.1 of Helicorthomorpha holstii. Taxonomy (NCBI): domain Eukaryota; kingdom Metazoa; phylum Arthropoda; class Diplopoda; order Polydesmida; family Paradoxosomatidae; genus Helicorthomorpha; species Helicorthomorpha holstii. Next base: position 13,697,619 of record JAAFCF010006596.1, read on the forward strand.
AACACAAATGTCCCAATTTAGAAAAAGCCCGGTATACTGTAAGTTAGTTATAAAACATCTAATATTTCTCTATATATTATAAAATAATTTTCTTGACATCAAAATGTCTTTTAGTCAGTATTTTACGACATCGATTAAAGTTGTGTGTCTTAAAACATTGATTCTAAATCTGATTCTTTTAAATAGTTAACGTATAAAGTAACTTCATGCTCCTAAATATTTTCTAAATTCCTTACTGGTCAAAAAAAAAATTCTTCCAATTCATCCAATAAAAAAATCTTTTTAAGAATAACTACGATGAGCTTGATTAGCTTTCTTAAAGCACCAAATTACAATATATACCGGTATGTCAAAACAACACATTTTCAATAATATTAACTTCAAATACAATATAATAAAATACAGTACTTATATAATAAAATGATACTAGAAATTATCTCCCTATTACGCTTAAGCTTTAAAGCTACATGTTTTTGTCACATGAAACAAATACTATCCTACATTTCAAGAATAAAAACTTGCCTAAAAAGTATGCTAATAACGTGTTAATTATTAATTATTCTCATCAGCCCCTATGGCATCGGTTACTAATATCGAATTCTAGATAACACAACAATGCAAGTTATTTAAGACATGAACATTTTGTCCTCATTTAATATTTCCAGTTCCTATTTTTCAAGTTCAAATAATTGTTCACATAGTTTTAAATCGATTATACGTTTTATTAAGAATCTATTTGCATATTCCACTTTTTATTTGAAAATGCTTATTATGCATGTCATGCCTAGGTAAGAATTTATTGGTACTGTAAGTAATAAAAAAAATAAATCATATTTAAAAAGAATTTAGTTTCAGTCAATGTTTTCCTCTTACTAATTCTTGCAATAACTTAAGTTTTAGCATAAAAATTAAATAACAAACTATTTTTTTTTTTTTTTGCTTAAATCGACCAAGAAACTCAATGAAACGTTTCTTCATAAGTTCATAAATCTTTTTCTGTTAGCAATCAACATTGGATGATGCTACACTTGACCGAATAGAGTACCAAACACTAACATACACAACCCAGTATTCCAACCAGGAAATACTCAATTGCAAACGTTTTCCTGGTAAAAGTTACGCGATGATAATAATAGAGTTGATTATCAAGTTTTTTTTATTATTAAATTAAACGAAAGTCAATATTAATCATGTGCTATCTAAATAACGCAGCTCCGTTATTATAAAAAACCGGTTTAATTATTAGTCAATATTTATTTTTTTAAATGCCAACTACCAGCTTAAACTGTCAATATAAATAAGAGATTACAAAAAATAGTTCTTACAATTTAAAAAAGTATGTTGAGCTATTTAGAACTTAATTAATGTTATTGTAATTTTAAAAACATGCACATGATGCGTGTCCACAAATATTTTTAATAAGTTAAGTTATTATTAATAATATAGTAAAGTAAAGCTCGAAAACACACAAACTTTATAATAAACATTAATGGGTTACTTATGCAATGGTAAGCAATCAAAAACGCAAAATTAGACAGTTTATTAAAATAGTCAATTAAAATACGTACTGTACATGCTGACATTAAAGAAACGAGAAAAATATCCATAGTAAATCATGGAATTTATTCCCGTTTATTTATTTCCAGTGTGTACTGTATATGTGATCACATTTTCTTAAGATCATCTAGCACAATACACGATTTTGAAAATATAAGTAGGGAAAAAAAATTCTATTTTTTAAATTCATGGTTTAACCAACTTTAACTAGCACATACGTCAAATTTAATCATTTGACTATAAAGTTTGTCAGCATTGCGATAATAATTGTAACCTTAAACTTGACGGTCATTGTATTTCCGATTAGAATTGATGCTAAAATTTATCAAATTTAAACTGGCTATGATATTAGATGTTGTTACACCAGTCAAACACTCCCTAAATCAATGTACTAAATTATTCTATCAATATTAAGTTAATTAATAGTCAAAAGCAAATGCACTATCAATTGAATTTTAAATAAACTGTAATTGTTCATTGCAGAAAAAAACGTAAATAAAAAATAAAAAGGATGAATAGGTGACGTTTGTTGTTGACCTAATTATTTTACCTGTTTTTTTTTATTACTATTTTTTTTTGGACAATGTGGGCCATGATGTGCAAAGTTGTCTGCAGTTTAACTTAAACATATACCCACTTAATATTGGATTATCTGTATACGTTTCACTTGACCGAATGACTTAGTTTATATACTTTTAAATCACTTTTGTCTCTTTAATTGCCAAGCCCTCTCACTCCTCCTTAGCCTCAAGGTTGCTTACATGCCTTTAAATTTTAAATCTGAAAAATTTAAAAATCCTTCCTTTCAGTTAAAGGTGGAACCGAGGAGGGGGGGGGGGCGACCTCGCTCCATGTCGGTCTGTTACCGAGGCCACATTTGCAGTCGATTACACATACGCCCTTAAAAAATACCCCCACACCTTGTTGTATTCCCTATCCCTGCTGATTCATTTTTACTACCTTAAACCGTTACTAGTTAGACGTCATGCTGATAATCACTTAAAACTTATATAATTTATTTCAATTTTTTTTTCTTTTTACATTTTTTTTGTAGGTGGAATTTGGCGTTTGTAGGCGCCGTTATGTTTTTGGCGGTGCTGTCCAAGGCTGCCAAGGACGAATCTGGTGAAGAAGATGACCGTAAAACACCCATCCCATTAGTAGTGGCTATCCCATCAAAAGTTTTTAGGGCAAATAGATTTACAACTAACGACGTAATCGGTTCCATGCCAACACTAGACACAGAAAAACTAGAGTATACGCCATTTACTTCAACATCAACAAAGAAAGCTTTTACATTTACAAATTCAATTCCAAGTACAACAACACCGTCCCCAACAACAACGTCAACAACAACTACTACTACTACTACTGAAAAGCCAACAATAATAATAATATCGACCACAACATCTTCTACAACTTTACAGCCACAATCAGTAGAAGAAACCTCGACTGAGCATTCAACGACCACAACTCCAGCACCAAAAACAACGTCCACAATTGCCACTACAACTACGACTGAAACATCTCCAGCAACTTCGACCACAACGACCGAATCGACGCCCATAATATCATCAGAAGAATTTACATCAACAATTTCATCAAGTACCAATAAAACAGTTATTGAGGTCAACGACACAGTTTCTGAACTTGAAGAAAGAAAGAATGAAGAATTGAAAGAAGATTTGACGACTAGCACCACATTACCAACCACAGCGTCAACGGTCAATCAAACTTTGACCTCAACTCCAACATCATCATCATCAACAACAACAATCGCTACGGTTGTAGTATCAGTAGAAGAGGAAGTAGCAGAAAAAGATTATGGTCAATCGGTGGGTATTGATCTTGAACCTGACCTAGACGGTCATCCAACCTTCTCAACAAACTCGAATAATGAACAAGAAGCAGGAGAAGAATCAGCCTCCGCTGTAACTAGCGAGTCAGAAGTAGAGGAAACATCAGCTGATGAAGTTGACCCATTTGAGGCAGCGGCACAAGCAAGCGAGGTCGATTACTCTGTAATTAATGCAGAAGAACAACAACATAACAATAACCCAGATAACGGAACCTCCAGCGTCAGCAGCAGTGAAAGTGAACGTCTAATAAACGAACAAAGTAATGAATTCAGTCTAGAAATGGCATCTACAACGGACAATGTGCCACTTATTGAATTGTTTCCAGAACCAACCAATTCAACAAAGCCCAATTACGCTCCAGCAAATTCACTTTACAATTTAAATAGGAAATCCAACTCTAAAGAAAATTTAAATGCAAAAGATTTACAAACAGCCGCATCCGCAAGTGGTTCAACTGTAGTTGGTCCTGACACCCATTTAGAAGATGTTTCTGATTTACACCCGGAAGAACCCCTGTTGAATGGTGCCACCGGTTCAGCTCATCAACAGACTGTTCCAACGGCTACTCAAACTGACCCAGAATACGAATATGTATACGAATACGTTGATTTGAACACCACTGATATTCCCGAGAATCTTCCTGAAGGAGCAATTATTCTTAGCGAAGGTCAGACTATTTCACCATCATTAAAACCATTGGAAACATCAACTGAGCCACTCTTCACAACTTTATCTGATCAGCCTGCACAACAACAAGTTGTAGTAGACTCTGCATCCTTATCTGAAGCCAATGAAACTGCTCCCATCATACAATTACGTGATGAGCATCAACCGGCTCCGGTATTTCCAACCAACGATTATGTCGATTTCACCGCAGAAACGACTCCACAAACGGAAGCGATTCACGTTACTGAGCCATCCACAGCAACATCACCATTTGCTCCGAGATTTCCACAGTCACCAGTTTATTTTGTTGGGCTAGAAAGAGAAACAATTCCAGATACGGGAGTACCAACACAGACCGAACCAACCGCGACATCCACCCAGACCTCGCTTCCATTGGTAGAAACAAATGGATCAGTCAGAGACCAAGACTTCCAGCTCAACACATTATATGCACTTTCACGAGCATTACCAATTAATGATAACGTTCCATTTATAATTGAAGATGGAGATTTGGAGAACTCAACTGTTTTGCTTCCAGCAGATTTACCAGACCCATTTTCTGATGAGATTTTAGGAACGTCAGTTATACTTCCTGAATCAACAACCGAAGAGCTGTTTGTGTCTGAAATAACTGAAATTCCAACTACAACAACTGAAGAAACAACGACTACTATAACGACCACTACAACAACCACAACGGAACCACCAACCACCACAACAGAAGCCACAACAACTACTACAACCGAAGCTCCAACAACATCATCTCAAAGGGCACTGCGACCTGGTGTAAGACGACGAACAACGACAACAAGTGCTCCAAGTGAAGTCAGTTCAGCAGATCAAACCACCACCACTAGACGTGCTCAAAGAGTTGGTGGACGTAGAAGAATAACAACGACAGCAGCCACGCCTACAGCTGGAAGTAATTCCGATGCTAGCAACAGCCAAAGTATTCCAACTTCAAGTGAAAGAACCAGAATAGGAAGTCGTGGTCGACGACCAATATTATCCAGAACACGAACCACAACAGCTGCTACAAACGGTGAAGAGGCTCAACCAACTAATGGAAATGGAGCTTCAAACGACAACTCAATTAATGAAAATAACAATGGAGTAAAACGTCCAGTTACAAACAGAAGAACATTTAGCCGACCAACACCGTCCAGTGGAAATTCAAGTGACAGCGGTGAAAGTGGTGCAGCTCCAGTTCGACCAATCAGAGGTAGACGTCCAGGTCTAAACCGAAGTGGGCCATCAAAAGCAGTTAACAAACCAATTCACAGTGAATCAAATGACACAAAGCCAGCTGCTACAAGTGACGAAACAACAACACGAAAGCCATTATTTAGGCCACGAAACAGGAATCGATTTCAAATAAAAGGAAAAGATGCCACGACTACCACATCAACTGAGCATCAACCACCGGTAGATGAAGTTCAACCAACTGCATCCGCTGGTGCAGATAGTGGCGAAGATGAAAACAGCGAAACACAACCTAAAGTTGAAGAAGAAGAAAATGATGATAAACCAGCGCCAGCAACAGTGGCAGAAGCACCGAGTGAAAATCGAAAGTTTCCACCAAGAGCGAGACCAGGAAGCCGCGCTATACGTCGTCAATCTCAGTCATCATAAAATATAACAATTAGATCGGTTTTTATTTGTCTTTTATTTTTGTATGTATTGTGTTATGAGAAAAAAAATTGTTTCGATTTCACTGACCGGTTTTCAAAACATTTCTGACTATTCCGTATCTCACTTTTTTATTAAGTTTATAAAACCGGTTTATTATAGTAGCATGGCCTTTTTAAAACCAGCATATGATATTTTAATTCTTTCCTAAAACCATTTTAGTTAACCCTCCTTCCTCAACATAAAAATAATTAAAATTGGCATGCAATAACCATCATGTAAACAGCATAATATACTCATAATTACTCGTAATATTGCACCGCGTCCATTTGGTAAATATAAAAGTTGCTTTGTGGCTGCTCTGTCAAATGTTAAGCTTAGCTTTCACATCATTAGGAACTTCTAAACTTAAATTATCTGGAAAATTATAAGGATTGAAAATAATTATGCTGGTAACTAACTACTTTAGTTGTATTAAAGAAGACTCTCTGGTTAGAGAACGTTTAATACATCTACAAGTAAAAATAATACGAAAATAAATCAATGTTTTTTTATAAAAATAAAATCTACAGTGCGATATTTAGTGCAGTATAAAAATAATAACTTAAAATTAAACAATGGTGTAAATAAAAAATTAACAAAAATTTGTTAATTAATTTAACGGACTTGGGTCAGATTTTAACATTAAACTATTGTGGTAAACGACGAGCTTCATCGAAAATATAATTCTAATCGTTGAAATCGATTTTGATCTAAACACGTTTAAAAAACCTGCTATGGATTGAAACTCAACAGCTGTCTACTATGATTACAAGTTACTGTACATGTAACATAAAATAAAACTTCAAATCAACTAACTTTTGTCAAGAAACATGAAGAAAATTGACATTTCAGAACAGAATAATGTTGTAACCAACTCAAGTTAACTGATTACCATAAAAACAGTTAAAAAAAATAAAAACTACAAGATCGACCTACATGACATATAAACTGACTGTTACTTGTTAGTACTAATACTGTATATAAACTCAGTTTATATCTTATTACGTTAACGATATTAGTTTTTAGTTATTGTTTTAGTGCTCATTTATACTCTGTGCATTTGTTTATAAGAAACTAAAATATTACTGTTTTATTTAACGCAGAGAAATTTAATTTGGCACAAATTTATAATGTAAACAGCTTAATTTTGAGAAGCTAAACTCTAAAAACGAAAATCCAGTTTTCAGTGTTTTAATCATAAATCACCAGAAAACCAAAACGATTATTAGTCTACGTATATTTTCTGTATTAAGATACTGTATTTTATCTGGATTAAAATCAATGCCACGATAAGCAATAATAATACTCAAACAAGTAATAAACAAAAATCATAACTAGTTAACAAAATAAGAAATTATATCTATTAAAAGTTTTCATAAATTTTCTAATTTCTTTCTCACTGCGATATTAAATCCATAATGACGTCATTGATACACCTGCTGTACTATTTAACAACACTATAATTTCTAAAATGGCATTCACTGTATATCCAACTGACCAACGTTAATTAAAACAAAAATGTAAATTAAAAGTTATTGAAAGAGATCAATAACGACCGACGATGTGATAATAAAATGGGGAAAACGATGGAATATTTTATCAACTTAATTTTATTTTTGCTTATTATACCATTTTATTATTCTTAATCGATTATGTTTCAAATAAAAAAGGTTTAAAATAATATAATGATGACGTAGGTTTAATTTATTCAAACTTTTGTTCGTCATCGCATTACAAATCGATTTGAAATTGCTGCAAAAAGATACCATTATACCGAATGACAATGAGCTATGTTTTTTGTAATATTAGATCCGGCATCAATAATTATAATCAATATTCCCAATTGTATGAAATGAAATGTTAGTTTAACAATGCGGCTAAACGCTTTCAATATAAAGCATCGATCAAAATGTTTACTAAAGTTTAAATACGTGTCACTAGTACTAAATGTTTCAATCAATAATCTTTGTTAATCATCGATTTCGATACACTAGTCTTACTCTAACTTACAGTCAAACAAACCAAGCTGTATCAAGTAACTTCATTACTGTATTTTATTTTTATCTAAAATTGCCAAAATCGACTTTAAAACCATCAGCATAGCAATTCATGTCAGTACTAAATTAGTCACCAACGAATTCAGAAAATACATTTAAAGCTTGCACAGGTAGAATACATGACAATCTTCTAAATGCCCTAATTGCCCTTTTATTCTAATATCAAAGAAACAAACAAGAAAAGACGCTATTAGAATTGCTCAGATTTAATCTAGTTTTTCTATTAGAACTATTTTTGTTCTTATAGCAAGAAAATAACTTGAGAAATCGTCATTAAAACAGTTAAGATTTAGTCTCGTTTTTTTTAATAGCACTGTCAAAAACAGTTTAAAAAAACATCGGAAAGATTACTTAAAAAGTTTAGAAACGAAATAAATTGTTAACAAAAATGGATATCTATCATTTCGAAAATGTAATGCAACTGCAATACTAAGGAACTTACTGTAAGTTATTACTAAATGGCGTGTACAATCAAATCAATTTACAGCTCGTGACTTCCAATTTCCTAGTACATCGATTAATGAGCACTTTATAGTAGTCAAGAGTCCACCTGTAACACCATTTTTCTACCTCAATAACTGCTGTTGATAAACTACAGTCTACGTGATTATTATCACATACAGGGAAATAAAGTACAGAAACACAGTACCCGAGATTTGTAATTTTTTTTAACAATTATTTTGTTTACTAATACCACGATGAATCTCTAAATTCCGAGAAGATGATAATTAAACATTTCATTTTGTTAAATAAATTATTTGCAATAAAAGTCGTTAAAACTAAAAAGATAATGGGGAATTGTAGGAATCCTTGAGGAATTGTAGAGCCATGTCGAAGTAGACACTCCCATAATGTCACATAAAGAAGATACATTTGGATCATTAAAAATAAAACATTTTAAAATTACTTTTATCAACCACAGTTGCGAAAATTTAATAGAATTCATATTTCCAACCCAACATCTTTTTTCCCCACCCTACTGTTTAAATTTTTTAAAAAAAAATTACTTTTTAGCACCAAACATTCTGTTAATTACCACTAGTTATTCTAGAATGAAAGCTGTAATATTTTAATGTATTATTAATTAATGTTTATTATTAATAATTAATATACGTTAGTGTTGTTTTTTTAATTTTTTTGGATAGAGCTCTAAGGCAAGTTTACATGATCATTTGTGCTGTGCAAATAGTGCTCTTTGCGTGCATTAGAGCAGTCATAAATTTAATGTTTGTGTTCATTATCAGCCCTGTCAACAACAGCAGCAGCAACATTGAAGAGCGACACGCCTCTCCTGATAATTCTTTCATTGTCCCATCCATGATCCATTCTTCCAGATCCATAGCTCAGCATAGCATAGCATGTGATATGATAGAAGAAAAGCATTGGATGGATTCATCTAAAGAGCGTCATTTCATCAATGTTTCCATGGCAGAGGTGATTGGGATTAGCTGAACGATTTAGTTTACCAATCCAGAGAAGAAGAAAATATGTTTCGGATAGGTATCCATATAGCATATTATTCGGCCTATCAGCTGCTTCTGCTGCTGCAGCGGCTTTAATAGTTTTATTGACTGCTCCATCATGAATAGATTTCAACTCGACTAGTTAACAAGGTCAGTCGGCAACTTTCGGGTTTTTAATAACAGTCATTTGCGTGTTTCTCATGACGCGTTCGTTTGAATAATTAATACTAAAACATTAAAACTAAATAAATGAAAACAATGGGAAGCGGGGAAAGCAAGGCAAAGGATGAAAAGAAAGGCACCAAACAACAGGTCGAAACTAAAGAAAAAGATGAAAAGAAAGACCCAAAGCAAAAAGGAGAAAGTAAAGACGATGTGCCAGTGCCGGTTGAAGATGAAGAATGTCTACCCCAGGTAAAATTTCATACTGCTTTCAATTTAAAAACTTTTTAAAGTAATCATTATTTTTAATATTTTAACCAACGGACAATTACACATGTAGCACAATTATCCATAAGCAAATATTTTACTTTAACTTAAAAAATATAAAAGTGCCACTTAATTACTTTGTTATAAATACAAGTAAAAGCTATCTATCAACATTTAAACTCCCAAATGAATTAAGAGATCCAGAATCTAGAAAATTGATTAGCTATAATTTCTATTATAAAAAAATAAGACAATATCAAGAATCAATAGTCGGCACTACAGTACTTCATAAGCTCTAATTTCTTTGATCAATTATTCTACGACAAAAGTAGTAATTTCAGAAACAAGTAATGTTTAAGTCGTAAATATACTGTATAATGTAATTATACTGGGTGATTTTCTATACTAGAACATTTTTTTTACAGTACCAATAAAAAAACCAGACTAAATTTTAACAAATTCAATGACAAGAAAGAGAATGCTAAATCTTTTCAGTTCCAATAGTCCTTTTTCCATTTTCTTTTATGTCATAAAACTATACCATTCCTATATTTTCTAATATCGATTTTTCCTATTCTGTTTTATTTTATGGTAAAAAATAGGAAACAATAAAAAAACGGAACTAAATTTAATCAGTTACTATGGCGATTCGTTCAGTTTCTTTATTGCCGGGAAAATATTCATTCCAATACAGAAAAATACCTGGTTATGTTTAAATTTCCATCTATTTACACTTACTTTTATCATTACTTTACTAGAAAATACCATAATTATACAACAAATAGCAAAATTTTAGAATTTTAAATCTAGATGTGAATTTACTAATACAAAATGTTATATACCGTAATAATAAAACAATGATTTGAAACTCAGAAAACCGATTTGAAAGAAACATCTGTAGAAGATTATTTAGCTGCTGACAAGGACATAATGTTTTATCATGCCGTATTAATAACGGAGACAATGAAATTAAGACTGAAGCAAAAAAAGCAAATGGAAATGGATTTGAAGGAAATGGAAAAGCGATTGGAAGCAACAGATAAAAGAGTGTACAAAATCCTTACTTAAAATACTTATCAACTTCATTTTTAAAAAGAAACCATTACTTCTAAAACAGATTACAGTTACAGAATTCAGTTGGTAGTGAAAATGTCAAGAAATTTCTCATGCAACAAGAAAAATTTGACGAATTAACTTCATACGAAAAAGCCGATTACATTGCAGCACTAAACGAACAGGTAAAAAATCAAACAAAATTATTTTTTAAATGAAATGTAAAACGACAACCATTTGAAATACAGGAAATGCAGAAACGAGTAGTCATAATGACGCAATACCACCTAAAAGACATGGAAGAAGATTTGCTAATGTTAGAAGAAGATGTAGACGACTTCAGAGAAATGTATGAAGAACAGGATGAAATTCTAAGTAAATAGCTTATTTTTTAAAAACAGAACATAAGGCAATGTTAATTAATTCGTTACCAATAACATCGCATCGATAAATTTGCGCATGTAACTTGGCAGTTTAAAATTAACTAAATCAATTTTCCAATCAATTTAACGATTATTAACGATTGCCGTTTGTCCATGAAAGGTGCCTGGTTCAATGATAAATATGCAACCCCACTTGAAGATGAATTAGAAGAAAAAGCAGATATGTTGCTAATTGAGCTACAAAATTACGAAGAAGTCAATTCTACATGGAGAAATGCTCAAGTGATGATAGAGCACGCTTGCATTCAAATGGGAACTGCTATCCAAAAATGGGAACAAATAATGACACTCCCAATCAGGTACAACCATTACACTGTCAATTTTAAATACTGTATGTACAATTTTTGTGTAGGGCAATGACTGCCAGATTTCGACTTGCTGAAAAAGTTCGCAACAACTTAACAGCAGCAGCGCAAAATATTCAAAGTGCTCATAACTATTTGCCCCACATTGAATTTCCTTACTGCTCACCTGAAGAAGTTATGATGCTCAATAAAGCTACATCTTACGTTTTTACCGACATGCAAGCCAAAACTAGACAAATCCATGCATTGGATTGTTATACTGCTGCTCATCGACGGTGTGGAGCTCTGCTACAGTGGTTTTTCACGGTAATACTGTATGATAACTAGCATATTTATTAAACAAAACTGTTTTATAACTTCTAAAAAAATGCGATATCTGGTTTTTTTAATAAACTAGATAATCAACGATGAAATTACCGAGCCGTTATTGAAATTGCAGAAAGAAATTAAACAGGTGAATGGAGATTTGCGTAAAGAGAGATGCCGACTGATAGGAGAACTTGTCGAAAAAAAATTTGGAACTAAAACTGAAGTAAAACATAAAGGTAATGATAATGCATGTTTAAATTTTCAGTGTATGTACCGGTGGATTTTTTAAATTGAATATTATTTTTACTAGTAAAGAATCGAGACTAAAGTTGATCAATTCCAATGACGTTTGTCTTGTTTTTTCATGCCATAGAGAAAACCAAATTGTCAATCAATAACTTAGATTACATTTTATCTGTTTCTATAGCAATTCGTCCCATTAATTTCTTTCTATAATAAAAAATCTAACAAAAAAGATTCTTAATATTACCAATTTTATTGGTGATATGTCCCTTTTTTTAGCCAGAATATAACAACGAGACAAATACATATAAAGAAAAAAATTAAACCTGATTAGTTCCAATGCCGTTTGCCATGGGGAAAAAAATTAATTTAGAGATTCATCGGATGTAAACTTATTATTTTAGATCTATATTGTGACAACGAAAGCGGTCTGGCATACGAGTTGCTTCAGGAATTGGAAAAGATGGAGAGAAAGCCTGGAAACTACATGAATATGGTAATCAACCTATTTTGCAACCCAATTATAACTTTATTAACTAAAAAAAATTGCATTTAAATAATGGTAGAGAGGAACTTACACCTTTCTAGATTACAATTTGCTTAATAAAGTGCCTTCGCCGTTGCCTGACGAAGATTTGGCTCCAATACCAAATCTTAAAGTGATCCTTTGCGATGGAGGCGATCGAGATAACAAGCTAAACAGACGCAAGCAAGAAAACGCCAACAAAAAACCAGGCCAAAGAAGAAGTCGCGTTTATTTGTCCATATTATACTGTGAAGGCTACGACAGTGAAAAAAGAAAAAGAGAAAAAGAAGAGGAAGCTGAACGAGAGAACGCAAAAGACAAGAAAAATGAAAAAGATGGAAAAAATAATAAAGATGAAAAAGACAAGAAAAACGAAAAAAACAAAGACGACAAAAAACAAAAAAAGAATTAAAAATCAAAACCGCTCAACTGTTTCTACCCTTCTGTGCCTATACTGTATACAAAAAAGAAATTTGCCATAAATTTGGTACGCCACAATTATTAAATTTGTCAGTAAAACTGACAAAAGCCACCAGTGCCTTATTTTCCATCTAAAAAACAAACATTTTGCACTGTTAAAACGACTTGCAACAAATTAAAAAAATTTTAAAATGTACGTTATTGTTAATCTGTTGAAAAATATAACACAAATAAATGTTTAAGCAATTTCATTTCATTTAGTAATATTAATTTTTAGTACACAAATATAAATGATAGTTATCAGTCAATTTATACAGTGTATTTTGAATTAACACCGCTGCAAAATGTCAAAATCGATAACATGATTGGGATTTACTGCAGCTCTGCCAAGGTTTAATGCTAAATAGGAATACTGTCTTATCAAGTTATCAGTAAAGCTAATTGGCATCCATTATTTTTAGAAAATAGGTACTGTAGATAGGTAGGACAATTGTAGTTATCTCACCTTGGTCTGATTTTAATATCACAGCAATAAACATATGCGATTAATTTGCATGCAATATTTATTCAGGAATAATTAATGAACACGCACAAAACGTTTATGTTAGAATTTTATACAATATCACCTGAACATGTGATTGTTCAGACTGTAAATTGAAGGTTAAGAATTAATATAGAGTATAAAATATGGAAAAAAGATGTTTGTTCAGAAAATTTTCCATTAACTTCACTAACGAGCACAATTTTATGCGATATAAACATAGTGTAAAAACCCAGCTTCGCATAAATTATCACAAAATATATGACATCGATGCCATTTATCATCCAAATTGCAAGGCAATTTAATAACTTTAAGAAAACCTGAGTGCAGTATAATTTCTTTGACAAACAGTACCATAATCACTAAACAAAGGTAAGTATATAAAATTAAAGAGGTTATAAATAGATCAAACTTAAAATATTAATCTAACAGTTATAATCATAATTTTTTTCTGAAACGTTTTTCATTGTCATTGACAGTTTGAATACTGGTATTAATTTTATTATCTAACCTAGTCTGTATAATTACCTATAACTAAAAATAATGCCACTCCCTAAATAGCAGTTACTAAAGCTTTATCTCTATTAAGTAATCACGAAACACTTGAACTAAATGAATGTGAAAATTATACTACAGATAATACGAATAAAACTTAATATTACAAGTTAAGAATTTTCTTACCTTTTGTTGAGGTTTTTTTCTTTTCCAGGAGATAAGATGTTGCACAATTAATTACTGTTTTTTCTTCAATAAACAAAAACACTTTCGATTCACCGTATCCATTGGCTTTATAATACACTTTTGAAGAATTATAATTTCACATTTACGATGGATCCACAATTCTAACGAATTATGGCAATATCGAGACTTTCGTAGCATTCACACTTTTGATGAATTACAATGTCACTTGTATCACAGAAAGAAACATGATGAAATTACCATGTAATAAAAACCTGACAAATTTCCTTCGTTATAGTATTTTCTCTCAAAAATTAATGTTTGAAGTTCATACTGTATATTCACTGATTTTGTTGTTTGGCCGGTCGTCAATAACGTACAAATATTTTGCAACTACAAAGTTTCACCAAAAATTTGATTTTTTCGTTAAGTAAACAGCAGTGGATCTCAAATTTCGACGTGCTGATACTTTTGTAGCGTCCAAACTTTCAACCATTTTTGTCTTGGTAATGATATGCTGTTCTGCATTTTAAAGTTTTATGACTATTGAAAAGCATCTTACTACTGAAAATCTGTGACATTTTGTAAAAAAAATGTCATTATGTCAGAAACATACTGTATTATAGACGCTCCGGTTAAGCTTTAGACAACCTTTGTCAGATCCAAGGCGTGGTCTTTGAATGTCGTTTTCCACAATTATTTTTACTCAGAAGTTGGAAATCTTCATTCGTTCCTTAATATTTTATTTCGTTATTCTTCGTTAAATTTTAGGTTGACACACCATAGTCAAAATCTAATTAAATAATTGCTCTTGTAAAATTGCAAGTGAACGAAACAAAGAAATATTCACTGAACAAAATTTCTAACCTCATAACGTTTTCACGGCTTCGCACCATTTGAAATTTGCAAAAAAAAAAAGCCAACGGAAACCAGCATCGACGGGGACCTTTGATGTTTCTACTCTCTCCAGCAGGCTAGAGGAATTGCAATTTTTCTAATGCTTATCCCTCTTTCGTTAAGTGTTATACACACTTTACATTACGTTATTATAAGCAACGATCCTGCCACGTATGAAAAATGAATGTAAGAAGACTTTGGAATCTTGAAAGCATAGACTAAGGTATAGTGTCGAATAATTCTACCCTTTGGACTAAAGCTGGACGTCTACAGTGTTCCGTTACTTGAGGCTAACTTTTTGAGAAAACACTAGAAAAAAAAACATGTTGAAAATAACAATTTTTAAGCGTTAAATAAAGTCGGTATTGGTCGGTGCAATAAAATTTATTAATTGGCTTTTAAGTTTTAAATCATATTTACGGTTAAAGTTATATACTCTATATAATTTATATAATTTTGTAAAATTATAAATAATATTTTTAAAAATTTCATAAACAAAAATAGTATACTATTACGAGACGTCGAATTCGATTTGTTAAACCCACAACGTATGTCAACGTATCGAATTACCGGTAATATTTAAAATATAGTCGATATAAACTGATAAATAGACAGTAAATCGGTACCTCGACTCAGTAAAGTCATTAATTTGCTACCAATTTCCAGTACTTTTTAATTAAGTCTGCGCCTTTTTCTCCAATCATAATAGTTGGTGCATTGGTATTCCCGGACAGAATCGTTGGCATGATCGAAGCATCGATGACACGAAGTCTGTCAACATGATGAACTTTTAACTGTGGGTCTACTACTGCCATACTATTAATTTCCAATTTGCCCATAGAGCAAGTACCAGCTGGATGAAAATTCACGGTTATAAAATGCTTAGCTACACAAGCCCAATAGTCATCTGAATGAAGAGTAAAACCTTCGCAGCCAGGAAAAACAGTGGTTCGTAAAGTAGCATTGTAAGCTCTAAATGCCAAGCTGTTGCCAAATTTTAAAGCAATATGGATCCCTGTATGTATTATATATTTAGGGTAATAATCTCTGAATTTGGTTTTTGATTTAAGCTTAGTACCTTGTACCATTACTTTAATATCGTGATTCTCAGCATCTGTGTAAAATGCAGGATTAACTTTTGGTGGATCAAATGGGTGCGCTGAGTTTAAAGTCACGTCTCCTCTGCTTTTTGGGCGAAGTATAACGGGAAAAATGGAAAATGTATCTCTGAATTTGATTGGCTCATAATAACCATTCCAAACCTAAAGTATTTTAGACAATTTCAACGTTTAAGAGAATTAAATCTCACTGTACTTCATCAGTTAGACCGAAGCCTTGTCTCTGCCCATTGCCACCATCCGAAGCTGGACTTCCACTGGCATAAAAAAGCTGTATATCTGGATGATCATCTTTTGGTTTGGAGAATTTGGTGTGAACAAAAGCAGTTGCTTCAACACCTGCAGGCACTGTCAGTGGACCTACAGTAATTACAGATCAGCATCAATCACGATTTTTACATGTGTAAAATGTAAATAACGTATTTACCTTGGCCTTTGGCCGTCCATTCGTTTAGAAATTCTGGAGATTCCAGTCTAGTTGAAATAAATGACAGGGGTTGATCGATCAGCCATTCAATACCTCCAGCTCCTAAATGGTCGTGAAAGTTCTTACCAACACCAGGTAACTCAACCTTAACTGTAATCTGCAACATAAACGTTCTCATCTCAGTTTGATACTGTATTAAATATTTAACTATTTCTATTTACATTGTGCTTTTCTAGTTCATCTTTTGGGCCAATCCCTGAAAGCATCAACAATTGTGGGCTGTTCAGAGCTCCTGCCGACAAAATTACTTCTTTATGTGCATTAACAATAAACGTTTGATTATCAATGAAGTACTCCACACCACAAGCCCTATTTTTGTGGTCCAACAAAATACGTAAAACAGTTACATTAGTGATAACATTTAAATTCTGTCTTTTCCCAATTATCGGTTGAAGAAACGCTCGATTTGTACTGCACCGACGTCCATCTCCAATCGTTGCTTGTATTCTTGATACACCTGTTTAATAACTGAGACTTTTAGAAATCATAATGGAAGCTTTCAAATTTAAGATACGGTATACCTGTTTGATATTTTCCATTATAATCGCGCGTTTGGTATCCCAATTCATTGCCTGCTTTGACAAAAGACTCTGCAAGTTTGGTATGATAAGGTGGAAAACTCACCATAAGTGGACCATCCCGAGAGTGAAATTTTGCTTGAAATATAAAGTAAGTTAGATTTCTGTTGAAGTAACAATGAGTAATGTTTACCATCTTCTGCATTTAATAATGGTTGAAAGTTTTCTGATTTTTTAAAATAGGGTAGTAAACTGTTGTAGTCCCATCCAGTGTTTCCTAAGGCAACCCACTGATCAAAATCTCTTCGGTTGCCTCGCGCATACACCATGAAGTTGATAGAGCTGGAACCACCAAGCACTTTTCCCTGAGACCACAGACACTCCTGTGCAGTCAAAGACATATATTTATGTTTCAAGTAACAGTACAATAATTCAACGTATACAAACCTGATTCTTAAATGCAAGACACGATTGATTTTGAGGTACTGTTTTGTAACTCCAGTCCATCTTTGAATGCCTTAAAGCTCCAGCCAACATCGGAATCTCATTAGTAATCGTTTCATTATTTCCAGCTTCCAATAGCAGAACTTTAACGCTGGGGATTTCAGTCAGTCGATTAGCCACTACCGATCCTGCGGAACCAGCGCCTAGTGTAACACAAATTCAAATAAAAATAAATTTCGTACTCTTATTTTGTTTTTTTATAATTCTAGCAACTTATCAATAATAAAATCGTATCCATCACTAAAGTTAACATCATTTTCACAGCCACTGATAACGCTACTCACTACGGCTAAGAATACCATATAAATTAACCGAAACATGATAATGCTTAATTGAGAACTATTCTCTTCAGAAACCAAATTTATACTAAATTAACTCTCAAATTTTTACCTATATATCACTTATGATATTGTCAATCAATGGACTTCAGCCACTGGGAATTAGGAAAAGTTACCTAGACCATGTGAATTGTTTCTTCAATTTGTTTGACGGTTCGTGAATAATGAAGTTTGGAAAGAATAGCAATAAATGACAATGATGAAATTTGGTAATGTTAACAGAGTAATTTTGTATAATTATCCATGTTAACAAGCCCTAATTACCTGACAAAATATCAATCAATCAAACATGATTTTGAAGTGAAAATGTAAGCCATATGTGCTCATACATGGTGTAGCTTTAATAAACAATTTATTAATCAATAATACGCTATTTTTTAATAATTTTTTTTTAAAATATACTAGTAACTTTGAAATATTTCTTTTATAAGTGTTTCTAAAAGCTTTTAAATACATTTAACGGGATACCACCTTGTTTTCCCTCATCCGGCGCCGACACTGATTACTTTTAACGATTATAACCACATTTGGAAAACAATTTAATTGACAAATTTCCTAATCACAGTATTATAAATGTGTAAGGTGCGGCTAATAAATAAAACAGTTGTAAAATGCTTAAAATAAATATTTAAATGAGTAAACACTGGCTAGTTCGGAGCAGCTTGTGCCACTTAGAAATCCAATTTTATCTCTCGTTACCCTTTTAAAGGTGTTATAATTATAACTTAAGTAAAAATTGTTGTTTTCTAAATTATTAATGAATCATTTATGTGCATAAAATGCGACTGTCCTTGCAATTGTCCAAGTCTGGGTATTTCCTACATATCTCAACGTTTCCACACTATCCTTCAAATGTGCTAATATAACGCACTGCAAAGGTATCAGCACATTCAGTTTCAATTTAGACATCCAACTGGCTATACATCTCATTTTTCAACTTTTTCAAATCTTAATCAATTGGTAACAAAAACAACCGAGTCTTAAGTTGGAAGAAGAAAAGCTAAACTGCAATTGCCAATACTGCGCTTCAAATATTTCTTGAGAATTATCAGAAATACCAATGGCGTCGTTAATCAAAACGGTAATTCAAAGTTTCAGATTTCATTTAAATTAAGCTAGTTTTAACTGCTTAAAATAAATTAAGGTAATTTTAAAACTAACGTAGCTGATGAAATTCTTTTGATAACAAACATTAATGTTTCGTTACATATAAACTGGCACGCAATTTCAAAATAAATTACGTTCATTTGCATTTTATGTAAAATTCTAATCTCTAACGATAATTAAGTTTAGGCACTAATGCGCATTTTGAAATGGTGTATAAATTATACAGTCGTTTTTACAAACTAAATATTAAACGTAGAGAATTATCGTTGTTAACCAAATTAATCTCATAACTTTTATTGTCATTTTGATTTTTAGAGCGATCGTTTCTATGGAGCCTTTTCCCTGAGCTGCTTGTATCTCATTTCTTATGCATCTTATGTATCAACTTTGCCAGTAACAACAACCACGGAAACAGAAACCGTCAACTCAAGCCAATTTTATACTTGCATACAAAACTGCGCAAATTGTGTCCAGTTTTGGGCCTATGGTCTATATAATGGCAGACGCTGCGCCAAACGCTGTCTAATTCTGCAGGGGAAAGAAATTGTTGATCCTGAATGCAATAATCCCGAAATGTTCAACTATAGCCCGCACATTATTGATTTACTTTTGGAATCTCAGAGTGTCAATCACGTGCCAAATGAAAGAACCAACGAAGAAATGCTGAGTTATCAGCCGGTAACATCGAAGACAAAAAAACGAAGTGGCAACTCTCCGGTTAAGTATAACTGGAGGAATCGTCATCTTTACAGACATCAAAACAATTAAACTTCAAAGAAAGTCAAAACTCAATCGATCATATTTATTTTTTACTTCAATCATAAGTATGTTTATGATGCGTCAGTGGTCCCTTGGAATAAAGAGTTCAAAATAAATGGAAAAATACCCATAATAGACCAGAACCGATGACAAATGACTATTTGTTTTCAATAAATTAAGTTTTGGCAATACATTTGGTTCCTAGTAAACGAATTTGTTATCTACTGATTTACATTTAATTTTCAATAAATTTGATTTGGTTTCGAAGCAAAACTTAGATTCTTAATTCCGACTTACTGTACCTGTAAACAATATGCGATAATTTGTTGCTTACAATTTTTTAGAAATAAAATTTGTCTTTATAATAATCAATTTCCTTGTTTTTTACTTAGACTCCTGATTTAGACAGAACATAATTTCTCTAATGCTGACGGACAAATATTTCCAACATTGTAGTTTTCCATTAATAAAAGTTTTTATAAATTTCTGGGCTGAAAATAACTATTCGTTTTGCCTTGAAAAAGTATAACAAAGTTGCAATTTAAAATTTAATTAAGAAAATATATTTCTTTTGATTGACAAGCGAGTGCAAAGGTTTTCATATATGCGTGCAGTAATTTTATTATAAAAAAAATTCTTAAAAAATTTTAAATTTCATTGCAGACCTTCTTGCATCACTATTATAGCGATTGACATACAGCTGCAGTAAACCGTCATGTTATTAATGACATTCACCATTCATTGTATGTTATTGGTAGACAGTTGGCAATTAAATTTAGCTTAAAAATTTGATCACAGCAATGATAACATTAAACCAACTAAAGTGAATAATTTCGATCTATTTATAAGCAAGATAAAGTCTGAAATTTTATTATATTATTGTATACATTGCATGATATTATCACATTGAGCTGTTAAGAGCTTCTAATATTTCATTTCATTTTCATCAATCAAACATTAACTAATCAACGCAGTTAATAAATTAATAGCTAATTTTGTTATGGCTATTTCGGAATACAAAGGGGTCTTTAAGTTGGAACTCTGTATCTTACAGTTCAAATAAAGAAATGAGACAAAGTCTAATCAGCTTCAATGACGATTTGTCTTGTTTTTTTTTTCTTGTCAATAAAAACTATCAGGTATAAATGCAGCTTACTGTGCTGTATGACTTACTATCTGTCCTTGAATTATTAATATTCGAGTAGTTGAAAGTTTCAAATGTTGCAGATTTTTTTAAAAAAGATTTGAAAAAATACCGTGCTGTATTCAATATCATTTACTGTATATTGAATTTCAATTTAACTAAGCTCGATATAAAAACCAATGTGTTAAACAAGTTTCTGATGTGTAACAATATTGTACGTCATGGTGTGATGCAATTACATTCATATAAAAAGGAGTCATTCAGTACAGAAATCCAAGGCCTTGATTTTGTTGATAAAACTTATTAATTTTTTTCTTTTCAAAAATCAAAGTCAAAAGAAACTTGCAAGAGTAAGTCGTGTTGTGTTCATTTCCAGACTCTACATTTGACGAAATAATTGTTTGTAATTACTTCTTAATTAGCTGTTAGAAATTGAGGGTTGGTACGAATAATTAAATAATAAGCCATTTTAAAATTCTTAATAAACAGCGCTATATAAAGAGATTGATTGACAACAAGAAAAAAGCTAGTCGGAATTGAAAATTCTCCAGAGCAACAATGAGCACAGAAGGAAAGGTATAAAAATGCATATTAACAATCATCAAACTTTTCCGAGTTTGCAACACAAAACTTTTGCAGACAATTACTTGCAAAGCGGCCGTCGTCTATGAATTTAACTCTAAAATCAAAATCGACGAGATTAATGTGGCTCCTCCACCGCCTGACCATGTTAGAGTAAAGGCAAGTACAATTAATACACAACAGTTAAATGAATAAAACCTTATCCTTTTAAAATTCAATTATACCAAACTACTGTATGTTATCACTATAAATTATTGGAAACATTTTAAGCACAACGTTTAATACGAATATTTTTCTAAATTTTTCAAGACAACTTAGTGTATTTTTATAATGTAGATGGTGTCCTGTTCCTTGTGTCATTCAGACCTCAGTATCTTAGAAGGCTATTTAAAAAAACAGCCCTTTCCTTATGTTCCTGGTCATGAAGGTGCAGGCATAGTCGAAAGTGTTGGTTCGGGAGTAACTTCAGTTAAAAAAGGTGTGATTTCTATTAATGCCATTATAAGTCATTTTAATGTTTAGTTATAAACATATATTATTAATTAGGCGACAAAGTTTTTACTTTGTGCTTGCCACGATGCTATCATTGCTACACTTGCAAAGGAGGGAGATCAACTTACTGTTTAGATTACAAGTAAAACATCAATTTGATTTGTAAATAATTGTTTACTTATTATTTTATTATGGTATATGCTAGGAGAAAAAATCAACCTCCAGGTGCATTCTTAAGAGTTGAAAACCTTGATGGAACCAACAGTTTTTCATTGACTTCAACAGGTAAAACCGTATATTACAGCTTTGGGACCAGCTCCTTCGCCGAGTACACGGTTATTCCCGAAAATTCGTGCGTTAAGGTAATTTTAATATCAAACTTGATTAATACAAAGTATTAGTTTCGAAATTTAATATTGTTTGCTTAATTGAGGTGCATCCTAATACGCCTTTGGAAAAAGCCAGTATGATGGCGTGTGCTTTTCCAACTGGCTTTGGTGCATCTGCCAATGCTGTGGATATAAAACCTGGAGAAATTGTTGCTGTATGGGGAATGGGAGGTGTTGGTTTGCCATGTGTTCTCGGATGCAAAGATAAAAAAGCTGGAAAAATTATTGGAATTGACCTCACTGACGCAAAGAAAGACATTGGTAATTAAATTTAATTGACAAAACAACGCATTTATATTAAACTTTCAACGGTCTTAGCGTTCAAATTTGGATGTACTGATTACATCGCTTTGAACAGCATTGATAAAGGAAGTTTACCACAAAAAATTCGTCAAATACATCCTTATGGAGTAGATTTTGCTTTCGTTTGCATTGGAAACATGGCCGCTTTGGCAAGTCTTATAAATTATATAGGATTTCACAATTTCGTGCATCATAATAATTTCTGCCGTGCATCTATTACAGGAAGATGCTTGTAAATGCATTGGTTTGGGCGGAACAGTCGTTATGGTTGGAGTACCAAAAGAAACTGATACAGCCACAATTTCTACTTTGGGAATTTTAGCTAATCAGCGAATTGTTGGCACCATTATCGGAGGTCAAATTGAATTTAATTTTAAAATCGATGAGATACGAGGATAGTTTAATTATGTATTCAATATCATGAATATAGACTACGATGTGCATCGTGGCATCCCTGCACTGGTGGAGCGATATCTGAATGGAGATTTTCCAATAGAAGATTTCATCACCAAAACAACCACTTTGGATAAAATTAATGATGCAGTTAGTGACATGAAAGAAGGAAAAGGGCAAGTATTTTTTCAATTTTTTATATAGATACGAGTACATAATGTTAAAATTATTAATTTAAAATCAATAAGAAATTGAGCATCTTTTGCTATAAAACAAAGACATATTCAATTTCCTAAAACAAACTTTTTATTTTTGCAGCATCCGCACAGTAATCACATTTTAGTAAATAAGACTGATTGTCCTGGAAATTGCCCTGGAAAGATCCAAGAGTTAGAATTTATTTTTTAACAACCTTCTGTTATTTGTTATTCTTGATGTATTTTTATAAATCATTAATTCATAGCGAATATTTTTAGATCTTACTACAAAATGCCAGAAACTTAGTAGTTCCTAATTAGTAATTTTGTTAACTGTAGTAACTCTACTATAAATTTCATCGTTAATTTAGTCCTAGTATTGCACGCTTAATGTTCCTAAAATTCGCTTATTATTTACTGAATTTATCAGTTTATAATGGTAATGCCAACACAACTAAATAAAATTGTTAGCAGTTAAGCTTGTATGCTAACCGAGTTTCAATCCGATTAATTTAAAGAAGATTTCATTACATGAAATATCTAGCAGACCAAAACATAAGAGGTAAGTTTTCCAATGCAATTCGCAAAGACAAATAAGACATCAACATTACAAAAGTACATTAACAGTAAGTTACCTGTGATTGATTGAAATTTGTTGCTTTTACATGATTTTCACGTTTGTGTGATAAACACTTTGTGTTAATTTCAACAAAGCTAATTACTTGAAACGATTAAGAAAGAGACAGTTACCTATAATTATCTTGATTTACTTCAATCGGTATTTGTTTATCTATTAATCGCACTAAGCCATGTAAAAGAAAATTAAAGTTATTATGCGGTATAATCCAAACACACAGTATTGAGTGATTGTTTTATTTTGCATTGTTTGAGTAATTATCAAACTTAAAGATTGTTGTATTGGCTAACGTCGGTTACTGAACTTGCAAATCGTTCAACGGTAAAACACCAAAAGTTTTATTACTAAACCTCAAACGAGTATTTTATCATTGACACATTCAAAGTTTATTTCCTCGTTAGCAAATGAACAAACACGCTTCGAAAGCATAAGAAAAAAGCACGTGCGCAAATTGCTCTTATTTGTAAAGATAAAAAAATAAAACTCCATTAAACATCACACAGTTGAGTAAAGCCACAGCAATTTCACATTTACATTTTCGCATCTGCTCTTTTAGCATTTTGCATTTACGTGTTTACAGTAAAACGTAAACAATAACAAACATGTAAATCGGTACATATCCTCTTCCTTATTTTTTAAAAGGGTAGACTTTTATTCTAAAAATTTTTTTTTTAGAAACTACAGTATACAAAGACTAAAATTTCAAACCTAACGACCATTGCAGTACTATACATACATGATTTAACATGTTCAACGCCTTTCACTCACTTAAATATTTAAAGAGTTATTTTAATAGCGAAAATATTGAATGAAAAATTTTGTTTGATAAGAAAAAGAGGTTACATTTAATTTTTACGCTGATTTTTTTATCTAACTTTTTCAAAAATAAAGAAAAATTATCGAGGCATCAAAAATAAATCCACTTTGTTAATTGAAAGCTTGAAGATGCTGTAAACTTCAAGTTCAACTTTTAAACATATAAAATAAAATTTCGTCATCTACATAAAAAATAAGTAGTTAGATTTTCAAAATTATATTTTCAGATTTAAAACGACATGCAAAAAACTTTGTAACAATACAAATGTATGGCATTTTAGTGGTTATAAGATCTAATTATTTAGAAAACCGAAACTCCAAGTAAAAACTTTAAATTTTCGGTTTTATAAATAATATACAGAGTATTTTCATAAATTTTAATCAATTTTCCACCATGAAAACTTAGTTCCGCTTATTTACAGGGCCTTGACACTGTGAGAACCAATATAACAACTCAGAAAATCACCTGGTATGGCACGCAAATTAACATTTCATAAAATGATGCAAACTTAAGTTGTTTACATTTAAAAATTAGACATCTATCGAAAATTTATGCCGATTATTAAGACCGATAAATTATCGCAGTCTCATTAATTGTTTACCCATACTTAACACGAGCTAAAAAAAACCTGTCGAAACGACTTAACACTTTTAATTAAGCAAATAAAACCAACTAATGAAAATTACGACCTAATGTTGATGTTAAACAGTGAGTAAATTCAATACATTACTGATAATTACTTTTAAACTTAAAGAGTTAAAATTCAGTCTTCAAAAGTTTTAAAAACAAATACACTAACATGACTATTTAGCTGCTGTAAATGCTTGAGTACAAGTAACTTTAAAAGCTAAAACTTCTAATTTGTAATTCATACATTAAAACTTAAGTTAGTAATTCTACTGTTTAATTGTTGAATTCACATGACTGAGCACGTTAGCTTGATAAATTTGTCATTTTAAAAAGCACTCAACAAGTTACCGATGTCATGCATTGCAGAAAAATTCGGTTAAACTATGTCTTCCGCATTTTTACGCATTAATTTGACATAAAATTAAAACTCTTATTAGCATTAGACTAGTAGCACTTCATATCTGATTAACATAATCACAGTCAGTTTAATTTCAAAGTTTTATACTTAAACTTAAAAAATGTTTTCATTATCACTACTGTATAAGAATTGCAAACTACAAAAAAAATTCAAATGTATTTTATATAGAAGTTATTGAGCGATCAATAGATTATTGATAACCAAATTCATTGGCCTAATCCGTTTTTAATAACAATAATGAAAGTATTTAGGTTATTGTAAATTGATTTTTGAGTATAAATTTGATATCGGATTTCAGCCAAAATAGTTCATGAAAAAATTAAATAGTACTATGCTGCTGACACATAAAATGAATGATCAATCATATTTTTCATACTTTATAAAATACCATTTAAGTGTCACAATGAACTTACTAACATTATTCAAATACATTGGCAATTAATACAACATGAAAAAGTTTAATTGCAGTTATGTAAATTTAAATAATCAATCATAATTACTAATTAGTGCATTTGTTTGTAAATAAATGTAACAGTATTTATGGTCAGCATACATAAAATGTAAATCCAGTTAATAAAATAACTTAAACTTAAAATTCACTTTAAATTAACGCTAAAACAAAAGCAATTAACACCATGGCAATTAAATTCGCACAATTGTATATACTTAAACTTCAATAAAAAAAATTCTGTGTATGTTGGCTTTCACAGTACATTCGCATTGAATTCAAAGTTAATGCCGTAACTAATATAAATTTTTTTAAAATTATAACTTACGTTTACATGATTAAGACATTTAGAAATGTTGATAATTCTCATGAAATGTACGGTCTTGTATACAATTTTACAACGTCAACGTATAATTTTAGTAATTTAATTCGTAGGATTCAATAATTTTCAATCAATTTAACAACGATTTCGTGTAATTCGATCAATTTTTTAAATGGTCTGACAGTATTCACACGCCAATGCAATATATTTTCGCATAATACAGTATATATCAGTCATTTTCTATTTTAAATTCAATTGCTTTAATATTTATTCTTATACAATGTAGGTATACCGGTACACTTAAGGCAGTCGAATAGCCCAGTTGGTAAAAGCGTGGACTGGGAGTCGGAAGATTCGGAGTTCGAATCCCGACCACTGCCTACACGTGGAATGGATGATGGGTTTTTTTCATCCATTCCTCCTCGACTCATCCAGAGGATGGAAATGGTCGAGGAACAGTCGAGCCTCTGCTGACTTAAAATAATAATAAGAATAATTAAAAAATATATAATAGGTATGACTGATGTAGGGGTGGAGACGCAGGCAAGTGCTTGGAAGCTCCATAACCCCACTGTTAAAGGTTGAATTACCAAACAGTCAAAAAGAATAATAATACCGGTACACTTACTGTACTATAGAAGTGTTTGAGCATTTGAAGTGCCTATTAAATAAATTTTGATCGAGATGATTGCTTAATTGAAAAGAAATATACAGTACACGTTCAACCCACGTACATTTGTTTTGTTTTGTGTATATAACGCTGTTTGACACCGAATTTATAGCAAAACACTACATCAAATACTGTATTAAAAGAAATAGTTCGACATAAATTTCAGGGTAATTAAGATTGATCGCCTTTCTGATGTACAATAGTTAACGCCCGGTACTTATTCGCCTCAATAATTTACGCTTAATCTAAGTATCGAATACATTCATTTCTCTTTAAAAACATTTTTAAGACGCCACACTATTCAGCACTCAAATGGCTATAATATGCACTCGGATCCACCAAAAAGATGAAATTGCTTATGAAAAATAAGTTATTTTCGCAAGCTGCTTTATAATTTAAAGCCACTCATAGGCACACCCTCGACTACAACAAAATCAATTTTAAAACTTCAATAAACTGCAATTGCAATGATTACTACAATTTGTATAAAACTATTATGTTTAGACAATTATTTTCAAATGCACCTCAAAATTATAAATTAAGGATAAACATAACAGGTAGAATTAGCAAAGATTCAAATATAGTAATCAAAATATCTAAAATCACATGGTTATTTTAAATTGCAAAAAAAAAACCTCAATAGCATTTACCACTTTAAATGTACACATTGAATCGTTGGCAACAAAAGAAAACCTCGTAGCTTTACTTATGTGATATTACAATAAAAAAAAAAAACAGAAATAAAAAGCATCGGTTTAAATAGAGATATGTCTCGTTTCTTTATTGTAAAACTAAAACAAGACTAAATTGCGTCGTTTGCAACGCATAATTGTCTCGTTGAAATTATTTATTGTTCTTAAAGATGATACGATAAAAGATGTTAACGATGATACTCAGTATGTCATCTCAGCATTGCATTAGATACAGTAGCTAAAATCGTTTTAGCTTATACAACCATATTTCAAGTGGAAGTTGATAAAACTTAGAATACATTAGTAATTTCTAATCCTGGTATCAGCTAAAACAACGGTCGTGTTAAAAAAATTTCTTTAATATTGATCTTTTGTATAAATTAATATCTTTCACAAATTTTAATTTAATGCAACTGTTCAAATTCCACCTAAACAAGTCAGTCATTTTTACCTATGAAAAATAGCAATTTAATGAATTTCATTCTATAAATTCTTTCATCAATAACCTTTCTCTCATAATTTTAATTAAACTTTTAGTTATAAACTTACAATGCCATCCATTTTTTTAACTTTACATAATGATTATAATGATAATCCTTTTTTTAAAATTCCTTCAAATTTAAAGCAGCTTACGGCAAGCCATAACAATAATTTTTCGATGCACTGCAACTGCTTGATAAAAACTTTCATAAAAAAAAATAGTAACGATCGTTAAAAATACCAAAATAAAAAAAAAAGAGAGAAAGATAATTATCGGATTCAAGTTACCGTTACACTCCACCGTATTAACGTTTCAAAATTCCAAAAAATCAAACAAAAAGCATGAGAAATTTAATTCTTTTTTAGCATTATCCTACCGTTAACAAAAAACCTCATAAAGTCATTAAATCCCTCTAAATGAATAATTAAAATTTAATTACAGTACTGATAATATTTAGTGTCACTGCCAGCAATATTGTTGATTTGAATTCTAGATAAAACTACATGTACAGTGTAATAATAAAATATTTATTTAAATTACAGTTGCATCGATTTTAATTAACGAGAAAATAAGCATAGTTTTAATGACTTCGCTTTAATGAATATACAAATGCTAAAAAACATTCAATTTTTTCCCCTTTTGGTATTTGCAGTACAGTATAATGTCATTAATATTTAAAGGTGAAAGTGAGCGATAAACGTTAAATAAGGGGAAAATACAGTAAAAAAAATTATTTAGAAAAAACGTGAAACTTCCCATGGATGAAAAGTCAGGGCAATGCACTGCAGAGCTCCACTATTTCTTTATACACAGTTACACATAGTATACTGTACGTTTGTATATAAAGAGTCAAATATAAATACACAACACAATGTGCAATACACGTTGAAAGCTAGAGTTAATTTTAACAGCCAATAATATCCGATTGACTTTCAATTTTTTTATATACATTGCTGGATAAAAAAAATTTGTTATAGTATTGAAAAAGTGAGAGGAAGCATGACCGGTTTCACGTTATCCACTTTTTTTTTTTAAAAAAAAGTTGATATATTTAAAGTATTTGGCAATTGTATTAGGTAGAGCTTGAATGATAATTTACACAGAGAAAGTGGCAAATAAACTGCTACTTTCACTGTAACCC
This sequence comes from Helicorthomorpha holstii, assembly GCA_013389785.1. NCBI lineage: Eukaryota > Metazoa > Arthropoda > Diplopoda > Polydesmida > Paradoxosomatidae > Helicorthomorpha > Helicorthomorpha holstii. Next base: position 13,727,323 of record JAAFCF010006596.1, read on the forward strand.
GTGTAAAAGTTAAAGATTAATCAGATAAATCAAGTGAATAAACTTAGTTTATGTGTTTCTGAATGATGATAAAACAACATTTTCAGCAGCTTGTTTCTTACTTAAAGTTGACGACTAGTTAATGTGTATATTCAACGATAAACGCCAAACAGTGAAGAAAGCAAAGTGATTACTATTTTGTAATCTTCATAATGGAGAACTATAAAATTAAAAATATATTTATACACATAAATAACAAACTTATAAAGCGTAAAAGTGCAAGAAAACGTCTTTTAAAGAACGCAAAACAGAACTGCCACCAACATTTTAATGCCATTATTTCTGGTGGTTTTCTAAATTTGAACAATGTTTTATTACAGTACCAATAAAAATGCTGTTTTAATGATGATTTTTAGCAATGAAGTGAGATTAAATCGGAATAAATGCAATAGTGATTTGTTTTTTTCTTTCTATCAGAAAAAAAGTTTAAAATTTAAAATTCACCCGGTATACTGTAAATTTTACTAAATTATATGATACAAATGGATATGATTACATGACTCATTTTAGATTTTTGTAATTATACTTGGGATCCCAACTGCCCAACTAATCCACTTCAAGCGTAAAATCCAGCGCTAATAAAATAATCAGCATAAATTTCCCATTTACTGCTGTTACACCGTCCTATCCTATCAATCATATTACTAAATTCGTAATACAAAAATTCGTTAACCGGTATTTCGTTTTGTGAGAATTACCTCTTCTGTAATACTGTTTATAATAAGCTGCGTCTTTTTTCTTACAATACAACAACTTGTTGCATTTTGTTGTAGTATAAAATAAAAAAAGGTAGCGAGAAAGAAATCAGTTGTACCTCTTGATAATAGTGGCAACGTCCAATGTATTTTTATAGCAACTGAGGAGCCTCCATCAGTACACCCAAAGCTCTCAGAGCACTCGGTACTCCTGACTCATTCGTTACACTGCGTGACAACTTGCAGTATACATACAGCGTAATACTGTACTGAATATTATGGTAAACATGCGGTTCATCTAACGTGTATTTTTTAAACCGAATGCTTAGTGTGTAAAAACTGTCATTGTTACTTTAAAAAATTCGTTTTTTTTATTTTGTGCGGTTTTTTACGTTCGCAAGCAGCAGTGTCAAAGCTCTCATTTACTGTGAATTGACAACTACTGAACCGACAGTACAACAATTTTTAATCGAATTGTCAAAGGATTAATTAACATTCTACTTTATAAAAACAGACATTGATTAAACCGCAAATTTTGTTTGATAATGAAAAGCTGATGAAGAAGACTGAAAGCAACTTCAAATAATTTTTTTAAGATATGCCTCTTCTTAAATCTGATCATAGGTAAGTTAGAAATTACTAATTTGATAATTTCATAGTAGTGGTGCGTTGCCAGTTCTTCACAATAAAGTACACAGTGACCTTATTGTGGTTTTTATTTGCTTCACTGTTTCAATCAGCTTCTTTTTCCCACCTTTTTTAAGATTAGTATAAAACTATATTATTATAAACTTCAATATAGTTTCTACTGTTTTATGAGTGGTAACTTAATTTTTTGTTTGCTCAAAATAAGATTAGTTACTGTATTATGTCATCCATCTCAGAAGCTGGATTAAGAAATTGTTACCAAGGAATAAATATGACATTTCGCAATAAGTTATAAATGTAAAGCTGGTGCCAATCTAATGACGTTAAGTTACGCTGACAACAAAATTGCCTGGCATTAATCTTTATTGGATGATTGGATTTGATAAAATAAACAACTCTGCAATTTAATAATCCACTACTGGATTAACTTCTGTGTGACTTTGCTAATAATTTAGTTTTTGAAAACAACAACTTTGTTTTTAAGAAAATTAATTTTTTTCAATCTTAAAATTAATTTCATAAACAGTCCATTTTTTATTAAGTGCTTAAATGTGATGTCAGATTAATTTTTTTTCATTTTTTAAAGTTCTAGATTAGACCATAAAAATCAACATGTTAGTTTAATAAGCACTAACTTGAATTATTATAAAAGATAAGACGAATGTGTAAATTTTCAATTGTCTCAAAATTTCAGTGCAAATAATATTACACCTATTAAAAGTGAGTGACAGTACATACGAATACCGTACCAGTATTGCATTGCAGCAAATATTGTAATGTCTTAAATCTTAATAGACAGTAAATTATACAACTAAGGAAAAAAAACTTCTTTGCTGTCAAGAACATAATTGTACACTCATTGACAACACGGATTTAACTCAATATTAAATATTGATGCAATACCATTACTAATAAAACAATTATTTTCATAATACAATCAACCATTTTTTTTCATTTAACACAAGTGTTTGTACAATATACAGTATAATAACTTAGCAGAAGTTGGCATGGAGAATTCTTAACTCTCAGATTATATTGGAGACAAAACACGTTGTTAAGTAAAACACTTGTATACTGAAACTTTATATTTCCATTACTGATTGAGATAACAAAATAAAATAAACATACTGTATTATCAAAGATTACAATAATTTATTTATAATTTACTACGCCTGAGGAAAGATTCGCTTGTTTTGACATGCTTAGCTGAAATTTACTGCAATATTAAGAGTTAAGAGTCTTCAGTTGAAGATTGCCATCAATTTTATAAGACACTTAAATAAACGAATGTTTGGGCTGTCAAAATTGAGTTTTAGTTTGCGTGCTTAATTGATGATATGGAGAATAATAGAATTACTTTTGCAAAACAATGGAAGTTCATTTTTATGCATTTGGGCTGATGGTTCTGTATTCACGAAATACAGTATAGAAACGAATATACAGTGTATAACTTATACTGTATAGCGGTCGAGGTCATGTTCACATTGGCGCCGCTTCTATTTTGCATTATTAACATTTAGGTGGGTTAAAAGAATTATACTGTATTGTAAATTTGGGGGAAGTGGCTATTATTATTGTTGGTCATCGTGAGGGAAGAAGTACTGACGTTCATTTTTAAAAATCAACTATTTTTAATGGTTTGTTTTTTACTATAAGCTTAATGCTCCCTCTCTCTTTCTCTATTATGTCGTAAGATATAAATGAAAATACTTAAATCACTTTCTAAATGTCATTTTAGAATAATTTACAAATAATGTAGGAAGCTATTTGTATATTTACTTTTGGGAGGATTACGTTATCTGCAGTTTTTATAAGTGGTATTTTACGGTATAAAATTATATGGTAAAATTCAAAAAATCATACCGGGTGATTTTCTAAAACAAGACACTGTTTTGAAACAAGACTAAACGCGATGTATCCCGTTTGTTTCAATTTAGAAAATCTCCCAATTTGTTCAAACTAAAATATTTAACTGGAACATAAATAAAACTAGCCATATGAAACTATAATAAAATTTGCAAAACATATGACTTCATTAATACACTAACTTTGAAACTAAAAATTAACTGTCTTTAAAACGTCACTGTGAACCAACCACAATGTTAATTAATCCAATAAAGGAAATGACTATTCATATATTGTACGTAAAAGTAGGAAGAGGAAATCTTATGTTAAATAACTAAACTAAATTGTGTGAAATGTTATTTCGAAATTGGAATTGATGTATAAGCATCTTATTAAGGTTGAGTTTTGTTTATTTTTGTATAGCATCTTTTGCAAAGAGCTACACGATGCATGTTGTATGCATGAGCGTGGGAAATTTGCGTATGAAGAAGCATTTATCTTCCACTTCATCTGTTTAATATCCGATGTATATACTGTATGTACATAAGAGTCGGTACGTAAAATTACAGTATACACTGTGAAAAAATTGAAGCATTATATATATTATGTATAATACATACCTTAGCCGTATAATAGAAAGCAGAAAGAGGACACGAATTAAGGAATTATCTTAATGAGGTCGAAAAGAAATATTTATACACACTAAATTGATATGACATGTTTTATTATTGTTGTTTCAAATATGCCATTTCAATTGTTTTCTTTTATAAGTCTACGCAATTTGTTTTCAGATGTTATCTTTACGCAACACTTCTATACAGTATGTACTGTAGCTTCTCTCGTTTTTCTCTCTCATTTCAAATCTTACTTTCAAAGAAGTCAATTTACGCTGCTGTTTTCGTCTATTTTTCATTATTTCTACATTTAATTGTTCATACAGTGAGAATAATCTTTTTCAGAAATAAAATTAGGTTGGCCATAAAAGTAGGATGATGAAGAGGATAAGTTTATATTATACAGTACTGTACTGTATACTTGATAAAAAGTTTCCTGCTTTTGTTAATTTCGATTTGACATGCCCATGTTATCACGAAAAAATGCACACATTACTAAATGTTTAATTGGCTCAGCTGGAAAATATATTGCAAATCTCACCGCTAACCTTGTTTTATTATTTAATAATGTGAGTAATATCACATAATAAATACATTATGCTAACTGAAGTAAATGAAAATCAAAAAAAACAAAAAACCATGACGTCTTGACAATTGGTCAGAATAATTTACAAGGTACTGAACAAATATACGCATAAAACATGTTTGTACAGTATTTGAAGAAGTCCATTAAATTTGATAATATGCACACTAATGTTGGTTTCTGTGGTATAATACAGAGTATACCGGGTGATTGGAAAACGTTTTTCCATGGCAAGAAATTAAACTAGACAAATCGTCGAAATAACCGACCACATTAAATAATCCCATTTCTTTATTGAAACAGAAAAAAAAGGAAATTCTAATGTAGAAAATTATCTGGTAGTTTTATTTTTCGTCATTAAACGTCATTTTATAAATTAAACTGCACATCATTCAATATTTTGTATCAAATACGTTTTTTAATACGCTTAATATTGGCCAATTTGTTTACTAGATTTATAATCGATTTTATGTGCTAAATTTGACTATCTGTTCATAAAAAATATTTGTTGGTCAACATACTGTAGATTACGTATAACATGAGTTGTTTACAGCTTCCTTAAATGCGCATAATTTTGATAATAAAAATATTCCCATACAATTCAATAGATTGATCTTTTCTGGTTATTTTTTTTTCGTGTGTGTAAATGGATGGTAGTTCCTGAAAAACTTTAAAAAAATTGTAATATTATTGAGTTCCATCTTTATAATTTCACAGCCATGAACTCGTGACCTGTGGGCTGTTATTTTCAAACTTTTTTGTAGTATCATTATACGTACAAGTCGGGTATATGCTTCTCATTTTTACCACTACCGTGTTATTTAAGCCACAATTTTTCGGGCAACCCTCTCATTACACAAATCGACATTGAAAATATTTGATATAAGCAGCCTCTTCTTTAAAAAAAATCTTGCGTTTTTTTTAGAAATTACATTAAGATCAAAACTAATATGTGAAATAGACAAAGTTAATTTAACGTGAAATTATCGATTAAAAAAACAAGGCGGAAGAAAAGAATGACTTTAAAGTGCAAAACAAATTTAACACAGAAATAAGCTGCTCAAAAATCTGATAAAAATCTTTTGCCACAATTTGCCAATTTTGTTAGTTTTTTATTCGTGCTGCCGAAAACGATCATTAAGATTTATTAGTTTGGCTTTCTTCGCACATGTGTAATTTTGAACATTTTTTACTATTATCCAATGATTTAAATTGAACTTCCCTTTTGTGAAGAGTTCACTAAATAAACAAATAACTCACAAGCATATCCAAAAGTAGTTAGTAGAAAATTGTTTTCAATTTTTGTTTTAAAAAGAAATTACAATAGACTGCAAATAAAACACCGAAAGTTGCTGTCAGATTAAAATCACAAGCTTATTTATCTTAACTAAAAAGCAATAAATCTTAAAACGGTAAAGGAAATTGTTAGTGAGATTAAAATATTTTTTACTTAGAAAACTTAACAAGATTACCATAAATTTCAATCCATTCAACTTTTGCGTCTAAACGTAAGAAAATTTAAAAAAAAAAAATAAAATTAAGCAAATGTAAACAACTGGCAATAAAAAACGAGACAAATCTCGATGATAAAGCAAGCAATTTATTCCCGTTTCTTTGTTGCAGCATGTAATTCAATGTAAACACATATAGTATCGTATGATCACCCTGTATAGCTAAGGAATTGCTAAATTAGAAATAAATGGTACTGTATGTGTCGTAAGCTTTGGCAATTTAGTTATTAAAGTTTATAGTCATTTAATGTAATGTTTATTTGTTTAGATTATTAAACTTGGTGTCTTTAGTGTTGATCTCTTTAAATTCGGTGTTTTGTGTTGATAAGATAGCCATTCCTTATTGCGATTAATGCTTTTGCACATTTAAAACTTATAATACAAGTACAATTTAGTTTGCTTGTATACCAAAAATAATTTACAATCCGTTTAAAAGTAAAGTAGGACGCATATAAAATCCTATTATGTTAAAGCGTTTAAAACTCGTTAAATCGTAGTGAAATTTCTACATCATTTGGCAAACTGAAATTGTTCAACGTTTCTCACGACGTTTATCGTTGGCCCTCATTTTTATTAAAATGTAATCCATCCTAAATATTTTTACATCGATTAAACCTGACATTTAAAATATTTGACCTGTTAAATCATCGTGTCACGCTGAGAGACTGAGAGGGAAAGAAAAAAAAATGAATTATTATTTGTTGTGAATCGAGGACCAGTTTGGCTTCATTGCCGATAATACTTTACTGATAAACCCTAATTAACATTTGAGCTACCATGTCAAACGCATAAAATAGACACAACAATGATAAAAACGCTCGGCATATTAGAATTAAATTGGCAAACGTCATTCAAGCAAGAGATTAATTTTGATTTTTATCGATTTTAACAACTGAAAATGAATCTTTTAAAGCCACTTTCAGAAAAGTGAAATTTAAATGGAACAATGATAAGACGATTTCTTTGTAATATAAAACTTCTCATGAAATTCAAAAATAAAAAAAGTTGTCAATTCACATTTCTCAACATTGAAGTAAACAGTGTTATAATATTATTTCAACTCATCTAAAAGCAATGATACGATTTTATTAAGTACCGTAACGAAAAATAAATTAAGTACCGGTAATTTCAAAAAAATTAAAATCTTCATAAAACAACGAATGCAAGAAAAGTACATGACTATCTTGCAGCTATCAAATAAAAGTAATTTTGAAAAATGGATTAAATTTAAAAATATAATTATTTTAAACAGTTTAGCACATTATAACTAATACCGAGTGATTTTATTAATCGAAACTCGATATTTTACTGCAAAAATAATACTTGCAATGGCAATTTATCTTGTCATTGGGTTCCAAATGATAAAATCACCCGGTGTATGATTCAATTTTATAAATTTTTGTATTGCAAAATTAATTTTACACGTCACCAACATCCATTAATTACCATATCTAATATAATCGTTTTAACAGAAAATAAATTTCTAAAAATTAAAGACATGTTTTAGTAGTGTAGTACTGTATGATTAGATTGTTTATATTAAAATGTCAAGACGAAATATCGCTTAAAAGTGATTTATGTCATCGTAAATTTTTATAAGCAAAAATGTCGAGTACCGGTACGTTAACTGCTTCGTTGTAAACAGGAACACTCCAAAAGCAAATAAGAAAATGTAAATACTTGAGTGAAGCACTTTGTTAAGTTAGAAAAAAATTCCTGACATGAGTCTCTTAGCTATTTATCTCTATCCGTTTGTGCTGAGTGTCTGGAATTATCTGACTATTAAATAAAAGTAGAAATGGCTAACAGCTTTTACCGCCAGTGTGTAAGTTCGTTGCTATTTTAGTTGTGGATCGTCTCTGGTTGTTATTGTTTGCAAAGACATGGTTAATTTTAGATTTGTTAATGCCACCATGTGCTCAGTTAGCTACAGTAATACAATGTAATCTTCCAAAGTGTAAAACCACTGGAATTCTTTATATAAAAAACTAGGAAATAGTTGAAAATGGTATTTTTTTTTTAAAGTCACAAAGCCAAAAACTTCCTATGTATAAAAATGGATGAACTGCTGTAGCTGTTTGAAAACAAAGCAAAACTTGTTTGTAACTGGTGCAAAGTCACCGCACATTGTTTTTCTATGTAACTACATGCTAATTAGGTAGTTAATTTTATCATGTTATAATAAAAAGCCCATTTATACCTTTTTACACATTTAGAGTGGTAGTTCCCCTGTAAATTGGTAATTGATTATAAAATTAATCTAAATATTTTTTGTTCACCGTTTTGATGGCTTTAAACGAGATTGAGCGCTGATTTTAATTAAAAACACTATAAATGAAAGTTGTAAATGGGTATGCTGCATGATTTTTTAATTGAAATGTCAGGCTAATTTCACGTATACTTTGTAATTTCAGAGTTATTATAGTCATTTAACCTATATATCTAAAAAAGCAGATTAAAAGCATATTTAGCTCTAGGGAGTTAACACACACACACAATATTAAATCGACTTCACGTATAATTAAAATTTATTATACCCCATACACAAATACTGCTCAGTTTATTCTTCATACACTTTTGAAGTTTCAAACTGTCTATTGTTTAAAAATGTATCATAGAAGTTATAATAGTTTGGCATATATCAGATAACTATTATAAAGTGCTATTTACAAGTACAATACGGTAGTTGTGCAACAAATTCGTAATATTTCATCTATTATACGGCATATCAATTCGCAATGAAAATGTAAAATGGTTAATATATAAAGTATTCAATTATTTACAATTGTCGATTCTAAATTATACACCCTAAAATACATCGCAAATAATTCAAATATAACATGTAAGCTTAATTTATTAGCTTGTTACAATATCATGTTATAAATTAGACCAAATCACTGATCTGTTTAAAAACATTTTCAAAGATTTACTTAACGTTTTTCACAATATTTACTTTTGCAATTTACAATTCCGGTGGTAAACATTCACCTATCAACGAATTCTATCTGCACAATTCATTGACACGGTACAGTTAAGACTCGCTTGTAATAAATGAATAAATTTTACAACTGAAAAAGCATTAAGGTCAGATTGAGAATGGCTTTCCCGTTAATAACAGGGGAGTTGTCCAAAAGCAATGTGGAAAATGTCAAATGAATTAAAAGTAAGTTAGTTGACATTATGGATGTGTTTAATTACATACAAATGTTAAGTGGCGTACGTATATCATGTTTATACAGTACGTTGTAGTTTACATACAAATATATTTGTGTGCATGGGTGACCTCACTTGACAAACAACTGACCCTATTTTATCTTTGTAATACTATCTACACATGCTAAACACACAACAAATTCATTATTTTACAACTTATATTTGAAAAATGAAGTGATCTAACAAAGTTCAACGTTTACTTTTCACAATATAATGTTATTGTATTTTTGTTTTTCTGTAAAGCAGACTTTATGGTAACTTGGTAAGTCAGAGAGTATGTTTTTCTTTAAATCAGTAAACACCGTCTTCATTCACTAAGAAATTTTTTTTGTAAAATCTTTAGTACAAAAAGTCCACTCAAAGGACAGCACTGTATTACTTTAGGAAGTTTATTACCCCCGTATATGAGTATTAATGTAAAATTAAAAATATTCAAGTTCAATTTTTTTTTATTAAATGAATGAACAATGCTTAACTCTCTTATTATAGCGTTAACAAAGGTGTTAAAACATTTTTCGGTGGACGTTTCAGACATGCAACTGTGAATAATTCTCTTTTTATGACATCTAAAGGTTATCAGTAATAAATATAAAACTTCAAAAAAATCCATGCAATTCTTTAGTTTTTATAACACTCTTATTTGATATAACCTCAACTCAGAAGATGTAGTTAAAAAAAAATTGGCTGAAATTTCTTTACTTTGATGCGTGTGAGTGATCGTAAAATTGAGCTGAGAAAGGTTATCCTTATGTTAATCCGTGGAATTACATGTCGTGAGTAAATACAATACAGTATCAACAAAATTGGTCGCTATTTAAATGAGAAGATTTACTTGATTTGATTTTGTTTACTGGCTGAACAAAACGTGAGTAGAAAGCATATAATAAATATTAATACACATATTTCAAGTCTACTGATTACGAAATAACTTGGAAAGAGATTAAGATTGAATTTTCATAATAAAATTTCAAGAAAAGTTTTGCAATCAATATAATAATTAATAAAGTTAGTTCTCATATCAGTTATGACTTAAATTGAGCAATTGTACTAACAACATACACTATCGCGTGGGATCTAAGTTAAATTTGTGTCTAACTTAGTCCAGAGCTAAATAAATTTTGCCAGTTTTAGCCAATTTTCATTGTTTTTAATGCAAAGTTAAATTTAGCCAACTAAATATGTAAATTATAGCAATAGTCATAATTTAAAGCATGTGGTATCTCTCCAACCACAATAAAAACATTTTCATCAATATAAAAAATTATTCACAGTAATGAATTGCATTTTTAAATTATTGTTAAATGTTAACAACGCAATAAAGATAAAATTTACAAATCGATACGACTTATCACTTTTTATTGCAACCATCATTACTGCAATGAACTTAACCACTTGCAGAAGTCGCTGATTTGTAATAAATGCTGTTTGAAAAATAAACTTTTATTATGCTGTACGTTTTGCTCCGACTAGCATACATTTTTGTATGTTTAGTTAAACTTAAGTAGCCACACAAATACCTTTTCTTTCTTTAAATTACTATTTAGCTTGAAATATGTTTTGAGGACTTGTTTTCCATGCAGCTACCGAATAAGAATTCTGGATCACATTTCTCACGCTTTCATGTTTCAACTTACAAGCAGCGGTTTCAAATTTGCTTTATTTTACTACCAAAGCTATCTCCTTCTGAAAACTAATTCTACATAAAAATATAAATAATGATAATCCTTTTCATTTATTTTTTTGTACTTAACATGTGCTATCGCTTCAAGCAGTTTTCTATTAAATTAAGCAGGTTTCCAAAAACATTGTAGAAAAAACAGCTATTTTAACAGCATAATAATCAATGTATTGTCTACAACCAACTAAAAGCATGTAACACTGAAAATGTACATTCTACCAAAACAAGTACATAAACTACCAAATTTGCTAGAAATTGAACATAACCGATATTATAAAAAAATGTTGATCATAATATTGTAACGTGCTTTTTTTTCTCGTTAATTTAAATTAAAGCTTCTCACATTACACGATGCCTGATAAGGTTTACTAAATTTACCTGGGCGTGGTATTTGGAAAGTCAATTTTTTTTTAACTTTAATTTAGTTTATCTACCAAAACAGTAGCGACGCTTAATTAACTTATTAAAGTATTTTTAATAAAAACTTTAATAAAATTTTCATAAATTAACTGCAATAAAACGACTTAATTGCAAAATATAAAAAAAACTTGTGTTTTCTGCTCTGCCATCAAGGACAACTTTTAACTGCCTCTATAAAACTAAAAGTGGTCCTCGCTTGTGCTAAGATATTACATAGTTCTGAACCAGGTAATAACCAGGGCAAAGACATTGAAGATTTATTATTATTATAATGAATTTTTTTGATATATTATTTTTTATTACTGTATATGGAAGAACTAAGAATCTCTTTTTATCAAATTCTACTAATAAAAAATAATGTCTTTACAAGCATTATTCTCTGAATTGAAACATGCTATACCGGGTGATTGTTGTCTTGTATCTTTCATGGTACTTTTTTCCTCCTTGCCAAGAAAAAAACCAGGACAAACCGTCATTAGAGTTTATAAGATTTAGTCTCGTTTATTTTATTGACACTATTTTTCTTGGCATGAAAAAAACAGAACACATAGAACATAGTCTCATTTCTGTAAAAACTAGTGTTCCAATTTAGAAACTCTCCCGATATAATACCAAAAGACATGATAATATTTCTGCGTCATAATAGAATTTATCATAAGCTTATTTCATAAGTAAACAATTATTACAAGATATAAGAAATATAAAATGACTGCAAATAATGTCAAAAAAAATTAAAATTCAATCTAATTGTCATGCTAATTAGTCATGAACTCGTTTAAACTGAAAAATAAATACTGTATATGGGAATGGGTTTAAGAAAAAACAAATGACACTCATAATTTGAAAAATTATTACAGTAATTATATTTTTATCAACTGTTTTTTTAAATTTTTCTTTAGTATGTGGTAATTTTTTTCCTATTGCAGATTAACCAAAGTTTAGTAGCCTACATTATTACCATAAATTAGATAGAAACTATAAACCATCAAGACAACAATGTATAGTACTGTTTAATGTACTTAACTTTTAAGTTTCCACGATTTGATATTCACTGTACTAACATTCTTAATATACACAGGTCTCTTAATTGTGTTATTACTTGTAATAATGTTCCTCTTTGTTTTCTAAATTAAATCTTCGCACAGATTTTAAATAGCAAAAAAATTAATTTCATTAGGTTGGATAGATGAAACATTTTTACTATCTTATAATAACTGGTCAAAGATAATGCTAATGAAAGAAATGTTACTTTAATAAATAACAATTATGTACATTGACAGCACTAATTATTGATACTGATATTCAATATTTTTACCGTCACATTCAATTGAATTGATTAAGTTAAATGTTCCAGCTGCTTGAAAATCAGGTTTTTATTCTCCAAAGCAATAATTTAGCTAAATATTTAATTGTAAGTTGAATAGAATTATCGTAAAAATCACTTATAATAATTTAAATAATAAAGTCAATAGTTTTAACTTGATACTATAATTATTTTAAGTGCCGATTATTATTTTTTAAAGCCGAGGCACGCTTTCATCATAAATTTAATTTTAAAATAAATTGTTGTACCCGGTGTGTCATTGCACATACCGTAAATACATTGACTTTTTTTTACCCGGAATTAAAAGCATTTAAAGTCCCATTTACAATTAAATGCTTCTTTAATGAGGATATGAGAATAAAACAAATGGAATGTGAATTTCCTATGAGATAACAAAATTACACAATTCAGCTAATTTAATCGAGGTTTATGTGGTTTCTATATTCTCAAGATTCTTAACTAAAAATAATAAAAAAACATGACCCTTTTATGACTTCATTTCCCCTCTCACAAAAACGATTAAGTTACCCTGAGGTTTTTATTTTGAATTCATTTGTGGATTCAATAAACTTGCAAAGTTGCAAGGTCAATAGTAATTAAGGAAGTTAACTAACAAAATCAAGCTTGCAAATTACAATACTTGACGTTTCTAAAAAAAAAACACACACACACAGCTAAGCTAAAACACAGTATAAAATCGTATGACCTAATGTATTGGTAACCGGACTGTACTTATAACAAAAATAAACAAATCAAACAGAGCCCCAATCAACAGTTATAATTTTAACGTAACGCTGGGGTACTTTTTACATTGATTTTAAAGAACGCACACTTAAATTTCAAAAATTAATTTGTTTCAAAATGTTGCCATGGAAATTCGTACGTTCGCAAATAATGACTTTAAATAAGACAGTGCACGTTCGAAAATACTCATTTTCTTACTAAACTTGGTTCTTTAAAGGCGTTATCCAATTGACTTTCAATTTCGGTTTCAGTCTTTGCTTAAATTTTAAACCATGGCTCCACGACGACGTAAGAAAGCTCGTTTATGTATTTTAGTTTAGAGTAAATTTTGTCTTATTAAATTAAATTTTCATTCGTTTAAAGAGAAGGGATCGAGAGTTAATATTCTCGTGAAACAATTCGAACCGCCACCAAAGGTTGTATGTGCCCCTTTACGTAAAGTCTACCGAAAAGATGCTGACTTTGATTTGCGTGAAATGCTTCGGGGAATGACTCCAGATGAAGTTGAGAGATATTTCCGAAGACGACACTAATTTCACACAAAAAATCTCCATTTAATTTATCATTAAAGCCAAAGACATTTTGAAAAAAAAAAAAAAACAGCCTACAAAATAAATTGCAACGAACATTATGGAACACAACAAACAATATCAAAATCTGTAATTTTAAATGGAACTTTGTCATGTTTAAATAACTTCCAAAAAAAATAAAATTGTAAATAAGATAATCAATCCAACCAACTTGTATACCGTAGAAAACTGTACCAAGTAATAAATTATACGCCAAAACGTCTGAACTAACTAAAAGTCAACTTTGTCTTTTTTATTTATTTTCCTAATGAAATATCATTTTTAATATCGAACAAAATCGCGTTTAAACGTTGAAGTGCTTTTTAATGGTCTCGTGTGCGCAACGTTTTTTACCGACTTGATTCATGTTCCTGTACTTACGTTTGCTGGTTTTTTATTTTTTTTAATTTCCTTTTTATTACATATTAAATTACACAGTGCGCTGCCAAACTAGCAAACTCTTTTTTTTCTTTTTAATTTTCTTTTCTTTTTTGTAATTCTTGTCATTCCAATTAAACCAATGGGCGGTCGAGTCATTGGACGGATGGTTGAAATAAAAATTACTCCGCTAAGAGTACACACGATAAAGTCTCGTTAGAAAAGCATTATCCACCGTGTTTTTTACTTCACCTGAAAGTGAAGGAGTACTATAGCTAACAGCCTAACGATCTTCTAAATTGGAACTTTTATATCATGCCATGAGACTAAATCTTATTAGTTTCAATGTCATTATTAGTTGGGTTTTGTTTTGTCATGGAGAAAATTAGGAAATCACCCGGTAAACGGCATTTGAAGATTGAAATACAGGGAGCTTCCCTAAAATATATGATACACTTAGTACTATAGTGAATGAAATATACAGTGGTTTCTTGTCAAATGAATCATACAAGGGGTTTGTCATAACTATTGCAAAAATCATAAAAGATTCATTACATCCGTCGGAAAAACAAGCGTCCAGCTATTTTTAATAGTATGCGATTTTTTATGTCTTCACTACTTTTATCAATATTCTTTTCTAAAAGCTTTTTTTTTATTTTTACTACAACTACTAGTTTATTAAAAATTTAAGTTTTTTTCAAAACAATTTTAAGTAGCAACTTAACAAGCCACAATTTTCTAATTAAAAATACGTTAAGAAAAAACGGCTGCTCTTAAAGACTTCACTGAAGTAAAACTTGTAGAAAAATAACTTAAATATTAAAAAAAAAAAAAGAAGTATGATTGTCAACATTTTTACCTCATAATCAACTAGGCCGGATGTATGGTTGAACTAAGGCCATTCTAGCCTATAAAAATAACAGCATGTTTTATGTAATAATAATTTTTCTTCCAACAAAAAAACATTAACATAATATACTGGCCTTGTAAAATGTAAATGAGTAAATGTTACGTGAATCTTATAAGTTATAAAGTACGTGAAATTATCATTAAACATGAAAAGCATTTTTCATTTACCATTTTAGTATAACTAATTAATTTTTCTTAATTAATATTTCAAGTTAATATTAATTAGGTGCTTCGTATACGCTATAAAATAAACAAAAGAATATTCTTAGATAATTAAACTTTATAAAATACAGTTAATACATAGCTAACTCAGCTAGTTAATAACTTTTTTTTTACAATTTTAACAGACTAAATTTCCCTACAAGAAATGCCGGACGGTAGAAATGGTCGAGCCATTACCAACGGCCATCACCATCATCATCCTGCTCTTCATCACACTAATAATATAGACCAAAGAAGCTTTCTAAGTGCTGGGACAACTCCTACTAATTTTAGTTTCTACAGAAGTGGGGTTAATTTGCGTGGGTATCATTACCCACCCAATAACAACAGCACATCTCGCATACAAAGGACTGAGCTGTTTGAAGATCCCGAATTTCCAGCGAACGACCGAGCCATTTACAGAAAACATAGACCATCTGCATGGCCGATCACCTGGCAGCGCCCACGTGTGAGTAACTTATGAGTCCTGTCTTGATCGCTTTCATTAAACTTACTTATGAATTATTTATCATTTTGTAAGAACAACAAAAACCCTCACAAGTCATTGCATTATTATGAGTAAAGTGCAAACAAAGTTAAAACAAATTGTTATCATAAGGTCTAGACTAGACTTAAACAAACCGGACCAACGTGTATCAAATATATTCTCAGAAAAAATTGCATTTCTAAAATAAAATGATGAAACTTATTAAGTTATTCTAAGCTACAAAGCCTTTATAACTAACGGAATGGTTATACTAAAAATTGGGTACTTTTTACATTGATTTGAAAGAACACATTTAAATTTCAAAAATTAATTTGTTTAAATGTGCTGCACTGCTGCCATGGAAATCCGTACGTTCGCAAATATTGTTTTTAAATAAGGCAATGCACATTCGAAATCACTCATTTTCTTACTGAACTTGGTGCTTTGAAGGCGTTATCCAATTGACTTTCAATTTCGAATTTCGGTTTCAGTCTTTGCTTAAATTTTAAACCATGGCTCCACGACGACGTAAGAAAGCTCGTTTATGTATTTTAGTTTAGCGTAAATTTTGTTTTATTAAATTGTTCATTCGTTTCAAGAGAAGGGATCGAGAGTTAATATTCTTGTGAACAATTCGAACCGCCACCACCGGCTGTATGTGCCCCTTTACGAAAAGTATACCGAAAAGAAGCCGACTTTGATTTGAGTGGAATGTTTCGGGGAATGACTCCAGACGAAGTTGAGATATATTTCCGAAGACGACGATAATTTCGCAAAAAAACCAATCCCCATTTAAATTTAAAAAAAAACAACAACAACAAAATAAAACTTCGAACATGCAACGGATATGATGGAACACTACGGACAATATTGAAATTTGTCATTTTAAATGGAACTTTGCCATGTTTCAATAATGTTTCAATAAAACAAAATTGTAAATAAGACGTAAAAAATAATCAAACCAATCAACTTGTTTATACTGTAGAAAACTATACCAAGTAATAAATTATACGCCAAAACGTCTAAACTAACTAAAAGACAACTTTGTCTTTTTTATAACTGTAAAACTGTACAACTAATTGTATCTTAAAAGAAATTTATAAAGAAACGATAATAACATCAAAATCAGCATTTTGATTTTATTTTCGTTTCTTTATTACTAAAATAACAAGTTAAAAAAACGTAATTGCATACGTGAACATCACGAATATTCCAAATCAAGTAACACAACAAGAATTATCAGTCATCATATCAGTAGAAATAAAACATTACATTTACTGTACTAAGCTAATACTACTGTATAATGAATGTCTGTTTATGACATCCAATTACATTAATTTCTAAGCTGCAGAGCCGTATAACTAACGGAATGGTTATACTAAAAAGTAATAACTGTAAAATCTAGTATAGTACCAGTACTCTTACAGCATGTTTTCATTGCCATTCAATTCATTCAAATTTAAGATAACTTGTAATATTACGTCCATGATTTCTGAATCAACAAACTAACAGTAATTCAAATAAAATAACGAAATTGCAAACTTCAGACCGTATCCACTGTAAAGAAACTACAGATGTCCGGTTTTTAATGGGTCATTTACACAATTTTGGGAGTGTACACTGTACGACTAAAGTGTTTATACACAGCAAAGCTGAAAAAAGTGACGACAGACACACCTTAAATAAGTGGCCACTTTAAAGTGCTAAAACACCGAAAAACTATAATGATGATACGCAACGTTATAACTTAGTAATGCTTAATAAGATCCATTAACATGTTTTAAGCTTACAAAAGCATTATTTTTAACAGTTTTATGTGCACCATTGCTCATGCAAAATCTACCGATTCATAAACGTATAACAAAAAACACACACCTTTATAATGTTATTGTTGTTATACATTAACTTCAATTAACAGTTATTTTGTTTATTGTTATATTTATAGGAAATTTGCACCAGACCAAAATTTCAGAGTGACGCCAACGTGTTCAGCTCTAATTTAGAACCAGGCGAAATAGGTAAGACAACGAAAATTGTTATTAACCAATTGGTTTGATCAATGACGTTATTATTACCGGTATAAGTTAATTAAAAGTAAACTACTCACAAGAATTTAATGATGATCCTTTGTCGTCAACTCTTCATGCAGAGATGTAGTCCTCGAGTTGCCATCTTGCGACGCTTTTCAAATTCACACATCCAGCTATTCAGATTGTTATTGTTTAAGTTACAAGTTTTTACCGATCACAAACCACAAATACTAAGTTATCACTAACTTGATACTGTATTATATACAGTATACTTATTATATTTAAACATTCGCTGTCAAATTATTGTTAAACAAATCATTATCATACTGTACAAAGTAAAAAACGTTCGAACGCTTCTTCTTAAGCCTCTCGACTCCAAAACCGCCATTAAACGTTATTTTTTTCAGGTGACACATGGCTTCTGTCTGCTATAAACGTCCTTTGCAAATCTACTCGTCTTCTGGAAAGAGTGATAATTTCAGGACAAAGTTTTGATGCCGGTTATAATGGTCACTTTCGATTTCGTTTTTGGCATTTCGGTGAGTGGGTCGAAGTAGCAGTAGACGATTTCCTTCCAACACATGCGGGGAAGCTGTTAACTATGCGATCAGCTGATCCTGATGAATTTTGGCCTG
Source organism: Helicorthomorpha holstii (assembly GCA_013389785.1). Taxonomy (NCBI): domain Eukaryota; kingdom Metazoa; phylum Arthropoda; class Diplopoda; order Polydesmida; family Paradoxosomatidae; genus Helicorthomorpha; species Helicorthomorpha holstii. Next base: position 13,745,846 of record JAAFCF010006596.1, read on the forward strand.
CTCTTCTGGAAAAAGCTTACGCCAAGTAAGGAACCGATTCAATTAGCTATTTTTTAAATATTTTTTCATAATGTTTGCTTTTTATTATAGATTTTATGGGTGTTATGAGCATTTATTACATGGGTTTACGACTCAGGTCTTACAAGATTTAACCGGTGGAATTGTACAAAACTTTCATTTAGCTAGTCAAGATCGTTTTTTAACATTTCAACTGCTGAGTAGTGCCTTACCAAGAGCAACTTTAATTTCTGCAAGTATTCATTCGGTATGTTTATTATTTTAACACAATGTTTGATTTACTTTTGACTTGTATAATGTCGGTTTCAAAAGAAAACCACGTAACTTCATTAAACTATTAAGAAACGGGACAAGTCGGCATTGAAATCGATTCCATTTAGTCTCGTTTTCCTTATTAGTTAATAGTGAAGTTATCCGGTTTTTAAATGAAGTCGACGATAAGTTAAAGTAAGTTACTTACATTTTTGTTAATTTTCAAAATGTTTTTATGAAGACTGGGAAAAAGCAGTTAAAACTTAGGCATGGCTTGTTTACCAAACTATCTTATGGAGTCACAGCATTAATTAAGGTATAAACTGAGTTCAAATAAACTTAGTGACAGCCACTGAAGACTAAATTACGGTCAGCTATTTCTAAAAGTTGGCATGGGCTGTTTCTCATCAAAATTTACTTGCATATGATACCAATTCCGATTAAAGATTGTAAACATAAGTGGCTGTTTTCTGTAATAGTAATTCCAGCTCTATTAATTTGGTCGTTATTTTAAAGGTAAAATCAAGAAACGGTGAAGTTCCATTGGTACGGATCCGAGCTGTCAAAGGTAAAGCAGACTGGTCAGGTTCATGGAGCGAAAGGTCTTGGGAATGGGATCAAGTAAAAGAACCAGATAGAAAAAGAGCTAAAACTATTGACAACGAGTTCTGGTAAATACTGTAGTTGCAAATCATTGCCATTTAGAATGGTAAATTTCCATAAGTAAAATCTAAACTTATAGGATGTCTTACGATGATTTTATCAAACATTTTACGCATATGGATGTCGTTCATATTGGACCTGATGATTGGATGACTGAACCTTATCTTCACTCTAGAAAACCATGGAGAGCAGTGATTGCACGAAGACGTTGGAGATCGGGATATAATGCCGGTGGTGGCCCTGATTATGTTGGTAATTTTAATCATTTTTTATTAGTTTGTAAGTAAATGCAAACTTTGATTATACCTTTTTACAGATACAGTGACGTGTAATCCTCAATTTAGGGTTCAGATTCATCACGATGGTTTACCAAAATGTCATGTTGTTGTGTCGGTGACGCAATATTACGAGCCAGCTAACAGTGCTGGAGAACGAAAATCTCGTATTCCGTTGCATGCCATTGGATTTGCTGTATACGAAGTAAGTGTTTAAAAGACACAAGAAAATACATTAATACGGAGAGAATAAAACAAATTTTTACTTACTAAAGGTTCCTTTCTCTTCTGCGCGACTTACTCAAGTATTTGTATCGCAAAATACTCCGTTGGATGTAACGAATCATTGTGTTGCTCGTGAAACTGTGACATTTTTCACTCTCCGACCTGGGGATTATGTCGTTATTCCTTGCACTAGAGTTCCAGACTGTGAAACAAAGTTTTTACTAAGAATTTTTACAGATGAAGAAAGTAGTATATGGTACATTTATTTGATAAAGTTTAAAATTCGAGTAAGTTAATAGTTGAAATATAATTTGGCAGGGAAGTAAACGATGACAATTTAATTCTACAAAACATCCCTATTGAGAATGGTGAAGATAACTTTCGACTACTGGTAAAACAATCAATGTTATTTTTAAAAAAATCCATGAATTCCTTAAATATTTATTGTGTTTTTAGCGCGAGGGTCGTGCCATCTTATCAAAGTTTGCGCTTAAGGTGAGAGCATATCCATCTTGTTATTATTTTGAAACTAATTGACTGTGTGTTTGTTTACATTGTTAGTTTCCTCAAGAAATAGACGCTTATGCTTTACAAAAAATCTTTAGGTTGTATTGGAAAAGTGAGTAAGATTGCTGGTTTTATAGTTGTTTAAAATTCTTACATTTTTATCTGTAGCGTTGCTGTCACTGTCCGAGAAACCTTCTCTGGAGTTGTGTCGATCCTTAGTAATGTTAAGAGATGTATGGCACGCAAACAAATTCTTAATTCATGAAACTAAAACATGTACTTTTTAATAAAATGCCAGGTTAGCATTACTGGTCGCATCAGTTTGAGCGACGTTCCTGGTCTAATGCGAACAACACATCTTTGGCAGGTTTGTTATTGGTACCTTAAAATTATTTAAGTTTCTATAACAAACATTCGTTTATATTTCAGTCTGCATACACAAAATTCGACACTAGTGGAAATGGCAAAACCTCTAGTTACCAATTTAGGTCCCTGTTATGGGAAGCTGGTAATTTTAAAAGAAATTTGGTACTTCATGTTAATTAAAAACTTAAATGACCATCTTATTAGGTGTAAGCGTTAGTAACAAAGTGCTGGAGTGTTTAGTTATTCGGTTTGTAAAGCATAATGTGATTTCATCAGATACCTTCTTGAGAGCTATGGTTCGGATACATATTGCACAAGGTAAAATGTAATACTTGATTTTAAAGTTTTGATTATGTTTAAAACAAATTTCTTTTTCAGAGCGATTTAGAAATCTAACAAATAAATATAAAAGTAATCCATTAAGTTTGGAAGAGGTGTGTATATTAAAGATCAAACTACAGTACACTATTGTACTTTTAATATAGTGTTTATTAATATTTTTTGTTTGATTTTTAGGTTATTTTGATGACTATTTATTCTTGATTGACACTGATACTTAATGTAGATATGAAAAGCTAATGTATATACAATATTCGCAACTAAATAAAAGTTTTATTCTAATAGATTTGATCTTAAAATTTATAATAATTTTTCTTATAAAGTTATCAGGATTGAGTCATTTGTTTTCTTTGCTAAATAAACTTACGCTTTGTCTATAAATTTTGTACACTGTGTATTTACCAACCAAAGACAAACTACTGTAATTATTATTATAATATGTTTATAAAATAATAAAAGAATCATTTAATATACGAAGTTTATCCATTTCAAACTTATCTTACACTGTTCTGTGTTGCTCCATGTATATCTCATAGCTCCATTTAAAAGTTAAATATCTTTTCTTCTACATAAAAAAAACTTTAATAAAAGGATCCAATATTGTTTATAATAAATTAATTGATACCTGTAGGATCATTATTTTCATTGCAGCTTCGGTAATATCGACAACAGCTCTTTCTGGTAAGGCTGTCCATAATGAGAAAGTAATTAACTTGCCTAATTATCTTCTACAAATGACAAGAAATACCGGCATTAACGTTCGGCATAACCGTCACCAAAAAATAGACTGGAAATTTGAAAAAAAAAATTAGATTAATAATTTGTAATATTTTAAAAAATCTGATAATGCAGTATATTCAGTGCTCTCTTACACAAGGAAATGAAGATTTGCTTACATTACAATATTTGGATATTTTCTTAAGGTTATTAATATTTTGCAGCTGTCAAATTGACTTTGTAATTCATCAAACTACATGTTTCATAGCCGTATAGTTAAATTTTTACAAAATGTTTTAAAGCGAGGAAAAAGGAGGGTGTTCATTCCATTGTGTAGAATCGACAGATGAGAAAACGACCTGGAATAAGAGAGAAACATGGCCCGACTTTGACATATACAACCGGTGTTAAATTACAGTTTGGTATCATATATCACATCCCCCAATCATGCACAATTTGATTTCTTCTCTAATGAGACGTTGCTACGGTAGAAACGACCTCGGAGATGCAGTGAAAGTTGTTTGGATGAGCGCATATACAGTACAGTACATACTGTACTATTCAGTACTGTGTGTATTACAGTCAAGTATAGGAACAACTATCATTATTTTTATGTACTGCATATGAAGTAATGTACCGATGATTGCCATTGTTCTCCAAATGAACTAACTTTTTTTTGACTATTTATTATTATTATTTTGAATTTTACTGTACTTTTGCCTCTCCAATCCAATTACGTTTCGACAGTCGTAAAAGCAACAACGGAAATTGATTTTCAATGGCAATTGATTCAGGGTGATTTCTTAAACTGGAACACTTTTTTTACTTTGCAGAGATAGTTTGGAAACTGGAACTGTTTAGAAAAGCAGTGTTCCAGTGGAGTTTGCCCTATACAATATACCGTAGTATTACAAATATTACTGTACTTATTTACTTTGAAACTTAATTGAGTTTGAATTTACTTAACAAACTTTGTCATACTGTTTATCTAAAACTAAACCATTAAATAAAATAGTTGAAAACAATGTAATGCGTTTGTTGAAATAAAATTGATATGAAAATCAAAAGTGGTGTTCCAATTACAACTACAGTATGTACTAATTAGAGTAAATAATAATTCAGGTAGATATTTTTTTTATATTGTACATTAAAATAAATCTTGAAGTTGTCGATCACAGTGCGATCTCATTAATTAGATTATAGTAAATAATCCAAACTGAATGTGACGAAAAATGAATTTTATTACGGGTACAAATAATTTACTAAAAAAAAAATAAATAAAACGTGTAAGTTCACAAACTATTTTTTTTTTTTAAAAATATAACTAATTCAATCTGTTTCATTTAGTTTTCTTTATTTGGCAAGGAATAACTACAACTTTTGTCATCATATCCATTACAGTTTTTAAGAAAAATGTATGTCACATAGTAAATGCATTCTAATTATTCCGCATAATGTTTGTCAATTTTTAATCATGTTGTACTGTGAAACGTGAAATTACGCTATGCTATGTGATTTTTGGTATTGAGAACTTACAATGTAGATTGCAAGTAGAGAAAGCGAAGAAGTTCAAACTCTTGACATATTGTAGCTGTTGTTAATCTGATGCCTCAGACAGGAAAAGAGCTTTTTATTGTAGTTTAGATCACTGCGGTTTTAATTTCATATCGGAATTTGATCCTTTGGCCTATACTGTTGAGTTTAGTCAGGTATCATCACCGCCAACATGCGTCAACGTCACACGGTCATCATCGTTTAACCTGAATTTTCAGCTCATTTTACTTGTTTTACTTTTGTTTTCGTTTCAGCTGATACTTAACATTACATTATACACACCATAAAATGTTGAAAAATTATATATTAAAAAAAGCGGTTAAACAAGTAAATTACTCGAGAAATTAATTTTTATAAGAAGCATAATTTGAAAAACGTCGAGATGAAATTTTTTAGGACCTAAGGTTTTTCCCCTTTCCTACCTTTCTAGTTTCTATTTCTATTTTGGTTTTGTAAGCACCAAAGCGGTTCTTTTATTGAGTGGTTAAATATGCCCTATGCTAACTCAAACTCTGAAATGGGCGTTAAAACTTCCCTTTAAGGCATAAAAGATAGGCACTTTGCCAAAATACTAGGTGATTTGGTCTATTAAAACACTTTTTTCCTCTATGGTAAAAAAAAAACAAGAGTAAATATCTATTGGAGCCAGTTAAATTTAATCTTATTTATTTATTAGAATTGTTTTCTCATTGCAAGAAAAAGAATCTTATTTTTACTGGGTTTTTAAAAAAACAATGCTTCACAGCTAATTAAGAAAATCATCCGGTATATTAAATTCAATGAATCCCATTACGTTTCTACAAATATTTAAATAAAATTTTACTCTTTTTAAAAGATGAAATGAACATTGTGTGTCATCGTCCGTTTAACGCAATAACATTACGTCAAATTGTTCAGTAATCGCTGTGGTTGTAACGACGCTAATAAAAAGAATGATGAAAAAGAACGGAAAAAAAACCTCCAAGTAGCCGCCATGGAGACCAGATAGAAAGACAGTAATTGCCAGATATATCTATCAAATTAATAATATGATGGAAGAAGAAAAGGCCATTTCCCTCTTATTATTTTGTTTTGGGCCTTTTTCCTTTATCTTTTATGATGTACCGTACACAAAAGAACTCCCATTATATTATTATGTATTGTAGATGGTTAACATATTGTATCATCAGAGAGATCAATCAACTGATTTGAAGAAAATTACATTATCGAAAATTATTTTTAAAGCAGACCACAGATTAATAATATTATTAACAATGCCAATATAAAATTGAATGAATGAAGCTGGTTGTTTTCTTCAGTATGTTAGTATTATAAAAGGAGAGTGTGGGAGGGAAAAAAAAAGTTTAATGCTGGATTATATTTTGACCTATTGATATGGAAATATCCGATTTACCCATTGTTAATTTGTATTGTTCTCGGTATGGCTATTATTAATCTTATCAATTCAATGCTGGCTGCTCTCTTGTGCAATCGCTCTTTGAAAGTTAAAAGTTTGTTTTGATGTTTTCCATTATAAAGTCAGAATTAAATGACTACAGCACTCAATCAAATTTTTAAAAATATACTCGAAATTACTACAACAAAAATAATAATAGTAATAAGACGTGTTTATTTGTTAATACAACTTAAGAAGCACTAGAATTTTGAATTTAAATGTCATTTAATTTCTTGGAAAAAATTACATTGATAATTTTAATGGAGTAAATTATATTTGGTGTGCCAGATTTGGAGTTTTATGCCAATACGGTGTACCGGATAATTTTAAAATAAATTTCACCTTGGTAAAAAAAACACGGGAGAAATCATTATTGGAACTAATAATATTTTGTCTCGTTTTTTTATTGACATTCTCTTTTTTTTTTTTGGCAAGAAATAAATAGAACAAATTGTTATTGGAAATGATAATATATGGACGTTTCTTTAATATCACTTTTCTCACTATGACAAGAAAGAAAAAGAATTGCCAATCAACTTAATAAGATTTAGTCTCTTTATTTTATTAGCTCTGGCAAAAACAGAGTTTTATTTTAGAAAATCACCCGGTATATAACAAAGCTTTGAAAAACAAAATAAATAAATCAATTATAAATTTTAATTTTAATTATTATTAAAAAAAACATATTGTATAAAGTTTATGTTACCAAAACTATATGAAAACAAATTTAAAAACGATGGAACGGGGATAATACTGTATCTCTCATTTTGATGCTGAAAATGTAATGTTTAATAACTGTGTACCGATTAAGACTGTACTTTAAAATACAAAAAAAAAATGTTGAACAAATTAAAAATACACAATGCAATGCTCAAAACATATGAATTAACTAAGTTCCTAGATGTTGCTTGGTGTACTGAAAACATAAACAAATCGTAAAAGCGCAGACATAATTGTTTTGTGTTGACATTTGACTTTTTCATACCAGAACAAAGTTAACCCGGTGATTCATTTCAATTTGTACTTTCACATGAACTGCATTTTTATTTTTTAATGAATATAAAAATATTATTAAGTGTGCAATGTTGTTTTGTTATTGGAAATGGTAAAGGCCAGACAACAACCTCAATCCCTTTTTCATTTACCCCTTTCACCCTATAGAAATACTCGTACGTTTAAAGTTAAAACCGTTGAGCATGGAATTTGCAAGGGTTCAAATTAGATCAGACAAAAGTTTCAAGTTGGAAAAAAAATACTTGTTAAGTGTTTATTTAATTCGTTTAGGAATGAACGCTATGCTAATATAATAACGTCGTTGAATTTGTTTGGTAATGCCATTTAATTTACAGAATTTTTCATGGTATTAAAGCAATCGTATTTTTAAATTATATTTAAGCAGATCATTTTGCTACAGCACACATAATAATAAACAATGACTTAAAACAAAAAAACAAAAAAAAAACATTTTTAATCTACAGAATAGCAATGAAATTTAATCTCACTTGACTGCCTATAGGAATTGACACTGCTAAAAAAAGTCGACTACGGCGATTACTTGAACCGTGAAATGTAGAACTAGAACCGCGTTTTTTGATTCTTTTTTTTATACTTTTATTCCGATTGCAAAAAAAGTGCAGCAAGATTCAGACTGTTGCTTCTTGTAAATATTGACAGCTGTGTTTCTTTAACCTTTTTCCACTGATTTCTGATTCGTATGTTTCCATCTTTTCGCATTGAAGACAGGTGGTCGACACCATGTAATCGGCTATAGAAACACATCAAGAAATGATTAGTTAATTAAATAAATAATGATCAGAATACAGTAACTAAGTTAGCTATTAACCCATGGAAACAATATTAAAAATTTCATGAGCAAAAATGTATTTGACATTAAATTATTTATTTGAAATCACGTTTCAAGGTCATGCAATAGGAAATCAGTGAACAAAGTTTTATTAAATTATTAAAAACAAACCATTATTTAATTTTATACTTTGAGTCAAGTTATAGGCAGTAAAGAATCTATGCATTTCAAATTTGGAAATTGGCAAATAAACTTGAGAGCAAAATATTACTAAATACGCCATAGACTGGTGGTCGTCTGTAACTTGGCCCATTGTATCGCCAATCGAACTCTTAATAAATGCATACTGACCTAATGCTAATTGCTGCGAATGAACCGGATTATTAATGCTGTCTACGTTGCCGTCTATCATTTTTGGAGCAAACAATTTCATTGGTATTTCACATGGATTCACTCCACTGTTATATGTCGTCAATGACCCGGTCGTGTAACTCAGTAATGATGACGTCTCTGAATGATTTAACGAGGCACTAAAATCACTAAAAAGCATAAATAAACATTATTAAAGATAATTTCATGATTTAGTTTAAAAATAAAGAATGAACTAATTTATAATGACCCTTGCAGTGTACACGACTCTGGCACCTTTTTTATGTGTTATTTTTAGGAAATAATAAAATAAGAGCTTAAAACTCAAACTTATTGCTATGTGACCTAAACAATTTTATTAGAAAGTGAAGTGTCCCTCTTAAGTTTATTTGCATTCTTTACATTCCTAGGCTATAAAGGAGTTGCTTTTAAATTAAATGCGAATTTTCGATTAGAAAGTAAAATTGGAGTTTGAAAAGAGAAAAGCACAAGTTGTTTTTTAAAAAAAAATCACAGATGGTTGTTAGGGGTTTATTGAGAGAAGAAAATCGATTGTGTTGCGATTGCATGTATGGTAAAGTACTTGTATGCATCGCAGTTGCCCACTCAAAAATTGAGCAACTAACAAAAGTTAAATGGCATTTGCAATTTTGCACAAAATAATATTAAACACTACTGTGATTAGTTAAGTATCATTTAAATAGCTTGTGTTATAGTAGAAAAATGCACAACAGAAGACTACAATTAGTAAATGACTGATTAAAAAGTGACAGAAATTAATACAATAACATGATAACACTAAATAATATTACATGGTTAGGTATAGTTTCCACGGTTGAGACAAATCGTCATTAAAACTGAAAAGATCTAGTCTCGTTTCTTTATGTACACTTTTTCTTCTTGTGGAAAAATAAAATCGGGACAAATTGTTATTAAACTTAATAAGAGTTAGTATGTTATTAAAGCACTCTAAAATTGATTACATAAAATTAGATCATTAAAACTTTCACTGTCACTATTTTAAGATAATTTTGACAATTTAATGATAAAATCTGTCGTGTTTTAAATCGTTTAAAAATAAACTCATGAAATGATGCAAAATATGGCACATGGGACAGTTAGGTATTCACACAAGGGGTAAAATAATAAGACCCATAGCTCATTGTATTTTGGTGTGAAGCATCTCGAGTTACCTCACAGAACGGAAAAGACCAAACAAAATAATCCCTAAATCGGTTTTAAAGGTAACAAAGTTTCATTGAAAACGTTGGGGTTAGGACTTACTGTAGATGAGCATGCAACTGTCGGGGCTTTTTTATGGGGTTATAGGCGGCGTTAAAAACCCTGGAAAAGCGCAGTTAAAATCATCTCAGTTTACACGCATTGAAGATGTGCGTTTGAATTGTAGGAGGAGCTCCACAGACAAAAAACTTTATTTGAAAATTGTTATATATAATGGCAGATATGAAAAATAACATGTATTTATACATAGGAATAGAGACATGAGAAATGAAGGGATGAAAAATATGACAACAAAATAGTTTGGGAGGAGGGGGACTGGGGGGAAATGACACGAGCTATTGAACGTTGAGTGGAGAAATGGAGAAGTACAGATAAGGGGGACAATTTCTATAATATAATGGAGGGGACATTATTTTTAAGTCGTAAATTAGCACCTTGGTCTACAGTCAATTGTTAGAAAAAGAAAGAAAAACATTGTTAGAGTTTCAGAGTGTGAAGTGGACAAAATAAAATAGGCTGGAAAATGGAAATAGCTCGTTTTTGTATAGTTTATTATTAAGAATTTCATATGGCTTTTATTTCGTCCTCTATGTACATTTCAAAATATAAAATTTGAATTTTTTTTTTGTTGCTTTGTTTTGTTTTGTGTGTGTGCAAAATGTTGAAAGGCAGTGCACAACTTTGCGTATACTTCATACCTGTGTAAATAAAATTGTTGAGAGTGTCATATTACTTTTTAAAATGATTTGACACCTTGCCAGTTGCAAGGATGTTTTTCTCACTGAATAGAAATCCACGAAAACTTCGAACTGAAAACTAACAATAAATTTCAAATACATTTTAAAAGTTGAGATTTTTAGTTTAACTTGATTAGTGATATTAAATAAATCGTAATATTTGCGGGAAAAAAAATTAAGTGAGAAAAAAATATGAAAATTAATACTGTGTTTAAGTGTGTTTTTAAAATGTCAACTGAGTAGTTGGTAATTTAGAAATTAGACCATGATATAGGTGTACAGTGAATTTTCAAGTTGAAAGTTAAATTTCAGTTTCCTGTTTCCCACAATGACCAAATTTTATTTTTGGATCCAATTTTATACCTGAATAACTATTTTATTTGATCAAAGATAAACGATCTTTCCAGGTGTTACATTTCGTTGTATGTAGTAATAACTACATATACCATGATAAGAATAAATAGTTCTTGTAGAGTTTTTCCCTTCAAAAGATCAAATCAATTTAAAAATCACAGCAATGTTATCTATCCAGATGGTATCAACTGATAACTATTTTCTTCTTTTTGTTAAAAATGTATCTGGTTTATTTAATCGACATTTCAATACAACAATATCTATACTGTATAATGCAGTATGCCTTTTGCTTAGATAAGTGCCCTTACTTAATGTAACAAAAATCCGTACGTCAGATCCTTGGACAGGAACTTTTATAGTTAAGTCGATAATTTCCAGTGACAATTGATTCAGGTGACGATTTATTCTAAACAATTGTGCATAAATTACTGCAATACAAGTTAATTTAATTTTGACTACTGTATGTTTGGTTGGCTATGTCAGGATGGAAATATGTATATTCGGGTTTGTAAATAATTTTCGTTTAATTTTGGAAAATTAATTGAAGTGAGTATCGAGGCTTTTTGTCATAATTATGTGTTTATCTACAAAAACTCTTGTCCTAAGATCTGGAGTTCATGAATCGTTTGGAGTTCCCAATGACTGTTAATTTAATCATTTTAAACTAATTTAGGTTTTGAAAACGTAAAACCCTTATCATCAAATTTAGTCACTAGAAAGTAAAATTAATGTCTTAAAAAACAACGACATTGACTAAAAAACACACAAAGTTACATCTTGCGTTTCAAATTACTGTATTTAAAATACAAATATTTTTTAATTTTTGTTTTAAGAGTCTTAAAAGTTAAACTTCTAAGCTAATGTAGATACTGTATTATGTTAGTTTATAGCTGGTTTTGATTTTAAAACGGTGACGCACTCAAAAAGGATAAAGCAAATTAAGGTTATTGATTTTGAAAACAAGCCTTACTGATGCATTTCAATTTTAGTTGTTATGGAAAAGAAAAAAAGTAATCTCTATAACTCGATCAGACATCCCCCTTATATTGACTTGTGCATTACCGATTCATAAATCCAATACTTAATCGCATGAATTTCGTCAATTGTAAGAATTAAAACCATACAAAAATTTATCCCCCATGTCAAACAGAATGTAATGTCAATTATAAACAAACAGGTCTAGAGTGACTTTTCCGAAGCAGTTAATGTATATGGTGAAATAACGGAGATCAAATTGCAAACCAAACATGTAAACAACTGAAAACAAGTCATGTGCACCAGATGAACAAAAAAAAAACAGCAAGTTAATATAGTTTACATTTACACTTGCAACTTGCACTGAACATACTGTATAGATTTTGCTTTTATATTCTTAGAAGTGAGAAGAAGAAAAAAACTTTTGTATTGCGACAACGACCACGTGCATTTTGCAGGTGGTGATTGTGAATTTGTGAGAGTGCATCATTTTATAGTCATCACTCCCTCTTCTCCCTTGTTTTTATCACCCATGACCACCAACAAAAAAGTTCCCATTCGGACCCATCAATAGCTTATATAAATACTGTGCAATTTCAACTGCTAAAAAATTTGACTAATGGATTTACAGTATGTTTTGCAAGATTAGCGTCGTTAAACGCTAATGGTGAAATCACTAAGGGGCAAATGTTACATTTTCTTTGGTCTTGTTTATATTATTGTTAAATCAACAATGTTATGCAATATGATAATTATATTTTGGATTTTTTTAAGCACAGCAGCAAATTATTACAACTAATTTTGAAAGTTATATTTTAATAGTTACAACGTTTAAGCCTTTCAAATTTGATAGGCCTTACGATTTTAAATTAAAATGAATAATTTTAATGAAAGTGTTAATAAATAAGCCTTTTATTTACCATTTTTGATGTGGTGTTCTATCTCTTTGTCTTCTGTTTTTGAACCAGTTACTGACTTGGGTCATAGTCAGTCCAGTTGCAATTGATAATCGGCGTTTTTCATCTGGCGCCGGATAGCGATTGACAGTATAACACGATTTTAATGCGGCTCTGGATCTTTCTTTAAAGCAATAAACCGTCTCTTCACCATCCCAAATGGTTCTGGGCAGCGGAAACTTCCGGCGTAACCGGTATTTGTCTACAGCTCCTAGTTGACGTGCCCTTAACTTCTCCGTTTCCCGATAATGGGCTTTGTACCACATTTGCTGTAACTCGTTATGATATTCAGGTGAGAAATGAAAACTTTGAAGAATTGCGTAAAGTTCCCTAAATTCACCCCGGTGGAAACAGACGGTGGCTCTGGCTCTTAGTACCGACTCATTGCGTTTAAAGGCCTCATTTGGGGGAAGTGTACGAATAAAACGGTAGAGTTTGTCAACGTCTCCGGAACGTTGTAAAGTCTCGCAAATACAAGATACTTGCTCCAGTGTGTAGCTGGGATAACTAGTTTTACAAAAAGTTACTTCGTCGTTACAATTGTTGTTGCTGGGATTGGATGACAATGTAACCAAACCGTTCAAATGATAGCTATCGTTTACGATACTTTGATGCAAATAACGCTGATGGTCTTCAATTACGCTGCTATTTACACATATTAAATGACCCCCACCAGCTGATTGTTGAGATTCAAATGCAGACTCATCGTCAACAATATGGTCACTACGAGAGTCGGCTTCCATACTTAACTTGTGTAATCTCTACATAAACCTAAATTTCAAATAAACAAACCAATTGTCAATTTCCGGGATACCCAATTTCCTTTTGCAAAAAATAATAAAATTAGGGTTTCAGGTTTTAATCAGTAAATTTTGAAACTTGAAGTAATAGTCTTCTAAGTTCAATTTAAAGTCTTAAAAGATGAAAAGACCAACTGGATCCTTTTTAAATAAATTGATAAAATCAAAACGTAATTGGAAGTAAATATCCAAAAAAAATTTGTTTAGGCAACTTTTTTATATATATAAAAAAAAAAAGATTTACCTCAATGGGCGATCAGGTTGTAGAGGTAATGAAAGGATCATTTAACAGTGGAATCAATTGGACTCAGTGTTATTCCTTCAGACCACGAGTGACAACGGATGCTATCATATAAACATCTGACAACTGATGGTCACATAAACCCCCCTCACCAACACCACTAAGCGGCTTAGCTTAGCTTATCTTTGTCACTGTTGTGTAATTTAATATGTCTCTCTTCAGAAGTTCAGACTTCAACATGGAAATGCTACGATAGACGCAGTGTTTAGTTGTTCAAGTGCAGTTTAAGCTTGTATCTAAGCGATCTACGCCGAAAATATCGTACGCCTTCTTACGCATTGGCATAATCCTATCAGCTCTCATCTATTCAGATAAGCGCCTCCTACTTGTATCACCTATGGAACCATAGACCCCTTTAAAGCCTTTATCAAATAAACAGGGCTAGGTAACTAAAATGTTTTTCATCAATTACAATTACAAACATTATAGTCTTATCTTTACATTTGAAATTGGAAAAGACGTAATGAAGGCAGTTGTGCTAAAGGAAATAATGATGTTAACATCTCAAATACAGTATTACACAATGTTTACAAATAATAATATTAATTAATTACTATTGATACTGACTAACTACTATTGATTATCGTTCCTATGAAAAATAGTTTGACTTTAATTTTTGTTATTATTAAAGCCATGAATTTACATGGACATTTTTAGGCTATTGCGTTGGTTGTTGATTAGTGACTGCGGAAAAGAAATTTGAGGCCCTTGATTTCAAAAACTGGCGGTTCTAAAATTGATGCAGAAATGAGGTTATGGAAAATTGATTATGTTAATAGGAAGTCCATAGATCATCATCAGAGATCTAAATTCAATTCATAAATAAATATTACTGTAAAATGAAATTTGAATTGGGTAGTTTTATAAAAAAAAAATCATTTGAATGTCTAAATTAATTCACTTTAGTTTGATATTACGTGATATTAGATTTAAATTACCAGTACAGGGATTTAAATTAAATGTATTAAAATGTTTATTGAAAGACAACTACAGTAGTCTAAATTACATTAAATTTGCAATTAATGTGGTTTCTAAATTATGGCTTAAAAACTACTTTAATGGTTCACTTTTTTAAACTGTTTTAAGAATCAATGTGCAAATTATTTATCAAATGACATTTATCTTACTTACATCTAATCAACGGTTGGTATTTTTAAGTTAGGGCCTCAAACCATATAGATGGCTAAATTAGTAGTATTTATTATCTTATACAGCAGTTTTTGTTTAACAATTATTGTAAATTATTTGACAAATTGAGACAGATAATTCATTGAATTTAGGGATGATCATACAATATCTATTGTATTTTTTATTGAAATATGTACTACTATTTAAAATTATTTAATAATAATTAATTTATATAAACAAAGTCAGTTTTTCCAATTTTGTTTTATGATGTTACCGAAGCAGTACTAATCATAAATAGCGTTTGTAAGCAGCTGCCACCTATTAGCAACTTTTTCTTCAACTTGTGGTGGGAAGTTTAACAATATGCCAAGTAAAATTTCTACATTCAAAGTTTATTTTGAACTATAATAAACCTATTTAAATTATAATTCTATCTACAAGTAATATACAATGTAGGTCTCCTTGGCAAGAAATAAAAAGTAAAAATTGTCCTCAGAACTGGTAAGATTTAAGCACTTTTTATAAACTCAATAGTGAAGCAATGAATTTACATTTAGTAACGATAAATACCTGATCTTTAAATGTAACTTTGTCACTTAACACTGAGTCACGTTCGTGTTAATACATTAAAGTTTAAATTTAAACACTTTTTTTTCAAAACTCAATGCAACCAACTACCATGTAAGTTTACAGTGCAACAAGAACAATAAACCATTAACGAAAATCAAACAGTAGAGGTACTGTATAAATGCAGAGTAAGAAATATTCATAAATGTAGAAGAAAAAGCAAAATCTTTAATTTTCTACTATAAAAGTTTATTTAAATATAACGGTGTTCATCTATCCATAATCAACCGTATATAATTAACTTAGAATGCAATGATATGCATATTCATTACATTTGTTGATATTAAAATGAACTTTCTGAGTCCTTCTTTGTGATGAGAAGAGGCTGTATAACATGATGCTCGATGCCATTTTCATATTTAATAATTTGTTTCTCTTTAAAAAAAATGATGCACATTAATCAAAATGCCCTGCATAAAGTTTCAAAATACAAAAGTAAGTTGGACTTACCAACTGTGCTATGCTCTTCAAGGATATTTTGCTTTCTATTTTTTAACAAGTAATTTCTCACAAATGGAAAGAATAAATCTGGGTTTAATTTATTTGGATCCTGAAATCCTTTAAGTAAAAGAACATTCAAGTAAAATACAAAACAAAGATCTAATTTTTATATTTATACTTAAATGCAAATTTTCTTACCAGTTATTTTACTGGCGATCAATGCACTAATCAATCCAATTGTCATACTCCAAGTATCATACCAAAAGGCATTAATGCTGTAAAACTGCTCAAGAAGACTTCTACAAGCAAATGACATTACATGTTAACATTTTTTTTAGAAAGGAATGTGTGCATTGTCATACTTTTCCGTTGGTATTGACGTTATGGTTGAATTTGCAAACGTCGTTCCATTGGAGCATCCATCGATGCTTAATGGAGCATGATTTATGGCAGGATGAGTTAACATATTTCCAAGCAGTGCCCACAAAGGCAAAATAATAGAACAAAAAAATCCAATAATTGCACCCTGAATTTTATTTGATTTTAATATTAAAACTTATAATAATAATATTATTGACTTCTCGACCTTTGTATTGACCCAAGGTAGCAACATTCCCATTGTAAAAACGCATAACACAGGTCCTATTGTAATGCCTTCAAATCCAAACATCGCCTGTCAATTTTAATGAAAATATTTTATCAAATTTAAATATTTAATAAGTTATAAACTTACATGAACAATTCCATCATAACTTTGAGCCAAAGCTACCATTGCTATACAAGTAGCACCAAGTACTACCACTGAAATTTAGAATATCTTAAGTTTTGTCACTTAGATTAGTATTATAAGTATTGTAACATCATTAAAAAGACCTAAAATTCGCGCTACATTCATTGAAGTTTTGTCAGACATTTGTGGCCATAAAGGCTTTATATAATCCGTCAATGCCACTGATGATAAAGAGTTTAACATTGATGACAATGTGCTGTTAAATTTATATTAAAAGATAATGACGATTAATATGACTAGAATTTTACTGCATATTAAAATAATTAATTTACCTTAAAGTGGCGCACATGATTCCAGCAACAAAAACACCAGCCAGTCCTTTACTAAATGACATTGTTTCCACCGCAAATAAAGCCATTGACTTAAATAGTAAAAGCAATGAATTTACATTCAATATCGGTAATGATAAATGATAATAACCTGATCTCTAAATGTAACTTTTCCACTTAACACTGGGTCACAATCGTGATAAAAAGAATACATTAAAATCCCTTCAACTGTGATGAGAAAGTATCCACATGCAATTCCAACCGATGATCCCAAGTAAGTCCTGTAAGAAATAATTATTATATTAGAACATACTGTGCACGTAAAAGCTCTAAAATCAATTGTATTATACTGGTACCATTGGGCACTTTTCAATGTGTTATTAGACAAGTATCTTTGCAATTGTGACTGATTAATGGCCACATATGAAACTAATCGTAATGCTTTGGCAATTATCATTGTCCAAAATGAATATCGACTGTGAGGACTTGAACTCCAGCTAAAACAATGAGTATTAAAAGTATTTGACATTAACTCTTAAAATCATTGTCATTTACATGAAAATATCACTTCGATTTCCAGCTGTCAATCTGTCCCAAACAACGCTTAATCCACCAACGTTAATGGTAGATTTAACAATTACCATTAATACAATAGTTATCATAAGTATGCATTGGCCACAATCAGCCCACACCACCGCTTTGATTCCACCCTAACAAATTATGTATTAGTATTGCAACAAGTAATTATTTTTAATTAACAGAAATTAGTTTACCAATGACGTATAAATAATGCAAATGACAGCAATTGTAACGACGGATGCCCATAAATGCAGCCCAGTTGCTTGATTGAGAGCCAGGGAAGGTATATATAAGACACAAGAAGTATAAAACAACTAAAAACAAATAAATAAAATAGCAAATAAAATTCATTTTAAAGCCAAGCAAATGTAAGTTTACTGTTTGAATGCTGAACAACAATGATGCGCATGTACCAATTGTTTTACAAAATCTCATTTCTAGATACTAAATAAAATATAAAAAATTGATTACTTAAAAAAATAAATTTAAAACATTTGATTCATTTACCTCAAAAATAGTGCTTGTTCCTAGTTGATAAAATACTGGTAAAAACAAGTGGCTGCCAATTGGAGCCGTAAGCAATATAGGAACTACTATTACTCCAAAGCTGAGACCATGCAAATACGATTCAATTGGAAATGCTAATATTCCAACGGCCGAAAAAAAAGTGGCTACACTGGACACAATTAGAGGAGCAAGTCCTAGATCTTTACTAGCCACCAAAAAACTTTTTGTGTCTTTTGATTTTTTGGCTGTAAACATGTGATAAATGCCCACACTGGACGACACCATGACCAGGATCGCCATGCTTACGTAGTCCCATAGCTCCAGACGCGTCGGAGTATTTGACACTTTTTCCATTATTTAAGGAAAAGAATTATGCCATGCAACATCTGTGCTGGAACGATCGAGAATGCGGAATCCGATCAAGTATGAGAGACTTTGGGAGTTGACATTTACACGGATAAAACTTTAAAGTCAAGGATAAAGTAATAACTTTACAAGCTTGACAAATCCAATTACTAAATGCACCGCTTATAAAATGATAATCTTTTATGGAAAACTTGATTAAATTAACTGGAATAACATAGGGATTGATTTCAGTCGGTTTCAAGTCCGTTTAAGTCGTCTTAATTGATAAATGAATGGAAGAGATTTAAAGCTTGGCTATTCAGCTAGACTAAGACTACACCAATTGTATTGAGGAAATTGTTGTTAAGCTAAGGAAATTGTTACTAAGCTAAGCGAATTACTGTTGTAAATGTCATCATTGTCAATTACACTTATATAATGTTTTTATCATATTAATATGTATAAAAGGTACAGGGTACACATTATTGGAGGATAAATTTATTTCATTGACAAACGGTAATAGATAGAGAGATATATTAGATACGAAACTTATGTCTGTTAAAAGTGAGCAACTCAATGGTCAAACATTCGTTTAATGAAATCTAATAGTTTTAAATAAAAATTAGCTCATAATTTTGCCAATAAAAACACAAAATCCAATAAGGAACAGCAGGCATTTTTTTAAATCTCCATTAGTCGCGTGTTATCATTTTGAGTTTTTCGATTTTAAAGTGTAATATCTATGTCTATCGATGGAATTGTAAGCTCTGCTCATATGTATATATGTATTGGGTATACATACAGTGTTTTATCATGCACACATGCTAATTTTGTTGTTAAAATGTCTCATTTTATTGATAAGAAAACCAGTCGATTTTTGTAGGATTTTTACATCAAGACGAAATTCAAAGCATTATATCAACTTGACATTGTTGCGACTAATTAAGGATGGTAAGATAAGTGAATAATATGGCATTTAGCCATTGAATGCAAGTTTTCCATGTAACGCAATGTCGTTTTCCGATTTAATAATTACACTTATTTAGTGTGGCATAAGCTTAAATGTGTTAAGTGAATATTAATAAACGTATAAATTATGGTATTAGTTTAAAAATAATAATAATGTTTATTTACGGTACATAATCATTTGTATTATTGTTTACGCCACTTCTAAATATTTTAAGTTATCAAGTTTTAAAACGATAATGAGTGCAATTGCTTTTCCTGCATATAATTTTCTAAAACTTTAATAATAACTTATCCATGTAGCACTTTTTATCATTTATTCAATTTAAATTGATGCAAGTAAGTTATACCAAAATCATATATTTTCATCACGAAGAGATTAAAATTGCGTGCCCATAATTATCATTAAAGTCAACAATCATCTATTTCTAAGCATGGAAACAGCTTTTAATTTTTGAATGGGTTTAGCCGGTAGCATCACGTATACAAAAGAAAATATTTAAAAAATGTTATTTATTATTTTATGCATGGTTGTTTTTATGTAACTTAAGTTGCTTAACTACCGAGACTGTTATTGTACTAAGTTTCCATATTTTTACTCGAGATTTATAACTTAAGTCAGCATTTGGTATGTTCATAAATCTTTCAAAAAAAAAAACAAGCTATTTAAGTCTAAGATGCAGCTTAATTATAATTAAACAGGTGAAAAATTAAAACCTATTTTTCTACGTTTGAGTAAGCCGTTTCACTGAAATTGGTTCAATTTCATTAGGTTTTTAGGACATTAATACAAATTCCTTTTTCTATTCATTATTATTATTCGTTTACAGCTTCAACGTAACAGCTAGTAGGTTTTGATGTCATTAACTTTCCTAAATAAAAATTATTTTATTTATATACTTCATTACCTGCTGGGCATATTAAAATGCATTTAAGCTAAACCGTAATCGATAGTTTCAGGAAGTTTATCAATTAATAAAAAAAATTTGTAAATGACGGAAACACGAAAACAAGTTTCATTATCAGCAAACCAAAACAAAAATAAATCCGAAGCTAATAAATTTGATGGTAGACGTCATTAACCTTATAATGTCATGAAAAGTTACATCATTTAGTGGCTTGTTCTCACAATATTAAAATCAGATGCAGAAATATTTTTACGAGCATTGGGGTCGGACTTATCACTGAAAAGTGATGTGTACTTTGGGAAAGTTAAAAGTCACTACCCGTTTAATTTAGATTTTATAAACTTGTGATTTGGTTATTATCAGATTTCATTCAAAATATTACTGTAAATTTAAACGCCAGTTAGATATGGCATGTTTTTTAAAGATATTAAATTTGGTTTTTGATTCTTGTGACTCTAAAATTGGATTTTAGTTTTTGTTAATCATTGGAATTTGATTCTAAAATAGGATATACTGTATAGTTTACTATTAAAAACAATAAACAAATAAAAACTTATACAATTTGTTTTGCTTCAGTAAAACAATAAATAAATGATATAAATCTGCATTGAAACGGATGCACTTTAATCTCGTTTCTTTATTGTCAAACAGTAAAATTGCAAGTTTTCTTACTAAGCCGACGATATTGGTTCTTAAGACTCTTAAAAGTTGTAAATTAGTTATTGTGACTTAATTTGATCAACATGAAATTAGATAATGTTGACTAAATTTTAATGATAATTTGTTTATATTTTACAACTTTTAAATTAATGACAGGGAGTGTTTATTATCGACTTCTTTTCGTATATTTTACTCAAAGTGGCTCTAGGGGAAATTGTAATTTTTTCAAAAACCACTAATGTCTATCAAATTGGTTAAGAAGTCATTGTCCATCATATCAGTTGACGGCATATGTGTGGCTAAGATTTTCACACACAACAAGCTTAATAAGTAACTACTTTTTTATTCGATACAAAACCAAAACAAATACAAAACTCGGTATGCAATCAACTATGAATATTTTAATAATAATTTTTTTAAAAAAAAGAAAAAAAAAAGTAAATGGGCCAGTGATACAATTATTTCCATCAACATTCAACATGCAATGTTAATTTTTTTTGGCAATACTGTATAAAATTTTTTGTTGACAAAGTTGCACTTCCGAATTACTATGTGTTTTTAAATATCTTATGATATTTTTACTTCCTCTCAATTTTAGCACTTAAAAAGTTGCAACTGACACTTATTAGGTCAAACAACTGGGAAATAAAATCTATGTGGTGAATGACGTAATTATGGCGCAACCGTGAACATTAAACGTATAATATTGCTGCTATGTACACTGAGTAAACAACTTTTTAAGTAAACAAATAGTTTCAAGAACAGTATCATCGATAGTGTTTACTTTTTGTTGAGAATGCGATTTATTATTAAGAAATCAGTTTACAAGCTTATAAATATTTTTATTTATTTGCGGATTATTGATTTCAGTCAGAATACTAAGTAGTAAAATATGCTGGAAATTTAATAATAAATAAAACAAATGTTTTTCAATCTGGTACAGTATGTGATTTGTAGTTTGTACAGTAACTTGTCTATTTATTTTTTTAGTTATAAATAATTTTTTTTTTTTTTTTGATTAAGAAGAAAAAAAAGTTGAAAAGTTTTTTCGTCTGTGTCACTGACTTACTGTACCTGCACTTTTATTTGATCATGTATTTAATTGTCTGCCTGTGGCAAAACGTATTTACTATTTTGGGATGTCTGACCAGTTATAAAATAATTTTTAAAAATGTCTACATTGTTTTTTTTTTGCATCAAATTTAATAAAAGGGTATTTTTGTTAGAATTTTTTTATAACAAAAAATTATTGAACTCTTTAAAAGTTTTATTATGATGTTTCTAGTTGTAATTATAAACAAAATTCATACGTTATGCAAGTCAAACGTGAAATTTGCTTTCTAAAACTCAAATAAATGTCTTATTTTGTTTTTAAAACATAAATTAATCATCAAATGCATCAAATTTTATCATTAGAAATCCAGTCTTATGCCGGGCGATTTCTAAAGTAAAGCATTTTTACATTGCTAATAAGAGACGAGACTAAATCGTATTAGTCCCAATAGCAATCTGTCCTGTTTATTTCTTGCCATAAATATAAGTGTTTAAATTTAAAAAAAATTATTCATTATTTTACAATAATCAAAATAACAAATTGACTACCTGTAATTCTAAATGACTTGTCATAATAACAAATGACTGTACTGTAGGAACCAGCGAATTCATTACCCTTTATCAGTAATTTATGGATATGGAGCTTGAGAAATTAAATTCCTAATTAAAAGTTTTTTAAATTTTTTTAATTCCAAATTAAACCCCAATTTAATTAACCAAGTACGTTAACTTAAATAAACAATCCAGTGTCTCAAAGTTTAATTTTTGGAATTTGCTGTACTTTTTTTTTCTTTTTGCTTGTTTGGCACATGTCATTGCCAATTTAAAAATTACAATGCCTTTGTTTTGCAATATTGTATTACAGTATTAATTTATAGGTGAGATAAGTTACTTATAATTTGCTGATTCGGTGTAAAGAAGTTTTGGTAAGGGGAGCTGAAGAATAAAATGTGGGTGAGTAGGATGAAGGCATTTAGGGGACATTAGGCCATTAACCCACTTTCTTTAGTGCGAGGGCGGCGGCAGAAACGTCTGAATGCTTCCTTTTAAAATTCTGGCACATTTTCTCTTTTACCACAGATTACTAACTTCACTTTAACATCACAAAAAAAACACACAATGGAAAATATCCCAGCTATGGCCTTTCGTTTTTGTTTCCTTTGACTGGTCTCCTTTCTCAAACATTTTACTTCCTGGATTGACAATTAATCGGAACAATTCTGGTACATTCACAATTGACAGTCAATCAAATAACTTTCAATATTACCGTAGTATCGTCTGACCTGCAGACATTGCGTGTTGACACTATTCCTAATTCAATGTATAAGATTAAGTAGACATCAAATTACAAAGTACAAACATTTTGGTTTATTCGTGACTTAATGACTTATATAATTTATATAATTAAACGCACATTCAGTTTACTATTATTTTTTACCAAAATACAAAGACATTGAAAAAAAAAACACACTCACGTAAAAGTAAAACATAAAAAATAAACATGTACGCAGTGCAGTATTTACATTATGAGCTTAACAAAGTAAAAAAAAAAAAATAGAAAAATATTTTAAAATTAAATACATCATTGTACTTGCTGTATGAAATGTATTATTTAGGTAAATCAACACGATGCTTTGTTTTCCTGGAATTTCAGCAAAATTTAATTTAAAGTGTCGATAAAATAAATTAGTACCATGAAATTTTGATTAAACATACTTGTAAATCATTTTTGGAACTTAGAAATTTGTTTTTAGAAAATATACTGTAAGTGTATGGTAATTATGTTTTCTAATATGGCCAGGTGAAAATTAATAAAGCCTGAGACTACTAACTGAAATTTCAGTCATAAAGTCATAATGTACAATGGCAACTAGGCAAAATAGATAAACTATCGTCGGTAACCTCCGCCATGGCCCCCTCCTCCATAACCTCCACCCCCACTATATCCACCTCCTCCATAACCACTACCACCACTATATCCACCGCCTCCGTATCCTCCATCACCTTTTCCATATCCGCCATCACCTTTTCCATATCCGCCACCGCCTCCATAACTACTGCCATAGTCATTTATTGCTGAATGAGCAAATCCTTGAATTACTCTTGATTTGGCCATAAGTTCACCTGATTAAAAATAAATCAAAATCATTTTTTTACCAATCGATTTAAAATTAAACATTTATATTTATTTTTTTTTAAATAACGTTATGTACCTTGCAGAGCTCCGAACTTTTGTCCAATGTAAAAAGCGTCGAGCTTGGATTCTTTCTGACCTTTGATGAGACCTTTAAGTAACATTAGGCCATCGTGAATATTGAATTTTGGAATATATTTTTTGTAGTTGCCGCCATATCCTCCGCCACCATAGCCGCCTCCTCCATATCCTCCGCCGCCATATCCGCCTCCTCCATATCCACTGTATCTTTGTCCGCCATAATTGTAGCCTGGACTGCCTTCCAATCTCTCAAATGTTCCTGAACCAGTACCTATCAACAATCCTTTTAAGGCTCCTAATCCAAGTCCAAGATGATATCCTAAAATAGTATTGCTTAAATTTTAGTACACTGCACCAATTTGTTTAAACACGGTGACATCTCATCACCACGCCATTGTTATAGACGAGTAGCTTTCTTTTTTTATTTAAGAAAAAATAGATATTAATTTGCTAGATGCTTACCAGTCATTTTAGGATTAAAGTAATATTTTTGTCCGTATCCACCTCCTCCGTATCCACCACCACCACCCCCATATCCGCCACCTCCGTATCCACCACCTCCTCCTCCGTATCCTCCGCCACCACCGTATCCTCCACCACCGCCTCCGTATCCACCACCGCCATATCCACCACCTCCATATCCACCACCGCCATATCCACTTCTTCCAAAATCTGATCGGCTCTCAATGAATCCGGATGGAGTGTAGAGTGGCATGTGACGCATATATTGATTCATGAGAAAACCCCCTATACTTTCCAGTAAAATAGGCAGGGGTGGTCCACGCATTGATACACTAATTCCTCCATTACCTTCATCTTTATCTTTCTTTTTCGCCCATGTTGTGGTACCCAGTAAGAAACTGAGGAGAATTATTTGTTTCTGTCGTGTTATAAAAGCAAAAATAAATTGACAAATGATTATTCAGACAAAAACTGCCAATATTGCATTTTTGCAATCAATTTGGAAGAAAAAATCAATTTACAACGGGAATTAACGTTATGTAAGTCACTCTACTACAGTATACACTGAACAGCAAACTCATAACACTCATAATAGCAAACTCATAACAATTCCAAAAATAAATTACTGTAGTACTGTTTATCCGTTTCAAATGCTTAGAAAGCAGTAAATGCTTCACAAGGCCATTTCAACTGGCAATTTGTTGAAAACAGTGTCACTTCAAATGAGTTCAAGAGTGAAAAAGTGAGCAATTTTTAGCATTTCTGAGTATTATAAAAATGAGTTAAAAGTTAAAAATAGCTGATACAACAATACCAGAATAAACTTAATAGGCGAATAATAATTTTGGCAAACTGCAACTGAAGGAACCAGGAAATTTAGCGCAAAAAGTTAATGTTATGAGAACTAAATAAAAAAGTAATGAACAGTAAGTTACAGACATTTAAAATGGAACAAGAAGAAACCTAATGTAAACAAACATTGAAAATTTAAATAAAATGCATTACGGGTACTACATCAATTGAGCACAAATAGGCAATTGCCAAAAGCCCAAATTGCTATTATTGCAAAATTTTAGACAATTGTAAAATTTAAGTCGTTTCTTTGTTTTTGGTTTATCTTTATGACAATAAAAAACCTATATCGACTTTTTAACTGACGAAATTTAGTCTCATTATTTATAAATAATATTCTAATAAATGTTTTCAATGGAAAAGCACTTTCCTTCCTAATACAATATTGCTTCACTTGTCATACTCAGTCATGTAAAATTTAAAATGATTTCAAAGCTGTACTTACCAAATGCATTTTTCCTCAATAAATAATATCCATACACACAGTACAATACCAAAAACAATTATAACGGTTACAGCTGTTTTAACTTTGAAGTGTAAGCGATCGAGAGTGCAGTGAAATAGTGAAATGGTTGAACGTTTTCTTTATATATTTATATACCTTATATGTAAATGACCAGCAGTAAAAACGTTTTTATTTTCTTTCAAGCAAAGCAGTTTCTCTCCATTGCTTGCCAATTGGTCAGCCAAAACACAGTCCAATATAATGGCTGAAAAGTAGCAGTGGGAGGTGGAGGAGGGCAGTGATTTGAGCCGCACCACACTTTCAAAAGGTCGTCTGCCTCTTCCTCACATTACTTTTTTCTTTTTAACTAAATATTTTTTTTATGTATATATAAGTTATACAGTACTTACATAATAGCTACAAAAACAATTTTTTTATTTATCCTTTACTACAATATTTTATTTTCTACTTAACAAGAAGGGTGGGATTACACTTGCTGAGAAAAATGGAAGTGGAACAATTACCCCTAGTTTTGCTATCTTTTTAGATGTTTTTTTTTATTTCAGCAATTTATACAGAAAAAGTTCATTTATATAAAATAATCGTTGTGCATTTTCAAAACAAAATTTTTATTAAAAATTTTTTTTTTTCTTTCCGGTTTGCTACTTTTATCTTTGTTTTTGTAAATACTGGTGCAGCATCAATGCACTTTTAACTTTGCAAATTGGTTCTTTCACTTTTATTTACAATTTACGTAAATAACAATAAAGAGTTTATCTTCTGCTTTCGAATTTCAAAGTTATTTATTGTAGAAATAAAAATTGAAATGCCCAAATTTATTTATTGACAATTTAATTTGGCACCCATAGAGATAATTAACCTTAAAAAAATTATCATAAAATTATAATCTCTTAATATAAAGTAGCCACCGGGTGATGTTTTATATTGGGATAGTTATTTTTCTATAGTAAGAAAGAAAAGAGACAAATTGCAATTGCAGCTAATAAGATATTAATCTCGTATCTTTATTGGCACTTTTTTGGCAGAAATTAATGAGACAAATCGTCATTAGTTCGGAGAAAATTTAGTCTCGTTTCCTTAGTAACACTTTATTCTACTGCAAAGAGACAGGAAAAACATTGCAAATAATCATATGTAGTCTTGTTTCTTGATTGGCACTGTAAAAAATGATTCCAATATCAAAAAAAGACCCTGTGTAATATAATTATTTAAACGATGATCATCAAATCAGGTCAACCTGTCAACTCTAAAATATAAATCACTTGATACTCGTAAAAGTAATAATTATTCTAAGTATAGATGTTTAACTTGCATACTTTGTGTTTACTGAGTATGTGATTATAATAAAAGATGCAAGTAGTAATTTATTACAAATTATCAAAACAAAAATTGTAAACAGTTATTGACACAAATTTATACTAGCGTGGAAATCAATTTGATACAATAAATTAGCCATTAACACTCAATGTCTATCAACTCAGTTGTGCACACAATTAATAATTAATTATATTCACCGTTTGCAGTAGCTTCAAATTGAATGCATAGCTTTATAAGCAAAAGTAGGAAAATCAATAGGTTTTTTTTATGAAATGAATAGGCATTGCATTCTGTTACAGTATACTGGCAATGAATAGATAGCACAGTCAAAACACAGCAGAAAGAAAGTGTTTACGGTAAAATCTATACAACAGCAAATAAACGCTAAAACGACAACAAAGAAAACAGCAATATATGGGCGTTTCATTATATGACTTCAGAAACAATTAATTTTCATCTATTTTACCTGACATTTGTATTAAATACACGGTAGGTATTTCACCCTAAGTTATATCAAATTATAGTAAACAAAGCTCCAAAATGGATTGAAATAACCATTAATCTTCATATATAAGTTATCTCTTAATTTAATAATCACGCAGACTTAAATTTTTAAAAAATTATTTTATTTTTTATTTGAAAAAAAAATTGAATGTAAGAGTATATTAAGCTTAAAAGGTGAAATAACCTAATTAAAAACTCATTGGTAATCGTACAATAACTTTATAATTAATTTTTTTGTTGTTTTAATTTACTTGTGAAAGATATAAAAAAACCAAGATGCATTTCGGAAGTGGTGCTAAGGAAATTACTGTTAAATGGGCTGTTTTTAAGTTTTTAAAAACAATTAAATTTCTCCTTTTAAAAGTTACATGATCCAAATACTATTAAAATTCAATTTAATATTTTCTCAGCAATTATTTGATATTTGAGGAAAAATAAAGCATATTACATTTGAAATGGGTTTCCTATACCTATAACATTATAAGGTATTACTGACCCTAAAACATTTAGTTCCTGTCTTCCAACATCACGATTTCCGACTTACATGTCCAGTTTCCTCGATTATTGCTATTTTAATATGTTTAATGTAACTGAAAAGTATCTTAATAATATTTTTTTGTAAAATAAATCTAGTTTTTTTGTGTTTATAAAATGACTGTATTTTAACATATCACTTTTGAAAGTTTAGAACCAAAAAAAAAAAAAAAAAAAAACAACTTCCTAGTAAACAAATTTAAATATAAATTGATTTTAGATGTAAGTGTTAACCAGCATAATACCATGCTGCGTTATATAGAGCAACTGGTCAAGTTTCAAGATGAGGACGAAACTACAGGCGTAATTTTAACGTCATTGACATTTACTGGCACCAAACTCGGCAAAATTAAACCAGCAGAGCTTCTTTTAAATTTACCATAATTGTAATTTGTTTATAATGAGATAAAAAAAACAGTACTTAAATATAGGAACTTCCACTAAGAAATTTAAAAGTGACTTTATTATGCAAATACTATGCATTCATTTGAATAATTAAAAGAAAAGATTCCGCAGGTCTGGAGAAAGAAGCCAATTTACTGATAATTTAAAATAATGTTACAGCAGTTACACTAGATATAAAATGAAAAGTAATTAAATTGCTATTCAATCTTAAGTACTGTTACATTGAAATGCAATGATTTCAACTCATTACTAAATTACTAAAGTAACGATCCTATGAAAACACAATTCACACACAATAGACACTTGAAACAAAGTAAATAAAAGATGTACCGGAATTAGAAAATATTGAAAACGATTAATATAATTTACTGCAATTAGTGATTCGACATAAAAGATTAAACTGATATTGGTATCATTACATTTATTTTGTAATAGATAAATTTAAGTTACAGTACATTAAGTTATACTAAGTTAAATGTTTACCTTCAACCTATATCAGCAACATTTATATTTTAATTTAATGACCTAAAAAACGAGTGTTTTACTTTGCCTACTTGCATTCAAATGTCTTATGTTACTTATTCCTTTTTATTTTATGGTCAAAAATTTAAAACAATGTTTTTATTTAAGTTATTTTTATGGATTAAAATTATTACAATGACAAAATCATAAACGTTTGTTTCATTGCTTTCCGGTATATACACTTGTACTGTATTAAAACCTCAATAGAAAATTAAACTTTTCTACTCCTATCAAGAGTAATAAGTCGACGTAAAAGTTATTTGAAGTTATATCGATTGGAAGTTATTGTAAATGTAATAGTTGAAACCTTTTAAGCTAACCTAAGTTTATTGTAGATGTATTTAATAATAGAATTGTGTGTTGTTTCAGCCAGACAACGAAAAGTTCAAAATAACAAAAACACAGCTACAACATAAAGTTATTTTGTTTCAAGCAGACTAACTTTAACCACTGGAAGAAGAAACAAAAAATAAACAATTTTTGTTTAAAAAAACAGCGTACTAGTCTCATTAATTTTGTTTATACTGTTTTCCCGAGTAAAAGCAGCTGCAGTACGCCGTCTATTAAGGCATTATTATACAATGTACAGTACTTCCTACTTTTGTTTAGGAAGAAAACGCATAAAACAAACGTAAATGTAAACATCCAATTATAAAGAAATCCTTTTATTACTCTCCGAAGTAGCATTGGCGCTATATTGACAAATTACAGACTAAGAACTAATTTTGACAGTCGCTTATGAAAAAACACACCAAAAGAAATAGCAAAAATAAAATTCCTATAAAAGAAATTCAGTAATTTATGAAGATAATGACTTTTCACATTTACATTTTACATCTCGTGTCTAATTAATTTTTTTTCTGATATAAAACAGTTGAAAAAAGGACATTCTCTTTTAAGTTGCACAGCACGTCAATTAACATTAAAAAGACTATACGACAACTAAAGTATGTGTCCAGCATTAATTTAACAAATAGTCTATACCCTGTAGAATATGCAAAATATTCATAAAGTTACTCAACTCATGGGGAAAACAAGTACTAAACGTGTGCGCTAAAAAACATTCCTATTAATGTAAAAAGTTTGTCTTTTTAACTTTTTATGTCATTTAAAAATTAAGAATTTGTGTCTCAAAGAATATAATTTATTCATTGAAAACTAAATGCATTGAGTATAAAGATAAATTAAGCTTTAAAAGCACAAAATTAAAATACAGTATTTCAAACATAAATTATTGCCAATAGGAACCTAACTTAGTGTTTTAAACCCATAAATTCCTTATTACAAGACATAACGTAGCATTCATAATAAAAGCCTCATAACTCTATTATACGTCAATTGAAAAAAAGAAACAAATCTCCATGGTAACCAGTTCAATTTAATATCGTCTCTTTTAAAAAAAATAAAGAAACGAGACAAATTGGTATTGAAAGCAATGTAATTCAGTCCCGTTTCTTTACTGACAAAAAGTAAAGCTACAAAGTTTTTTTTTATAAAGTCGACAATAAGTCAATTGCAAAATGGCAGTGCAAATTAAAATGGTGCCCATTTCAAATGCCAAATTCAAACCCAAAAATGGTGCCCAATGCCCATTTCATAAAGACTTGCAATAAGTTACTAAATCGCACAATAATGCCCACTTATATGTTTTTAAATTGCTATATCGAACTTGTGATATTTAAAAAAAATAATGTAATTATAGTATATTTAATAAATTATGCAATGCCATTACAATTTTATATATTAACTAACTTAGATTACCCAAGTGGAAAACAGCCACTGCATAATACAGTAATACTGTATGTGCGGCTACTGTAAATGTGGAAAGGGTTGTATTCTGCAGCAGCTATAAAAGCCATAAAAGTATTTTAAAAAGCTACTCGAGAGCTATAAAAGCACTAAAATCTCTAGGGACTAAACAAAATTTTTTTTTGTTCCCAACAAAATAACTTCCTAATATGGCAAAAAGCGCCACAGGAGGCAAAAAATGCGTTTATTACAGTACAAATTTTACGCTAACATTATTGCACGTAACATCGATGTAATAATGACACACTAACAATTTTGCACTGCATTATATTACGTGCCGTGATTTTTGTGTATTAACAATCTAATGTAGCAACTTGAATTGTTAATTACAATTTACAGCGCAGCGCATCCTATAATAAAACTGTAGCGCAACAATGCCATAGATGAAAGTATGAAAAACGTTGCACGGAAGTTTCAAGTTAAGAGACTGCGCATTTTGTCAAATCTCGTATAACGAAAGTATCAAACTATACAAGTCTAAATTTCCGGAGATTAGACACTGTATTTGGCATTTTTAAAAGAAAGTTATTTATTTGCTTCATTGGAGTTTTTGTCGCTGCTGTTGCAACCTGCGCGATTATTTTCAGCGTAAAATCCATCTAATGCAGTTTTTGAGCTGCAGGAAGTTTGATATGGCATAAAATCTTTCAAGGATTCACATGATATCATACAATGACGGATCAATTGCAATGATAGAAGCAGTAAGTAAGAAGTAAGGACCACCACTGAGTTTTCCCATAAATGCGACAAAAAAAATCTTTTTTATAAATTGCAATATGATCCAGAAACATTAAAATAAATGCTTAATAAACATTATTTTCCATTATGATTTTATGAAGTTAAAAAAAACTTATTTTTCCTTCAACTAAGACCTTGTAAAATGTTCAAACGACTTCTTTAAATAGTTTTTTCAGTGCCCTTAACCTTTATTCCTTTCTAGTCAATATCATTATTATTGTTATTAACTACAGTACTAAAAGTAACGCCCCACCAAACAACGTTAATCAACGATTAAATATTCAGTTGACCGACTATTTTTATTAAATGCTTAATAAATAATGTCAATTCGATCATTTTTGAAACAAAAGTCAATGCAAAGTAACTAAAAATCAATTTAACTCAATAAATATATTCCATGTAATTATTTATCAAATCATTTCTTTATATTGATTTCTAGATTTTATTCATCGTTTGTCAAAAATAATGGGATTCGTAAAGTCATTACGTTAGCATCATTCTGCTTGCCTGAAAATAAGATTCCCTTGAAAATATCTTGCAATCGAATTATACTGTATAAGTACATAAATAATTTATTGTTTGACTTTTCAAGTCAATAGGCTTTAAACCAACTGCTAAATTGATTTTCGTAATCCGATTTAAAAGTTGTTTTAAATTTTAAATCAGAAATTGAACTGCGTCTATCGAAATGCCATATGCATCATTTACTCTTAGAAAAAAAATAAACTTTTCCTCCGTTAGTTGTCATGACAACGTTACACATATTATATGTCTCCACTGTAGTGCGTAACGTAGACGGTTGTTTCTTAAACTCTGAGATTTCCACATAAAATTCAAAGTGGTGTAAAAAATCTCATTTGTGTACGGTCCAATTACTATTTTCACATGATGTAATGCATTTCAATGCCAGTTGACTTATATCCAAACCCTTGTTTCTTATTTTAGGCGTAAAACTTTCAAACACCCAAACGATGTGTAGTGACGTTATTGTGATTTAAAAATACACCTTTGTCGATCAAAGTTATTTTAAAGAAAAAAAAAGTGAGGGTGGTTAGATCTGTCCTTCATAAAATTAGTTTTCCCTTACAACCGCAAGTGCATTTGGCAATTATCCCAGGACTTCTTTGTGCATTACCAAACACTCCCCATCATCAACATCATCA
Organism: Helicorthomorpha holstii; assembly: GCA_013389785.1. NCBI lineage: Eukaryota > Metazoa > Arthropoda > Diplopoda > Polydesmida > Paradoxosomatidae > Helicorthomorpha > Helicorthomorpha holstii. The sequence continues at coordinate 13,778,995 of JAAFCF010006596.1, forward strand.
TCACCATCACCTGTGTGTGCCAGTCAACAAACAGAAAATTTTAACGTCGTTTTAAAAGGCATAAGTTTTCGGTTTTACGTTTACAGTGCTTCAATTTTATTTGCTAGCCACTGCGTTTTAGCTTTTGCGTGTGCATCAAATATCGTCTGGTAAGCTCGCCTTAATGTTTGGTTGTAAATGGTGGTGACTGGTGAAGCCAATGCCAAAGCAATTTGACGAGATATAAACACGATGTGGACACGGAGAAATTGTTTTCCCGCCCTCGCATAAAGCCAGTGGAAAATAGGGCGAAAACTGATGCATCGATTTTGACATTTGTGCGTGATCAAAAGACGCATTGTGACGTCATTGTAACGATTTCTTTTTATATGTACAGTATTATTATTATTATTAAGCAGCGCAACCGTTTGCAAATGCTCTGTAAAGCTTTGGGTCCGGTTGGAACCGGAGCTGAAAATTCATTATAGTGCGCGTAACGCTGCTTTTAAAGCACAGTGTACCCGGGTGCAATCGTGTATACGCCACTTGATGGTGAAATGCTGTACTAATACTATTGCGTATAAATTGTTAAGTCTCCGGTTCTCTCTCCTCTGAAAATAACGCTGGGTTTGTTTTTATCTCCGTCGTCGTCATCAACCTCAACCTCCAACCAAAAAAACAAAAGCAATGTGAATTATTTTGACTACTAAGAAAAAAGTTATTTTTGAAAAGGTGATTACAACTATATTTGGCAACAATGTTTTATCACTGGACGGCAGGTCGTAAAAACGGTAGTGGTGGCGGTGGTAGTGGCGGAGGAAGCAGTAACGTAACGTCATCCACCAACACCAATATGGAGTCTATGCCGTCAACGTACGGTACAGCCACGGCAACCTCATCTTCGGCAGCTGCCGCAGCCTCGGCGCGTCACTTGCGAACACATTTATTTTTTGGTGGTGGTGGTTCTGCCGGGGCTGGTGATAATATGGGAAATGTTTCTAACCAAAGACGTAACTCACAAATTTATAATCTTAACGACGTAAACCAAAACATGTCACCATCACGCCATATTCAAAACATAAACAACTATGAAAACAGTGTGAATGACGGAAGCCCCACTCGTAGTCCAAGTAAAGTGAACGCCAAAGATAAGCGAAATATTAATAATGATAATAATAATGAAGGACAAAATAATATGAAAAATGCGCCCAATTCGTTATTAAGTAATAATAATAACATGCGGGCGCCATTTATTCAAATATCGTGTCCAACCCCGGTCGAAGGTATCCCACCAACCCCTTTTGGAGCCAATCACACTCCTGGATCAATACATAGGTCACGCTCATCAACTAGAAATTCTGTTAAAACCCCATCGCCAGCGCGTAGTTCGTCTTCGTCGGCTGGAGGACCAGTAGCTGGGAGACAGGCCTCACGAAGTGGCCGTTTAGCCTCCACAGCTGGCTCCACTGCCTCATCATCCTCATCTGAGACAGTTGTTACATTAAGTTTAGCTGGAGCCATACAGCAGTTGCATGAAGACTGTTTCATCATTCCAGCACACAGAATGAACAATTTTCTCCCAATGGCCCTTGTAAATCAATCACTTTTTTTTCCTATATTATTAATATCGAGTATTTCAGTGGCGTGATCCTTCAAGCTGAGATACTCTAGGTGCAATCGACTAATATGGATCACCGTATTGCTCTCTTCCAATAGAGTTTGTTATTGTAAAACAAGGCTTTAAAGTGTCTAAATTTAATGTTCAAGTCTACTAATTTGATTTAAGAGTAACTTAATTTTAGTTTGTAAAAAACAAAATCAAAATTTGACATTAATTCAATTCCATTTTAACTTTAAAGTAGTAGCTATAATTAGTTTTAAGACGTTACACTTGGTTGGCTTCAAGTGACTAAGTTACGATGTTTTTTTATTAAAGTTGGGAAGGACCTTACTTTGTTCGAGCCCAACCTGCACCCTCATATGGCACGCCACTGGAATCCATCCATGAATTGTTATAATGTATTATATAGATTGACCTGATTTTTGTGCAGTGTAAAATGGGAATGAGGTCAATCGATATAAGCAATGACCTAGACTCCCATACTTCTACACAAAGTATCAGAATAAGAGAGAAGCTGTTTTGATGGGTGGTTTTGTTAAGGGGGAAGCTTTTGGAGCAATTGCTTTCAAATTGCGTTTTACTATACGTTCCTCTTTAATAATACTCTTAGGAAAAATACACTAGAAAAGTAAACTTCACTCTTTTCTACGCATTTTCTTATAGAAGTACTAGTATAGTAGCCGAATATCAACATCAACAAAACACTAAATTTCCGCATTAACATTTTTCTATGTGTACATTAAGACTGGGAACTTTAAGTCGAAGCTTCCACTGTTAATTGAATAAGTCATAACATAACAATTTTGTTTTTGACATGCCACTCATGACATTGTGGCATTTATCGCACTCATTCTTTTCATAAAACTGACATTTAAATACCTCAATAAATACAGGGTGATAATACAACATATGTTCAAATATACATGCAAGTGATATAAAGAAATGGGAATAAACTGCACGGCATACCTTAGATATTTTCTCGTTTATTTATTGCCAGTATGTAACGGGTGATCTTATCAATTGGAACACGGTTTCTTACATTGGAAATAAAGAAACAAAGATTAAATTTATCATTTCCAAACAATGACGATTTATATAATTATACTGGTAATTTCTTGTCAAGAGGGAAAAAGTGTCAATAAAAAAGAGACAATTATTTATTGCCACAACAAACAAAGATGTTAATAAAGAAATGTGAATAATAATCATCAGTTCCAATGATTATTTGTCCTGTTTCTTTCTTGCCATTGGAAAAAGTGTTCCAATTTATCAAATCATCCGATATATGTCAAATAGTATAATAGCTTAATGGCATTCACAACATTTCAACTACTGAACATTTTATTCAGTGTCGTTAATTATTCATAAATTATTAACGTAATTTAAACTAAAAACTTTTAGCAATTTAATGTGTAAATAGCCCTACATGGTCTAAACGTAATTAGTAAACATTTTTTCATTTTGTAATTTGTAAATTCGCAATGTACATGCAATTAATTTGACAAGAATGAATTTTTTGTTACAGTTGGATAGTGAGAAACAACAAGTTGGTTCTTTGAACATGATGCATGTTGATGATCCAAAATTATGCATAATTTTACACTTTGCTGAACCATCACCACCAAGCCTGACTGTTCAATTGACAGCGTTAAGAGCCTCACTTTCACGTCTTAAGCAAACTGGTGCTGCTAGTGAAGGGATGATTTTAATGAATATTGAAAGACGAGGTAATCTTGCGACTCCTGACAACGATATTTATAATTCTTATTATGTAATGTTACTATAAAATAGTCGAAATTTCAGCAAATTATCCGTTTATTGTGTACCTGGTGGTAAACTCAGCACAGACCACTCCATGCGCCTTCCTGCATACTTATAACACAATCATCATGGACGAGCTGAGCCCTGAAAAACTGGGAATTACAGAAACAATGGAAATGCCTGGACTCAATTATATTTGTAAGTTTTTGCTGTAAAATTGGTCATTTGTTTATTTAAGTATCTTTATAATTTTCCAGCTGGATATGAGGAAGTTGCTACCATCGCCCGACCCCCAATTGACATACACCCCAAAGTACCTTCCAATCCAAAAGCTGGATTTTTAATTACCATATTCAAGGTATTTCCTGGAGATGACAGGGAGAAATTAGAAAGAAGTTGGCTGTTATGGACAGGTATAGTCACTAAATTAGAATTACTGAGCATCACACATCTATTATAAATATTGAAACGAGACCAATCTCCATTGATATCAATGCGATTTATTCTCTTTTTCATTTTGGTTGTAGTTGTGTGATAGTGTTGATTGTTGAATAACATACAAATATAATGTTTATAATTATTTAGGAGCCAGAGTCATCTATAAAAATCTTCCTAACTGTCTGGGTATGAGAAAAATTACATTTCATAAAAAACTGTGGCCTGATGGAGGGATTACGTATGTCCTAATGTGCGAATGCACCGAAATGATGGACTATGTAACGATTGCTTGTGGATTTGTTGAGCATTTGAGAGCACGTTGTTGTGGTTATACAGGAATTTACAAAAACGTTGAAAATTTCGATTATAATTCGCCAAACAATAATAAGGGATTTTAAGACAATCATTACGGAAGTGTTTATTGTACATTATACATGTGTATAAAGAAAGGGATACATATTAACGATGAAATTGAATTTTTAATTTAATTTTCCTCTTTTATCTCAAAATTAAAAAACAATAAATCCAAAATTAACTACAAATTATCGCATAATTATTATCATCAGTGTGTCAAAAAAATAAAATCAATGAAATTAAAAGTAATAAAATTGTGTAAAATTTAACTGCAAACAAGTCGGTGTATATTTTGTGCTTCTTTGCTTGTTGTAAAATACAAATGAAACCAAAAAATTTCAACAATGAAAAAAACGCATGTAATAATAATTTATTATTGGTCTGCAAATAAACTTACATGTATGTTATGTAAATTCAAAATAAAATGTTTATATTTAAAATTGATGTTGATAATTTAATTGACTAAACGTTTCCATTTTTCCCCAAAGTTATTTTAAAGCGTAAAATTTCACGTTAATAATGCAAAACTGTTAACTTGTAATCAAATTTGGCTTCTTAAACATTGAATATGCTACTATATACAGTATAGCATAAACATATTTATTACAAAAGATTTCTATGACTCATAGGAATCCCCAGGCAAATGATTAATCCATGAGCCCTAACTGAATTGGGTTACACTTGTATTACTTCACTTGTAATGACTTGAAGAAATACTTAGTTTTCTGTTATTTCTGAATAAATAGTTAATTAGTTGTTGCCAGCAATTTCTAAGCATAGTGAAGCATTTCTATGTAGTTCTTGTGTCGCGTCGACTGATGATAAATATGAAAATTATAACATTTGTGTTTGTCATAAAAATTGGCTAACGACTCTGACTTTTCTATATTCTACTCTAACTTATATTAAGTAGCAAAACAGCCAATAAATATTAATAAAACATTTTGATGTCACGATCAACCATTTTAATATGTTGCAGGCTTTCTCTCTAGTGTCCCCGCCCACACATCTATCTTTTCAACACATTATCAATTATTAAAAGCGTTTCTTGGAAATGCCTATCGCAGGCAAAAGCAATAGCAGCGAAAAATACTCTCGCAGAAAATTAATTAAGTAGGTTGAAGTTCTTTGATTTTTGCTATAATGAAGTTCTGAAGTTAAACGACAGGGACAGAAAGACCACACTATTACAGTTACCACGTCATACTAAGAAAAACACCAATGAAATGATAGACTGGGTTTATGTTTTGCTGTAAAAGTATTTAATTAAATTTTGGTTTCAGGTGCTTTAATTAAGTTTTGAGAAGCTAGATTTGTCACTCCATGTTCGTGGTCATGTTTATGTTTATGTCGGCTTCTTAAGAAAACTTGGCAAATATGTTATGTTATCAATTTAAAAATGAGACAAAACTGCACTGAAATCGATACAACTTAGTCTCGTTTCTTTATTAGCAACCAGCGAAGTTGCTAGGTTTTCATATGAAGATGAGATTTTTACATTATCCATTATGATTAACCATTTGGAAGTCTATCGGTTTATGACATAGTTTCCCCCCCCCCCCCCTGAAAATCGTAATGCTTACTTCAAAGAATTGCTTACTGACTTGGAAAACAGTGACGTTATCATGAAAACTTTATTAGAAATATGAAAGAGTTAAATGAATACGACAGAACACAGATGGAGACTATGCGTTTTGTATTGTGTATGCTAGCAAAAATTTATGACATAGTTCATAAAACTCTATCCATTACTTCAACAATTGTATAATCTTGATGTCATTTTGTTCAGGAAATAGCAGGAGACAAGTAATAAAACGTACGAGACAGTTTATAGCCTATTTTTCAGTTTCACAAGTACTAAACGACTTTAACATAGCACTGCAGTCGCCAAGGAAGGAAGTGTATTTTGTGAAATTATAATTAATCAAAAGAAGAAAAATTCATTTGTTTAAAGAAAAAAAACAAAGCATTGCCGTCACTCGGGATTGAACCGAGGACCTCTAGATCTTCAGTCTAGCGCTCTCCCAACTGAGCTATAACGGCAACTGTTTTTGTCCAGTCCACTACACTTGACCCATTCACTTGAAATCCAAATATAATTATTTTCACCGTAAAAGCATATTTCACAGTTGACACTTGTAAACCGGTTTGCAAATTTTATTTAAAAAATCAATTGACTATAGAGAAATATATTCTCCCGTTTTAAAGGTTTTCGTGGGTTGAACTTTCGTTTTTAAATTTTGTTCAGTATAAGGTGAATTCACCTCAAAAGTATCACTAGAAAAAATAAGTTCATTGCCTTTTAAGATTTTATGGAAAGTTTTTGTTATGGTAGAACCTCATTTTAGGCCATTGCTAGGCTTTCGGTTCCTCCTAAAAAAATATTAAATAGCTGGCAGCTTAATTGCATTTTTCAGAAAAAGTGGATGAAATAGTTACAGGTATTTATGCCAAGTCAAAAATGCAAGTTTTATTTGTCAAGTATTTGATAATCGAAATTAAAAAAAAAATAAACATAAGAAATTTCATGAGTCATACAAAATAAATTATTATCGTATATTATGCTCATAAATATTATTACGGTTAATTTAATCATATAATTTAAATATTTTTAAAAAAACCTCTTTAGAATGCAGCCATGAAAGAAAATTATGCAAACATGAAGTTTAATGTTTAAAATTTTAAAAAAATTTTTATTACTATTAAAAAGCCGTATAAGTTAGAATACCAAACTCATTGTATCGGTAGTTATAGTAGTAAATTTTCATGGTCAACATTTTAATTTCTGTTGACAGTGTAAGTTAGTTGTATTGGTAGTGAGTGAGAGAATGGGCGTTAACTTTAAAGTAGCAAATTCCAGTTCAAAGGAGGACATTCAAAGGTCGTAGGGGAATGTCGATCGCAAAAAAATAAATAAAATAAAAACTTTAAGCTCAATCGGCTGATCGACTCGTAAACAGTAACTTTTAAGAAACCTGCACATCGTCAGTAAAATTTCTTAACTTTCTTTGGAGATTGGATTTCCATACAATCATGTCTTATTCAAATTTAAAGGTAAGTTTCATTTTTGCCAGTTTTACTTAGACCAAATGAAAAAGTTATCACTGCTGTTAAACAAAATAAACATTAAAGTAAACGTTTGAAAAACATTTTCTGATACAGTAGTACAAATTACATAAAGCTTTAAATTTTGATTGATCGCTGTTATTATTATTCTTAAAATTGAATTTCAATGTGTAAAATTTGCACGACGCATTAAATTACCAGATCAAAAGCAGTGGCGTCATTTTTAACCTTGACAAATATTTCGAGACCTTCAACTATGTTTACGATCTTAAGAATGATAACATAAGAAAATACAGTTGGATTTACAGTAAAGCAAACTCAGATCAGATTCTCATTCAAAAGTAAGACATTATAAGAGATTAAAACATCTGGCATTGGGTTGATGAGAATGATAACTTTTTACTCTGTTACTTAATAATTGTTGCCATGTGTTTATTTTTAATTTAACCGGCATTTTTACTGTATTTATAGTATTTGACTGGATTTGGTAGTGAATTTGCTAGTGAAGATTCCAGATGTCCTGGTTCCCTGCCAAAAGGCCAAGTAAGTAATATAATTACATTATTGCATCATTTTTGCTCAATAATTAGTTTCAAATTACTAGAAAGTTTTTGTACAATTTTGTTTTCAGAATAGCCCTCAAAACTGCCCTTATGGTTTGTATGCTGAACAACTATCTGGAACTGCTTTTACTGCTCCAAGAGAAACTAATAGACGAGCGTAAGTAACATTTTACGTTTAAAAAATTGCCTAAAACTAAAATACTTGTATAATTTAATAATGGAATATTTTTATAGTTGGTTTTATCGCATTCGTCCATCTGCTCAACATAAGCCATTTCAGCCAACTCCTCATCCTAAAGTAAACACCGATTGGAATCAAACTCCACAAACGCCAAATCAGGTAACTTTAAATTGTTTTTAAACCTTATAGCAAATAACGTCAACGTAAATTATATAAATGCTTTCAAAATTGTCGCTGAAATAATTATGGTACTGCTTGAGCAGTCATGCATTCACTCTTGAAAGAAGCTAAATTTTACATTTTCTTTTTTTGTACTTTTACATTTTTGAAATTTTTTTTTTAAATGTTTGACACTGCACTTGACACTTTTTTACAATGAAGTTCCCAATATCTAACTTGTTATAAGTTACACATGTTTATTTATAGCCTTATTACATATATTGTTTAATTTTCAGTTGCGCTGGCAGCCATTTGACATTCCCAGTTCAGGAACCGTCGATTTTGTTAATGGTTTACACACATTAGCTGGTGCTGGAGATCCTAAAACTCGCTCTGGTGTTTCAGTGTATATTTATGCTTGCAATGCGTCAATGGTCAATAAATGCTTTTACGATGCGGACGGCGATTTGCTTATTGTACCACAGCAAGGTGCTCTCAACATTAAAACTGAATTTGGCAAATTGAGAGTGGAACCCAATGAAATATGTGTTATACAAGTAATTTTAATTTTAAGTTATAACATTGTTATTGAGCGTTTTGGTTATACATCTTGTTTTTTGCATTTTCAGCAAGGAATGCGATTTGCAGTGGAAGTGGAAGGCCCAACCAGAGGCTACATTTTGGAAGTTTATGATAACCATTTTGTCCTTCCTAATTTGGGACCCATTGGTAAACATTTGCAAATCTCAAATGTTTATGAAAATAACACTCTGTTTTATTAAATCGCAAAATATTACAATAGGAGCTAATGGTTTGGCAAATCCTCGTGATTTTGAAACCCCAGTCGCTTGGTACGAAGATGTTGATAGCGTTGTTTATAAAGTGGTCGTAAAATACCAAGATAGTATTCACACAGCTACTCAGGTAACACTTTCTGAAATGTTATCACAAGTTTATTACAACATTTGGTTGTTTTTCTATTTTTAAAAGGACCATTCGCCATTTGATGTGGTTGCATGGCATGGAAATTATGTTCCTTACAAATACAACTTGGCCAACTATATGGTTATTAATTCTGTCTCATTTGATCATTGCGTAAGTTCATTATATTTTTAAAAGCTTCCCAAGTGGAATCATAAGTGCTGAATATTTGGTAGGACCCTTCGATTTTTACTGTGCTCACATGTCCATCATTGAAACCCGGAGTTGCAATTGCTGATTTTGTTTGCTTTCCACCTCGATGGTCAGTTCAGGAACACACATTCCGACCACCATATTACCACAGTACAAAATACTATAAGATGTTTAAAACGGTAGCAATAATCGATCAATTATTTTTCTTTAGGAAACGCAGCTAGTGAATTTATGGGAATTATTTATGGCAAATATGAAGCAAAGGTAAGATTGAATCGGTCATGAAGAAACGAGAACAATTCTTAATAAAACAAACTTAATTTACTTTTTTTATTTACAAAACAGGGATAGAATAGCTCTTTTTTCAAATGACTGATTCTATTACTCTAATAACAAAAATTTAATAAGATACTAATAATTTATGATTATTGTTTTAAATTGAAGGATGAGTTCCAAGCAGGTGGAGCAACTCTTCATAGCATGATGACCCCTCATGGACCCGATGGAGTCTGCTTTAAGAATGCAACTACAAGTGAACTTAAACCACAGAGAATTGCTGAGGGAACACAAGTAAAATTTAATGCTTGTTTTTATAAACTAAATTCGAAATACTAATCATTATAAACATCATTTTATGTTAAAGAGTTTTATGTTTGAGACATCATTGGGTCTAGCTGTAAGCAGTTGGGGATTATCTACTTGTAATAAGCTGGATCACGAGTATTACAAATGTTGGGAAGGACTTCCCAAGCAATTCAAACAAAATGTTAACATATAAAGAAATCGACGTATTATTGGATGAAATTGATTTAAGAAAGTAGTTGCCGATATCATTATAAAAAGCAGTGTTTGTTCAACTGTTACCTAATCTACTTACAATTTCAATGAATTGTATAAATTCAGTATTAACTAGAAATAAAATCTTTTCAAAGAAAAGTTTATTTTATAATTCAACGGAAATTGATAAAGACTTAATCATTTATAAATCAGCACTTTTGAGAACACAATCGCTATTAAATTATTAATCTCGTCATGTAATTCCTTATATTCACGTGGGATTTGCTATTATAACAATCGCATTATTCACATATCGCTTTATTTACATTGTTATTTTAAATCCGATGTCTAACTTGGAGATGAGTATAGTACATATTTTTTGATGCTGGATTATGGATTATTCATGTGAGCAGATGCATTGGAATTACTGATGGAAACTTTTATGCGGAAACATTAATTTATAAACAGGAATTCAAAGCATGAGATCGAAATTCCAGAAAAATGCCATTTTATTTAAAATGTACATAATGTACGAGGCTTATAAATAAAAATCACAATAACAACAATTTTTTTATACTTTAACAGCCAAAATACTTTAAGAATATTTTTAAAAATTAAACAATGGTAAAACTTCAAACTCAATAACTCACAAAAAAATTTCTTAAAAATCCCATTATAGAAATAGCCTTTCATTAAGGCTCTTTTTTTTATTCATTTAATTTTAATAGTACTGTATGTCCACCGGTACTTTTGTAGTAAATTGAATTCACTTGATGTATTTTTTCTAGTCATTGCGTGCGCATTAAATTTCAATAACAATGACATCAACAAAGCATTTTGGATAATTAAAATAAACAAAAACAGCACAACTGCTGATTAAACTGACTGCGGAACTTTTATAATCCGGTTATAAGTTGTATTACAAATTACAAAATGCTTTTCGGTATAATTTATAACAAATGATTATGTTCATTAACCAACTAAATGACATAATATTGCATAGTGTATTAACTTGCATATAATTTGTTTATATATTAATAGATTAATACAGTATATGATGTTAAAAATCAAACTCAATTATTTAATGGGTAAATTTAATTAATGGTACAGTAGTTTAGTGGATGTGAAAATGAACATTACTTTTATCAGTAAAAAGTGTATAACAGTTTGTTACACTTTACTGAATATTCTTATTAAGTTAATAACTAAATTCCGCATTGTGTAAACGCTCTAATAAAGATTGTAAAATAGATGCATTTAAATACTTAATAATAAAATGTTTTATATCTTTATAGATAAAATAGGCGGAGGAGGAAAAAAATTAGTTACCAATAAGTTATAATTTTTTACGGTGTATTAGTATTTCAATCGTTTCCTTAGTAGGAATTTAATGATTAACAAACAAGTTTTTTTGGGGAGAGATGGAAATCCCAATTTTATTAATCATGAAGGTTAATTAAGCAACCTAAATAAATTAACTATTCAACTCTGTTGGATTGCTTAATATTATCATTACGAAGTAATTAATAATATTAAATTTTAAATATTAAGTTAGTGTTATTTTAATAATTTCCATATGTCAAAACCCCAGAAGGAAAAAGATTTTGTAATTTTTATCATAAACAAGATCTCATTTTAAAGTTTTATGTTCTTCAATAAATTCTTGTGCCTTACAGTATATAAATATCATGTTGAAAAACTTATTTTTAGATTTGTAACAAACAATTGAATTGACAAGTATGGATTTAAAAATTTTGGTAAGTTTCTAAATACTCGAGTTGTATTTACAACTAAAATCGTTGCAATAAGACTCAATTATATTTGTTCAATGTAGTTTCTAGTATGCGCTGGTTTTATCATTACAATCGATATTGCATCCAGTTATGAGCCAAAAAATAAAGACTATGTAGTTTATCACCATTATCATCACAGAGACCGAGAGCAACAGCACCAAAGAGAATCCGATAAAGTAAAGAAAAAAACCAGAGTAGTTCATCACCATTATCATCATCACAACCACAAAAACAAAGATGATAAAGATGACGAAGAAAATGCAGCTGAGAAGGAATTTGACAAAAATCAACGTCAGAAACACATGGGTCACCATGAAGAAGACCATCATGGTGGTGACGGCGATGGAGATGACGACGACGATGGTGGTGGAGGAGGTGGAGGAGGTGGTGGTGGCGGTAGAGAAGGAGGTGGTGGTGGTGGAGAACGAGGAGGACATGGTGGTGACCATCGTTCTTATTACCACCCACCAGTCATCTATACCCAGTATGGACCCATTGGTTACGCCTTTGGTATTCCACCTCCATCACCGCCATATTATAACAACCAATATGGACCTTATGGTCCCCGTATGGCTTCACGAGCATCTTTCAGAGGAAATTTCCAATACAAATTTTAGGAAATTTTTAGATTTGAGTACAAATTATCAGGTATATGATCTTAGCATTAAAAAAACTAAATGTATAAATTGGCAAGTACTTTTTTATTTTTTAGCCTTGATTGATGTAAAATAATTAAATCGTATATAATGCAACCCATACAATACATTATGCATATTGAATCGCGACATTACACGTTTTGGTAACAAATTTCATTTTCGTAATCTGTTTACCATACAAATGGATAATTTGCATGCGATTTCTAAAAACGTATAGTAACGTTATCAATTGTATAACAGAACGTCATCAAATAGTACATGTAATAATGAAAATAAAATCCCGGTTTTCAGCTGATGAAATTGTCCATTAAATTCTTTGATTTAAATGAAAATTTATCTAACCTTGGAATAAACTCCATAGACAACATGATCATTGAAAAGATAATTATTTGTCGCGTGTATGGATGATTGCCTCTTTCGTTAATTATACTATTTAGATTGCAAAAAAAAAAATTTTAAAAAGGAGAATAAAATTAATAATAGAGTAAAATACTCAACAATAAATTAAACTTTTGTTATATTGTCATATTGTGTGTGCATTTCAACAACAAAAATAAATACTAGAAATGCTTTTCAAACTTGAGTGCACCGAAATGATGACGCTATGAAAATTGGATCTGTCATATTTTTCAAACTTTCATAAAATCATTAAAGAACGACTTCGTCATGGGTATATGGACAAGCTGTAAGTAAACATAATTTTTTTTTAGAAATTAAACTTATTTTTTTTGCCGTTTAATAATTATTTAAGGTGGAAATATGTCGAGTGAGGAGAAAGTGAAAAAGATGCTAAAATGGAGAAATATAATTGCGTTCTGGTAATTGCAATTTCCACAGCATTAAGCCACATTACATTTGCTTTGTTACACATTTTAAATGTAAATTATATAATAGGTTCCTAGGCTTATGCATAAATTACGCTTACTACATCATGCTTAGCGCTGCTCACGACATTGTTGACCAATCAGAAACGTTTCACGACATGGAGCTAAATGACACTGTAATGTTATCTCAATTATTTCGTTGTTTTACAAGTAAATTTAAAAAAAAAAATTGTTTTTATCATGCAACTTAGAGTAACAACACCAATGAGCAATTGCTAACAGGAAGAAACTGCAATCATGTTTCCACTGGGGTAATCATTCTTTTTAATTAGTCAATTTAATTTTTTAAATATTAACAATTAAATCAAACATTAGGTTATACTTATGGCCAGTGTCATTCCGTCGCTACTTATCAAACTTATTTCACCATTTGTTACTTCTTATATCACGTAATAATTACCCCTTACTGTTTATTTATTTGATATTATACTTCATTAATATGTTAATTAGATTGCAAATGGTTTTTGTTATTGCCATGAACATTGCAAGTTTTCTACTTGTGTCTTTCTCTAAAATGATATGGATGACTTACTTAGGTAAATAATCTTTCAAATTGTCACCATGAAACCTTGTAAACCTATGAAATTTATTGATAAATTGTAAATTAAGAAGATTTTCCTATAAAGCTGACCATGTTTTACAATAATTCTGTACAAAAACTAGGTGTAGTGCTGGCGTCGATTTCAGGAGGACTTGGAGAAGTGACTCTTCTTAAATTACAGACTGTTTATAGCATGTAAGACTGATAAATGGTTTTATTTTGTTCAAATTAGTATAAAAAGCAAACTGTTTCATTTACAGTAACGCCTTGTCAGCGTTTTCATCGGGGTCTGGTTTTTCTGGATTTACCAGCTCGTTTTCATATGCTGGAATTACCAGTAGCGGAATTACCCCTCGAAACAGTCTTTTAATAATGACCGTATTTCCAATTATAATGGCAGTCACGTCAGTGTCACATATTTGAACAGTTATGAACAACAAATATTTTACTTTTACATTTTTAAAACAGTTATTTTGTTGTTCTGACTGGTCCAGAAGAAGAAAAAGAAGAAAACGCAGCGCAAGAACCATCAACTGAGATTCCTACCAATGATAGTAAATTTTATTTGAAATTTACGTTGACTTTGACATTATTAATTTTTTTTACCATTCATTGAAGCTAAGATTGCAATGGAGTCTAATTCTAAGCACACACTTTCTCAGATGATACAGATAATCAAAGTAAGTCGCTGCTAATTTGATAAATATTAAACTGGAGAATTAATTAGGTGATAATTATGTCGTAACATTTTGTCCTAGTAATCCATATAGACTGCTATTAAAACAAATTTAAAACTATTTTTTCAGGACATATTCCCAAAGTACATATTGCCACTTACAACAGTGTATTTCTGTCAATATTTTATCAACCAAGGACTGGTAATAAATTATAATTGTTTTATCAAATATAATGAAATTTAATTTGCTTTCATGAATTATTTGCATTGTAGTTTGAACTCATGTATTTTAAAAATATTTGGTTAGCCCATGAAGAGCAGTACAGATGGTAAAACTAAAAATATATCATGTTAAAAAGGGAAAATGCATTTTTTTTTAAAGAAATAAAGTTTCGTATGGAGAAAACTTTTCAATGTTAAATTCGTACAGTAGTAATGAGGAGAAAAATTGATGGAAACACCCAATAATGAGCTTCCCTGCAATTCAAATTAATATCCAATGCATTAAAAAATTAAGACGCAGCAAATGCTGTATTTTTTTATCCTAAATATAATATTTTAGTTTTTTAAAAAAACCAATTAAATGTCACTAAATTTCTTCAATTTGTTACGGTTTTTGAAAAGAGTGCGTTTTGCCTTTTTAAATTTATTACTGATCACCAACACATTTACTATGGCAATTAAAATTGATTTCAGGTATCAAGTCGTATACCAGACAGGTGTTTTTATATCAAAATCATCTGTTAGAGTTATTTTGTTTAACAAATTATGGATATTGTCTATTTTTCAGGTGATTATCATTCACCATAAAATAAAATCAAACCATTTAGCAAAAATCAATTATTATTTTCTGACAGTTATTGAATTTTGTGCTGTTCATCTGTGAAGCTTACTGGTTATTTCTCCCAAGCATATGGATCGTATTTGTGACTATTTTATGGGAAGGATTAGTAGGGGGTTCCACCTATGTTAGCACATACTGTAAGCTGTCTCAGCAGGTACTATGATCAATTATTCAACAAGACAATTGAAATCTCTCTTAATCTGTTTTTTTTTTTTCTTTTTATGTTCAATAGGTTGACGAAAAACACAGGCATTTTGCCATTGCAGTAACGTCTTTCTGGGAGACTTTAGGAACTGTAATAGCGAGTTTTTTGGCAATTCCAGTGCATCAGTATTTCTGTCAACTTCCTTTGTAATTTACATACCGGTATATGACCTAATAACATCTGTGTTCAATTTTATCATAAAGCTGAGAATCGTGTTTTATTAGTGATTAAAAAGTTAAATCATCTCATATCAGAGCTGAAAAAAGCGTGGTCAATGGTCATACTTTTTCTAACTTAAATGTAACTTGAATCTCGTTGATAGTAATTACTATGTTGGTCACTTCGTAATTTTATCGGAGATCACTGTCCTCTACGTTTAGTTTTTATTAAACTAAATGCAAACTTTTTTTTGGATTAAGAAAAGAAGAATAAGGTAAGTGTAATTTTGTTTTTATTAATGCATTTTGCATTTTTTTATATACTGTACAATAATTTAAAATAAAAAACTAGACTATATGACATTAATTTTAATGTCGATTTGTCTCAATCTTTATTTTTTTAAATAAAAATAAAAGTCGGTTGTTTTATTAACTTTAAATAATTTTTAATCATGTCGGCCTAGTGTTAACATGTAAACTTTTTATTTGACAATATTAGCATCAAGTAATAATGGAGAAAAGGCTGCTTGGAACTTGGGACTATGTGAGCATGGTAATTGTAGTGTTGCTATCGTCAACAGCAGGCATCTACCATATGTTCACAGCAGGAAAATCAAACACCAAAAACTTTCTAGTTACAAATCGTGAATTAGGATTATGGCCTCTAATTTTTTCCAGCATTGCTACTTTTTTCTCTGCCATAGGAGTTTTAGCAATTCCCATCGAAGCTTACTTAAATGGGCTAAGTTTTGCCACCAGTGCTATTTCTAACATACCCACTATTATAGTCGGAAGTCACCTTTACTTGCCAGTGTTTTACAAATTAAATAGAAACACTATATTTGAGGTAAACCACTCCTAAGGTAAGTTGCTGTAATGTTTCTTAAACACAATTACGTCTATTTTAGTACTTGGAATTGAGATTTTCGGCGACGGTTAAGATTTTTGCATCATTAATATTTCTGATACACACAGTAAATAACTAAATTACAAACTAATTAACCATTTACAGTAAACGTTGGTTAAATATGCAATTTTACAGATTCTTACTGCATCGTGCGTCGTTTATTTACCAGCTCTTGCTCTTAATCAACTGACTGGCCTTCATTTATGGACTTTAGTCATAGCAATTGGCGTTGTTTGCACAATTTATACATCAATGGTAATTGTTTTGTGATTAATACAGTATAATACAGTGGCATACCGAAAGAAAAATACACACCAAATAATAATCTTAATAATCCATCTTTGATACTTTTCTTGAAATTTAAATGATGTATCA
This sequence comes from Helicorthomorpha holstii, assembly GCA_013389785.1. Taxonomy (NCBI): domain Eukaryota; kingdom Metazoa; phylum Arthropoda; class Diplopoda; order Polydesmida; family Paradoxosomatidae; genus Helicorthomorpha; species Helicorthomorpha holstii. The sequence continues at coordinate 13,796,067 of JAAFCF010006596.1, forward strand.
ATAACGTAGTTCTCATGTTAAGTTGAAGATGGATTTCGCGTAACCGAATTCTGGAATTTCGCTTTTTAATTATTTCACTTATGCACTGAGATGTTAAACTTGGCAATACGGATACTAAATACAAAATACCGTCGACTTCATAAGAAAATTTCAATGCAGATTTGATTCGTTTCTTTGTTGTCACAAATTAAACTGCATTGACTTTCATCAAAATTTGCCTCGTTGCTTAAAAATTGACTATAATAGAGTTGTTAGATTTTCTTATGAAGCTGACGATACACTGTATATCAATATATTTTTAAATTCTTAAAAAACTGGCCATCTCATTTTACATTATCTTGATTAGCCATTTTTCATAGGAATGCCACTAAGTTTATGTGTATTTAACTTAGCAATAATAATCAAAATAAAAAAATTATGTGTTCATTATATCACACTTTAACAATATTAATAATTTCCAACATTTGAATTAGGGTGGAATTAAATCAGTAGTATGGGCTGACGTTGGTCAATGTGTCGTCATGTTTATTATATTTGCCGTCATTATTGTAATGTCCATGATCAGCATTGGTGGCTTTGACGCATTATGGGAAAGACTAGTAGCAGGAAAACGGACAGAAATTTTCATGTAAAAATTAAAAACATTTTGTTCAAGTAAATGTATGTATGCTATAATACTGTAAAACAATCTTTTTACAGATGGACTTCTAGCCCATACAGCAGATATTCGTTTTGGACATTTACTATTGCAGCTCCTTTTCGCTTTTTATCCATGCAAATCATCAGCCAACCATTGATGCAAAGATATTTATCTAGCAAAACTTTAAAACAAGCAAAAAAGTAATATTATAATTTTTCTCGTATAAGACGGATAATATCAAATTAACAAATATCAAACATTTTTAGGTCTTATGTAACTATAGGATTTGGCATTTCAATAACCAGAATTCTGATTACAATTACCGGAATACTGCTGTTTGCATATTACCACGATTGTGATCCAGTGCTTAGTGGTAAAGTACAAATGAGAGATCAGGTAAAGAGTTTCATTGTAATTCTTAATAAATTAATTTCCATAATATTGTCGAAATAGTCAATGGCATTATTTGCTCTGGAAACATTGTCGATTGCGAATGGTCTTGCAGGAGCTTTTATTGCAGGTGTTATGTGTGCCACTTTAAGGTAAAATACAATCAGCTGTAACTAATTACAAAACAATAAATTTTAAATATATTTTTTAAAAGTTTATAAATGTACTATGTAGCACACTGTCATCTGTTTTAAACTCACTTTCATCAGTCGCATTAACTGACTACATAAAACCTCTAAAACCCAATATGACAGAAGAAATCTCATTGAGATTGTCACGCATTTTAGGTATAATTTGATCTAATTTATTTAAACAAGCAAATATCAAATTGATTTTTAATATTTTAGTTGTTGTGTTCGGTATCTTGTGTATAGCATTGGTATCACTGATTGAAAACGTCGGAGGAATTTCTCAAGTAATTTTCCCTCTTTCATTACTTTATTTTAAAAATATTCATTTGAAATTTTAGACTATTTTTGGCATCGATGGCGTAATGTTAAGTCCTATGCTAACTATTTATACTATAGGAATGTTGTTGCCATGGGTAAATACTAAGGTAAATATAAAATGAACTTAACATTCTCTCAACCCAACTAATTGACATATTTTCAGGGAGCAATAGCTGGATTTTTATGTTCAATTATTTTACCAGTATGGCAATGGACTGGTTCTTTGTTAACGAACCCTGTTATGGGTGAAGCGCCAATTAGTATTGAGGGTTGCTCTAATTGGACTGTAACTGAGAATGCTACTGTATTTCAAGTGCCTGAAAACGAAATGCAAGTTACATTGAATAATTCTCCACAATTGTCAATAATTTCTTAATTGTTTATTATTATGTTATTTATTAAAAAAGGAGTTATCTTCAGCAGTTTTACAGTATACCACCATTTTGGTACGAAACATGGTGTCTGCCAATAGGAATTATTGTTGCAATCGTTACCAGCAAAATAACAGGTGAATCAGCATCACTAATTTTACTGTATAAAATGAAACTTCAATAAATTTAATGAATAATATTTTTAGGATATCAAGATCCATATAAACTAAATCCTGATCTATTTTTCCCATTTGTGAGAAATTATATTTTGAAGTCTAAAAAGAATCAATTAAATTATGTTAACAGTTTTGGTAAGTTTTCGGGAAAGTGAAATTATGAAGCTATATAGTAGTTAAAAAATTTTATTATATTATTTCAAAGTGCAATGTCAATGTGTATTTATTTTTTTTAATTTATTTTTTAGAAACGGAAAAGCACCCAAATTTTATAGAGCCACTTATCAACTATCCCCTAATCAAAGAAGCAAAAACTCATCCGGAAACCCATATATTATTTGATAAATCGAAATATGATATTTCCTCTTAACTTTCCGTTAACCACAAGTTTTTTTCCATGTGAAAACAATAAAAGTTGTAACAGACACGTTTAAATGACACTTCTGTTTATGTTAAATGACAAAAATGCATAAAAAAAAATGAAAAATGATCTTGTTTCAAACAAGTTTACGCAATAAGTGGTACATCGCTTAAAAGTTATCTGTTAAATGAATAGCTACTGAATATGTGTTAACTGTTGATCTGTAGATAAATATAATATCTACATGTTATACAAGTAAATTAACGATCATCAACATGATTACCATTATCAAATGCCGGGGAAAACCCAAAGTAACCCAATTAACAGTAACACACATACGCAAACTACGGTTTCATCATAAGTTAACTACAAATACAATGTTTGTATGCAATAAAAATTTAACCCAGTTTTATTTTTCAAAACTAGAAACTTCCTTAAAAGTTAGTAAACAATCAAGTTTAACAAACTGCACCATGATGGTATATTTTTTACTTCTTCAAATGATAAGTATGCAATGATTTCAATAATTATCATAACAATTTCTTTCGAAGAATTAATCAGCAAAAAAATAACAACCGGATAAAACTTACAATAAAATAAACCCTTTCAAATTTCAACAAAAAGAAAAGATTGAATTCGGTTTCGTTGTGTAATACTTCTTCAAAAGTTAAGGGAAAGTATAAGTTAATCATCAAGTGTCGAAACATTTTTAAATTGACGTTTTGTAATATGCGATACTCGATTCCACTAATTCGATCGGTGAAATCTATGAAATGTCCATGAATTTTAAATAGCACTGAAAATGCATGGCGTTCTACACATTCTTCACTATAGTACTGTATGTGGAATTGAGTAAAGAAAGTTATTAATGTACGGTTTGTTTAAATTAATATAATTAAGTTTATACAAATCTACTGTTAGAAATTTTTTTTAAACATGTTTAGAGTTTTTAATAAATTTTAAGTTGCATAATTCATTTTTTATTACATCTGCACGTTATAAATTATAATGTCATAAATGACAAAATAAAAAGTACATGTTTGTTATAAAACACAAGAAAAACTTTTTTTTTTTAACTTTTAGCTGCACCGGGTGATTTTTTAAATTACAACTCTCTTCTTTTTCAGGAGAATAAAAAACGTAACAAATGTTCATTGAAACTGATGAAAATTAGCATCATTTCTATATTGACACTTTTGTTTCCCCACGTAAAAAAAAGAAAAACTCGACATTGAAATTGATAAGATTTAGAGCATTTTATTTATTGGCACTATAACATGTCAGTGCTTTAATTTAGAAAATTACCCGATATAACTGATTGCAGCACATTTTGTGCTAGTACTAAAAAATTGTATAGTCCTTGTGTTGTCTCACTTATTGAATAAAAAAAATATATTTTTTTCAAAACAAAACACGTTTGCTGACGTAAATTTCAATTGCATCACGTGCAGCACGCGACGATGATGAAATTAAATTATTAAGTTATTTTATACTGAATAAGAGAAAAAACTGAATAAATTTGTGTAGGAATATTATTCTAAATTAATGACGAAACCAGCTTTCACTATGATCGTACAGAATTTCAATATTATTATGTTTTGTTACGTGATTGTAAATAAAATTAATTTATCATAGATTTTCAATTGATTGTTGATGATACTACGATGTATTAACTTTCAATTATTATCTAATATGCCACACTCAATACTGTAATAATTATGGGAATTGAAAACCCAATGAAATGTTCATGGTTGATTTAAGTTAATTAATTGTCGGTATTAAATGACTAGCCTTCGGTAAATAAGTTAATCACACAACCAGGCTGAAATTTTAGATACAGTATACATACTTTTATGTGTACGATAACAAAACCACTTAAAAGTCTCTGCTTTTGACCAACTTTAATAGCAACAAATAAGTTATATCATATATACAATTACATCATTCATATTAATGTAAAACTGGTTTTTTTTACTTTTCATTTTACGGTTTAGTACGTTGACAAAAATTTATCACGCTTTGTTGTTAACATCACAGTTTTGAAAGTGAAACGTAATGAAATTAATGCTTAAATCGACTCATTTGCTATCGTCACTGTCATGTAATTTCTATTTAATAAGCTAATAGAAATTGGAGATAAAGCTATTAAGTATATTTACTCAAGCGTGTAATCATTTGAAAACTAACTATAACAGGTGATTTTCTGAGTTGGAACACTTTAAATTCTCATGTCAAAATGGGAAAAACCGTCATTGGGACTGGTATAACTTAGTCTGGTATTTTTATTGGCACCGTAAAAAAATGTTCCAATTTAGATAACCGTCCGGTGTAGACGTAATACGTTAGTACCGGTATTTTACCGCGGTTTTGCCGTTGGGAAAAACCCTTGTCTATAGAATTTCAATAGGTAGAACAAAATACGTCACTCAATTCATTCAATAAATAACAGGTATGAAAAAACGTCCTTTATTCATAATTTCCTATATAAAAAAAAATTCCACAACTCCTGTGAGAATTGCAGTATTGTCATTTCATCGGGTTTTTTACTTTTTTTTCCACTTAAATACAAATTGTCCCCTTTAAAAAAAAATACATGTGCACCAAATTGCAAATTAGCCTACAAAAAAAACAGCTCCTGTCACAATAAAGATTTGTACGAGTATTACAAGCATAAACCAATCAAACGAAAAGGATTAAAATTGTAAAGGATTTAAAAAAAAGAGGTGAAAAATAATTTTGCTGAGACGATTAGTTGGGAAAACCCAAAAAATTGAAGTGTTTTCGCGACGTCATGTTTTACTGAAAATGAACCTCAAACAAGTCAGCGAACGCTTTATTTAAATTGTATCATATAAAAAAGTTTATATATAAATATAATAAACAAAGCTACCGTATTCAAGTACATTAAATAAAAAGTGTCGGCAAATAAATTTAAGAGGGGAAATGATTGGGAAACTTAGGAAAATATGACGTCGGAATTAAAAACATGTGTTCCTGTAAACAATTGAACCAAATTCTCACTTTTAATGTTATTAGCCTAAATAAATAAATTCGTCAATAGGTAGTCGGTGGGGGGGAAAATTGGGAAATACTAAATTATTATTGTGAACACTGAAAATATTTTTAGGCTGTCAATTTAACTGACCTTGAACTGATAAATCAATAAATCATTAATCCAGTGTATATACGGTATATTTAAACTTGCTGGTAATCAATTTTTAATTGCTTTAGAAAGACAAGTTAAGCAAGGTCAACTACACATACTAATTCTATAGTATTTAAATCAATAGAGATTTACAAAAAACGCCGGATTTACGTGGATAAATGGGAGGAGATACAACTGGCGTTTCGAGTATATATTGCCGTAAAAACACACACAAAACCAATCAAACACCAAAGCAACATCATTTAAAAAGCTCCGAAACTCCAGAAACAAGTGAAAAAATAATAAGAAAATTTGTGGAAAAATCCAGGAAAAATGAATGCAAGAATTTGTACCTTCTTTTTTATCTTCAATTTATACATCTCACTCAGTTGGCAATTAACAGGTAAATTAATTATTTTTTTTATTTGAAGTTGTAGTAATTTAATTGACACTTCAAGTAACATTCAAGTTTCAATTTATTTTAAAATACATTAATGATTGTTGACAATGTCACTTAAAAAGCAATTATATATTTTTTTGGGAAAAGTATTTTTTTTTTCTATTTGTTTCTACAAATATCGGTAATATAAAGTTGCAGAATTTTACGATTAATAAGGCAATTAAATATAATTATTGATTGGCCTTCGTTAACTTACTGTTAACCGTTAATCTTTATCATTATTATTATAAAAAAAAATAAGAGGAAAATTTATTGAGTTAAAATACAAGCTTTAAATCAAGTTTCGCCAGATTAAGTCATTAAAAAATCTAATTTAACGTCTTAAAGCTCAAATGTCTCAAAATTCAACTTTTAATTAAAAAAAAATAAAAACAGTTTCTTTAAAGCTTTAAAATCCTATTACTATTCCAATTAACATACAAAATATTAATTACATCGAATGTCTTCAAACTTAAAACACTTTTCTAAAACGACTGATCAAGTTGACAATAAGTTTAATGAATGTTTTCTTAAACTTTCAATAAAGTTGTTTCAATTTTTTGCTACTTAATTGGTGTTTTCTCTTTTAATGTTTAGATACAATTTGCTTTTTGTAAGTCATAAGTTGACGATAATTAGCTTTTCGAAGTTTTACGAGCAAAGTACTTACAAGCGCTTTACAATTACATATTACTTGAAATAATTGTACTTTATTATAAGTGTTATTGACGTTATTGGTATTTCCATTATCATTTTTTGTCATGAGTTCTTTAACATACACGTGGATGTATTATTTATGAGTACATTATTAGTAATATGACAATATAATAACGTCACAAAAACGTTTAACACCTGTTGTAACATTACAGTTAAGTTAATAATGTTGATTTCCATTTAAATTGTTAATGTGACAGGCCTCCTTGAATTCGGGAGAATTAAATTGACGTTAACGTTTAATCACTGACGCAAACACCATTCATTACATTTGTAACTTATACAAGTAAACAACTGATTAAAATCTGCAGTTTTTCAGTACACAACATTAAATTTATACGCTATTATTGTGTTATTTTGTTACCTGTCACTTTTAACGTTAAATTAAACTTATGTTTTTGTTTGCAAACATCAAGGTTACTTTTGGCACATCACTGATATTCATTGGGATAAAAACTACACTAACCATGGTGGAAATGCCAGGAACATGTGTTGGGCATCAGTATCCGAAAGCAATCAAGGTTTAGTCGGGTCGGATAATGATGTTGGAGAATTCGGCAACTACGCTTGTGATTCGCCGTGGAAGTTATGCGAATCGGTTTTACATTTTATGAAAGTAGAACAACCAAATGCCGATTTTATCTTATGGACCGGGTAAACATATTATATTAGCTCATATAAAAATGCATCAATTGTAATCAACTTTTTTATAACGCTTTTAGAGATGATGACAGCCACGTGTCTGACTACTTCTTTAGCCCAACAAAAGTGAAAAGCATCATGAGCAACATGACTCAGTACATCATTTCAATGTTTCCTAATACGCCAGTTATTCCAACATTTGGTAACCATGATGCGTTTCCTAAAAGCACGTTCCCAACTGAAATTCACAGCAATTGGTATAAAGAAGTAGCTGAGATATGGAAAACATGGCTTGGAGAAGAAGCTTATTTAACTTTTCAAAAAGGTAATCATCATTATTATTAAGTGTTATTATGACACCATATTTCAACGAAATTTTTCATTACATTAGGTGGTTATTACCAAAAGCCTCATCCAACTCTAGCAAACGTTGATTTAATAATCCTTAACACGCCTGTTTATTATCAAAAAAATAAACTGGCCCAAGCAAGATCGAATGCTGATCCTTTAGGTCAATTTGCGTGGTTAGACTACACTTTAACACAATTAGCAGCCAACAATAAAAAGGTATAGTACATTTGGAAAAATTTTAAGTCAAAACTCTTCAATTAATAAATTAACATTTTTAGGCTTATTTGATGGCTCACATATCTCCAGGTATTTTTGGACGAAAAGTTACCCCAAATGGATACAGATGGTTTCAGGATGAATATAATACAAAATATCATGACCTTATTGTTAAACACTCACAAACGATTATTGGTCAATTTTACGGGCACGACCACACTGACTCGTTTAAATTGTATTACGACAGTCAAGGAAATCCAGTAAATATGCATCTAGTTGCACCAGCTGTTACTCCATGGAACACAACTCTTCCTGGAATTGGTCCTAACAATCCAGGATTACGCCTAGTAAAATATGACTTGCATACTGGCCAAGTGAGTTAAATAAAATATTATCGGTTTAATAAGGAAAAATCTCAACTCCACTATTCACCAGTAAAAAACGAGACTAAATTGCACTGGTTTCAATGTTGCGTTGTCTCGTTTCTTAATTGATCTATAATGGAGTCAGGAGGTTTTATTATTAAATCAAAGACATGACAGTTCACTTTGCCCATTTGCTCATCCTACTTTTTTTTACAACAATATTAGATTCTCGACTATAACCAATACTACCTGAACCTGTCAGAAGCCAATAGTCGTCATGTCGACAACTGGAAACTTGAATATAGCTTTTTAGACGCCTACAATTTGCCCGATATGTCATACAACAACATTGACCACCTTGTCCAGGGATTTAAAACGCCAAACAGAGCATATTTCAATAAATACTACGAGTACAATTCAGTTAGTTACGCTTCAGCAAGCCAGTGCGATGAAATTTGCCAAAAGAATCACTACTGTGCAATCACTCAGGTGAAATATTCAGATTTCGTACAGTGCAACAATCCTAACCACCAAAACACCTCTACTGAAAATCCCAATCATATAGACGAAAATGATTTGCACAAAAGACAAGTGGCCAGAGGACGGCTACATCAAGCACTTAAACGGTGACCATGGTACCGTATTAAAATACTCAAGCCAAATAAATTATTTTTTTAATTATTACAACTAAGTACAACTACCTTTAAAAGTCATTATAATTCCCGAAATACATTTCCTTTGTAAATAATGTATTAAAGACAACCGAATAAAATTGTATTTCAATATAATTATATCACCAAAAGTTTTAACTGAGTGCCAAAATAGACTTAAAGCCATCACGAAACTTTTACATTTATTAATATTATCGCATGCCACATTCAATTTGACTAATGAAAAGCGTAACCAGTTAATCATAAAAAATTGATTTGATGCACTCTGTGACGTTTTTGATACATATGAAACATGATTCTGAATGCCATTTATAAGAAATCTTGGGTGGAGTCGGACCTTGGGGATATAAACTAAATGAATATCATTCTATTGTGCACCAGTGCCATGCATAATTAACACAAAAAATGCTATGAATTTCAATACTAACTTTCTATTAATAATAGGTCTGCTATAACGGGTGATTTTACAAATTGAAACACTACTAGTACTGTATTCTCATTTGAACTAGTAATATCTAGTCACGTCTCCTGATAAGCATTGCGAAAAAACTAAAACAGTATACAAATTTCAACCGGTATAATAACTTAATACGGTAAGTTACTAAATAAGCTTTTGTTATTATCACTAGCTTATTACAGGATTGTATTTATTCGCTTATAATTTTAACATTATGTCAACATGTCAATATAAAAACATTAGAACGTAGCGCCAACTATCAATTAAATCTCGTCTATAATCATAAAGCAACATATAATAACTAGGTAGGGATTTTTCTTATATAGAAAATTTTAGTGATAATAATGTAACAGCGTCTGCCATGCAAATTCTACATGAAATTAACAAATTTTGTTTAAACTTGGCTTTATGATAAAACAAATCCCTTTTCACTTCGGTAACCATCGACATGGCTTCTTTAGTAAAAGCAAGCTTTCATACATTCAATTTCATAAATTTAAACTTTACATCAAACAAATCCATATTACTTTTATAAACAACACTTTAGTATATTCTGTGCTATAAATATCTCGCAATTATAAATACTGTAAGCGTAAAGGAATAATAAAATTACTACAAAAACGGTTTCAAAATAAAGGGAAAAAAACATGATTGAGAATTATAAACTCCAGCAGTATAAGTTAACAAGAACAATAGTTGGACCAGTGAGTGCAGAAACCATAAATCATTGTTTCAAGTATTGCAGTTTGAATCCAAATAATTTAATTGCCATTGGGCCCATCATCTCCTAAATTAAAACCTAAATTATCTTTCTTATGTAGTTTCTGCAATACATTTTCTTCTCTTTATCTGTAACTTTTTCTTTCACAACTTAGTACCCTTAGATTTTACTCTGTGTCTGTGACCCGTTTATTACAGAGTTTTTGTCACTCATGATTTATCTTACATACACACTATTAAAAGCATGGACTAGATTATAAACTCAACAAGCTATAAAATAAATTGAGTATTGTTTTTAAGATTAAATGTCCAATCAACGATTCTCCGCATCCAATCTTATAATCTGAATTTCCGATTCTGGTACTTAAAAGATTTCATCTCATCTTAAAATTATTAGGCAAAACAACTAAACTGATATTATTTCACCACTGGTTTTGCCGTACAACTAATTATCGCAACTACGCACTTAGCCGCTAAAAATCTTAAAAGAATATGATTTTGGGGTCATTATTTGATCCACTTTTAAAGCAGAAAACTAATTTAGCAAATAACCATACACAGTAAACCAGCATAAAGTTACCTTTTAACATTCGTATACGTCGAAATTTAAAAGTTAAAGATTATTACCTTTCAACCCTTACTCGACATTACTTTGCCTTCAGCCATAATCAAACTGTGAATTTGCTTTGCCTGATGTTTATGAATTGATCTTTGCATTTGTTCTGTGAAATCCCCGTTAGATAGCAACTGGGCCAACTGAGAAGGTGTTAAATTCTGGGCTAGAAAGCCTACTATATCTTTAAATAAAAAAAAAACTTATTCAATATGTGGTCCCTTAATATATAATCTCATGTTATACCTTCAACTATCCATCGATCCTGGAGCATCAAATTTGAATTTAAAATATCCACAACTTCTTTCCACTAATAGATTCATAAATATTATTACAAAACTAGGATCAAATGTAGGTGATTTACCACTGAAATATCGGAAAGTTTTATGTTATCCAAGCAATAGTCAACAATAACACTTGGAAATGTTTGAATCAGACGATGAACAACATCAATCGGTGAATAACTACACAAAATCAGCAGAGATTCAAGCCCCCGAATATTTCCATTGCAGTTCTCTAATGTAACTAATAAACTCTTCTTAACATTTTCATTTGCAGCTTCACAACACAGCAACGACTATAAAATTAAATTTTATAATTAAAACATAATAACTAAAAGCAGAATGGGTTAATAAGAAAAACTTCAACACCTGTAAACGCAGTAAAGAATTGTTGCAATTCGTGCAAGAACAACTCTTTTCGTTTTCTTTTTTAGTTACATTTTTTCCATCCACAGATTTTAATAAGCAGTTGTCACCGGTTAATGGCCGACCTGCAAATATGAGTTTGACTTTTATAAAATTTCATCATTTTACTACTAGATTGGTTTAAGTAGAGTATTACTGTACCTTCAAACGGTGGAAACTTATTCAACCAGTGTTGCCTTGATCCAAAAAGCCTCCACGGCTTAGCTTGTGCTGGCAATTTAACATCTTTATTATCCGTTAAACTCTTTATATACAAATTGGCAAGACAAATAGTGGCTTCGTCACATTTAAATTTGATCCGTATAAGATCCTCAAAAACGTTTAACAGTAAAGAATCGTTCTTGTGGGCTAAGCCATAATCTTCCCAACAATCCGCCTAAAAGATATAGTCCATAAATAGTTAATTACGAACCAATTTCGTGTTGTTAGTTAAAGTTTTATACTTGACAAAGTTGACTGGCAACGTTAACATTCTTAGTAATCCCAGAAGAAATGATTCTCTGAAGAATTTGAACAAAAAGTTCTGGTTTAATTTGCTGTATCACTTGTGTTAAAGAAGTAAACTGTAAATGCGAATTTTCTTCTACGTTTATCCATACATGAGGAAAAGTTACCACCGTCTTTAAAATCGATTCCTGAATAAATTTAAAATAGTTCAAACGTTGTATAATTAGGAATTAATTTGTTTATCTAATATACATCAGTAACAGTCATCATCAAAGTTAATAAACTGTCAATCTGTCCAGCAGCAACACAACAAATACAAGCTGCCAAAGTGTCTTCAACATTGCCACTAAAATTCATAAAACAATATAAAACGTTATAAATTATTTCTAAAAGTGCCATCATGATATGTTTATTACGTACAATTTTCGATCGCGAAGCTTTGAGAGAAGCAAATCGGATGCCAAATTGTTGCTGTAACCACGTAAAATTTTCTTTAGAATTACTGATGATAATAAATTTGGTTCATTCTCTCCGATAAACTTTAAAACCGAATCTGCTGTTTCCTATAACATAATTAATCGGCTTATTATCTGACTCGATAACAATAAAGCAATATTGTATTTACTTGCGACAAAACTTCCGTCGTTTCAAAGTAATTTTTAACAAAAATTAATGACAAAGCAGAACATATACTGGATTTATGTGTAGTCATCTTTGAAATAAGTCATTAACAACAAAATAAAATCCATAAAAATTAAAAATAAATAAGTTTTACTTGTGATGTTTGCAATAAATGATCGACACAATCTTGTAAAGAGCTGCCTGGCATGCTATAAAAGGCCACAGCACTCCAAGGATCAACTCTAAATAAACGTAACAATATACATAAGAAATCTGTGTCAATATTAAATATGCACGATTAAATATACTTAAGGTAGGTATCTCCCAGCTGAAATGAAGCATGTTGAAACAGCCGAGAAAGACGTGACAAGGATGGAGGATTATCAAGTAATATCTCAGCGGCTAAAGCACAGTGGGCGTCATGCAGCAGGTACAAACTTTGCTCATCTTCACAATTTAGATCTTGTTCATCTTCCAACTATCAGTCAACATTAACACAAACATACTTTATAAATGATTTCCTGTACAATTTATTACCAGATTATTATAAATTGACTCTGCAAGAGGGCATTGAAGGGCATATGCAGTCCAACTCGCAGAATCGACTTCACTATAAGAAAAGTTCATTTAAATTATTGAACTGTACTTTTAATAAGGTTACGCAGCAAATAACTATTCCACAATTAAAAAAAGAAACAAATACCATCGATTTTAATTGAGATTAAATTATTATTTTCTATGTGGGATGGTTGTTTGCTGCATAATCGTACACTTTAGTTATAAATCCATGTAAATAAATAAAAATCCTACTTGTTTTCACAAATGCTGGTAAAAATAACTAAAAAATCTTCCCCAAATGCAGCCAGTTTAACATTAACAAATGGTTGAAAGGAGAGAAGAATGTTGTGAAAAGCAAAATTATGTAAACATGGCTAAAATAAATTATTTTGAGTACAATTTTTCCAAATAAATTCACAATTAAGTTGCTTTTATACGCACTTGACGTTCAGGTTTATCTTGATATAAATGCTGAATAACTCGGTTCCATTGATCAAGTGAATATGTGTAAACTCCTTTGGAACTTACAGCATGAAGTACAGCTTTTTCCAGAGAAACATGACAAACTCGGTCGTCAAAATTATACACCGAAATCAGATGAACTTTATCGTAAATGTTGTACAAGTGACCCTCATGTTGACCACTATAAAACACTTCTAAACGCTGCAAATGTGACCGTCGTGATGACCTAAATGGATTAACTATGGAAACTGTTGATGTATTAGGCAACGTCTGGATCTCTGTTTCTTTGGCTAAATTATTAATATAACAAGAAAGAAATTGTAAAGAATGAAGACAAAAATATGGACTAGATTTAGTTGTTGCTGGTATAATCGATGGGAATCTTTGATATAGAAGACAGATAATTCTAAAGCAATTATTATAGTTTGAATCCAAAATTTCTAGTTCCGTTGGAAGTCCAGCAAAATATTCTAGAGGACCAAACACCACTCGAGGTACTGTACAACGTTCAGCTTCAATTCGATTTGGATCTAATAACGATGGAAGGGTAACTGTTGGTGAAATTGCTAAATTTTCTAACTTTGGAGACTGTAGATTAAGTGGAGAGTTTAAGAAAATTAAATTGGCATCATCGATGGCATGTCGAGGACTAGTTAACATAGCTGCACGAACATTAGTAGTATTCGTTTTAACATGAAGTTTATTATTATTGTCAGTGGAGATTGTGTTTATTTTAACAATTTGTACTTCATTAGATGACATGAAAGCCACAAATTCTTCGCATATTGCCACTTCCTTGACTAAAAATGACACGTGAATATCCAGCAGTGGTTCAACATCTTGAAAATGAATTTTAGAGATGGGATGAACTTTAACACAAAATCTATAAACGCTGACACTGCGTGCATAACCAACCACTAAATTAGCGGTAGACGGGCAACAATCAACATGACAAGCTTGTTGCTGTGGTTTTAATGGCAATTCAACCATTTCTAACTGACCCACATTGGATTGTGTGCTGGGTGTCACTCTACCTGCGATTCTGGCTCTCATAGCCATTCCGGTGACTTCAACTTGCCAATTGAAATACAGTCGTACATGTGTAGTTAGTTTCAATCGTGATGTTTTTACTTCCAATGTTGCCACGTACTTCCCTGCAATTACAACTAATTAATACTCGCCCAACATGAAATCATAATTATCCTAAAAATAGTTTTGTAATGCTTCATTTCAGATCTAAAAATACCACAGCAAATATTCGTTCAGGAGTTAAATAATCATAATTTTAAAATAGATAGAAACAAACATTTCATCGGTTTCATAAGAAAACCTCCACTGTTTGCCAATAAAGAAACGAGACTAATCTACATTAGTTTCAATGAGGATTTGTTTCGCTTCTTAATTGATTTATAATAGAATTACAGAATACTTTTATGAAGTCGGCGATTTATAACATATAATTTAAGATTGTTTTTATCTATGAATATAAAACTGTGTGTTTACTTTACGATCAAATAATAATGCTGTGACTATAATTAAATAAGCTGTCATGCTATGATTATGGCTTACCAATTCTGCTATATAAAATCTGTTTAGCCAGATCCACGGTATTGAAGGAATGACTGATACTTCCATAATCATCCAATTTTCTTACTTCAATACTATGACCAAGAGTGGAAACTAGTAATTTATCACCAGCAATACAACTTGTCAAAGGTTCATTATCAACACCAAACACGACATGAGAATTAAAATGATATAATTTCCGAAACGGTTTCGGCGGTTCCACGCTCATTTTGGTGCAGAGATTAATTCTTTTTCTGCAAATATTAATTAATTAAAGAAGGAGTAAACATAAACCTTCAAATGGTTAACCGCGCCTAATCGCCTATGAATTTACCTCAGGAAATGGCTTAAACGAAATAATCTTCAGCGCTGTAAGGGTTCTGATTGTAAAATACACAGTAGATCGTCGCAATTCCCAACACATCCGAAACTAACCGAGATTCAAGCCTTGACTAAAATAGCTGACAGACTCCACAGCCTCCAAATTTCAATCGTCTACCCTAAAATCGATGCTTTTGATGGTTTTGCCCTATTTTACATAGAGATAGATAGTACAGTACGGTATTCCTATTTCATTATGAGATAATAAATTTATTGTGCTGCACTCTGTTGAGCAGATGTCTCTTGCGATCTCTTGAAAATACATTTCTGGAGCATTAAATAACTTAAAATCGATGATAAAGTTGAAAATCCTTTACTGTAATTATAGCCTTATAAGATGACACCCTACTGAACATAAAATTTCCAGAATAAACAGTGGGAATCAATATTAGCCAACATAGATTATTCTATGCTATGCTACCCTTGCACGATTTTATTTGTACAATCAGCCTAAGTTGGCGTTTCTCTAATTTTAAAAAAAGGCGCGAAAATGCTGTTTTTGCGCAATAGAAACTGGTTTACTTGGCGCAATTTTAATTACCGCCAAAAGTTCAACGCTAGAAATTTTTTAAAAAGTGAGCACGGAGTTTGTGCTGACGTCATAGCCGAATATGTGCCGTACTTTGTACGGCAGTGATTTCACGTGAAGTTTAAAACTTGAATAAAATTTTTTTAAAGTTGTTTCCTGACAAACGAATTGTATACATATTAATATTTTAGACTTGTTAATAACATGAATATAGTTTGCAAGAGTTTTTAACAGTTTTTAATTTGTTTTCAAACTTTTTCTAATCAGAGTTTCTGTTTATTTACAATTTAATATCAAGTGCATATACCCGCTGATATGTTTTTAACTTCAAACAAATCGAATTTTTTAAAAGTTATATTTAAGTTTGAAAAATGCTTATACGAGATCAATAACAACATGAAGACATCTGTTTGACTATTTATAACTCTTAAAATTAATAATTAATATAATTTTTTTAATGAAAACTAATTTCTATATGACGTCACAGATATTCTAAATGACGTTTTTTGTTTTGGTAATTTTTTTTCCTTTTCTCTGATTAGTGGGTTCTGTTACTATCCAATTTTCTTTATTTTGATTGGTTGTAAACAAATTGGCGGTTATTTTTCACTATCAAAATAATCATGGTTACTTAGTCAACATAGGTCGGTCAAGCCACATTTATATACCCATTATAAAACTAAGCCGTTTTTTGTTTTTGGCCACCACGCGCGCTAGTATAGAATAAATGGCAAATCTAGCATTGAGAATATTATTCTGTGCTTGGAGCCATAACACACTAGATGGCGTGTTAGCTCGAAATGAATAGCTCTGCACCTAGTAACTACGATAAATTTGATTATCAATACCAGAAAGTAAAGAAAAAAAATTTCAAATTAATTTAAACAACTATGTCATATGAATTTACTTTAATATAATTATTTATACAAAAAACTGACAATAAATATTTATTGAGTTCAACATTTTAACAACATTACCAATCAATCACAATAATAATTACAGTGTAGACTGCTCCTCAAATCTACACCAGCGCCACTTAATGGCAAAACACAAGCATCATAAACTTCAGCCATTGAAACCAGTTCTCTATATACCTTGTCAATCTCAGGACCAATACGGTACTGTACTTCTGTCATAATACTGTAAATATTTGCGCGCAATTATCAATGTGTTTACTAACTTTAATAATGTTATTAAAGATTTATTATGTATTATAGACCAATTACCAGTACTTCTGACATGTACATTCTTCTTCCGACGAAGTCCACAGGAAGATTTACTTCAAACAACATTAACAAAATAACGTACGGTAGGTGAATCACGTCATTATAAAGTCAAGATCAGCTGATCAGCAGCAAAACAATCCATTATTTTATTTTACTGTATTTAAACTTTTATCTGTATGCAAAGCTAAAGTGGCTTAATGATGTGGTTTCTTAAGGGATTGTAGATAAAACCTGCTTTTCAGTAATTAATCTTAACTTCTTAAGACGTTTATTGTGTGAAGGTTAAACATTTAGCCATAAAAGGTGATGGTTTTTTAAGCAATTCCCATGACATGTTAAGCCTCTGTAAAATGTAAACGCATCCCCCTTTGAGAATATTTACAACCTCAATACTTGATAGCATCTTAATTATCTCTGGTAATGACTGTTTATTTCAATTTCAAAAGCAGAAATAATTGTACAGATGGAGTGAGAACTGAGAAGCACCTGCAAACCGTTAAATACCGTAGTAAATAATTATTTTTGTAAGAAAAATTATTTGACTTTCTCAGGCAATTTGCCAGAACGTACTGTAGGTAGGAATCAGTGTGTCACAGTCTCAAAGATTTTAATTATGCAATGAATCATTAAGTAGAGACTATGGTAGATAATTAATTATATTTTTGACCGTTTTATAGCAAATAGACTGAAAAAAGCGGTCACTTAAAATAAGCTATTAATTTTTACAGTGCTTGTTTTAAATGGCACAGTTTTAGTTAAACAACTGTAAACCGATTTTTACAGTGTCGAGATGTCAATTAAGGAATGAGACTAAATCTCATCAGTTCTGGTGGAGATTTTTATCGTTTTTGTTTTCTTTTTTTGGGAAAATAATGTGTCAATTAAGAAACGAGACAAAATTGTATGATTTCCAGTGATTTGTTCTTCATGGTGGAAAAAGTGCTTCAATTTAGAAAATCATTTTATTACTATTAATTTTATTTATTTATTCATATTTTGGACTATTAATTAAGTCGGTTGTTAAGAATTTTCTTTTAATTTATGCTCGAATTCGTTTCGGTTTCATTGTTTCTTACCTTTTTTAAATAATTGGTTTACTTAAATGTTTATAAATGTTAGTAACTTTCTCATTATTCGCATTTTTATCATTATTATTTTAATTTATTCATAACTTTAGAAACTGTAGCCGTTCGGAATGTTGAGTGAGTCAAAACTTATTTTAAATTATTACAAATTTCTCGACGCCGAATGTTATTGACCTACTGACCAACATTTAACAAAATTACTCGCAACACTAAATATTACGAATTTAAATAATAAAAAAAAGGAAAACGGTTGTAAATAAAATTAACTTTATTTTCAACATGTGTAAAAATCTGATAATAATAATTATGTCATTACTAGCAAATGAGATGCAACGAAAAAAAAGGGGGAGGATTGTGTGTTTGGCATCAAAAACGGATTTACAGCTGCCAATTAAAAACAATTAAGTTTACATACCAATGATGCCTTTACAATAATTATAGATTTAGTTTATGCATTTACATAAATGATTCAATAAACTCTTGAAAAATGGCTTTAACTGGTTTAATAAAATAGCGGCGTAGAGCCATTAAGTTTACAATTTCAAAAAGAAATTAAAAAAAACAAACAAACACGAAATTACGCTTTTGAAGTAAAGTACAAAGCTAATGGCACCAGTTGAAACTTGAAAGGAGAGCAAATTTGAATTAATGGCTTACATTCGACCAGCTGATAATTCCGATTGATGATAGCCACTTTTATGAGACCTTGTGTCGTCACCCTGTGGATATCGTCCCAGGGATGGATGATTATGTACAATAGCATAATGATCACTTCCAGTGTATGAACGCGCTGTGCTGTTTAACGTTGAACCGCCACCCATTGGATAATCATGTTTGCCATTTAATGAATATCTGAAATCATTATATTCAAATGTGTGAAACTTTTATGACCTAAAACTAGATGATTTACCTTGAGCCATATTGTGATCCAGCTGCTGATCCCCATCCTCCGTTACTTGTTTTATATGGGTCATAATCTTCTATGACAGACCCATCTCTTTCTACTACTTCTTGTTTAGCACAGGAACAAGTTAGAGCTGAACACAGCAGAATATTTACTATGAGCATAATTAAAAATAATATCCCAAATGCTATGCACAGTCCCAAAAGCCATGACCAACGCTGAATTGAACATTCAATCATTGGTTCTGCGTCTGTTCACATAGAAAATAAAGTTAGAAAATCTCATTAATTATTTTTTTTTTAATAGCTAATACTTGGCTCTGTGGGAGCAACTAAATGGGCAGATAATGCTGTCCAAAATTGATAAGGAACATTGTCTTGTTGTAAACTAGGCACATTTGATCCTGCTCCACAAACATCCTATAAATTCAAAACAAAATTAATGTTTTATACACCAAATTAAAGGTATAGCTCTTAAAATAAAATGGAATTTACCTGGACACATGGCTTTTGACAAACTGAAACCAAACAGTTAACACTGACAACCAAACTGTTAGGAAACTTAAACATGGAGAAAATAATCGCTTCTGTTGATCCATTTTCTTCATTATATTTAAACACTGACATAAGGTTTGCGTCTAATGGACATCCACGATCATCGGTTAGGTCCACTCTGTCTTCAGTACTAGTACTGAAACTGTAACATTTTTTAATTTTGAGCTGATGTCGATCTACAGTAGTAAACGATAGACAAGATTAACATTTGATTTTATTTAACGAATAATTATAGTACACTGGTGCAGTGTAATATCGAAATTTACCATCAGGTTGTGTCTGGTCTATCCTTAAAATGTACTGGCGTCCTTGAACGACCTCTTCGGTCTTTCGATTATCACCAACAAACGACATCGATATCCGAGAAATCTCATTTCTAGAATTAATGGCGTTGAATTGTTAAAACATTTTGAGGTATTGACTATTTTAGTATGTTTTTGAAAGAAGCTACTGTAATCGATATGTGCAAGTTTTTAACCATATTTAGTGTACAGTACATTGCTAGTTGAATAAATACTTATTTTTTACATGTTTTGTATGTTTATGATGGTGATCACCTGAATTTTTAAAATATTTGTCTGGGTGCGTCTGTTTTAACCCACACGATTACACAAGTAAAAGTATGATGTCTTAATAATTCTGAGATTACACAATAACAATGTCGAGACATTGAAACTCGCACATAACTGTAGGTGTACAGTACTTAAGTAATTAATAATAATAATCAACCTTGAATTGAGAAATCCTGGGTTATGACAGCTGATTGAGAAAATTTTGTCTTCCAATCTCTCCAGTGTTCGATGATATCTTACGTAAACTGACACCGATTTCTCTCCATTTCCCTAAACAGAAATGACAATTAACCCATTATAATTTTATATTTTGAATAGAAGAATGATTTTTATTGTTTTGCACAATACTTACATCTACGGATTGCACTCCACAGTCGTTAATGGCATTTTTTTCAGCCATTACGTTGAGTGTTAGCGTAACATTACGCCCACCATTGCCAAAAACTTGACAGGCGTCTGATCTATGGTCTTTTGTATGAACAACACCATAAAACGCTTGATCAAACAGCACATTCACTTTCATATAAGGAAATTCTGTACACGATGCCGTTACTTTAATTACAATAAGGAAAAAAAAAACAATATTAAAACATTGTTTACATTTAATTGTTGTTGTTGTGCAATTCATTTTATATACCTTTTGGATCGAAATTTAAGGAAACATCTGCCTTGGCAAATATCTGTAAAACAAAATAGTTTTTTTTTATTATTAACAGTTCAGTTCACAGCCTTGTTAATTTATTTATGTTTTCACATCTTTAAAATCCCTAATTGACTAATTTAGTACAGGTTCAAGTACTCTTAAGTTGAAGCGATCAATGCGGCATGTTAATTGCCACTTTATTTACAACATAATTTCATATTTCCTGAAAAATGTTTGAAAAAAAATTGATTGCCTTTTAACTAGAAATTCTAAGTAAACAAGAAAATTTGAGTATAATTATATTCATAAAGTTTCTCACGACATCAGATCTTTGCAATCGTTTTTATTTCAACATTTTATTAAAGTAATTTTCTTTCAAAACATTGTATAAATAATAATTTCGTGAATTTTATTGCAGTTTTTAAAAGTCGCACTTCATAATTTGCATCTCATAAGTATACTTTGAAAGTTCTTGGAAGTTCTTGCAAGTAATAATTACCTTATCGTTATCCTATTGTCAAGACCATGTAAACACCCAGTTTTTTTTTAACACGCGATTATCAAGTGATTTTACCATTTTTTGTCAGCACCTCAACAAACTTGCAAAATGTAAACACACGCCTATATCGCTTCAATAAGAATTACTGTATAATACAATTTATACTTATAGGTTATCCAGACTACTTTTAGAAAAGCTATTAAATGATAATACAGTATTAAGTTATAGCTTTTAGCGAATAAAAGATATGTTATTAAATTACTGATTAACTTAACCACCTTGAACATTTGCATATTGAAATTTAACATGTAAATTTGGTGGAAAAATCACCGAAATATATTTGGAATTAAAACAAGAGTAAACTTGTATTTTTTAATCGATTATAGTTTAACTTGTCAGAACCGATTTTATGCAGACTACAATAAACATAATTATTCAACAAATAAAGCTAAAATTTAACACCTACAAGTACTTTTCTACACACACTTAAATATTTTAGTACCAATTAAATAGCTTAACATCAACGTGCAATTGTATATTAATTTAAATTCATGTATCAACATTTGTATCAAACAAGATTAAACCGGGTGATTTCTAAATGGGAACACTGTACCAATAAATAAACAAGACTAAATCATATCAAATAGAGATATTTCTCTTTTCTTGCTTTTCATGGAGAAAAAAGCGTTCCAATTTAGAAAATCAGTCTGTATATTACAGCAAGAAGTACTGTTGAATTTTGCTTCTATTGAATAAATTTGATGCTTGAGAAACTTCAAACGTATTTAAGAAGCTAAATGATTATTTCAGTAGTAAATTTGGATTTAGGACATAAAAGTAACACGTTAGACTCCACATCTGGTTTTCAGGAGCATACATTTTCCACTATTTTGACTAAATACAGTGTTTATTGTGCTATTTCAAGGTCCTATTTCAAACATCCAGTTTCACAAATTTATCTGTTTAAATATTTGAACACCGGAGGTAATTTCGGTATTTGCGATGGGCGCAGTTTTCTTCTAAGTTCCACGTCAGTGCTTTGTAACGTATTTACTAAAAATGACTAATTAGTTGATTATGTAAATATGTTAGTAACACCTTATTATACAGTGTATAAAATTGGCACCCTAAATTACATAATTTAGTCAAGTGCAACGTTATTTTACGCTTTTCTTTGCTGAAATTGCTTCAATTTTCATGTGATTTTTTACTCTAAAACCTAAAATAATGTTCACTATTAAAAAAAAAGAAATACCGGTACTATTGTTATGGTTGTTGAAGTCATGTCTGTATAAAAAATGATCCAAAAACCGCAACTTTTTTTTTGGAGGTGCCTAGAAGGGGGAAGGGTGGTTCGATGTTGTTATTGTTTGGATGCTGATGAAAGATATTATAGCTGTGTTTCAATGTCCTATCAAGTTCATCAGTTATTTGCTCTAATTAGCGGGCGCTATTTCCCTCTTCTCGGGACGATCGAGGGGGATTGTATGGAATAAATGAAGGAAGAGTATGAGTCTCTAAGCATTTCCTATTTCATCACTTCAAAGTCTACTCATCCTTCTATGATATATTTAAAAAAAATGCTTTAAAAAATTTGTTTTTAAGCTGTTATTTTTTTTTTTTAAGTTTAGTGCGTTGAAAATGAAAACGCCAAGTCACCCGGCTGGAATTGTTATCACAATTTATGGCTAAATTTCGTGAAAATCAAATTTGAAAATTGTTGTTGTGTGTAACAACAAATTTCACTTATCACAGAAATCTCTGACCTTTCTTAATCCGAATTCATCTTTCAAATCAAATTCGGAAATATGTATGTCAATTATTATACAGATAAATCTGAAAACGTTGGTGGTTTGGTGGTACAGCCGTACAACTAGTTTAAATGGTTTTTTTTTTGGCAAAGTTGTATAACTAAGAGCTTTGACTTACGAGTGCTAATAGTTTAGTGGCTAATAAGTGTCAATGAATTTTTTTAAGATAAGAAAATGCTTTCGACTTGATTATAAGGGTTTTACATGATGGAACATGAATTTTAAAAGAAAATGCTGTACCTGTTCAATGACATCACGTTAAATCCTTGATCTTTGATTTTTTTTAATTTAAAAAGAGATTAAATTGATAGATAAAAGTCAAATGTTTATGGATACCATTAATTCAAAACAAGTCAATTTAATAGCAAGATAAATTTAATTTTTTTTTAAAAAAAAACAAACAAGTTATATACTTTTTTTTTGCAAATTACAGACCACTCAAACAAAGAAAACTGGAAAATTTGCTATTATTTTGCAGGAATTTTATAATATTTAAAGTATGTAAAATCTAACTTTTATATGCAGTATACAATAATACTGTATTTATATTACAGTACAGTATTATCTGTATCAGTTACTGTTTTATGTAACTTACGAGTATACAGTAACTAAGAGTGCTATAGTATTTTCAAACACAATTTAAATTTCTGACATATTAAAATTCAATGAGGCATTGTGTATTGCAACTGATCAATGTAAATGAAAAAAAAGATTGTCTACGTATTGTCTTACATTGTAATTGTTTTACTTGAAACAAAACCAGAAAAATGTTTCCATGCAAATTGGAAGGTATTGTATGTTTAAACAGCTGGCAATAATTGGCTATAGTTTATTATGAATGTCACATTTTTTTGGTGTTTATAAAATTAAGTCACTGTATGACGTTCAGTCATATTGAACTTGCTCGCTTCATTGTTGTGATTCAAATCGATGAAAAGTTGAGAAGTTAAGAACCAGTAAATTTTCTTTTAACCTGAAGTTTTGGGTGACCAACTTTAAATGTAAAAACAATTTTATAAAAGCTACTTATATAATTATGCCAATTGAAAATCAATGAAGAATGACAGTTCCCATTAATTTTTAATTTAAGCAGAAATTATTAACTATTTAAAATAAAATTTATAGAGCTGCAAAGTTTATCAGGCAGATTTTGAGAACAATTATTATTGGAATTGGTTAGTTCAAAAAAACGTCTCTTTACTAGAATAACTAGCAATTCCATTATTCACCAATATTGAAACGTTACTAGATTACATACAATTGGTTTTAACAGAGATTTGTCTTGTTTTTTTGTTTAAAAAAGTACATTTTTTTGCAATGAAAATTTGTCATAACGAAATTGTTTGGTAAGGCCCTTTAGCCAATGAAATGTTCTTTAAAAATGTAACATTAAAATCAATTTAAGTTATTTTAAATCTTAATTTAGTCATTTTTTTTAAACATAATTACAAATTATTAGCTTCTAAGTCTAGGATATCATTTATCAATTTAATTAAAAGTTACTCATTTAGAAATGTTTTAAGATTTTTTATTTTTATCTAATTAAGAATGTAGTATTGTAGTCAAAAATTTCAATGACCTGTGAGTGTTGTTTTGATAAAATAGTAAAACATTGACAGTGATGAATGATGTTCAACTTCAGTCTAGTGTCCCTTTTGTGTTTAATGATTGCAAATTGTACAGGTCAGTAATTTCGTAAAGAAAAGTGAATTAAATGGTTTTGTTTTTACAGTATACGCATTTATGGTTATAAACATGTGTTTGAACTAGACAAAACTAATTCATTTATTTACATTTTTATAGCTGATTTTCAGGGCATTATGATGTCCAGTAACTTTTTTTTTCTCTAAGAATATAAATGTTTATAACGTTTGTGTAGAAGTCGTGATGGGTCAACCACCTTCTTTTACCTACTGTATGTGTTGAAGAATTTTGGCTAAATAATAAGTTATAAATAAAATAAAACAAGCTGTGTGGTTTTTTTCTGACAAAAAAATAAATAAAAAGACAATGACGGTGGAACTGGTTTCATTTCTATTTTGTGTCTATTCAAATTCATTTATAGACCGTCAAGTGACATCTAAGAATTTTTTTATTACAATTTTTGAGAGAAAAAAAATATTACATTTCCGCTAGATGGCCACGCAATTTTCTATTGTAAAATAAACAGTCAACTATTTTAAATTTTTGTCAATTGTTAATTGCATTCTACTAATTCTCCCCTGATGCGTTTCCATATAACTTTTTTTATTTTATTTTTAAAAAAAAAGCTCATTGTCTTCTTTATAAGTTTTAAACTTTTTTGTGTTCATTTTTAATTGTAAGTTGGAAGTAGAAGTAACTTTAAGGTTGAATGGTAATGCTTGGTTTTATTCGAATTTCGGTATGTAGTAATAACTTTCTTTAATAGGGAAAAACAGTTTCAAACTTAACTATGTATGTAGGCGATACCGTGACGTCAAAAAACAGCGCGTTTATGTCGCAACATTTGGACTTGCTAAAGCCACTTTTTCAAACCTTAAATGGAATTTAAGCGGCGTAATCGCCAGGTTAATGGACACAAAACTGGATTAAGTAAATTCCAGAAACTATATATTATAATTTCAAGTACTATTTCACTTTCACGCTGAAATATTTAACCAAAAAAGAAAAAGTTTTTGACAAACAGTAACTTAAGTTTGCACTGTTAAGTTTTGCTTAAAATTACATTATTTTATAAACTTAATGTACTTAACGTAATTTATAAATATATGAAGTTCTGATTTAACTTACCAAAATATGAAGTTGTATTAGCACTGTTATTAAAGTGCTAATCCTGCTGGAGGAATATTTGAAAGCGCGAACAACCATTTTCAGGAATGGTGCAAAGTTTTGCTGGTATTTCTTTTTTTTTTTAAAGGAAACAACCTGTTTCACACGTAAAATATGCAGTCAATAACTGAATCCTACTAGTTCTTTTCATACTGTCATATTAAGCACTGTTTGGATGATTAAAACAACTGGATAAACAACATGTAGGCAACTATTTTCTGTAGAATTTTGCTTGAAATTACAGTATTCGCGATTGCACTGGCCGTGAACTGTATCGTTGAAAAGTGGTGGTGATTTGAGATATAAACTGAATTAAAAAAATCCAACATGGAAGGTAGCAAGTAGCTTTTAGTACACCTACAGAAATGTATACTATTCGCTATACCTTTGCCTTGCACCTCCACAACACACTAAAACTCCTCCCATTCTGATGTAAAAAAAATTGCAATTGTAAACAGCCTATAAAACAGTTCCTCTTAAGAGAAGCAATTTAAAATTACCTTGCAAAATTATCCTATGCACTTATTTTTTCTAGTCTTTTCAATGATTCAGTGGAAAATTGCACAATTTGAATTTTGAGGCATTACAGTTACATTACATCATTATTACTGTGCACCATACAGTATACTATACTCTAGGCACTTTTATTTTTCATGATAATTTGATTTTAATGAACATAATGCATTTGATATATCGGGTGATTTTTGAAGCTGGAACACTTTTTTCTTAGAAAGAAACGGGACAAATCGCCTTTGGAACTGATGAAATTTGGTCTCGTTTCTTTATTGTCATTTTTTCTTCACATGAGAAGAAAGTGACACATCGCAATTGCGACTGATATAATTCTATAATCTCATTTTTTAATTATAAAAAACAGTTTTACAAAATAGAAAATCACCTAGTATTATTTTTGAAGAAATTGCAAAATTTCAAACATACTCGTAGTTTTTGAAGGTTAGGAATGTCTTGTTTTACCTTAAGTCATTTATTTTTTGTGGTTTATTTATTTTGAAGTGCCATTGGCCTACCAACACCAAAAAATTTGACCATTTGTTTTCAATGCTCTATTTATTTTTATATTAATTATTTATTTTTCTGTTAAAAAAATGGAATTTTATTTAGTGTGTCAGTATTTTGTTTGACAAGTTCAATGTACAGTATTGATGTGCAAATTTAATACTGAATAATACTGTAAGTTATCTAATGTTTTTTGATTCGCGTGTCGGATTTTGATATTTTTCGTCGATTTAGCATATTTTGAACAACTTATTGTTGTCATAATAGTAATTACAGGAAAGATCACAACAATAAGTCTATTGCTCTTCCCTAGACTAGTTTGTTAGGACAGGAAAAGCAATTTAAAATTCCGGTGCTGCCCTCTTTTGCTTTTATAAATTACCGTAGGTATCAAGGCACTAATTGTTCAATTAATTTACTTAATGGCTACATTATGGCTTAATGGCTTCATTATGGTTAATGTTTATAACATTTGGTCAGTGCAGTGTTGAGCTTATAATTAAAGTGCATAGTTTGGTCATGTTGTGCAGTTTAAAAATCATAAAGAAAAAGTGCCTAAATTATCATTCGGAATAATTAATATAATCTAGCTTTAGAACACTGATTACGATATAAAGTTGTTTAATAATTTCTGCAAAAGATTTGGTACTGAAAAACAATATTGTAGCTCCTTTCAGTATTTGCGTCTTGAAGACACTAATTTTAAAAGTAGATGATGTTTTTTTGAGACATCAGTTTCCAAGATATCAGTAATTTTAAAATGCTTTAAATTTAATAATACTGCAGCATCGTAAATACGATATTCGATGCTTTGAATGAACAAGGTTACTATACCAACTCAATTATAAGTACTTTTTCTATGTTGTTTTTATGAATAATGAAACTGTATGAAAAATGATTAGAAACTCTATGGAGTCAACATGTCTATGATCAGTCACCTTGAACTATCAAAACAAATTCTGTAAAAACACTAGTATAATATTCTGTTAAGTTACCATAACGTTAAATCAGAATTTCAAAACAATGACTCTCCATGTATATAAATTGTCAGTTGTCCTGCATTTTTGACTCTCTCTTATAATAAACAGTCAGAAAATTGGATTTGAAATAATTTTCCGAAGTCTAAGTGGCGTAATGTTCATAAAACCGAAAAATCTTAAAATTTATAACTTCTATGAAATGCGGTTATAACGCTGTAACATTGAATACAATCATTAATTATCAACAAATTACTAAATGACATTGTAGTTGATCTTTTTCCATTTTCACATAAACGTTAATGGCGCATAAATAACAGCGACATCATATGATATTGAAATACTGAATTTATTAAAATTTCAGCCCCACATAAATATTATGAACGTGGTCGTTCTTTCTTTTCTTTATACAAAGCCAATAAAGAAACGTTAGCAACTTTAACTACTTTAAATCGGACACCAGGAATATCTCCAACGGCGTGTCCTTTACGACCAAATCCAGCAACCAAAACTTCATCGTTTTCCTAATTAAAGATTAAATTAAGTAACATTGCTATAGAAAATTTGTAATTAAGTTACCTCAATGTAATTCAAGCAACCGTCCCTAGGTACGAATGCGGTGATCTTTTTGCCGTTTTTAATAAGTTGTACTCTCACACATTTTCGAATAGCAGAATTTGGCTGTTTAGCTTCAACACCACTAAAACATTTTCATTTGCTTAAGTTAGTTTAAAAAACAGCTTTTATTTTTTTACTAGTTTCTTACACTTTTTCCAATACAATCCCCTTAGCATGAGAAGCACCACCGAATGGATTAGACTTCCACCTTGTTCCTAAATGTGCTTTTTTGTAATCCTTATCGTGCCATTTTTGCTCCTTACGATGAGTCTTATGTTTTCGAGCCGTACGAAGTCCACGAGGCTTACCTTAAAAACATCAAAACAATAATTAGTATAAGAATAATAAACCCAAAGCGAACGTTTTATCCTAGATGTTGATGTCATTTCATAATAAATGTTTAATGTAAATGTTGTTAATGTTATCATAATACGTGCATTATGTGTATAAAATCCAATCCCGGAACATTCATTTTAAGTGTTTATTTACACTTTTTAATTAATAACTACCAAGTAAACTTTTCGCTTAAATGAGTTACGGTATCAACAACAAAACGCGCGGCTTGCTGCTTGTGGAAGCGCTGTGTTGTCAATCGAAATTACAGTAAAATGTAAATTTATATTCTTTCGTTTTAATTAGGTTAAATTATGTAAGGTTAATTCAGTCATTTTTCTAAGTTAGGTTAGTTATTTTTAAATTATTTCCAGATGTCATTTTAATTTAAAATTTATCCCGATTGAATTCACGCAAGAGTAACGCTTCCGCAACACGACCATTTCATTAGTGATAGTTAGATTGCATTGTATTGGAAGTTTTGAATTAAAATAATTAAAAAATTTACGTAAATTCATGAAATTAGCTTTCTGGTGTTGTATTTTATCTATAAGATGTACTTTACATGATCAGTATTGTATCACTAGAAAAACATCGCGATATGTGGATCGTCTTATTTTACATTCAAATCAATCAAAACAAAGACGTTTTTACAATTAACGATGTTAGGTTAAATTAGGCGAGTTTATATTAGGTTAGGTAAAAATGTATTTATTGTGATTGATTTCAGTGTAAAATAAAGCGATCCACATATCGCGATGTTTTTTTAGTGATACAATACTGTACTATCATCGATATATTTTCGGCAAAGCGTCCGTGAACCGCATAAAATAGCATAACAGAAATTCGTCGTCACCGTTTTTAAGCGGCGTGGCAAGGCTTATACACGCAACATTTTCGCGTATTTTAATGTATAAAATATATTAAATTTGATAAAATTTATGAATTTGCCGTACTTACACGTCTTTATATAAAAATATAAATTCCTGAACTTTACATTTTAATTTAATAAAAACTTACCCATTTTGTCTCTGTTGATGAAATTAAATCAAGACAGAGTCTTCAACAAACGTGCGATACAACGCTGGAAAGAGAGCAGCTCAGAGCACATAGACTATTTTGCTTACCTAGTATGGCGTGCCATGCATTACCACTGTCAATGATCACATTGCAGAATTGCAACAATTTTAAATTATTTACATAGTAATATTTTGCATTGAATGGCATTTTATTTTGTCGTCAAACGCGTCATGTGACATCACAAAAAAGTAAAGAAAAATATTGTCGATATTATTTTTAAAGTTAATCACTAGCTTTAATCTATAAGCAACGTCAATCTTATAAAATATTTAAAGCGGTGTTGATATTCTTTAAGACATATTATCATTTTTCATCTTTATTTTACTGGTACAACAGTATATGGTTTGCTAGGTTCACGGATGTAACCTTGTTGCTGTATCGATTAGGCTAGCTGAAGTAATCCCCAGATTCAGTTGCTATATCGATACATTTCAATCGATAGAATTGCATTGGGACGCAACGCAAATTATGGGAATCATTATCCTAGGGGGATGGGCAATCATTGGCCCACGAGTTATTTCAAATATGTACTTGACAATATAAATAAATATTAAATAAAATTACATTTTTATGAGCAACTCTCACATGTTTGAATTTTTAATTTAATTATTAAATAAATATACTATTACAAACAAATATTTTTTTCAGAATTAAAGATCATATGTAAGAGCACTAATAAAACAGGTAACAAATACAAAAACATTCACAAAATTAATTTAAAAAAATAAGTTATAAAATGGCACCTCTAAAAACAACTGCTAAATTTAGCCCATAACAAGGGCTATTTACTATAAAAATATAAAAAAGTTCTGACATCTAGTTTCAGAGCTACAGAGCTCTGTAACTTCCACTTTAGCTTAACTCTTGAGGCAAAATTTCATTCACTAATTTATATTTTAATAAATGAAGTTATAAAATGGCACTCATAACTAAATATTCAAAATTTAGCCCATAACTAGGGCTATTTACGTAAATAGCCCTAGTTATGGGCTAAATTTTGATTAATTGAGTAATTGATTAATTGAGTAATTGAGTAATTGAGTAATTGATTAATTGAGTAAATGACTAAATTAATTGAGTAATTGACTAAATTTTGATTAATTGAGTAATTGATTAATTGAGTAATTGATTAATTGATTAATTGATTAATTGATTAATTTTGAGTAATTATAGTAATTACTATAATTACTGTCAAGGAAAATTCATTAAAATGTTATGGAAATGTCGTAAAAATATGATAGAAATGTCATAAAAATATGATAGAAATGTTATAAAAATATCATAGAAATGTAATAAAAAAGTTATTAAAATGTCATAAAAATGTCATGGAAATATCATAAAAATGTCATGGAAATATCA
>JAAFCF010006596.1:13829077-14005601 GCA_013389785.1 Helicorthomorpha holstii
TGTTATGGAATTATAATGGAAATGTTATGGAATTATAATGGAAATGTGGCAAAGGTGAGTTATAATGGCGATTTGGCAAAGGTGAGTTAACAAGGGCAAGTTGACAATGGCCAGTTGAAGAAAATGAGTTGAAAAAGACGAGTTGACAGGGGCGAGTTGACCAGGGCGAGTTGACAAGGGCGAGTCGACTAGGGCGAGTCGACAAGGGCGAGTCGGCAAGGACGAGTCGACTAGGGCGAGTCGACTAGGGCAATTTTACAAAGGCGAGTTTAAGAAGAGGAGTTGGAAAAGACAAGTTTACAAGAGCAAGTTGACAGTATTGAAGTAGCTGTTCAAGAAAAATATAACTGTCTATTAACATTTGAAATTGAAAAAAAATAGAAGTAATTTTTATAAATTAATTTGGAACCTTAACATCTAAATTAATACAGATTGTTTGGCAACTCTGCCTTCTGCAAAATGCCTCCCCATGTTTAAAAACAATCTTTGAAATTAATTGTGGCCAGTTTAAATTATAATTAAAATGAACGGAAGTAATGGAGCTATGTAGCTCCGGAACTGGACGTCAGAACCTTTTAATTTTTTTTTATAAATAGCCTTTGGTAAGGGCTAAATTTAGCAGTTGCTTTTAATGATGCCGTTTTATAACTTATTTTTTAAAATTTATTTTGTGAAATTATTTATCCCATAGACTTAACCCAAAGCGACAGTTACAGAGCCCTATAGCTCCTAAACTGTACGTCAGAACCTTTTTATATTTTTTTATTTATTAGCCCTTGCAATAAGCTAAATTTTGAATATTTAATTAAGAGTGCCGTTTCTTAACTTAATTTTCTAAAAATATAGTTTGTGAATATTTTATGTATTTGTTACCTGTTTTATTAGTGCTCTTACATGATATGATCTTTAATTCAGGAAAAAATATTTGTTTGTAATAGTAAATTTATTAATAAATAAATTAAAAATTAAAACAATGGAGAGTTGCTCATAAAATTGTAATTTTATTTGATTTTTATTTATGTTGTTAAGTACAAAGTTGAGATAACTCGCGAGCCAATGATTGCCTATCCCTCTTGGATGATGACTCCCATAGTTGGCGTTGCGTCCCAATGCAATTCTATCGACTGAGATGTATCGATATATTTACTGAAAACACGATTTCGAATCTGGGGATTACTTCAACGACATTATCGATTATCGTATTGTATCATTATGAAAATACAGTATTGCGATACGTTTTTAACGATCAGAAAAATTGTAACAGGTAAACAACTTTAGCTACTATTAACTAACCTAACCTAGAAAAATGACTAAACAACAAAATGACGAATTAAACGAATCAGCTGATATCGTTTTTCTGGTTTAACTTATGAAAGCTGCAGCTTTCATGAAAGATGCATGCATCTTATGAAAGATGCATGCATCTCCTTATTCGTTGATGAGTTTAATTGAACGGTATTCTTTTTTTTTAATTACTTTGCTTATTAATTTACTTGTGTATCGATTAAGTTATTTTCTGTAACAGCTGTGAAATTATATTAATGCCATCTGTCAATGTCCAGAACTGCATTAAAGTATTTACAAATGTATGGAGATTCAAAGACATATTGTAAAATCAGGATGCAGAGGTAATCGCATGATTTGGTAAGTGACATTTAAATACGAAGTAAACGTTTGCTAAAATAAATATAATTACAATATGTAGTAATGTATTAACTTTTGATGAATTAAACTTGGCATATAAAACTTGACACACATACTGTACAGTTGTGTTACTTAATAATATTTTTAAAGTTACCGTAGTAAGTTACGAGTATGTAAATGTTTTATGTTTAACTTTGTCAAGTTGTCCATTGGCCCAAGTTAAAATAACTGTATAATAGTCTACTGCTTTATTGAATGCCAAGAATAACTTTTTATTGTAGTGTAATTATGGGTAGATATCGGATGTGCAATCACCACCTGGATATCGAATTTCATGAGCCAAAACAGGACCTTCTGGTTCTTCACCAAAATCAACCAAAAAATCTTCATTTAATTTCAGTCCTCCATGTTCAGTATCAACATCGACTTGAATCATCCACGACCCTTTTCTATTTTGATCAATCCATAACAATCAATACATATTTTTTTATGCAATACAGTATTTGATGACATAATTAAAGTCGACTTCATAAGATAATCTCGCAACTCCAATATATATTCAGGTAAGATATGAAATTGAAATCTGTTAATTATTTGCAGTTTATTTTTAGTTGATATTTGATTTGCGTGATATTGTGTTTCTATGTTGGATTGTACTTTAGTTGTTGTGATTGTAGGTGTTTTAAATACTGTATATGATTTTGTGGCGTGCATTTTCCCATTATAAAATGGGGCTGTGTAAGTATTGTAGTTGTAGGTATAATAATATACGTGACCTGAGACCAATGTCAGTTAGTCTCATTTATTGATTGACTATCGTGAATTTACGTGATTTTCTTATGAAGCCGGCAAATTTTTCGATGATCATACCTGCACATATTTGGATAAAACTGTCTATCCCAAACACTGAATAATGATGTTGTGCAATAGAGTCTTTTACCATCTAAACTTAGTTGCATCATTTGGGGTCCACCTTCCATCCGTTTACCTTTCAAATAGGTTGGTTTAGGCTGTTCTTTTAACTCTGTATCTTCAATCACTTTAACAGGTCCGTCAGAACATATGCTTCCACCACAAAACACCTGTCCAACTAATTTAGGGTGACTGGTGTCTCGGATATCATATTGTCTCATGTCACCATGAATCCAATTATTTAAGTAAAGGTAGCGATCATCCATTGACAATACAATATCCGTAATCAAACCTATAGAATGTGGAAATGAATTAATCATTAAAATGATTGGTTTTTTGGCTCATTTTGGGTGCCTACCTGGCATATCAGGCATTGCCCAATTAAGCACTTTTTTAGGAGGAATACTGATGATTTTCTCATAAGCCCAACTACCATCCTATATAAATTTAAAAAAAGTACATAGGAAACTATTATGTTTGTTCAATTACCAGTAATAACTTATTTTAACTTACTGATTTTTTGAATATGCGAACAATTGTAGAGCTTAGAGCACAGCAGACAAATCCTTCACATGACTCTGGATCGTGAAGAAATCTCACTTCTAGTGGAACCATTCCATCGGTTCCCATGTCAATAGTTTGGATCCATTCTCTCTCTTTCCATTTCCATACATGAAGCCGTTGTCCATATTTTCCTTGCACAACATCTTCTAAGGTAAATCCGTGCCTAAACGCTTCTGGCCAACCCCATTCCGAGGAGACCAGCACGTTTTGCCGAGGCTGATACCAAAAATCGTATCCCATATTAGCCGACTTTTCACTCCACAAACCTTTGACTTGAAAATCAGCATCCAATTCCAGTAGAGATCCTTTTCCATGCCCTTCTTTATCACCCATTATACTTATAAGCACACCACCAGTTGGTATGCAGTGGACAGTGTGAGGAGCTCCAACATCCAAACGATGTAGCTCTTCTGGTTCAACTATTCGACTAATCATTGGTTCTCTTGGGTTAGAGCCAATGTCAATTACATATACACGATCAGTAAATAGGCATGGAAGAACCAGCCTGTCTCGTTTTCTTCTTGGGTCACCATAACAACTGGAACAAGCATTCCAACCCATATGATGAAGTTCATCACCCACATAGGGCATATACAAGCGATGAAGAACCTTAATTCAAAATTTAGTTAGATGCAGTATAACAAATATTCAATTTTGTTTTTTTTTACCTGGCAGTAAGTTGGTGAACGTGGGTTCAGATCAACAGTAGCTAAGTAATCAGGTCGATTTTTATCAGCTGGAAATGCTCGTATGCATGGTAAATAGCACAATTCTTCTCTTGGGGCTTTCATAGCCTCTAAAGGTCCTTTGTACCCAGGCCCTTTCTCGCAGCAAGGATGTGGCTCTAAAACCAATAATATAAAGCTGTTTTTTTATGGTTTTTTTTATATATATTTCTAATTTAATATATACTTACTGCTCATTGTGTGACCGAAAAGCAAATAGCTTTGTTTCTTGTAAGTTCATTGCTTAAATACTGTCAATGAAATCTGTCAAGCAGTAATTAAAAGGCGGTTTGTTAGTAATTACATGGAAACGATGAACTGAAACAGCTAATTTAATATTAGGCTTTTGTGTTAGTAGAGCTTTTAATTAAGTCGCAGTATACAGTAAATGAACAATTTCTCAAATTGCCTGTAATTATATGGCTTTGTCTTAATTTAAAGGGGAAAGTCATGTGAATTTTATTCACTTGCAATTAGTGATTTACATATACATTTCTTCTCTATAATTACTCTAAATAATAAATTTCCATGTCACCATTATTTTTTTTGCTGACACTTGACTTTCATAATATCACTAAATTAAAATCCTAGAATTTATTACATGTACCCTTCAATTCTACTTCCCACTCTTTACATTATTACGTTACTGTTGATACAGTATGGTGTGCAGCACAATTTGTTTTAAGTTCATTACTATAATACAGTACTGCACTTTGAAGAATGTCCGTATATACAGATGTACTATTTGAGAATTACATTATACATTTGAAGGCCACAAGTGCACCGATTTTAAAATATTAAGCGACTTGTCAGCACCAGTTCATTATTTAACGGAAAGCAAGTAACTTATTAACAAACACTTGATAAAATGTTGCTACTTAAACTTAATACTTCAATGACTTTTAAATTTAATCGTTTATCCAATAACTTAAGTTATATTTCTTTTACTTTCATTTCATATTTTGCTGTCGACCTTAAAGTTGAATACATTCACGAGCTAAAATGTCCGGGGTTTCAATCATTAAAACGGACGTTATCGTAGTTGGAGCTGGTCTTAGTGGTATTAACGACAATAGTTATACTTTTATTAGAAAGTTAATTTAGTTTTTTTATTATTATTAAGGATTATGTGCTGCTAAACTGCTGAAAGAAAATGGAGTTGATGTGCAAGTTGTTGAAGCTCGAGAACGAGTTGGTGGTCGAATTCACACTGTAAAAGTTAGTTATCTAAATATTACAGTTGATGTGCAAGTTGCATCATCAGTGTAAATGTGTAATATATTTTGTTTGGTTTATTTAGCAAGATAAATTTGGATGGGTTGACCTTGGAGCTTCGTATGTAGCAAAAAATCAGAATTATATGTTAAGAATATTAAATGAGCTGGGAATCTCCACATATCCGGTTTATGCACTTCAAAAATGGGTTCATCTCAGTCATGTAAAACTTGATTTATTTTTTGATAATTGGCAAAGATTTGTGAAAGGTCAATACTTGAATTATTGATTCAAGAGGTGCAATTGCTTCTGTGTTCATCTAGGCAAAAAGAATTTTTAGATTTAAAAAAATAGAACATTATTTAGCCAAATTAACAAAAAGCAAAACAATTCAGTATTACACTTTGAAAAGAAAATTTTAGTAACTACTGTAGAAATTAAATCTTTGATTTTTAGTCATAAGCGAACACAAGTCAATGAAGGATCTGTTAGTCATCTCTTGCGTCTTGGCTTGAGGGTATCATGGCATGTCACTAACGTGGTTATTGAAATCATTTTTTAAACGATGTAAATATAAAAGTAAAATTGTATTCGAAGGGTAAACGGGATGTTTATGAGAGTCAGTGGCCACAATTTAGTTGGAGTTCACCTGTTGCTACCAAGGAAGTCGAAAATTTTCTGGATCTTATTGATAAATTATCACTTCAGGTGACACCGAAATACATAAAAACATGATTATATGTACAATATTATAAATCTGTAATTTATGAAGATTCCTCTGGAGAGTCCATGGACATCAGTTAATGCTAGCGAATGGGATCGCATGACGTATCAAGAATTTATTAACAATCACTGCAGAACTATGTATGGAAATCTGTTTATTTAAATGATTAATTGCGGTTTAATATAGTATTCATAAAAATGAAACTGTCTTAGAGACGCTAAAGAATTCCTCGTTGCCAATTGTCAGGCTAATATATCAGCAGACCCTTCGCAAATTTCTCTTCTTTGGTTTATGTGGTACGTGCGAAGTGCTCGGGGTAATAAAACACAATGGAATGTATACGATGGTGCGCAAGAAAGAAAAGTAGTTGGTGGGACGTCACAGATTGTGGATAAACTTGCAGAAAAATTGCAATGTTAGTTTGAACATATTGCAATTTCCTGTTCAACGATTATATTGGTTAATACAGTATATGTACTTTACTGACCAATTATGATTTATTTTTTTAGCTCAAGTTCACTTGGACCAACCGATTTGTTCAATTAAACAAAGCGATGGCAAAGTCACGGTTGAATCAACAAATGGTTTGAAATTGCAGGTATCAGAAATTTTAAACAGCTTTTAAACATTTCTACAAAATTATATAATGACATTACGTTTTAATATAGGGTAAATATGTCATTTTGACGATTCCATTGCCACTTCTTCAAAAAATTCATTATTCACCGCCTCTTCCTTTACTCAAATCACAACTGATTCAAAGAGTTACAATGGGTACAACACTGAAGTGCGAAATATATTACAAAACACCTTTCTGGATAAAATTAGGGTACAGTGGAGGAAGCTCATGTGGTGATGGAATTGAATTGATATGTATTACTCAAGATGATACCAAACCGGAATGTAATTATGGACAGATGACGTGGTATTTTTTTTATTATTTTAAATATCACCAGATAAAATTAAAGTTTGTTTTTTTCTTCTTCAGTTTTGCAGTTTCTGATAGTGCTATTAAAATGATGTCTCTAAGTATGGAAGAAAGATGCAAAATTGTCGCCAGGTTTGTGCACAAATTATACCCAGTTGACGAAGCTCTTCATGTAAATATTCGTTTTAATCCTGTTCTACAATAATAAAATTAAATTGTACTTTAATTGTACAGCCAGTGCATTATATTGACAAGTGTTGGCTCTCTGAGCAATATTCTGGAGGTTGCTATACTGCATGTTATCCTCCTGGAATTCTAACAACATATGGATGGTAAAAAGCAGTTTAATCGTTTGTTTTTTTTGAACAGTTAAAGAATCGATTGAATAATTCCAGTTGCATACGTGAACCATTTGGTGCTATACTGTTTGCAGGCACTGAAACGGCTACGGAATGGACAGGATACATGGATGGGGCTATTCAGTCAGGTGAACGGGCAGCAAGAGAAGTAAGAAGATGTACTTGTATTATAATATAATGTTACTTGTATTATAATACCGTATTGATTTACAGGCAATGCAAAGACTTGGGTTAATTCAAGAAAAAGACGTTTATGTAAAAGAACCTAATCGAAAAGCAGTAAGTTTATTACATCGATTGTGTAAATTTATTTAAAGTAATATTTGAAAAAATTCGTACAAATTTAGCCTTGGATCAATTCAGAAAACGAAAAACCGCTAAACACAACATGCAAACTTTAAGGTCAATTTTTATTAATAATTTTAATTGAACGCAATCACAGTAGCATTTTGCGTAATTCAAAACAGTTAAAATCAAGAAACGATGAAATTTTGATTGATTGGAAAGTTGATTTAAATATCAAATTAATATAAAACGAACAGATCAGAAATTTAAGAAATCAATAGAGTTAGTCTTTGTAAATGATTAAAATTTAAAACCATGCTAAATGTTTAGTTTTTTTTTCCGTATGAATCCTCAAGTCTTTTTGAAGAAGAAACTGAATATGAAAACTCATTATTACTCATAAAAACTAGTACAGTACCTGAACTCATTTAAGAATGGCAGAAAATTCAATAAAACGTCGAAACAGTATTTAAAAATAAAATACAAGTGTTAATTAAAAGGAAGTCACAGCACATAAAAGACGTATAATTGCTTTTAATTGATTTTAATGACAGTAATTTCGTTTACGGTTAAAGTATAGTAGGCAACTGACATTAATTACAGACGTGTTATTGATTTTCATTGATATCGTTAGTGCAATTATTTATGAACATTTGAAGTTGCAACATTTTTCATTTACTAGCATACTCTATAATGGTTTAAAAATTTAATTATAGAATTATTTTAATTTTATAAACGTTTTATGCGGCTGAAAATATATTATTAGACTTATTATTGATCAGACCAAAATATAAATAATTTTTGAAGTTGAAAATTATACTCTCAAAGTTCTTATAATTTGATGTATATGAGTTATAGCGTTTGATTGGAAAGCAGATGGTATTGATTTGTTTATTCATTAGACTTCTACAGTACCGTATATTGGATTTGCTGATATATAAAAACTACAAGACAAAACTGAAACTTCTTCTTTATGACACTTTATTTTATGCACTGGTTTTATTTTGTTATTGGTTATTATTTATACATCATAATATGATTGAAGAGCGCTGGTGTGCAAAGTGCATGCCACACATAATGGCTTCCACATCTGGAAAACATCTTTTAACAAATATTGAACACTTGATAATAATTAACTTCAAGTTGTCAAAAAATTCCATGTTAACATGTACCATCCAATTAGAATTTAAGAAATTATATTTTGTAACATGTCTAAGCTCTTTTACACATTATAAAAATCGTATCGATTCTTATTGGAATTAATATAAGTTATTTAGTATACAGTTAGTTATAATAATTGAAAATGTCAAAATTAGCAACGGACGTTATAATCGTTGGTGCTGGTCTAAGTGGTAAACCATAATCGTTTTTAATCTTTAATATTATTTTATAAATTTATAATTTTACAGGTTTATGTGCTGCTAAACTGCTTAATGAAAATGGAGTTGATGTTCAAATAGTTGAAGCTCGAGACCGAGTTGGTGGTCGAATATTTACAGTAAAAGTTAGTTATTCACCCTCTCTTTTACGGATAATTTTAATTTATAATATTTATGACACTTATTTTTTTTAATTTAGCAAGATAAATTTGGATGGGTTGATCTTGGGGCTTCATATATAGCTAAAAATCAAAATTATATATTAAGAATAATAGATGAGTTGGGAATCGGCACTTATCCAGTATATGGGCTCCAGAAAGGTGTTCATGTCAGCCATGTAAGAAATAATTTAAAATAAGTTCAATCTAAATATAAATCGATATGCAATTAAAGGGAAAACGTGATGTTTACGAGAGTCAGTGGCCACAGTTTAAATGGAGAGGATCACCCGTTGCCGCAAAGGAAGTTGAAAATTTTTTAAATCTCATCGATAAATTATCTCTTGAGGTTAGATACATTTCATACTGTATTTCTGTAATTTTATTATATACTATTTTGTTGTAAAGGTTCCTCTGGAGAGCCCATGGACAGCTGCCAATGCCATCGAATGGGACAGCATTACTTATCAAGAATTCATCAATTTTCAATGCAAAATAAAGTACAGTTTAAGCATTTGTATATATTACTATATTTTAAAATAAACTTATTAACGATTTACATTTACTGTGCAGAGAATCTAGAGAATTTCTTTTTGCCAATTGTCAGTCTAATGTGTCATCAGATCCCTGCCAAATTTCTTTACTTTGGCTTTTATGGTATTTACGAAGTGCCTGTGGTAATAAATCAATATGGAATGTAATTGATGGTGGCCAGGAACGAAAATTAGTAGGTGGAACGTCACAAATCGCTGATAAAATCGCAGATAAACTTAAAAGTTAGTATAGTTCTTTATAACGAACAGTTATGCAATTTAATAGATTTTCAAACCGATTTTCTATTTTATCAGCTCGGATTCACTTAAACCAACCTGTCTGTTCAATTAAACAAAACGATGGCAAAGTCACCGTACAGACTATCAATGGTTTTCAGTTCAAAGTAAATTTTTAATTGCTATTTTATATACATTAAAACAACTATTACTAAAATATCGTTAAATTAGGGAAACTTCGTCATTATGGCCATTCCATTGCCACTACTCCAAAAAATCCATTATTCCCCATCTCTTCCAACACTCAAAGCACAGTTGATTCAGAGAACTACGATGGGAACCACTATGAAGTGCGAAATATATTATAAAACGCCATTCTGGAGAAACTTAGGTGAGTCAATTTGCTTTTTAATTGATTGCTAAATAATATTCAAATGTTTAATAATTTTCTACTTTAAAAGGTTGCAGTGGCGGGGGTTCGTGTGGCGATGGCATTGAAGTTGTATGTAACAGTATGGATGATTCCAAGCCAGGACATCCTTTTGGACAACTCACATGGTGATGGTTTTGTAATGTAAAATGATTATTCTAAATGGTGTTAATTATGACTTTTCTTTATTAGTTTTGTCGTTTCTGACCATGCACTTAAATTGCAATCAGTTCGTCTGGAGGAAAGGTGTAAATATGTTGCTAGATATGTGCATAAATTATATCCAGTTGACGAAGCTCTTCACGTAAATATTAATGAAATGTAATTAATAAGTTTTCAGCCGATTATAAAGATTGTGTTACAGCCTGTTCATTACATTGACATGAATTGGACATCAGAGCAATACACAGGAGGCTGTTTCACAAGTAGTTATCCTCCTGGAGTTTTAGCAAGATATGGAAGGTACAATCAAAAACAAATCCGTTTGCAATTTAATGCTGAATTTGATGAATTAATGAACTGCAGATGCATACGTGAACCTTTTGGTGCCATACTGTTCGCTGGGACTGAAACAGCAACAGAATGGACTGGTTACATGAATGGGGCCGTTCAAGCAGGAGAACGCGCAGCAAGAGAAGTAACTAATTTTCATATACAGTATCATAAAATTTAAAAAATATAAATTCATAGACCAATTAATGTAATTTGTAGGCCATGCACGGACTTGGATTACTTCAAGAAAAAGATGTTTACGTAAAAGAGCCGGAACGACAAGCGGTGAGATTAATATTGTTAAAAGTAAATTTCTTTTAAACGAAAAAGAAATGGTTTAAATTTCAGCCATGGTCCTATCCTGAACATGAACAGCAATCAAACGTGACTTGCAAACTTTAAGGTTAACGTGCTTTGAAAGTTTTGATAAAACCAAGGTACCGGTACAGTATATTTTTATATAGATTCTAACTCTCGGTAATCTAATTTAGTTACATTTTCGAAAGACTGATCAATTTGAAACTATTTTATTAAAATTTTATTAGTACTCAAAAGAGTACATCTATGTAGATCAAATTGATTAGGTATTAGGAATTCTTTATTAAACTAGTTTATAATTGGGTTTAAC
The DNA here is from genome assembly GCA_013389785.1 of Helicorthomorpha holstii. Taxonomy (NCBI): domain Eukaryota; kingdom Metazoa; phylum Arthropoda; class Diplopoda; order Polydesmida; family Paradoxosomatidae; genus Helicorthomorpha; species Helicorthomorpha holstii. The sequence continues at coordinate 13,840,291 of JAAFCF010006596.1, forward strand.
TTGGAAATGAATAAAACAATACAACTTAATTATATTATAAATAACAATTTTATTTTTAAAAAAAAAACCTTGAAAAACTTTTCGAAAGTTCTTTGCTAAGTAAACTTAGTGACAAAAACGTTATAATCGACTAATTCAAATATTTAAACTTCACCTACCGGTGCTGAATTCGCAGGAAACAATTAACAAACTTGATGCTACTTTTTCCATCACAGTTTAAAATCATTTGATGATATTAAAGGCATTATATTATAATCTTCATAAAACTAAGATCTTCTATTCAAACGTCAAACTCGCGTTTTGATGCTTTGTACAAAACTTCACTTATTTTGAATATTGCCCAATTTCTCTGTTCTTCATCAAAAGCGATCAGTCGTTCTCCAACAAAATGTCCAAACGTAGATGAAGGAGTTATAGTTTGTGTTGCAGTTGAATTATTCGAGTGCTGGTGATAGGAAGACTCAGTGAGTGAATCAGCTGATGAACTTTTATGACGTTTACGTGAGGGAGTAATACTATTTTCTCGTAGGTTAGTCTCCAAAAGACTGGATGATAATGTTGTTGGTAAAGCTGCTGAATAATTATGATGTTGAGTACGAATATCAAATGTTGAGTTAGGTGTTAAACCAGAATCGCTGTTATCTTCATTCACAACGATTATGGTTGGAGATTCAGCATTGTTTGAGATTTCATCATCTCCCAGGTCGACAACCTAAAATGTCAGCAAAATATTAAATACAGTGACAACATTTTGATGTTTATTACTTCAAACCTGTTCTGTGAAGCTTTCATTGTTGCTCAAATCACTTTCATAATCCGTCGATTGAGCTTCCAGAAATTTCAGTTTTGAATAGAGATACCATTGTGGCTGGTAAATAGCCCGTGGACTTAAAGCTGTTAATTTACTTCTAATGATTTTTTTCCTCTCTCGATTGAAATAGTCACGATTATATTTGATTTTATAACGCACATCTTCACCTGCAATAGAACATGATGTTACTTTGTGGTTAAGTTTTGCTAATAAAACATCTTACTCGTGACATTATCTCCCAGCTCTGATGCTATTGCGTTTAATATAGCATCTCTGGAAGTACCTTTAAGCTGGCCTACGTATTGAGGGTCCCACAAACATTTGTTTGCTTCATAAAGTTCTACTAAACGAGTTTCCATTGATTTACCCCAGCGTGGACGGTGCGGGTGAAGGCCGTTTAGAGACATGTTGTTTACGCAAAAACAGTCTGGGTTAATGTTTTTGTTACACACTCAAATAATTCACCTATTAAAGAACTTTTTAAACAATTTAACCCATACAAATTGCATTTTTACTTGTCATAACAGTCAAAATTTGAAAATCAATTCTTAATGTAAAGAATTTTGTTGTGAGCGATTGAACGGTGATTGTGATTCACGAATCACTGCTGAATCGGCTTTGAAAGTTCTTTTTGGAAATTTTGCAAGAATGAATAACGAGAATATTCTTTCTTTCTCCGGGGAAACTTTCAGCATGACGTTATGGTGTTTTTTTTAGGAATGAACCGATCTTTGATAAAGATCTTCTGCTGATTTGATTGAAGTGTTTGTTGCATTTGTTTTGCTAAGGAATTCATAGAATTAGTTCATAAAAGAACGACCCGTTTCTGACCTACATTCATCTTCCTACGCTTACTTCGCTAAGTACAGTATGTTTTTTTATATAACTTTACAGATGATCGCTGTGGTTAAGGTGGTTGCCACGTATTTAACGTTGTAAATTTTAATTTAATTTATTCAATAAAATTAATGGTGTTTGCCATTATTTTTAACGTTTTTTGTAAGTCGTATTGTTATTGGTATTGGCATGGATGACAAAAATTGTGCAAATGGAAACGAAAATTCATTATCAGCTGAAGTTAAATATGAAACTATTGAACTTCCTTCATGCAGGAATATTTTCTGCCATAAAGTAAACACTTTTATTCAGTAAATTTTGCAGTAATTTATTTTCACTAAAAATGTTGATTTTTTATGTAGAAAATTAAAGCATTAGAGTATTGCGTTTCGGATTTAAAAGAACAAAACCATACATTTTTACAGACAGTATTGGAATTGGAAAATGAGGCTAAAAACAGGGTATGTGGGATCGAAGAATTGCTATCAAGGACAGCTGAAACTGCTAAAGTAACTGTGCAAATAATTTAAATATTTTTATAGTAAGCAATAATAAAATGTTTTGCAGGCTTACATGGTCAAGTTAAGCGATTACGAAGAAATGACAGCAAAGGCATTGCGAGACAAAAAGAAACTATTAAAACATATCAGAAATTTACAGGAAAAATGTCAGTTATTAGATGAAGAAAAAGCAGCAATTCAGGATCAAAACAACAATTTAAGTCACGATATTGCTTCTTTTATTAAACTAGTTTCTCATGCTAGGAATACAGGACAATGGGATGTAAGTATATAAAATCATTATATATATATTTGCTAAATCATAAAATCATAAATATTTGCTGATAATTTTTAAGGTTGGAAACATTGAGTTTTGCGATGTTACGTTTGAGCAAGTTTTTGGATCTACGGAATTGTTAAGTCATTGGTGAAATTTCAGTTGATATTGTAGATTGTTTAATAAATATTAGAAACTTGGAATGTAAAGTTTTAATTCTTTATTTTTGTTTAGGTCTGATGAAGAAATGTGTCCAACACCGAAATCTTTACCTGAAAATCATGCTCAAGATTATGGCCAGCTTAATAAGGTTTTATCAATGTTATTTTTATTTTGTAATTGTAATAGTAAAACCGTGTTTTGCTTTAATATAGAGTTCAGTTGATTGTTTGTCAGCGTCAGCACATTTATTTCTTTCACGGCACGTCGGATTAAATTGCAGAAATGGATATCATGTGAAACGAGATACTCAGGTTATTAAATTGCAGGGGGAATTGAATCGCACACGCAAAAGGCTAGCTACATTGGAAAAAGATGTAAAAATTAAAATTAAGACTGTTGTAATTAAGTTTTTTAAGAAATGAATTTGTTTTTGCAGATGTCGGAACGAGATCGCACCATTGCGGATTTACAAGTGCAGATAACGGACTTGAACCACGAAATTTCTCGCCGAGATGCTGACTGTTTTGTTCACACTCAGCAGTTAAGTAAGAACCACATTTCGTCCATTGAGTCAATCGAGCTGTTGGACAGTACAAAATGTAACGATTTGGATCAGACTCTTCAGCCAGCAGTCGTGTGTAATAATTGTCAGGACAGATTAAACTTAATTGAGCAACTTCAAAGTGAAAATCAAAAGTTGTACGACGAGTGTGAAAATAACCATAAGAACTTGGACAAGTGCTGTTCAGACATTGAGGCTGCTTTACTTACAAATTCCAAGTTGGAACAAGAACTTTCAGTTACCGAGAATTTATGGCAGGAATTGGAAGCGATTAAAGAGGAGAACGAAACGCTGCTAGATAAATTAAAAAAGAAATGCAAAAGTGAAAAGCAGTTGGAAAAGAAGCTTCATTTAACGAAAAAAGAAATGGGCGAAGAAATGGAACAGATTAAAATTGAGTTTTCCAAGTTGAAAGAAGTGGAAGAGAGACACAGACAGAAAGCTTTAGGATTGGAAATGGTAGTTCAGCAGCTGCAATCAGGACAGCAAAATGAAGTCGACAGCTTTGCAGCTGAAGTTGAGCGTCTGAAAAAATTAAAAGTTGAGCAACAATTGCAGGTTGAGGAATTGCAAAAGAAGCTACAAAATTTAGAAATTAGTTCAAGTTCAGATTTAAAAGTAAGGTTTACTAATTGTTACGATAGACTACTAATTTTACAACTAACAAAAATGGGTTTTAGGTGAAAAAACTGGAAGAAAACATGACGGATCTGCGGCATGAATTAGAAGTGACCTTAAGCCTTCTAAAATCAAAAAACGATGAAATTGAGCTTCAAAAGTCGACAATACATAATCTACAAGAAGGGATTGTTGCTCTAAAACGAAACAAAAATGGTTTGGATGTTAACGTTGTCATGCCCAACGATAAACAAACCTTGCCAGCTGCAAATTTAGCACAGAAACCGCAAAAGTCATTACAAAGATATACAAGCTCTGGGGATATTTTTGATATTTAACAACAATAATTATTGCTATTTAAAATTTTAAAAAAGTACAATACACAGTATAATACACCGGTAACTATATTACTATCGTTATATTTGTTTTAACTTTTATTAGTTTTTCTTCTGTTATTAACTTCTTTTGTTATGTTTAAAGAAAATTTATTAATAAAAATTTGTTTTACTGTTAAAAAAAAATAGTGACTCTTTATAGTTGTCTGTATGCTGAGTTAGTTTCCAAATTGAAACACTGTTTTTTTTACAATATCAATAAAAACACGTAAACGACAAAACTAAATCTTATCAGTTTCAATGATAATTTTTTCTGTTTCATTCTGGCTATGGAGAAAAAAGTGCTCATAAAATAATGAGATTAAATATTGCCATTTATAATGTTAATTTTCTCCGGTTTTTTTTTCTTATGAAAAAAGTGTTTGGTTTTAGAAAATCGTCTGGTATATTCTTTTTTTTTGTTGTTTATTGTTGGAAGTTCATTTATAATTTTAGTAAAATGTTTATGTAATGGAGAAAAATTTTAGTATCTTTTGGTACCGTGGCTACAACTTATATTAAATATTCCATTTTAGAGATTTACTCTCATAAGAGATAAGATATTAAATTTGTTGACTATTAAACGCGTTTTTAATTTTTTTTCTATGTAGTTCTGTATAATGATAAGTTTATAGTAACGGTACCGGTATCTAAAAAAACATAAAATTGAACAAGTCATTGAGCATGAACTCAATGAACTGAATGAACGATTCACTGTTGACCTACTTTAAATGTGCTTTTTGGCTCCTGGGTTAGTAATTCAGCCTACAGCTATTGGTGTTGTAGTAAATGCTATTGAAATTCTGTATTCAGAAAGTTAGTCTTGTTGACTTCAAAAGTAACTACCGTACATTTAAAGGGCATTTCTAAATAATTATAAGAGGTAACTATATTTGGTAAGATTGCTTCATTATATTCTGTGCATTTGAAGTTTGTAATGATGAGGTGGTAAGCTGTGATTAGCTTACCTTTACCCTTAGAGTTAACGTCTTTATTTTCTTACTCAGATTATCTTTTCCAAATTGAATAGTCTAAAGTCATCAATGTTATCATTTACAGCAACGTATTACATATAACATACCGTTAATCTAACGATTTACTAATTATTGTATACATTTATTTGAAGCTATAAAAGATCAAAGTGGGTGACCTGAAGCTGAGCGACAGATTAGATTGAGAATTCGAGGAGCACCAAAATATGAGGGCCTTGTCATTTGTGGACCATGTTGACTTTGAATTTAATACACAAAATATGCTGAAAAGCTCTATAGTTTTAGGAGACTTAGACAATGATAATGTAAGTTTTATACATTTGTGAGCAACTTAAAATTGCATTTTGAGAATTATAACTTAATAACTATAGAACAACGAACTTGCTGTGGGAAATGAGTTAGGAGAAATCCATATATTTAAAGGTATTAGCTCGAAACCATGGAGAGTAGCTAATGGAAATGGTGCAATCTCAACTCTCATAATTGGAGATGTATTTAATGACCGAAAAGTAAGTAAAATTCAGTAAAAATTGATCATTTTTAAACATTATTTTATGTTCAGAATGCACTGGTATCAATTTCTTGTGAAGGATGGTGCTCTATATTTAATTTTAAAGACGATCCACAAGGAATACCGGTAACATAAAATTGGCACGAATTCAGCTTTAGAACGGGTTTGCTTTTAAGTTACTGACTTATTTTACATGAATTTATAGAGTGCTCAAACCAGCCAAGATGATATTAGAAAGACAAATGTTTATCACATTCAGAGAGTAATGGCCAACACTAAATGTGCACTGTTGTGTGATATAGGTTTGAAAAACATGTTACAAAATCATCCCAGTTAGTGTATTGTTTTAATTAACAATGATCAAAAATGCCATGTTTAATTTAGATGGTGATGGGTTAAATGAGTTGGTGATTGCAATGTCAGACCGTGTAGTCAGATCTTATAGATGGACCCGTTTACCTCAAGTACATTTTTCTGTTATTTCTAAAATTGTTTTGATACCGGAAAATCTATATTTTAGTATGCCAACACCCGATCTGGGGGCCGTCTAATTGCACAAAACAAATGGGAATTTGTTAATCAGGTTAAAAAGAAATTGTCGTTAATTTTAAAGATCAAAGTGATAATTAAACTTTTTAATTGGTAATGTGTATCAGATTGAGAGTATTAGTTTGAATTATAAAGAGAATGGAGACGCTTATTTAATGGTGTCTCAGCCTGGTGGAACCTATATTCATCTTGATTGTCGCAAAATGGAAAATGATCTGTAAGTACTTTACACATAACAGTTAATATAATGTCAACCATTTATCTTATCTAATAATAATTAATTGTAGAAACAATGTACAGTTTCATCCTTTACTGTCCTCCAATTTGAGGTGCCCTAGCGTATCGACGATTATTCTTGGTGGAATGAAAAGATATGACAAGAAACCAACTCTATACGCTGTAGCTACTTTAGATGGTAAGCAAAATACAAGATATCGATTCATTATTACAACTTCATTAATAATTGTCGATTGCAAGATTTTTTGTTCAAATTTTTACATCTCAGTTTATTACATTCGATAATCGCTTTATAGTGTTATTATTTTATCGGATCTTTGTGTCGTTTACTGTAAACGATTTTCTTAGTTTGTCGGATTTTATATTTTTAAGTATTTTGCACAGGTACGATGATGTTGTTTGATGGAGATAAATTAATGTGGTCATTACAAGTTAATCATCAAATATTTGAGTTTACCAAGTTAGATATAATTGTAAGTTATTTATAAAGTTGATAACGTTTGTTGTATATAATTATTTAGCGTTAATATTACAATACTATATAGTTGGCTTTATAAGAAAACCTCATAACTTTGTTATAAACTAATTAAGAAATGAGACAACTCGTCATTTAAACGAATGTTATTCGCTGTTGAAATCCGTGCAGTTTAGTCTCGTTTCTTCATTAGCAAATAATGGAGTTACGAGATTTTTTATGATATCATTATAATACTGTGTGTATCATTATGATCTTTAATTGAATAGGGTAATGGTCTCGAAGAAGTTATTGCGTGTTGCTGGGATGGCACTACGTATATTGTCGATCATAATCAAGAATCTTGTCGTTACGAGTTGAATGAACCAGTCCGTGCATTTACCGCCGGTTTGATATTATACAGTTAAAGTTTTACCACTCAATTTATTGTACTTTGATATTTTTATTTAGGTTATTATTCAGTTGCACCAGGTGAAAAAGTTCCATGCTTGGTGTATGTCACCTATACCAATCGGATTGTCCTGTACTACAATATAGAAATTAATCAGATTGCAACAAATACTTTATTTGGTCGTATGGCTAATGAACCTCGACTACTTGAAGCTTTATCACACCTGGATCTTAATTGTAAGTCACTTTTTTTAATCTTTTGTAATTTAGATTTAATTTTTACATGCGTTTTAAGGTGAAAAGACTGCTGAGGTGCAACAGCTTGTTTCTTGGATGCTATACCATAGACAAAAATGATGCTACTCGTAGATTCAGCAAAGTTACTATTGAAATTTTAAAGAAACAGAGTACAGGTAGTTCTTAAGTTACGTAGTTTCAATATTTGTAAAATTCGGACCTTCGAAAACATTTTTCTTAACAATTTTTTCTAATAATAACAGGATTTTTATTATGTTTTTTGGTTGTTTTTAGAGTGCTGTTATTTTAAATACAGTACTGTCTTGGCATTTAATACTTTTTATGAGATACTGTACCATAAAAAATGCTTAACGGGTATTTTGACTTTTGTTAATCCCAGTGACATATTCGGCCTGGGATGATTTTTTTACTGCTTGAAATGTAAAGTACAAAGTCATTCTGTAACATTTTTGTAATGTTCATTTTTTTAAACTAAATTTTGCAGTTTACTACTTTTGTAGGATATACGTTAGATCCTTATTTACAATGTACGGTATATTATTTGTATAAACTTACTAAACATAATGAACGATGCCTTTCAATGCTCGGCACTTTTTTCTTCCAAGACCAAAAAAATGGAAACATGGCCATTTATTCTCGTTTAGCACTTCATTGGCACTTTATTTGGTAATAATGAATAGTATACCGGTACTTTTATGGCTTTATTTTACCACTTTTCAAGTCAAACAATTGAAGATACTGTATTTATTACCAATTATTACTAACTATTATTATTTATTTAAGCATAGTAACGACTGGAACGGCGTTCAGCAATAGACTACTGATGCAAAATTAAGCAGCAATTTATAGTGGAAACATAAGCAAAACGAAAAAAATAACGTAAGTAATCATTAATTTAAATAAACAAATGTTCAAATACTAACAAATTCAACTCTAACAATAAGGTTATAAATCAAAAATCACAACACCAGAACAACGAATATAGATAATTCAACTTTGTAGATTTAGAATATTTACAAACATAGAAGCTTGATTTTTTCTATACTATGATCTTTATTTTTTAGCTATGTAAGTTACATACTGGATTACTTGTTGTGTGTAGGGAAGTTAGCTTTCAAAATGATTTCAGTTAACACATTTTAGATAAGCACGGTAGTATACAGTATTAATTTATTTACAATTTAAATAGTAAACTGATTATCTAATCTTCGATATTATTGTTGATCCACTCTACAAAACTTGTAACTCTGGTAAACACTGCTGGAAAATCTGGATACTTGACACGGTCCATTACCCCAAATGATACTACTCCGATTACGTAGTACTTTTTTGTCTTTGCATCAAACCATGCCAGAGGACCTCCTGAATCGCCCTTTAATAATATTATGGTTATATATCTTTTTGTATTTTAGATTGATAAAAGAGTAAATAAGAAACTATTATTCGTTTACCCGAAATGGTCCAGCTCCACGTGTAAATCCTTGAGCACACACCATTGACTTTAAAACTGGAAAAAATCTTGCACAAAGCCTATTTGATGTAACTTCAACTTGGACATGATTAAGCGTATTGGTGCTAGTTACGCCATTGAGATCCGTGAGTCCCCAACCAATTACCGTTGCAATCTCGCGTTCATATGTTTTTGTTTGTAAAGATAAAGTAGACGGTAACGCAATAGGTTTAATTGTTTCGCTAATTTTTAAATGCTTTTCTAATTTCATTAAGCCAATATCGTTTTCGAATGACTGTGAGTCATAATGTTCGTGACAGAAGATTTGGCTTACTTTAAAATTAAGTTCAGAACTTAAATCTAAAGTTGCAGGTTGCTTATCTATATCACCCAACCGCACTGTGAAGAATTCTTCTAAGAATCTAAGAAAATTTATGTACAGTAGTATAATATACAATGTGATTTTCTAAATTGGAATACTTTCTTCCCTGTGGCAAGAATAAAGCGAGACAAATCGTTAGTGGACCAGAATTTGTCTCGCTTCTTTATTCACACTTACTCGTATTTATATGACAAGAAAATGAGTCAAATCGCAATTGAAAATGTAGAACTGAGATTTCGTTTTGTTTTTTTTACTGGGACTTTTATTTAAGTTTCTTTTTAAGCAAAAAAAAAAAAAAGAAGATTAAATTGCCATTGTATCTGATGCGATTTCGTCTCTTTTCCTTAGTAACACTGTAAAAAATGTTCCAATTTAAAAATTGTCCTGTATAATGTAGCTTACTGTTCTCCTGTTTTTTTATCGATGAGGCAGTGAGCGGCTGTTAAAATCCATTGATCATTAATTAAACTTCCACCACAATGAAATTCAAACAAACTTCGTTTATATCTTACGAATGCCTGTTAACACACAACCTAACTATATGAATAAATTAATAATAAAATGGTATCTTAAAAATTGTATCAACTTTGCAATAATATATTTAAAAATTTGTAAACAATTTAGTTTTTGAATTTCTAGAACCGATTAATACAAAAAAATTGCATTGCAAATAGACCTTTTAAAAAAAAATTTGTAACTTAACAGCAATTGAAATCATATAATGTAGTTATTAAATACTGTTAAATTATACGGTATAATTACCATCCATGGCCATTCTCCTTCAATGGATTCGTCCCCATTAATAATATATGAAGTTATGGATGGATTAGTCTTGTTAGTTTCTATGTTGGACATATCTGTACTAGAAATGTCTGAAACAACTTTCATTTAATTAACACAATATTAAAAAATACTAGAAAATATGCCTTACCTTGATTTGCATATTTTTCAGAAGCTTCGCTGTTAGTAATTAATAAAAAGTGCCAAATGACTTTTAAGATTATATTTTTAAGCTCCATTTGAAAACGGTATTATTTTCTTATGTTCCCGATGCTAACTGATACAATTTATTAAGATAGTAATAAATAAGGTGACAATTTCAAGGACAGTTGTAGTTAGGTATGAATTAATCGGTTAATATCCTAATGTTAAAAACTTCAAATGCTTGTTATCGTAATCTTAAAATAGTATTAAATAACCTGACATCTTAATACACGTACATTATATAGCAGGAAGACTACTTTTAATTCTAACAAATAAAAAATTTTACATTGAATATCTAATAATAATTTAAAAATACTCTTTTAATAGTGAAAAATAATGAAGATATAACAATTCCTTTGACTGGATCCAAATTTAAGCAAGCGTATGTTTTAAATTTAAATCTTCAAAATATTATAAGGCTATTATTTGCATCAAGACTTAGTATTACATCACATTTAAAAATATGTATATAAAATTACAGATTTACTAATAAAATCTATATTAATATAGTCTTTCTCGTGGAAGGCTTATCGATGGACAACAATGCATAATTATTATGCCAAAAACTTTAAACTTAAGTAAAAAATATTGTTGAGGAGAAGTTGTAAGATTTCCACACGTACAGTAATATCATCAATGTCAGTTTATGAATACATCGTTTTTTCAATCCACTATTAAAACAAAAACTTACTATTAAATAAAAGAAAACGCTTTATAGTATAAATTAAGAAATTACCTCTTCCAATGAAAACGTTGCTTCGTTGACTTTCTTTATATCTTTTTGGTTGAAAATAGCTGCACAAAAAAAAATTTAATTAAAAGAAAGCGTGGAAAAAAGTGTTCCAATTAAGAAAATTCCCCTGTATAACCATGTTAAATATTATGATCCAAAATTTACCAATCATAGATTTCAATTTCACCGCACACATGATGAAATTATCAAAAGTAATGGTGTTATTCTTTTCTCCGTATCTTAAAACAAGAGCTTTCAAAACGTGCCAGTTCAAGTTGTATCCTTAAAAAAAAAATAAATGTTCAATACAAATACGAAATTTGTTTAAAATGGTTTGTTACCAGCTGAACTGAGTGCTGCTCTTAATTCAAATGTAGTAAGACATTGTGAATTATCTTTATCATAAACTTTAAAAACATTCTTTTGCACATAAAAAAAATGAATATGTTTGTATAGATGGAGAATATTACAATAAATTTAAGAATGCAACATACTTTCCACGTCAAAATGTCACTCCAAAGCTCTATAAATTCTTCAAACCCTAATTTACCCGAACGATCAACCTTCAAAGTAAACCTTAATTAAATAAAAATTGCATTTGGCATTGTAAAAATTTTCTTACATCCATCATCGACACCATACTGCGGCAAACATCCACCGAAAATCCATTAAATTTAAAATCTACAAATTTAAAGATTCAATTAAACACTTGACCGTATAAAGAAATCAAGAACATTAAAATACAATAAAACAGACAGAAAACAATAGAAATCATGCATCACCATCACCACCACCACCACAACATCTAGTTGCAGGCAAAACACAAAAGAACACAAACTTACCCTCAGTTTCAACTGATGAATCATCAGTTTAGATAAACAGTGCGTAAGACATATTAAAACACAAATACAAAAAAAAGTAAATTATTAAGTAATATTAATCACTATTATAAGTGAATGAACTGTAGAATGTACAGTAGATCCTGTAATACCCAACAACACAAAAATAAAATCCCAAAGAAAATTCATAATAATTTGTGAACAGTTATTAGCAACAAATAAACACGTATATTGAAGAAATCGCGATAATTTACCCTTCTTTAAAGCCAAATCTAAAACATCTTTGAGTTCATAAGGATCAATTTCCATGTCATCTCCTGAAAGTTTTCGGAAAACGTCTCTCATTGCTTCTCTGGCATTATCTTCGGGTTTTCCTCGAACCTTTAAAATGTTAACTTATTATTTGACTGTGACATGACAACAATTACACGAAGACCATTGAATGATGAGACTCGTATACAATTTGCTTTTCTTGCTCTTAGCAATAAATACTATTTTACAAACAGTGAATTAAGAATTTTAAAATCGAAGTCTCATTAGTCAATGGCTGAACAACGAATACATAGAATTATTGATCAATTATGACAAATGCTGTAGTGCTCATGTGGATCTTGTCAAAACACAAGTTAGTGAAGAATTATTGATTTCCACTTTCTGTTAATTTTTGCCTATATTTTCCCCATTCAAAAGTTAGCAAAAATACTTTCTCCATTCAAAAAATAGCAAAAAGTTACCCATGTGTTAATGTGAAAAATGCCAGTGCAGTTAAAGTCACAAAACAGTTTTAGTTTACCAATTTAGACACATATAAACAATGGTACACTAAGTTCAAACACAATGTCAAACTTACAATCGTGTTCTTGCCTGGTTGAACTCCTGGACCTTTAGTTTTGGCCTAAATGCATACATGGTGATAAAATAAAAGTGCTGTAAGAAATCTACATGCAGTGCAATATTTTTTGTCATTTTTCTTTGCATGAAGAACAATACTTTTTGAATTTAAGCATATATCTAAATAGATTTAGCTGTGGCATAAGCTTGTGTAATAATTTCATGCCTAAGCACACTGCTAATTTACTTAAGCGTTATTAATGAGACTACTTATTTTAAATTCACTAAAGGCATTTCATTCTAAGCTTAAGTTTTGATTCATAGCTTTGATTTACGCTTAAATTAATAGCTTACATCTTCGTCTGGTTTTTTCAAACCAACATCCTGATCCAGTTCCCTTAAATAAAAAAACTGAGTTATAAAAACAAAAATAACAAAAAGACTGGACAACTTAAAACTTACTGCATATCATTTCTTTTTTCAGAGAACACTCTCAAAACAAATTCTCCTTCTTCATTAGGCTCAAAAGTTGATGGCACAACGCAGTATACACCAGGAGGCAATTTAAAACGACAACTGATCTCCCGAAGATTAATAAATGATGGTGAACGAGCGACTGATGCATTGTATTTGAAGAATGTCTTATCCAAAGGTTTAGGAAGTGAATTCGGATCCTTCAACTACTCCAAAACCACAACAATAATCAATCAATTACTAATTTAATTTCATTCAGACACAGAACCCGATCGCATGTTACGTTAAACTTATAACTCCAAAATGAACTAAGTTTGTTGGCAGTTTTAACGTCTCGTGAAAATCTAGGTCTTGTCAGAATAATACTTAAGTTCATGAAAATGTAATTACTTCATAAATTGAAAATCCCACAGTGAGTGCTTCAGCTCCCATTTTTCTCATAGTTCTCCGATTTTTCTGCATCAAAGCTACAATCACAGTGCATTTTCCTTTATCGTCATCGTCGTCATCATCATCATCTGCATCATCGAGCTCAACTCGATATTGTGGATTATACCAAAACGTATCTGTCACAAATTTACAATGTAAGTTGACCAGTTACGTATCAACTTATTTCTGAGATTTACCGAGATAATTTCTGCAACCACCAGCTGTGACACCTCTAACCCAAGACCCTTCAAAAATATTAGCTTCCCATTTTTTCCTTGCTCCATCCAAAAGATCCTCTTCCAACGAATCAGGATTGAGATTACATAGTTCTAAACGCTGAAAATGCTTTATAAAATCTTGGTACGACATCCTGGTAAAAAGTTAATTAGTATTTAGTAAATTTAGGAAGAAAACCGTAAATCAAAATTTGGGATTAACTAACCAAAATTCACCATCAGATTCAAAAGTCAAACCAAGCTCTTGCTTTTCGTTTTGAGGAATAAACCTCCATTCTGGCGAACTAGATAATTATCACAGGAATAAATTGATTATTATAAAATTATTACATTTATAAACATTGGCAGGTTTGCAACATGGAGAGAAAAAAAAGTCAAAAAAGAAACGAGACTAAATCTCATAAGTTTCAATGGCAATTTGTCTCATTTCTTTTCTTACTATGGAGAAACAAAAAAGAAACGAGACAAAATCTTATCAGTTCCAATAGAAATGTGCTTCGTTTCTAACTTTTCAAAATCATACAATGATTACCGTATAAATTACCTGTCACTCCAGGGACCTTTCCATTCAGCTTCATTTCCCCAAGGATTTCTTATTCGTATCAAAGGAATTTTACCCGTTACGCGTGGCGTGTGAATATCAACCTGTTGTCAGCAAAACAAAACAGCTGTTTTAGAATAAGTTTAGGCCTTGTTTTTAAAGTCAAGAACAGGGAATACCGTGCAATGTGTATACAGTAACGCTAAAGTTATAAGTTATTCGTTAAACTTGCTTACCAATTTCACTCTGGTAATGCTATATGCATGGCCTTTAATTAATCCATTTGGCAGTTCTTGTTCGGTAATATTTGGATCAGGCTAAATCGATACAAAGTAATTCATCTTAAACATTGAATCTTCACGCTTCAATTTCACCAAACATGGAATAAGTATGTAACTGTACCTCAATTGAACAGCCCATGAGAGAAGATCTTTCAAATGCTTTCAACATAACTTTGAATAGATTCGGTGGTGCCTTTTCCAGCTCATAAATCTCGGTGACACCACCTGTAAAATCCTCCATGGCTTCACATGTTGAGCCACCTTTTAAAGCTTCATATGATCCGTGTAATCTAAAATGTTGATCGGTGTTTATTATTCCAGATTATTGAACTCCAACATGTAGTGTAATACAGTAATTTTAATTACTTGGCATAAGCTTTTTCCAGCAGTGCACTCCAGAATTCATTTCTCTCAGTAGAGTGCATGAACACAAGGCGCCCATAAAAAGTTGGCAGTCTATCATCAACTACTACATCTATCCAACGTCCATACTGCCAAAATCTGGGTTCAAATGATGTAATGTGAATGACTTAAAGTACAATTAATATACAGTAAGCTTTTACCTAAAATGAAAGATTCCGGTATAATCTTCTACGAAAGATTGGTCATCAGGAACAACTCGAAGAAATAAGGCATGATTAAGAGTGAGATTGGCGACCGCAGCCAACAGCCAACAATCTCCTATTTTACGCAAAAAACATGAAAAATGTTGTATTAATAAGTGGAATATTAATCGTGACTAATGGAAAATAAAGTGGTAACTGGTAAGTCAAACATTTTAATTATTAAATTTACCTAATTCACCCTGTTGAACATCAAAACGGCTGGCACCTTCCACGAATAATCTTGGATTTTCACAAATTTCCTAATAACAAGAATCACACAATTATGTCGTCGACTTATAAGAAAACCTGGTAACTTTATTATTTGCCAATAAAGAAACTAGACAATTGATGGAAATCTCAGATTTGTCTCGTTTCTTTATTGCATTTAAAGAAATGAGGCTAAATCACGTTGGTTTCGATGCCTCATTATTTTATTGTTTTTAAAGAAACTAGACAAATTGTATTTGTTTTAATACTGATGTCTCGTTTATTAATTGATAAGGTAATGCGAAGTTTTTTTAGTACTGTATAATTTTCATTATACGGCTAATTTGAAAACAGACTTGGCAGTTCTTAATGAATTTTATAATCTGTGTTACGCTAGCTATTAAAAATATGCACACTAAGCATTAAATTATTTAAATTTCGCTTGAGTCTATCAGTCACTCTCAATTTGTCAAGTTTAATCATTTGCTTTGGCAACCATACGATGTAGATTGTAGAAGAAAAATATGTCTAATGTCAAACTAGACACTTGAGACTACAGTTTAAGGTGAAAAGCAAACATAAGCGATTAAAATTCCTAATGAAAAAATCAGCTTTAAAGTTTGGCGAAGGAGTTCAGCTGTTGTTTAAATTATTTTGGCTCTTAAAATGATGAATAGGCCACCAATCTCTAAACATTACTTGCGTATTTCACTCAACTTAGAAAAACATTGTGTAATAAAAAGTCCACATAGCCTTCGTTTTGACTTAAGTTTCTTTATTTTTAGTTTTAAAAAAATCTAAAAGAAAAAACCCGAAAAAGTTAAAGGCTTTTTTTTAAAACTTTTTAGCAAGTAGAGTAGACTAAATAATGGACGTTTTTGTTCATTTAAGTTACCACACATGAAACGAGCAAATTAGTCCAACTGTATAAATGTTATAGACGTTATAAATGTCCCTGAATAAATTTATTTCTGAAAATAAAATTTTAAGAGCTTTGTAACAAACTTAGCAACCAGCAACTTCCACTTCTAACGATTAAAATAGGATAAAAGAGTTTTGCTTTTCAGTTTGGATATTCGCCAAGCAGGAAAGCGAATTCTGTGTTACTGAATACTGCAATGTTTTTCAATTTTATAAACAGTTTTTATATTGGTCTAAACACCGCCACTGACAGTTATACCGTACAGTTTTTTATACTGCATAGTAAGATTTATATAAATAAAAATTGCGATACCGGAATTGCCATAAACTTTACAGTGCATTTTCACTGATATTAAAGTTTATTTTTTTTGCCAGAGCAAGAAAATCAAAGTCAACAAAGAATCTTATTTTTTGATGTGTACTTGTTAGTTATAAATATAAATGCTAAAAGTTTATGATGTATAAACTCTTTAAGCTTACATGTGGTCTTTTCCATTCGAATGGCTTTGGAGGTTTACGGCTGAAAAAAATCGATGAATCATCAGCAGGAAACTCTGGATCTTCAAATAATTTTCTTTGTTGAAGGCATTGTGATCGCAACTTTTTAAAGTCTTGTGGCTCTCCTCTTGGACGCAAACCAGATCCCCTTTCACCGAGCTAATTAAAAAAAAAAGCAAAAGTGGTTAAAATTAAAGCATTTATCTTCATTAAAATACTTGTTAAGCATTTTTCATAAACTGCGATGGATCTTAAAGCAAAATAATGCACATTCAAGTAGCAACTGAAAATTTAAAATTAGCCAAACAATTGGTTTATCTGATTTAACATGAATGAATGTTATTACTATTTTGTATTACTATTTATATAAATACTAAATAGTTTAGTAACACATTTTATTTACAGTATAACTATTAGGGTCTCAGTTGATTTATTGAAGCTTCGGCGGCTTAAACTACGGTTTATGTAACGATGTTAATTCAACAGTACTGTGTTTGGAAAATATATGACAGCATCGCAAATAAGGTCACTGTATGTGTTAAGTAGGACGCCTAATAAAGAAGGAATATAACCATTAAAAGTCTATACCGGGTAATTTTATACATTTGAACACTGTTTTTTATAAAGCCGAAAAAATCGGGAGTAAATTATACCAGTTCTAATGGTTATTTGTCTCATTTCTTTCTTATCATGGAATAAAAATGTCAATAATGTTAGTCGAAACTAAATGGAAGTTTTTCCCGTTTGTTTCTTGCTTTGGAGAAAAACGTGCTAATTTAGAAACGGGACTAAACTAGTTCCAATGGCAATATATTTTGTCTGTCTCTTGCCAAAATGCCATGCCATGGGGAAAAAAAGTGTTCCAACTTAGAAAATTATTTAGTATATTCAACTGACTATTAGTTACGGTAACTAACATGCAGTAAACACGATTCTGTAATTTTTTTTTTTGCAAATCTTTGTAGTTTTATAAACGAAAATGAACAATTAAACTAGAATTTCCAACATTTAAAATTCACTATAACCTTGATAATTATACTATTTTATAGAAAAATTTCATAATGGAACATTTACTTTTATCACATAAAATTAAATTTCAGTAGTTATTATATGACATTTACTTAAGTGTCAACATTGATAAAACTAAGTAAATTTAACCATTTTAATATTTCTATTTGATATTCTTGTCTTATATTGTAATGCAGTTTAAAGTTGTTTAGAGTCATGTACCGTAGTTGTGATCTAATTTAGCAAGTAATTTGCACAAATAATACACAACGTAGCTAAATTTGGATTTTTTCACTAGTTTTTTTGTACTTAAACTATTGTTTTTACCTTGAAAAGTTCTTCCCTATACTGTTTTCCCTTTTTATGTGTTGGATGAACATGTAAGCACCAATAATCCGCTTTACCTTTAGTACCATTAAATTTTTCGTATTGCGTGTAATAAGTATTCATCGTTTTTTTTAGCTTCACGTTTAGTTACTCCCTTTCACAGATGTTGCTTACAAAATTTAAAGAAATAATAAAAAAGTTTCTGTAAACAATTCACATTACAAAATAAAAAAAAAGTGGAAAAGGAAAAAGTGTAATATATCATATCTGGCTTCCTTTTACCGACTAACACACTAAACTTTTCTACTAACAATAAAACATAGTCGAAGCAAAACAGTAAATGACAAACATCTATACTGAGTAATTATAGGTCGTGTGTCGTCATAATATAAACACATTTTTAATGGCTCGTGTTATTTGGATGGGATAGAGAAACACATGTGCAACATTATACGTCACACATGTGTAAGTACACAATATAGTACAGTATTTGTGGATTTAGGGATATAAGTTTATTATAGCGTGTGCCAAAGCCACTGACTTCCTTTTATGTTTCCATCTTCCTTCGGGGGAATTGCGTTTATACTTTGTAGATTGAGTTCTAGTGATTAGATAAAATCTTGCAGTTATAAATACAACAAAGGAAAATGTTTTTGCCAAGCTGCGTGGACTAAGTTGTTATAGAGTTGATGTGGAAATCACTAATTAGTAATTAGCTTTCAATGTAATAATTTTATTAAATTCGCAACAATGGGAGACCATTTACGAATTTTACTCAATTAGTGCCAATCGTTGATGTGGTAGCTTTTTTATTTGAAATGTTTACTTTACTGTAAGGCTATACAGTATACCGGGTGATTCTCTCATTTGGAACACTGGTTTTGACAGTGCTATTAAAGAAACGAGATTTAATGTTAAGAGTTTAAATGGCAATTTTTTGCGTTTGTTTTCTGGCAATGGAGAAAAAATAACGCTAATAAAGAACCGTGACTAATTCTTGTTAGTTTTAATTCCGATTTGTCTCGTTTTTTCTTCAATGGAGTATAAAAGTGTCGACAAATAAACGAGACCGTATCTTATCAGTTTTAGTAGTACTCTGTCACGTTTCTTACTTGCCGTAGAGAAAAAAATGTCCCATTTTAGAAAATCATCCGTATGAGTACACCGTACGACATTTGTGAACAAAGCGCTTTACCGTAATTGGGTTAACTTGTGTGATTTTAAGTTTTGCCTTCAAATTTATTGCTATTGATCAGTTAATCAATTTTTCAAGTCAGTATTAGGGGAAAATAGAATTTTTTGTTGTTAAATAACGTTCTATACAGATGCGTGTTTTCGATATGTACTGTAGAATAAATTACAATGCAATTCTGGGTTATTGATTAACACAGTTTGGGTAATACAAACATTATCGATTACATAATTCATTACATCTTTTCTCGTGGCCTAGTACTTTCACGGAAATAAGATTTACTTAGTATGCTAATATTATTTACGTTGTATTCAATCTTATAGAAATCCTAAAATCGTAATTTAATTTTGCAAAGTTAACTTGTGTAATATTCGGCTTGGACATTTTGAAAATAATTGACATCTATTATGTTACAGTTTATATGCAATAATCTCATGAAGATTGAAAAAACGTGGCTTAATTGGTCTTAATATAGTCAATCACAGTCTTATAGCTTATACAGTATAGATTTATAGTATAATTTATTTCTGCCTTGGACAGGAAGATAGGAATCAACTATACTTTTCAAGACGGGCATAAATTATATAGTTGATGACTTCTAATATAAAATGACTTTGCATTATTATAAAATGGATGTACTCGTCTTATAAGAAGACGAATAAACTAAACTAATTAACTATTAAAAAAAGTCTAAACTATACAGTTGAAGTGCTGTTACTAAGGCATGGAAACCAAATCTAATCACTAGAAAGGAACGGAACCAGTACTGTGGTTTTGCTTTCATTGCCTCATTAATTTCATCTTTTAAATTACCATATACAGTATATTCTAATTAATTAAATAACTTAATTAAAATTTAATTTTTACCCCATTCAAGTCCATTCATGTAATAATTATCAGCTTGGCTTAATGAACAATATGCCAAATTGCAATGCGGCATCATAAATAACTAAGCACCAACATCATAAATTAATTGTAAAAATTAATTAAAAACTAGTGTGCGGTTAAATATACGATATTATGGTTTACGTGTGTACAATTAAATATACAGTATAGTTCAGTTTAGTATGATCCAATATACATTAAAATGATACGATATAAAATGAACATTGCAATTACCACGCTTATGCGATGACAGATGCCCTACATTTCCAACTCATTTCCAAACACATGAACACGAAATGAAAGATAACTTCCGTCTTATCTATTTTCTAAGTGATTTTTTACGATGATTTAAATACAGTGGATTCTCGTTAACACGAACCCCGTTACCACGAATTTCTCGTTAACACGAAGCAACATTGCGGTCCCGAACTACAGTATAGGCTTTCCCATACATTTTTTGTTCGTTAACACGAAGTAAAACCCCGTTTGCACGAACAAATTTTGCTTCTCCAAATGAAAAATTTCGTATATCGTCGGCGAAAATGTATAGAAAATCAAAATTTTGATAAGTTTTAATGTTTTTATAAAAACAAATACAAATTCAATACATTTTTTGTTTGTTTTTATGAAAAAAATTTTAAATTGCGTTGTTTTTTCTGAAGTGCATACATGCATATGAATGCACAAAATGCATAATATTTTGAAATTTAAATTTGGTATCACTTATGATGTAAATAATGATTCAAATATGATGTAAATAGTGAGATTAAATGTGATTTACTCTAAAAAATGTCATTTTGGCCATTATATATTAGATTTTGCATGTGTTCGTTAACACAAAACCCCGTTAACACGAACAAAAATCTCGGTCCCGTCGAGTTCGTGTTAACGAGAATTCACTGTATAAGATGATTGATCCAATACATACACAATAAGGAGACGTTGAATTTTAACTACTCTTAGAAATTAATTAAAGCTACACTATTAAAAATAATTGTCTAAAGTCATTTAATTAAGCGTTTATCACTTGATACTTTACAACACAAATTTATACTAAAAAAAAAAAGAATAATTTACATTAAAAATACAATTTCTTACCTTGTGATTGTACATGTTTGTGTTTCAATATCTACGTATTCGACTAAATCGAAATCTCATTATAATGAATTATATAACAACACTGAAAATGTACGAATCCATAGATAAGATATCCTAAATTCCTACGATACAGTGATAACAATTCATAGACCTCTATAGTATAACTTGTCTATTTTGAAAAATGATTAATAATAATTGATACGTTAGAAAACAAAACGAAAATCTTAATCGTTAATCAGTTTACGAGTAGCTACTGTGTATGGGTTTTTGATAATTATCAATAAAATTAAAGGTGGGTTTTGCACTAAGGTTTTCAATTCAGAGGTACCCGGTACCGTATGATTTTTTAACGTTTAATATTTTTTTCCCAGAGAAAGAAACAGGAAAAACTGTCATTGGAACGAATAAGATTTAGTCTCATTTCTATATTGACACTTTTGTTTTTCTAGAAAAGAAAAAAACGGAAGAAATCGCTATTCGAACTGATAGGATATAGTTTTGGTTCTTTATTGACACTTTAAAAAATACTCGTAATATTCCAATTTAAGTTAGAAAGTTACTCGGTGCATCTCGATCAACGTTTTTTTTTTTGTTGCAATTGTTTATTTTATACCAATATAACATACTTTAACTACTGTACTTCAATTGCTTATCGAAAATTTTGAAATTTTTACTTCCAATTTCAACGTTTATTATTAAAGCCTGGAATTCTTTTTACGGATGTCTAACTTTTAAAAAAACTTTTGTATAATTTTATTACACACGTTACGTTACTTTAAAATATGCGATAAAATCAAGAAATTTACTCTAATATTTGTTAAAAAATAAGAAACATTTCAGGAATCATCTAATGATATTGTTTAGACTCTTTGATGCCATTATTAAAAATCTCCTAATTAATCTCAATACTATCTTTTTCTCACAGTGAAACTTAGTATTTACATTTATTCAAAGTTTCAAAACATATCAATAAAAATTTAATCTTAGTTGATTGATTTTTAATACGATTTGTTTTGAAGTTTTCAGTGTCATATTTTTCCGATTTAGCAACTTTTTTGTTTTAATTTTTGTACTGCATATCCATCTTGAGTGCCATTTTGCAATTATACATTTTTAAAAATATTTCAAATACAATATGGTATTTTTTATTAAGCGTTTACAGAATTAACCGTTAGGAAATTATATCTTCGCCTATTTTATGAGTAAAAGCACTTAAAAGCACTTTTAATTGGCTTATCTTTAGTCTACAAATCACTGGTTTTCTTACTTACATTGAAAACACTGATGTTCTTGTAGTCGTATGGCATGATGCTGTGTGAAAGATGCTGAATTCAAATAATCCAATTGCAATATATTCCTACACTCGCCAAAATTATCTAAATTTTGTAATTTATGATTTGCGACGTTGCGTTCTGTCGATAATTAAGTTTCTGTTTTCAAAATTTACAGTTTTTCCATCATTTTTCTGCGTCAGGCGATCGACCACTTCTTCTCCAGCAGAAAAGTGCACGAAAATGATGCACTCAGTGGCTGAGTAACAGCTCAAATGAAAAATATCTACAGCAGACGCAAAAATATCGATCGTTGTGAGTGAGGAATGTTAGAAAAATATAATGGACTAATGGTGGAGCCATACAAAATCCAGGCCATGATCGACATAGCCAACCATACGTAGCCCAGCCCAGCCGTCGCACACCATGGGGAATTATTTCTAGAAAACAATCTACAATTGTGACTCCCAACTTTACGTGCCACGAGTTTTAAAACATTTGGACCAATGGAGTGTTTGAATGTAAGTGCAGTTATTATTAATTTATATTATAGTAAATTTTAAATCAAAAATATCATCTAAATAGCATAGAAAGTTAAAATGATGTAAATGTCATTGACGTAAAAATTTAGAAAAATAAGTTTGAGGAACTATCGATTTATCAAAAATGCGGAAAAGTGACATTAGTCTATTGCAGGACATTTTTGGAGAAAGTTTTGCGAATTTTTAAACCCATTTCTTTGGGGTTCCAGTGTCTTATACTGGACATAAGATTCTCCCACAAAACACTCATCACTGGTTTTGAGCATCATTGGAAATTATTAAAAGTTGCAAGTTAATGTAGATGCAATTAGGTTTTTATTTTGATGCTCGATTTTATTGGTTTACTTGCTCTAATGAGCAATAGCCTAAATCTGTCTCTTGACTAACTTACAGTTGTGATCCAGTTAATAACACTGATGAATGAAGCCAAGTGCAAGGGAAATGCAGAGAGAAAGTTAGTAGGGGGAAACGGTTCTCGAAAAGCTTTGATGCCGCATCATCTCTTGTGCAAAGCCGCCTGATAGTCTAGATCTATCTCCGCATTTTCACACGGTTACTTAGCAACCCGATACGCTAAAATCAGAGGAAAACTGCAGTGTTTGATGTTGAAAGTTAATAACGAAATTAGATGCAGCGTTTTTCTACACATTGCTATTTTTTTTATCATGGTCACAGTCGAAATTTATAGCGAATCATACAGTATTGATAATAAATTGCAAGTGATATTGCCATTCTAAATGGTAAATTTAAGCAAAATTGCAATGTCGTCAGATCCGGTAATTAAATTAACTCAAGTGCATCAAACCGTTTATTTTTAACATTTTAAATTTAATTTCTTTTTGAGTAAGTTATATATCTTTTTTTTTAAGTAGTTACTAACATTTAAAGCTGCTAATTATATTTTTTATGGGAATTTTCTTGCCCTAAAAGTGAAATTGTGCGTTAAATGACTAACATGCTGTATGTGTGCTTATTATGTTATTTCTGCGGTCTATTTTGCATATAATGACAAAAGCCGCAACGATTTCATTCGTTATTTGAATTTATTACATGTTTTATTATTGCTTGAAGGTTATGATTGTTTCATTTACACAGGCAGGATATGCCTGAAGAGAAACAGTAATTCTGGGCGGCATTGTATAACACCAATTGTTTGCGTGACATTACAATATGAAAATGATTTTTGACTATTCATGTTGCTGGAACAAAATATCATAAATATATACTGTATATAAAGTACGTGGGTTTACCGATTAGATGCTTATTTGAGTTTATTCCCGCAAATAACTGACTTATCAATTTGGTTAGTGAATCCATTACTGTATTTAAAATCAAAAGTTCAATAGATGAACCAGTATTGCAAAAACGGTTTTGTTTTTGGTTTTTGTTTTTCATTTACAAAGGAGTGTTTTCAATTGATGTCTAGATAATTTATCATTGTGATAAATGACTCTCAATGTTTATGAAAATACTTTTTGTTTTGTGGCGTTTATAGGTAGATTAAGTTACAGAGTTTTTGAGTTTGACAGAAACACAGTGTATACATTACTAACTTTATGTAAATGAATGGATATGTGTATGCGTGTGTATGACTTTGCTGTTGGCCAAGTTTCAAAGAAATTTGTTTTGCAAATGTACATTTTTTACATCACATAAACATGATTTAAAACCTTGAAAACCAGTAGTAAAAATATTCATAAAATACTGTCCAATTTTTAAAATCTGCTTGAGCTTTATTTTACTAATTATTTATATAATTAACTGCTATAAAATAACATGATTTACTAGCACTTTTCTGAGGTTCTAGTACAGCACTAATTATCTTAATTGATAAATTTTGTGTTGGTATTGACCAGAATTAAGCTGTAGTACTGATGGTATGTCCCTGTAAATAGACTTGTTATTGTTTACATTATTGGATGCTTAGCAGTGAATGTGAAATTTATTTTGAGCTGAAATTTGACCTTTATTGCGTAACTTACATTTTAATCTTTAGACCAAATATTAACTATTTATATTTTAGAAAATGCGACTCCCTTTCGATGACGTATTAAGCCAAATGGATATAAAAACCCTGAGCAGAGCAGCAGCCCGTTAGATAATCTTAACAGAGCTAGACCAGTTAATACTGTTAATGTATAGTTAAAAGGCAAATAATGTATCTGAATAAACCGATGTGCAACAACGCAAAAGAATGTGTAAAATACGGTCATTTTAAATTTCACAGTGAAATATAGTGATTTTATGTGGGCTGACATTTGTATATTGAAATGGATATTAATGACGTTCAATTACTGATGCTTCATTTAATCATTTTGCTTAATATTTGTATAAAACACTAATATAAAGCAATCCAATTTATTAATACATTCTATAGCATTTATATTAGTTATATTCCACTTTTTAATTTAGGTTTTTTTGGGTTTTTCTTTTACATGAATATTAATTTTCACGGCATAAAATGATGCCCCTGTGCGATGGCTTTCTTATTGCTTAATGTACGTCGTCAATTGCTATGCAGTGATGGATTGTAATGGGGTTACATTTTACAGTTCAGCTTTGATCACACTGCACTACTACAAAATATTTATTTTGATCAACTTTTAAAGTTATAACAGTCTGTTAGATTTATGAAATTGGTATGGTAAAATAAAAACAATTTTGTGTTATTTTTGCAACATTTTTCCAATGGCTAGAAAGAAATCTGTTGCCTTTGGAACTGATAAGATTCAATCTTGTTTTCTGTTAGTTTGATTTTCTTTACATTACAAAAATAGTGTAAACAGGAGAAATCACCATAAGAACTAACCATTCGTTTTGTCATTGATATTTTTTGTTTCAATTTAGCAGATCACTTGCTATTTCACAGAATTATATTTAGTACTACTATACATTTGGTATTGTTGTATTATCAAAAAAGTCACTAAATTATTTCAAGTACAGTGTATTTTGTTTACGTGTTATTGTCACTGGGGATGTTTAGGTTTAATTACTCATAGCTTAATTGTAAAGTTTCTGTTTATTTTGCTCGGTTAACAAGATACGAGGAGTTTGAAAAACGTACTTCCATACGTTCATTTATAAAATAATTTTAAACGCTTTTATTAAGCTTAAAATACTGAGAATGAATGCTGTTTTTCAATTTTTTAAAAAATCTATTCTGGATTAGATAGCGTTGTGCCAATTGCTTCTGTCTGTCATCACTACCCACGCCAAAGCTTTACTGTTTTTCATGATTCATTTTGCCTTGACTCGACATTCGTTTCATTACAATTTAACATCATCTTAAAAAGTTAAATTGCTAGCTCCAACACTTAAATTTATCATCTCAGCTATGTTCCGTTTCAAAGATAAAGTTAAACTAATTAGATATAGCAGTTGTTTATGTAATTACGAAAATATTTACGTTGTATTTTCTCAGGAGTCACAACTTAGTTCAACTTACATTTAAAACCAGTGACTCTAATGATATGTGTTAGATGAAAATTAGAAAAGACAATGGAATGTCGTTAGGAATTCCTAGTTATTTTTTTTGAAAGAATCTAACTGTTTGATTTCTTTTTAGCAAATTTTTGAAACTTTGTTTGAAAATCAATACTGTAATTTACGATCTTTGGTTTTTAATTATTAATTGATTTTAGAGTACTTGTTTTGATTTCTAAGACACTAGATTGGGCATTACAAAAAGGCAAATTTGTTGCTTAGAGTGGTCGTTTAGAAACCGGAAATTTGTTTTAAATTATTATTATTATGGATCACCTATACTTATTCTAATTATGAATTCAATTTTTTATTCAAATTTGCATTGACAAATTAATTGCATGAATTAAAATACCAATTATTATTCATTCTAATTGGCGTTTCTTTAAAAGCAAAATTACAGTGTGTTGAAATCAGTTATGATTCACTCATAACTACATAATATTACTATAATAAATGTTTATTTCAAATGAACATATTTATAATACTAAATTATAATTTGATTAAATATTTAAGATTTTGTTTTGCTTGTCAAAATGTCAACGAATTAATTTCACAACAGTTGGTGACATCATTTAAGTGATTTCGTCGCATGGAAATGTATATAAAGGCGCTGACTATTTGAAAATGTTATATCACTTGTTTACGTCAGTTTTTTAATATCAAGGTTTCCAATTTTACTAACCTTGACATAAAAAAATAAAATCTACGAGACATTGAGGATAGCAGAACAGAATACAGCTAGCGATTCATCATCACACACAGATAAAAAGTTTAGGAGGAAAAATACGTAATGATTTCAATGGCTTAAAGCCAACAAAATAACATTTTTTTAAGTTACTAAAGTAGAAAAAGTTTTCGAAGAAGAAAAAAAGGGAAGGTTTCTTAAGATAAGTAACTTAGAAATTACAATTAATATAAACTGGTTGTTAAGTTATTTACCTGGCAACCACGGCGACTTTCAAGTCGAAAAACCGGTTGGTGTCTTCCATAATGAATTCTGCCCACCGTACGCGTTGTTGTACTGTACGAGCTGTAACCTTCACTGAAACCGATGAATCCAATCGGACGAGGAATATACCGATGGTAAAATGTTTGTTGCTGCTCAAAATTGGCAAATCCTCCTCCGCCCGGTTGGTGTTCAATGACTCTTTTCACGCAAGGAGGTTCGCAAACAGCCATTATTATTACTGAGTAACTTTTTACAGTTATAACAATGTATTAAAATGATATTTAGGGTATCCCGGCTACGAATGACGTTTGACGACGGCACTGAATGAGTCAAGTTCACAGCATTGCCGTTTTTGTTTTGTTTTCTGAAGTTTTCTTTTGGCAGTTTAATCGTATGGGAGTTTTAGTTTGATGTTTTGCACGCAACTGGTTTGTTAGATAGGCAATACAGTACCATTCTAGTCAAGTGAAACTAGTGAAGAAAATAACGTCCAAACTGCAAAGGCACTTTCATATCGGTTTTTCTTAACTATTGTGTAAACAACTCTATCTCTATAAATAGATATAGTTTACACGTTACAGAATAAGAGCCAGCTAGCTACGTCTGTTAGTGTGTTGAAATTTGAGTCATAAATTCGGTAGAAAAACCAGCTTACCCACAAATCTCAATGACCTCATCCTTTGCCATGTTCAATTTCATGGGAGTTTTAGACTTCAGGACATGTGTGGTAGAATTTACAAGATGAATTATCATCTTTCTTGAAATGACAAAACGAGGGTTGCATTTCCTGCCATGCTAAACTGAACTTTTTAACTATAACTTTAGTGAATCTTTCATTGCTGTTTAAAAGTTATAAGAAAACTTTGTGGTCAAGAGAAAGTATTTTTGTTTGGCATAAATATTTATTGATTACTTAATTACAATGGTAGTTCAGCGAAACAGTGGAAACGCAAAATTGTGTTTAAAAACAATTTGCAAAAAAACATTTGATCAATAAACATTCGAACATCAATAAAAGTTTATCGAACGAATTGAAATTAATCCATACACAGTTCCAATTAGACATTTTAAATTTAAATTATGGAATTGGTTACAACTACTTAGGTACCCTTAAGTTCACTTACATTTCAATATACTGAATTGTGGAGCCTTTTAAAATACATTAGTGACGATTCAATGGCTACTTAAGGAATTTTTTTAAGTAAACTAAAATGATGATAATTCTACGAGGTGAGATCAGAACTGTATCCAGACTGTTCCAATACATTGAAATCCTGGTTGTCAAGACTTCGATCGGTATGAGCATCAGCACACACAAACAGTATCACTATACAGTATAATATAATGCAAGACATACTTAAAATCTATGTTGATTTCTATGTCGAAAGCCATGGTTCTGCAAACCTAAAAATGTTTATAAATTGTTTGCGAATATTGTTTGATAGAACAGTTTGACAGTGACCTAAATCATAAATATAAAACATCTTCATATACATTTTCAACTGTTGTGTACAGTTCTGAAGATGCCTTTTCGTATTTTAATCTAAAGTGATAATAAGTGATGATTTTTTAAAACACTGAAAAACATGTTGTAAGAAGAAAACATATCTTACGGTTTTGATTTCCTTGATTTGTATAAATAAACATTAATTCCAGTGCTTGTAACGAGAAGTAGACTTAAAATAACAGTGATTACAACACCTAATTACTGTAAATGTAAAGTATTAAGTATCTTGTCATAATTATAACTTATTTTTTGCAAATTTATTTTTTGATTAATTTAACCTTCAGTGCCAAGTAACCTGTCGGCATGGTGAACATCGGTATTTGTAACTTCACGTGGTTCCCCAATTGTCAAATTAGTTATTGTTTGTGTGGTTGCATCTATTGAAATTAAATTAATTAATGTTATATTTAAAAGTAAAATTTAAGTAATATTATGCTTTAAAAAATAATACCATCTGAGAAGACCCTGCTTGTAACTGTAATTGACATATTATATGGAGTTTCAGTGACATCTTTTGATAAAATTTTCAAATTTATTGCTTTAAACGTTTTGATTATTATACTTGGTACACTGTAATACTGTACCACTATCTGTATCTGCAATAGAATCGGTGGTGGAATTCCATTGGTTAATATAAAAACTTTTTTCGTTTTTTAGAAAGTAGGCTTTAATCAATTTAGGCGACCTAATATTGCTCATATCCCAGCACATCCATTCTCCATAATCTGGTACTTGAACTTGATTGATAACCAATGAACAGTCTCCACGATCATTTCCAACATATTCGTAGTTATTTCGAACTTCTATTATTTTGTCATTTATTTCCCACGAGCAATTGGCAAAGCTTGAGGTTAAACATGAAAGTCTGACTTTTACGTTCAGAACTAGTTAGCAAATTCAAAATAAACCAATGATAATATCTATTAATACGTATAATTAATTAAAATTCAAAATAACTATACAACCTGCTGTTAATATTGGTTTTACAATTTCTCCTCTGCATTTATAAGAAGAATGCAAAAATGGTTTTGAATTTCTTCTAAGCTTAAGTCCCATAATGGCACAATTCGTAGTATTTTGACCATTGTTGAACTGGTAGTTATAGCGGTACTTTTGTACTGATATTTCTATATCATTAATATACCACTTGCAGTTAACGTTGAGACTGAAACGACACTCATATTTATGATACAATTTTGTGTCGAAGTACGATGCATTTGCTTTCAATGTATCAATTCGAGGGCTTATTTCATAACCTAAAACTTTAAAATAATAACTTTTAAAAATTGTATTATATGCATTGATATGACGTTAATGTACACTTACTGATAGTTTTAGATAGGCCAAAAATAATGACAACAAATATATTAATTACCATCTTATGCCTGTAACTGTGCAGTTTGGATGAGTTGATAGTCAAATGGCGTTTGTTAACCAATCGCAGTGCTCTACACCATTCACTTTCCCATACTTGTTAGCTTAAACTAGACCCCTGGGTCAGTGACTAATAACGTTTTGTGATAAGGATTAAGAAAGTAAAAAATGATTTGTCATTACTTGTTTCCTTCTTACGATATAACTTAACAGTAACTCCTTAACTTTTTCATTTTCACAATTCAAAATTCCGAATCGACATCTTTGATTGCATTAAATAACATTTGTTGTTAATTTGTAATGGTTGAATAAAATTGTAAATACAAAAGTTTTTTATCTAGTCATTTACTTATGATCACCAGATATGGTTTTGATAATTGCAAGACATGTGATTTTTAAAATATATCTCATGTGTTTGTTTAATTTTACAATACAACACTTGTTTGATATCATTCTGCACTTGTTAAGTATAGTATCATAATCATACTGCATACATGATACTTTTAAGTTTTTGCATTGACTTTTTTTCTACTGACTTTATTTTGACAGGCTGCTAATTGTCACTATAAACAGTAAAACAATCTACTCAAAACTATCTGCACCCTCAAATTTATTAAAAGAGAAGTTGACCTGTGTTCGTCGAAATTCCTTTTATCTCTGTCACCCCTTTATTTCAGACTTATTATTTAATTTATAGTAGTGTAAGACGTTATAGTGGACTACAATGTCGATACGCAATGTATTTCGCCAGTTATGAACGCAACCGGCGCTCATTGGAAATACAAGGTGTCCCACAGTCAAAAACAACATTTTCTGTACAAATTTAGGTGATAAATGTAACGCTGTAGCGTGTTATCAAATTACATCAATTCCTGTATTTTAATAGACATTTCTTATCTTCGCCAAGTTTTTTTTCTTTTTATAATATTCAGCGTTTTATTACATATTGTTGTAACGTTTGTTAACAGAAATGAATTGTCTGTTTTTTTAGTCTTCTTACACTCGTTCTCTAAAATTGAGAGACTTATACTACTTACGAAATAAACTTGATATATTTTAAGTTAATAGAATGAACCAATATTAATGATTGTTTTTGCAAAAGATCGTTTCAAATCAAAATTACTATATTTTTATTTATTTTATAAAAGTTATAAAAGAAATCTGAATTTTTTCACACAAATAAATTTCATTCTCACTAAATCTATTATGGGACACGGTAATTACAAACTTCGTAAGTTTAGACTTCTCCAGTGCTATAAGGTGTAACACGCAGATTAATCTCATACGGATTCACGTAAACATCGCGTCCATCACCAGTGCTGGCTTGTTTTAAGTCAGGCAAATAACAATCGTTTATGGCGATGTAATTGGAAGTTTTATAATATTTACTACATGATCCTGCTCTCCAATTGTTTTGAGCAATACTGTTTCTCCCATGTGACGGTCCTAAAGACGTGAAATAGACGCCTTCACCAAAATGAGCGTAGGGAGAATCGGCTGATGTCACTCGAATTATTTGATTCGCTATTATCGAGCTTAAACATGAACTGTCCGTATAGTGATACACCATCATTCTACAAAATTATTTAGTTATGAGAATGTTAATTGTAACTGAAGTATTAAAAATTTACTTCTAAGAACTTGACAAATAAATTCCCACAGAAAAAATGTAGTTGTTGATACAAATGATACAATTTGAAATACTTGGCAGATGTGATCCTTACGAATGCTCATGTGATTGTCAACTATTGTTGTTAGCTTCAAGTTACAAACAGTCGTTCTGCTTTCTGAAAATACAGTGGTCATAAGATAAAATACCTCGTATGTAGCAGTATTTAGTTAGTAGTTGGTCATAACAGTTAGAGTAGACCTGTCGAATTCCATACGAATTTTTAATAACAAAATTGAAAGACATTATTTTAAAGCAAAGTTTATTCTAATTATTTAACTCTCTTGTTATCACTGTACTATACATACCCACTGATTGAATTCGTAATAGAAATAACTTAAGTTTAGTAAGCGAATAGTCAATATTGGAAAAAAAATGGGAGGGTAAATCCCTCCTTTTAAATTATTTTACAGTATTAAAGTCTGTTAGTTACTTTAGTGGCAGAGCTAAGTTAGGACAAATTAACAAGACTTACGAGAGAGATTATTTTTAATCATGAGAAAACATGATTACTGGATTTTTCTTTTTTAAATTTACTAGCCGGTTTCAAAGTGTCGATATTTCATTTATAACAGTTGTATTAATTTTATTCAATAAATTACTTTACTAAAATATTCTACTGAAATTAGTTAGTATTAATGTTTAAGTAACCATTAATTGCAAGTGCACTCTAATAAATAATTAATCAGTAAATGAAAATGTGTACATTACCTTAGGCTGCTTTTCACTCGATAATCCCGACGAGTTACAATTATTAAAACTGTTTAAGCGGCTAAGATGTGAGAAGTCACGCGACTAACGAGTCATAACAGAGATTAATAATTTTAATATAAGGGAATATGGATATTATCAAGGAAGACTTATCGATAGATACTGTAGGTACACGTATATCTACCTAATTGGTATTATAAATTATTATAGACAAAAATTATTTATTAACGTACGACATTAAAAACTTGTATTTTTTTTAAAATGTATAAATTTTATTCAACCAACTAAATTATAACTGGTGAATTTATTCATCGGAACGCGGTTTTGTATTAATAACAAGAAAATAAAGGGACAAAATGTCGTTGGAATTGATGTTATTAAGTCCCGTTTCTTTATTGGCAATATCTCCCCATTGGTAAAAAACAAACAAACAGGGAGAATCGCCATTTAATTTGATGATTTAGTCTCGTTTCTTTATTAACGCTTTTAAAAATGATATGCCTGTTTATAATAACGCCCGGTATTGTTTACAATAGCATAATTGCACAAAAGTTGAGCTAAATGTCAATTTTTGCCAAACTAGTGTTGTAAAACACTAAAAAAATTTTTAAACCACTCCAGTGGAGTAAGGTGTGCATCTTAAATCTATTTCATTAGGAAAAACATAGACATCACGGAAATCACCGGTTGAAGCTTTTTTTACACCTGGCAACCATGTTGAGTCGATCTCAATATAGTGAGTTGTTTGTGATAACTTTCTACTCGATCTTCGCCAGTTATTGCGCAAAATATTCATTCTGCCTGATGCGGGCTTCATCGATGTAAAATAAACACCTTCACCATAATGAGCATAATAAGAATGCGCTGGTGTCACACGAAGTTTTTTTGTTGCTTCGATTGACAATAAACTAATTTCATCCGTGTAATGATACAGATACATTCTGCAGATTAATTGAAGCATAAACATATTTGATGTGATTATTAATTAATTAAAAACTTACTTGTATGCAAGAAAAATTCAGATCCTAAAAAGTGAGATTCAACAGTTTGGATTTATTGAGTCGACTCCTCTGAATATACTGCGAATTCCAATACGACGTTATAAACCCGTTGAGTTTAGCTATACTTTTGCTTCACAACCGCCTAGTATTATCATATCAAAACAAGCGTCGGGAAAATTCCCAGGGTAGTGTTGTGTATTAAGCTTACATAGCATTGATGACTCATGAGCGCATGCAGAAGGGAAATCTCCCTAGCGTTTATTAACTTAGGTGACTGTGAAGTCTGAGTATGAAGTACACGTTGCTGTTGCTGTGTCATTGCAAACAGAGACATACTGTACTAGTCATACGCACTGCTTGCCTAATGGGAGGTGGGCCCCCTTTATGCGGGCCTTGGCATCAAATTGTATGAGTATACTTTATAAAATTAATATTACAAAAAATTAAAAAAAATAAACAAAGACGGTTATTTGAGTTGGGTTTATTTTAAAAGAAATTGAATAGAGTAGTTGAATCTAAAAAAAGACGTTGATTATAGCGGGCCCATTAAGTTTTTTCTCAAACAGAAAGTTTAAAACGCACTTAACGTTAAACCAACCTATACAGTACGTATATTGTAAAAATATAGTGATGCTGGCTATTAAAAGTGCAAAACTCGTATCTTGTAAAATAAATTGAGTAGGCCCATCATAGATACGGTTATGGGAATTGGCCCCATCGTGATTACCATATTTTTTTTCTCAAACTGAGAATTTTCAGCCAACTAAATATTTCCACTTAATGTACTGAAATGTCGTATATAGCCAAAAAAAAAAAAAAAAAAAAACGCAAAATTTCACATAAGATATGGTCTGCAATAATTGAAAATTGTTGTGCTTTTGTAGGTCCCCTGCCTGGGTTTTGCTTCCCAGTACTTCTACTGGGGTCTAATGAACTAAAAGAATCAAGGGTGTCTACTGGGGTGACACCCTTGATTCTTTTAGTTCATTGTTTTGCGTTACAGCCACGACTACTTTAGACAGAATAATTAGTAAAACTTTTGTTTGCAATACAGTGGATTCTCGTTAACACGAAGTCGACGAGACCGAGATTTTTCTTCGTGTTAACGGGGTTTTGTGTTAACGAACACATGCAAAATCTAATATAGGCTGGTCAAACTGACATTTTTTAAAGTACATCATATTTAGATTCACTATTTCTATAATATTTAACTTTTTAGTTAAGACATCCAGTTCTCTTTTTTTGTCTTATACAGAAGTCTACAAATAAAGAAAAACCATTAGTTTTACTTAGAAGAAATCATATTTATTTTTAAAGTGATTTATTACAGACATTTTTATTCCTATTTTAATGATTTTGTCATTAATTTAGCAGTCCGTCATTCCACTAAAAGCGTCAAGATGATCCTTGCAATCCTATTATTATGTCGTTAAAATCGTAACATCAACAAATATGTTTTTAAATACTGAAACTTAAAATTATGTTTATTAAATTTGGTCAAGTATTCTATATTACCTCCATAACCAAATTCTCAAATTCATTTTCTTTATTAAAGTCCTATTTTATAATAAAGTAGTTTTTTTTAAATAATGAAATCTTGATAACAACAGAAAAATTACCTTATCATATCCACAGCTTGCCGTTTTTGCTTTTACATATTCGCTATTAATTTTCTACATGCAGAAACTGATCAGTTAAGATATCAAGTAATGGCTTAATATTACTGGACTTGCATTGATTCCTGTTTGGTGACATTTGGAACATTCTTCTGACTATTTTTTAAAATCAAAATGTATGTGAGGATATTCATGATAAAATAACTAATGGGAGCGGCTTACTTTATCTTCATAATCTTTACATTGGTTAGATTTGCAACGACAGTCAATTGATACAGCAACCATCTACAGTATTTTAAATGGTTTTAGCTACAGTATTAATTATTTTTGATGCTTTCTGTGGAAATGTAAGCTTACTTTTTCGAGGTCTTCTTTGGTACACGTAACCGCAGTCGCCTCGTACACTTGCACGGCTAAAACAACGGCTAAAATCAGCATAACTTTAAAAGAAGCCATCGTTGTGTTTATAACAGAAAATGTAATGCGTTTGGTAAGCAAGACCATCGACTGTTGTCGAATCTGGAATTTATCGTTGGCTCTTATTTATATAAAGTCATAACAATAAACCAACTTACAATAGTTGACATTAAATAAAAAGGACGAGTGTTACAAGTTGAATTAATAATTTCACAAAAATGACATAATTAAGTCGTCAATTTTAACACAAGATTACAGGAAATCAGGAAATTATGATGGTTTTTTTTTTAAATAGATTTCCGCTGATTTTAGTTGTATACGTAAACGTAATTCGCTGCAATATACTGAACTTTCAAATTATAGTAACATAATTTTAATTTATTGAAATGGTTTTCAATTTATCTCGATTAAAGGACCAACCAACAAAATTAAGTTTTTCAGATCGGTAAACCAAATTGCTGTGAATATACTGTATATTTGAAGTCCAATGTAAAGTCTTGAAAGCTTGTAATTGAAATAAAATTGCGATGAAATGCGATTGCACGCGTAAATAACCTTAATTTGGTGTAATTTTGTAAACGTTATGTGTACCTTGCAATAATAGTCAATCTAATTTGAATGGTTTCATTGAAATTATTTAAACAAAGTAACTTACTTGCTGGAGTATAAATAGAAGTAGAATCAGTTCCAACGGTACACTTCTCTACTCCAGCAAGTCTTGTAACAAGAACTACTTTAAACTAAAACTTGAAATCATGATTGCCGTTAAAGTTTTGTTGGTTTTGGCTGTCATTTTAACAGCAATGAATGATGCTGTTAATGCCGAATGCATGGAAGTTGATTTCATTGCGGTAAGTTAACATTGAATAACTACCGTACATTAACCAAAAAGGAATCATATATTTTATTTCAAAATAACTTAGATGATGGATGCTGCCAAACCATGCCGATGTAAAGAAAACAGATGTAAAAAATTGGGGGATAACGTATGTTCTTGATGTTGAAAAGTCAATAATTGTATTTCAATAACTAACACAAAGTTATTATTTTAACAGAGTGAAGATTGTGTTCTTTGTACTCAAGAAAAATTGAAGGTAATTGCAATACTTTTAAGTTGGATTGTCTTTAAAATACTACCGGGTATTGGTTTTTCTTTCTTCGTTGATATTTACATGGGCATAAAAAGCGTGCAATTTCAATGAGACTTAATGCTGTGAAGCTTTCATATTTCTCTGCCGTGGCAAATACGAGCGCAGCCGGCAATAGAAAAAACTATGCGGGAAAGCTTTTTGTTTACGTTTTTCTTCTTGTTGAAATAACACGTACCTGTAAAATGTCTATTGAAGAAAAAAAAACTTTAATCTAATAATTATATCTTATAATTATAAATTTCTTTTAAAGTTATGTCCTAACGGTTATGTACAAGAGCAGCTAAAGGCAACCGGTTTTGATACGGTAAAAAATTAATATTGATTCGATTGAAATAATTAATTTTTAGTTTTTGATTACTATAAAGATTTTATTTACGGATTTAGTTTTTATTAATTATCATTAGAATATATTAAAAAGATAATTAATGTTTTTACTTTTAAAATAATGAAAAGTCATACTGATTGTGCACTTAATGTGATTTTCAAATGCTATTTTTCTTATTATTTTGTCTTTTAATACAGGACACCACCAATTACGAGGAATTCTCAAAGGCAATCAAAGAGGTAAGATATATTATGTTTTTATTTAAAAAAAAAAAATTATAAATATTTAATTTATTTTCAGGGGTGCAAAGCTCATTTAATCAAAGCACTCTCTTATAAGAATTGCTAGAGCAATTTATTATAATTATTGTTGAGCTTAAAATATTATGGTTTTAAAATATTAATAACTAAAATATTTGAGTTTTGACTTGTGAAAACAATAAAATATAACGCTGAATCTTGATAAAGCCTGTTGCTCGATTGTTTGAGTTTACGATGTCAATCGTGTCTTTTTCACGACTTAAATGAACAATATTATAGTGTAGCCTATACTCTACAGCAGTGGTTCCCAACCTTTTCTAGACTGCGGAGCACTTTTCTGAATACAAAAAGTTTGGGGAGCACCCTCAATTACAATTTTAACAATCGAAATGCTCCCTTGGTGGGACATGTACCTAACGTTGGGAAACAGGGCTTTAAAGTTGAGTATTAAGGTCAGTTAGCAAAAGCTGGTCTGCTTTTTCCTTCTTTATTTCGGTACATGCAAAGAAAACCAACTAACATATGCAACAAAAGGTCCCAAATGACATAAATTAGACCACAAGGAAATACATTTAGCACTATGATGATAAAATACAGACATCTATTAGCATGCATTTCACAATTTGTAACAATAAATGTGTTTTTGTAGAATTATTTCTTCAAATTTGAAAAATTGTAAAAACTCTTCACTTGTGAAAAAATTAAAAAAAAAGAATAGTTATTTTAGGTACAGTATAATTTTTTGGGAGCACTTTCAGAGGGCTTGGGGAGCACCGGTTGGGAACCACTGCTCTACAGTATAGAGTTCCAAATATATGACTGGAGCTCTTTTGGTATTTGAATTATACAGTATGTGAGAAAAAAGCTTAATTAGCGCACTTATTTAATAAGGTTAATGCAGAGTGACAGTATAGAGAAGAAAAGTTTTAATCTATAAGTTAAAGTCGAATGAATAGTAATCAAAGAATGATCATTGCTTGGTTTTGTAACTAATCATTGCCGTCGTGAAAAGCCTAAACGATGTAAAAATA
Organism: Helicorthomorpha holstii; assembly: GCA_013389785.1. Lineage (NCBI taxonomy): Eukaryota > Metazoa > Arthropoda > Diplopoda > Polydesmida > Paradoxosomatidae > Helicorthomorpha > Helicorthomorpha holstii. The sequence goes on from JAAFCF010006596.1 coordinate 13,879,072, forward strand.
TTCATGGCCAAGAACCGTACAGTATGTGTTCGATAAAGTTTACTTTTAATATTTCATTACAATGAAAACCGATTACCGCAAAATTGCTTAACGTGAAAATCGGTTAAAAGAAACTAATATTGCGGTCCCAACCGTTTCCTATGTATTTTCATGCATTTTATTTCTTTTAACACAAACAGAAATCTCTTTTCTAAATGAACAAAATGCATAAACTGCTGACGTAATGAAGAGAAAATCAAAATTTTGTCAGTTTTTATTAAAACTAGTAAAAAATCAATTTCTTTATTTGTTTTTATAAAAAAAAATTTAAATTTACAGTTCTAAAATTACAATGTTGTTTCTTATATGCATACATACTGTATGAACAACATATACTGTATAACAATTTGAAATGTAAATAACGTTTCAAATATGATGTAATCAAATACTGTATGTCATTTTAGCGAGTATACTGTATGTGTTGTATGCATCATTTAACACAAAGAAATATTTCGATCTTGACCGTTTCGTGTTAAACGGGTTTTACTGTATATTGTATATATTTATTGTATAGCAGAATTTTGTTATAATGATGATGCTTGTGTCGCTTAATCTTAAGGAAATCGCAATGAAAATTGCAAAATTGAAAGAAAATTGCAATGAAATATTTGTTTGCGAGCGTAATTTACATTAATTTTGTGCAATTTCTCTCGTATTTTAGGTTTTGTATTGTATTGAATAATTTATTTTAATCAAATAAATCGTTCATGTTATAATGATGATGCTTGTGTCGCTTGATCGTAAGGAAATCGTAATGTACAATTAATATTTCGACTATAGAAATTATTACAAAAACTACTCTATAATTAATAAACATTTTAAAACTGGAAAAATACGGGTTTGGTAAAGTAAAAGAAATCAACTTGATAATCCGTTTTATCAATTAAGCGGTGCAGTATTTATTCATATTTAAGGGTTTCATTATTAAAAGAATCAGTCTTAACCGATATCCGCGATGTTATCCGCTGTCCTAATTATATGATTTAAACAGTGAAAATTATGCAGGTTAAATTTGTTCAAATTTATTATCTCTGTAATCAAACTTACGTGATAACTTGCTTTAGTGGCGTTTTATTTGATGTTTATATTGTTTTTGTGGAAAATTTTAACAGCAGCAAAAATGACCGTATAAACCCAACTTGTTTTTAACTTGCACTTTAGCTCGTAATTCTCTGCAGCATTTAATCAGTAAACACAAGTTATAACAATTTGATTAAATATTACAATACTGGACTTGCATTGAATCTAGTTTTGAGCATCTGGAACAATTTTCTGACTAAATCAAAGTCAATGATTTTCAAGCTTATGATTGTTTTAATGGAAATAAGCTAACCGCAGTATTATCTTTTTTACAATGTTTGGATTTGCATTCACAATCAGTTATACCAGAAAACATCTACAGTATGTAAAATGGCTTTAAAAGTTAATTGAAACTTTCAATGAAAATGGGTACAGTACTTGTTTTTTCGGTAAACGACTACTATAGTCAGCAAAATTCTAAAAGCAGCCATTGTAAGGTTAACCTAAAATTGTCTGAATTTTAACTTCAAGACCATCGATTGGTAGTTAAATTTATAACCGAGTATCTGTACTGGTTTATAAGTTAACTATATAATCACAAGAAAAAACCAAACTACATTTTTTGATTAATGAATTTAAATAATTGATTATGCAACAAAATGGCATATTTAAGTGGTCAATTTTGATAAAAAATTACAGGAAGTAAAGAATCATGATATTATTTCAAATATATTTCCGTTATATCAATACTGTACCTAAACGTACCAGTCATTTGTATACCATGTGCGCAGTACTTTAAAGTTATAATAACAAATTTAATTAATTGTACCGTACTAATTCACAATCCATTTCGATTCAACAAAATAAAAGTTTTCCAAACCAATAAATCAAAATACTGTATACCGGTAATAGCTGCTTTGAATTATACTTTTATTCTGTTTATTTGAAGCAAAAAATAATGTTTTTAAACCAGTAATTGAAAGAAAATTGCAATGAAATATTTGTTTGCGAGCGTAATTTACATTAATTTTGTGCAATTTCTCTCGTATTTTAGGTTTTATATGTATGAACGATTTATTTGATTAAAATAAATTATTCAATACAATACTTCCAAAACTAAAAGAGACTCGGTGGAATATAAATAGAAGTAGTGTCAGTTCCAACGGTACACTTCTCTACTCCAGCAAGTTTTGTAACAAGAACTAAACTAAAACTTGAAATCATGATTGCCTTTAAAGTTTTGTTGGTTTTGGCTGTCGTTTTCACAGCAATGAATGATGCTGTTAATGCCGAATGCAGTGAAGCTGATTTCAAAGCGGTAAGTTAACATCGAATAACTACCGTACATTAACCAAACTATGTATTTTATTTCAAAATAATTTAGATGATGGATGCTACCAAACCATGCCGATGTGGAGAGTCTAACAAAGACTGTAAAAGCATAATGGATAAAGTATGTTCTTGATGTTGAAATGTTAATAATTGTATTTTCATAACTAACACAAAGTTATGATTTTAACAGAGTGGACCTTGTATTGCTTGTACTCAAGAAAAATTGAAGGTAATGGCAATACTTTTAAGTTGGAATGTTTTTAAAATACTATTGGTTTTTCTTTCTTCGTTGATATTTACATGGGCATAAAAAGCGTGCAATTTCAATGAGACTTTATGCAGTGAAGCTTTCATATTTCTCTGCCGTAGTGGCAAGTACGAGCGCAGCCGGCAAAAGAAAAAGCTATACGGTGAAGCTTTTTGTTTACATTTTTCTTCTCGTTGAAATAACACGTACCTGTGAAATGTCTATTAAAGAAAAAAAAACTTTAATCTAATAATTATATCTATAATTATAAATTTCTTTTAAAGCTATGTCCTAACGGTTTTTTAAGACAACAACTAGAGGCAACCGAATTTGATAAGGTAAAAATTAGTATTGATAATGATTAAAATAATTAATTTTTAAGTCTTTGATTACTATAGAGAAATTATTTACGGATTTAGTTACACTTAAATTAATCGATGTTTTTGCACTGAATATGATTTTGAAATGGTTTTTATTATTATTATTTTGTAATTTAATACAGGACACCACCAAATACGACGATTTCGAACAGGCAATCAAAGCTGTAAGATTTATTATGTTTTTACAGTACTGTATTTAAAAAAAATGATAAATATTTAATTAATTTTCAGGAGTGCAGCGCCCATTTCCATATAGCAAAAGATTATTTGAAATGCTAGGGCAATATACAAAAATTGTTGTTGAGCTTAAAATATTTATTACTGTAAAATATTTAAGTCTTGACTTCTGAAAACAATAAAATAAATCTTGGCTTACAGTAAAACAAAGTCTGTTACTCGGTGTTTGAATTCTGTCTATTTCACAGTTTAAACTAATTTATTAACTGTTATATTACATTTAAGTTACAATATATCTTCATTAATTATGATTTATGATCTTTCCAATAAGTCCATTAATGAAACTGTTTATATGGTTTTACTATTGGAAGATAGCTCAGAAACTTAATAACAAAACATGCACAAAGTTGACCATAAAAGGTCGTTTGGAATTGTAATTTCGGTTAATTTGTTGAAATACAGAATAGGATGATGTGTAAAGTATTGTGTGTTGTTTTTGATGAAGAAGCCGAGATACCAAATCTATAACCAAATGGTCAAATATTATATTTGTCTACACTTTCTTGAGGTTAGAAATCTTGCTAGTGTCTTGTCATTTGATTATTTTGGTACCAGAACATTTCTACGCTACATCTTAATTTGGTGATTATTCTGTATCGGAATTCGGGAATAGCAAGAATGAAACTTTTTATCTGTAACTATCTGACTTTCTTTTGGTAGTACTTCAACTAGTTTCTTCACAATAACTGGATTTTCTGAGTATGATAAAATTATGTATCATTTTGGTCTTTACTATTATAGTATAGTGAAATGTTATTGATCGGTTTGTGGATTAATATTTTTCACTAAAGCTTTCAATGCGGCGATTAATTCTTTGGCTGTAGGTACAATCTGATTTCTTGGAAGCAAAAATGCATAATGTCCTCGATCTCTCAGTTCTACCGCGAACGAGTATTCAACTCCCAAAGTTTCGTATGTCCAATCGGTTGAACTTCCACTAACATGATCTGCAAAAAAATTTAAAATTTTACAATTTGATAAAATATCACAATTTTAGACTACAATATTTATTGGCTATTATCAGGGTTTTAAGTTATTAAAACCTTTGAAGTAAACTTGTAATAATTACATAATTGATCCCTGATAGATCCAGCTGTATAACGGATCCCTGTATCATTTTTAATGGCTGCAACGACTAACTGAGCTAATCGGTTCTGTTAAAAATCAAAATACAGTAAGTTTAAATTCAAAGCATTTTCTTTTAGATATCATTTCTAATTACCATTACTGAATGATTCTTTGGTTTGGCTCGTTGAAAACCATATGGATGAAGCCATAATTGTCCGTAAGAATGCAGTGAAATAAAAACTTTGAGTTGGTCTTTGATTTCAGTGAGATGTTGTTTCATTGCTGCCGATTCTTTTTCTGAAAATGGAGCAGGACCTCTGTAATCTTGGGAGCAAACAAAATTCGACAATAATCCACCATCTGTGAAAAAAATAGTTGTTATCGTTTGGGTTACCGTATTATAATTATTTTAAATTTTTGAGTGACCCTTAAACGCGATGTCAAAATTTCGATTAACGTCGACTCCTCTACAAAGTGGACTGTTGAACGAACGGTTTTTCCTCCACATACGATCCTAAAACAATCAGGTGCATAGTGTTAGTTATATTCACTTTATAATAGAATGATAAATTAGTTGATTACGTGTGTCCAAGAATATTGGTATCCATCCGGGTTGACTACAGGTAGAAAATGCCAGTCAAAATCTCGTAATAATGTTTGGCTTAGACTATCATTAGTGGTTACCATCTGTTAAATAAAGTAAAAATGCAAATTTATGCGTATCTATAAATAATGTATGCTTTCTATCAATTTTATGGAAAACGGGTTCGCAGATGAAAAAGTTTGCGAAATACTGGTCGATTCTGGTCTTGTTAAGAAACAACCGGTAATCGTTATCTTAATAATAAAACTCGCAAATTCACTATTCGCCTATTAATGAACGAGACTAAATTTTACTGTGTTTGGTAAAGATTTGTCTCGTTTATTTATTGTTTAAAATGAACCGAGAGTAAATTAATCTGATTTCAATTAAAATCTGTCTCGTTTATTAATTTACTTATAATGGAGTTACGAGATTTTCTTAGTTAAACAACAATATGGGATAACGAATATTTGTCTTAATTTGGTATACATTTACCTATTTTATCATTTACAGTATATTTATTTGATTTATAAAAATGTGTTTACCTGGTGGATAACATATAATGTAGACGCAACTGATATCCATTCTCTAGCATGAATTCCTGAATCAATCCATATGATTGGCTTGGTTTGATTTGAGTCGTGGTCTTCACTAACTTTAACCACTACTAATCCATTTCCCTGAAGAGTGGTTCCAATATTTTTGATTTTAACTTTCTCCGGATATTCTTTCAACAAGACTTGAAAGAAATTTCCAATCTTTCTCACAAATAAACATAATGTGTTACAATTATTCATTCAACTTTAACTTGAAATATTTATTAATAAACCTCTGCTAGATTGTGATATTGGTCCAAGGTAAAATCAGCGCTGCTTGTAGTGCCTTCAAAACGACCAAGTAGTTCACGTTCAGCTGCTTGCTCGTCGATTAAACTACAGTATAACATTAACAACTTAAAGGTCGACTGAATAACAACAATAAACCGTAGAATTTACGTTTGAATATTTGGAATTTCGACTGTGTGAGTTACATTTTTAAGGTGTCTTGTAAAAAACTCGGGCAATCCAGGACATATCTGCAGCATAATTGGGCGTTGATTATCAGATGGATCATTTATATACTCCAGCTGAAATCGTAACACAAAAGGTTAAGTCGTTAAAATGGTGTACCAGTAAGACAAGAGAGATTTACTATGCAAGAAAAATATGCCGTTCCTCATTCTCAAGTAATGTACAAGAAAACTACTGTACGTATCAAACACGGTCACCCTGTGAAATCGACATTACTTGGTAATACTAAAATGCTCCTCAAGAGACTCTTGTTAATTCACTTACTATGATTTAATTCAATTAACTTTAGATACGGATACCTTCACAAAATGTTGACCTTCAATTGACAACCATTAGCCTTTGCGAAGGGTCGCGGATATTTCACTGCCAGCATTTTATCACCAACAAAATGCCACCAAGTTAAATTGGTAATAATAAATAATTTCCAATCAATTGGGACTTACGGTAATCTAACTTAATTCAAGTTCTTTTGATGACGAATTACAGTATATCTTAAAAATTCAAAACATCTTGATGTTTTTTTCGCTAGTGGTGTAGGATATTCTTGGTCGTGAAATCACCTGACACCCATAAAGACTGGTGTACTGCATTATACTCTCTAATTCGGTCTTGGACTTATTTCATTGAACATACAGTAATTATACTTAACCATTAGTGACTTTTATAGAAACCATTAAGAATTTATTACAATTTATTGTCTCAGAAATAACCAGATAATAATTGTCAAGCTGTTTTCTAAAGCTGAAGACTGGACAACAAATACAGTAAGCTTAAACTTATTGGACTTTAATAATTTTTGAAAATCATTTATATGTTGATATAAGTTACATGCTGAGTCACTTAATATAAGATAGTACGCTGAATACACGATAGCTAGCCAAGATAGCGGTATAAATTATTTTAATTTACGAAAATTACCTGAGGAATGTGTGTATTTCCCATATTAGCTAACAGCATCAAATTCATCAGAAGCTCTTTCTCGTAGTTTGTTTGAGGTTTCAATGAAACTAGTTGACAACTATCACACAAAAATTGACCAAATAATTTTATACTTAAAGAAAATATTCATATTTTACCCGGTGTAATTGGCCACCGATTCAGTTTCAGCTGAAACATTGTTTAGTAACAATAATGTTAAGAGAAGCAGTGTTGACAACCAAACTCTTTTCATCATTTTGGTATTCTGGTGAAAATGAGTTTGTTTGATGCTTTATAAACTCGAAAGAATTTTTTTTTTAGTGGAAGAAGATGAAAGTGGAAAAAACAAAAGATAAAAATGTAATGCACTGTCAAGGTCAGTCAACTTTTGTCACGTCGTCATTTATTCAGTGCACGTCGTTTGACAACTGAGGTTAAAAAACTTGATGTTTTCAGGAAAAACAATGAAAAATCATTAAATTATGCATCTGTGATCACTATCTACGATGTTGGTACATCCATTACTCAATTGTTTCAGTTGCTTTTACTTAGAGGGGTTTTTCCTTAAAACCAAAACATTTTGCTTGTCAACAACAAATGACAAGCTACATTTTTGTTTCTTTATTTTTTCCTGGTCTTAAAATCTTCAAATTCCAATACGTTCTCGGACAGAATTTCCATTTTAGTAAATATTTATCAACTGTCAAAATTAATGAGCAATTCTGTTGAATTGACTGAAACATAAAGCAGTTTTGAGTTGAAATTTAATGTATTAATTATGGTATTAAGTAACTTATGTTACTTGTGCATTTACATTACTTTCAAATATACTGTATACAACTTAATTATAGTATAATCGCAATTTTATAGTAGTATTTGAGTGTAGAATAATTTAAACATTTTTTTCATGAAGAACTATACAGATGATTTTCTAAATTAAAACACGGTTATACAGTGACAGCAAAATAACGAGACAAAATGTTTTCAGTTCCAATGACAATTTGTTTTGTTTTTTTTTTTTGCCATGAAAAATCTCGTGGTTTACAAAATCGTTCAGATGCTAAATTAATGAACGAGGACTGATAATTAATATGAATTAAATTCAATGAAAAATGAGTAGGTTTTATATGCATTTTACAATAAGCTTAATTTTCTTATAGCTACTACATAACAAATAGTTTGCAAGTGTAAGGATTATAATTGTTGTTACTAAAATTATATTATTAGTTCTTAAATTCAATTTTATATTATTATTTAATAATTTACTAAAATCTTATGCTAATTTTGATAAATACAATTAAAATATGCTTGGAATATTGTGTGAAATCTAAAACAATTTTGTGTTTGAAAAAGTCATTAAATTGTCTACCCATTGTGACAAGTAATGCAATTTCATAAATATTTTAAAGTGATTTAAATGCTCACATTTTAGTAATTAATGGTTTACTTTTTTTATAAACTTTTGTATTTTAAATTTTTATCATTTGTAAGTTTAACTTGAGGTTAAATGATGTAATTGCATTTAATTTAATGACTTGCAATATCCTATTTATTTCTTTGAAAAGCAAGCGCCGCAAATTTTTGTGATTTCCGGATTATTAAATCCACACTGTTGACATTGCCATTCTGGAAATGGGCTTACTTGTTGTGCTGGAAAAACTATAGTTTCTTCGTTTAAATTTAGAGTGGGTGGGTCCTTGATGTCAACTGGTGAGTCTAAAGTGATGCTAACCCGAGTAGTTGTAGATGGCTGACCATTTTTCGATGGTCTTCTTAGTATTTCTTCTTCCTCCGTGAAATCTTGATCATCGCTTTCCTCTTCTTTTACTAGAAATCCAGGCTTGTCTTTGGCAGTAACAGCCTTTGCTGGCTTTGGTTTAAAACACATGGCGCAGATTGATGTGACTGGTGTGTTCATAAAATCGCAGTAGTTGCATTCCCACGAATCTGGGAATATCACTAGTTCCACCTGCGCTGGAACTGCAGGAACGGGTTGTTTCTCAGGTGCAAACGGTGTGGTTGGAGATGTTGGTGGAGTAGCGAATGACTTTCTAGGAACGGGCGGTCTACTTTGAAGGAGTCCGGGACTCGATGTCTAAAATTTATTGGAGTTAGTTACAGTAGTTAGTATTGTGTCACAAGTTATTTACTTTTTGGATAATTTTTTCTTCTGGTTGTTTATTTGTTTGACTTTCCCCAAATGTTTTGAATAAATAAGCAACGTATATTACAATGCTATCTTCGTCTGGTTTACCACTGGATACCGCTGTCATAGAAAATTACATTTAGGTTAATTATGAAACTTAACCAGGGTTATGAAATCATTAATACAGTATATAATTTATGACCTAATTTAGATCTTGGATGTGGTTTTAGGACCACTAAGATTTATATACTGTAAATTCTAGATTAAATGATAGTAAAATGATGTAATTGCATTTATAATTTTGAGACGAGATTATTTTTGACAAGTTTCTGTGTATTTATGGCGAAGAATTAAAGTAAAAATTTAGTTATAAATTTGGATTAGCTTTACGTTTACGATGATTAAACTCAATTCCATTTATTTCTATTGGTAAAGAGTTATTAAGCGCTAACTTGTGTGTTCTATTCGCTTCATAGACTCTTCACTGATCAGTTAGATAGGATTGCGTATAATAATAAATTAAAACCTTTGGCATCTAAAAGTCTAGGAATATTAAATTTTTCTTCTGCTATTTTAAAAGCATTGTTGAGATTTGCAAATGCATCGTTTGGATTAAGACTGTTGAAGTTGATTAGATCAGGCCTGAACCGGTGAATAAGAGCGTTAAATGCAAGACCATTAGTCCAGCTGCTGGAAAAGTTCTCCACACGAACATCTTTATAACTGAAAAAAAAAATTGATAAATTTGTTTTGAATACCAGACATAACAGAAATAGTCTACACATTAAATCGAAATCAGCTATCTGAAAACTCGATTGATTTTTATGATCGAAGCTGGGCGCATTTTTAAATTTAGTGTAACAGGTAATTTTCTAAAATCACTTGGTATTTCAAATTAATTTTGGATATAAACTGATTTGGATTATCATTTTGTAAATGAGCTCATACTTTGCAGTTTGATTTTGGCACCATTTCAGTAACGCTGCTTTATTTCGGGCATCGTCGTTATCACTTGCCATCTACAGCAAATATTAATAAAATTTAAGGCTAAATTATTACTTTATTTTTAATTGAGCTATATTATAATATAAATTAATTTAAATGTTAGTAATTATTCTACTGACCACTGGCGGAGACTGTGCGTTAATTTGCAAATTAGCAAATATGAGCCATAGCAATGCTAAAATCGAATTGGCATTTCCATTAACAACGTCATCTGCGGAAATCCCTTTAATCGGAAATCTCTTTGCCAAATAGTTGATGCATTTATTGACATTGTCGATTCGATGAAACTTTTGGCTTCCTATGTTGATTTTCCCAAGACTTTGGCCAGTGATACCTTCAATAAGTCGAAATAAACGAACTCCATCGCTCATATCTTTTACTAAATCATTGACAGGAATTCCTTGTGGTTCCAAATAAGTGTTGATCCATTCAGTAAATACTTTAATTTGAGTGGCTCGGCGTTGGTGTTGAAGGGAAGCAATTTGGCTGTCCATGTTAACTTCAAAAAGTAGGCTTACATATACGAATTTCAAGCTTTAAACGAATAAAAAATATTATCTTTGGTTGTGCTAGTTATCTAATGTTTACAAAATAGTAAAACCGTGGGTGTGAATTTACAATATTAACCTTATCACATAGAATTTTAGATAATTGCTTTACAGAGTCAAACTTAAATTTTTACATCAAAATTTAAACGATTTTTATTTGTTTTTAAGTTTGGTTAAAAAAAAACTTATTTCATAAACTAAAACGGCATACAAAGCTAAGCTTTTAAATGATCTCAAAAAATTACAAAATTTTCACAATTTGAGACTCAAAACCACTAGGTACCAAAAATCACAATGAATGTGGTCTGTTGGCTAGTTCTGGTATTGGTTTTTTAAAATTAAGAGCAAATTAATGGTTCAAATTTAATTTTAGACGCTATGCTTTTAAATAACGTTCATGTTTGAAGTCGTTAGCAACGTCAATGATCAATCAAACTACAACATAAAGCAATTTATTTTAAGTAAATGCTAAATCAATAATACATTGTAGTGAATTTTTAAATTTGTCTTTATGGACTTCAATATATAAACTGAGTCAATAGGAAACAGTAAATAGGAGTCAGTAAAACTCTGTTAAATTTTTTTTTATAGATTAATAGCTCATGTTTCACTTGTAAAATTGTAATTTTAAAAATGTAAGGTACTGTGTAATCTTTATACAGTATTACGGCAATAAAACAACAAATTGATAGCGTCATTTTTATCGTGATCCATTTTTTTTTAGTCAAATAGCAATGGCCTAGTTATTTCCTTTTTAAAGTTTTTGGGAGTCGACTCAGTCGAGTCTCAAATGTCTATAATAAGTAATATTTACCTTGATTGTGATATTATCCTAGAAAATTGTATTGAATATCCCAGTAATAACTATTATAATATTAGTCTTCTTTCTTGTAATTTTTTCTAGATAATGCTACTGGATTGATCGATTAAGTATTTTTGAAAGCAATTGCGAAAATTATCAGCGAGATCATCGTGTTATTTTTTTTTTTTTTTGGTTTTCATTTTATCATTACCTTAGATTTTGTTTTAATTGTTTAGTTTTAATGTTCAAGTACTGTAAATTGATGTCAGATAGCTAAGTTATTTATTGGCGATCGATTATTTTATTTAGTTTTATGGGCTTCATCTGTACCGAGCTATTTTCTAAAATTGGAATTTTATTTTCTAATGTCAAGAAACAAACGAGACAAATCGCAGTTGGAACTGTTAATACTTAGTCTCATTATTTTATTGACATTCTAAAAACCAGTTTTGCAATTTAAAAAGTTACTAACTAAAGAATATAAAGAAAAATAACAGACAACTAGTTTTTATTAAAAATTAAATTTAATCGTATTATTAATAATACATTAATATTTGCTATAAAGTAAGAACTACTGTACGTTAAGTTATGCTACTGTGTTTTTAACATTAAGAAAATAAATATTTTTGTCATACAATTAATAATTTAAAACGTTACCGTGTCTTCTAATAATTAAACCAGAACGTTTTAGAATTTTATGTTTTTCCTATGATTGATTCGACCGAGAATGAAATGCGCGATTTAGTTCCTTGTTTGTTACTATTTTCAGGCGTTGTTTCACTGTTAATTTTCTTGGGAATAATAACATCAGCTGACGCATTTTGTTGTTGCTTGAAACGTAGTTGTAACCGACTATAATCACTGTTGGTCAAATGTTCCTGACTATTAGCACTGGAACTAGTTGAGCACGGATAAACTTTCCATAGTGATGGAATCGCATTCCACTGATACTCCTGCGCCAAACGCACAGCTGATGGTTGGGGCTCATAGGTTGGTGGAGTAATGGCGGTTAAAGCTATATGGTTCATTTGCATCCAGTATTCCCGTTCCAACATTACTTGATCCAGTTCCTTATCAGCAAAACAACGTCGTTTACGGATACGTTCATTAGCACAGGGAAACATTGCACTTATGACGGATTCGACGCCACATAAACTGTTGTTGCGATTAATTGATTTTGAGCCTGAAATAATATGCAATATATATATGAGTATAAAAAAGTCTTTTTTGTAAATGAGTGTTTAGAATCAGGAGGTTAAGGGCATTTTTAACGGAATAGGAAATTTAGTTTTTCAAAAGCTAAATTAATTCAAAGAAAATTACATGTACTGCTAACTTCAGAAATTGAATTTTGCAACAATAAGTTTTACAGTATTTGGTTTTTAGACCAAATGATGGTTTCTAACATAATTGTGCCTTACCTTCTTTCATTTGCAAGGAATTTTGTTGCAAAGTCCTCAAATGGCATTGATATAGTTTCTTTTGGGCCAATAAAGTTTCAATTCTTTTGGCTTTTGCGTTATTATCGACTTTGTTGTCTTCAGAAGCCGACTGGTGCCTAAATTTAGTAATAAAAATAAATTTAGTAATTTATTTAATGAATTTTATAATTTGGGTTTTGTTTTTAACCTTCTAAGGGCCACTTGAGCGGCCATAACTCTCTGCCGTTCTACAACCAAAAGGCAATTGGTACATTGACAATCTCGCCATCTGCAATACTTTTTATGCCCTTTAAGACAGGATATTACGCCGTGGTTTCGGCAACGGGCACATTTCGGTGTCCTAAACGTCTGCTGGTGCGCTGGTCCATCTTTGACTTTTGACTGGTGTCCTGCTGACCGATGGCAATTTAGCTGTAGATCCATTGCACATTCGATTGCACTAAACTTTTCAACCCATTCAATTCAAAAGTTCAAATGATTAAGAAAAATGTTAAAAACTACAGTAGTACCTAGAAACTTTTCAAGCATCTAAATGTTACATGGAAGCTAAGATTGGCTAATGGGGGCGGGTTAAAGTGGTAGGCGTGGTCTAAATTTAATCCGTTTTAAACAAGGAGAGGGTGAAACCTTTTTGTTGGCAAACGTCAAAATATCACCGATCGTTTTCGTAAACAAATATCCACTTAAAAACAATTTCGACACCCCTAAAACATCTCATCTCACTCTCCAACCACCCCAAACACCCATTAAAACAGCAGTTTTGTGTCTGACTAGAAGGACGGACAAACTGTATAGCGAAATACATGGCTCCCATTTCACCGTAATATTGTATATTTTAAAACATCTGTTCAACTACTGTACTGTATATTGTATGGTATAGATTGAGAACAATATTTTCTTGTTTGTTTTTGCCGATTTAAGCAAATTTTTGCTCAAAACATTATAATTCTCTTATAAAACAAATGTCTAATATACAGTAACTGACTAATGCAAATTAGTTTTAAAAATAGTACAACATACATAGACATTCTTAATATGTTTATTAGGTTTTTTTTTTAAAAAAAAACAAGTATTGGAATTAAAATACACAATGTTAAATAAAAGTGTGTTGAAATTGCCACTATATTAATAACGTATTAATATTATGATAGTGGAATTTAAAGATGGTTTTTATAAATGTGATTTTTAGTTGTTAATGTAAGGTAAATACAATGTCAGGACAAACATTTTATTAAAAAAACTGGGTTTAAGATATAAAATCATAACTACAGTAGATATCAACATGACAATAATGAAATCTTTATATGGTTTTTAATCACTAGAATAACATAATTTGGTGTTTCACTATTTGGAATTTACAAATCGACCCCGTATGTTAACCAGATTGTATAACAAAAATGGGCTTTAACTATAGTTTTTAATGAGTGATTTGTTATTGTGTTGGTTTGAAGCCCAAAAGCCCAATATTGAAAACGTGTTTTTTGTCCCATCGGTCAAATAGTTTTTGACATGGCAAACATGTTAATTACGATGGAATTTAAACAGTCAAACACTTCCTATCCATCTTTATTATTTATTTTTACAAGTTCAAAACTACTTATATTTTCTTGTCAGTTTTTTTCTTTTCTTTACATTTCTCCAGAAGAACTTTGACGAACACTTTAAAAGAGTTTGTTTGGTCAGTCAAAATGAGCCTTCAAAGCTGTTGTTGTGTAAAATAGCATAACGTTTAGTCTTTAGAAAAAATAAAGAAAAAAAATGTATGGTGGTTTATGTGGGCGTTTGTGACATGTGACCTAAACGAAAACGATGTGTTATTTTCCCCACCCGGCACCCACACAGCTGAAAAAGCCCAAAATAGAGAGAGAGAAAGGCGAGTGGAACGCTGAGTGACTCGGCCGCGTTAAACCTTCCATCGACGGCCAAAATGTTTTGGGGAGTTAAGTAAGAGTAATTCGATCGTTTACCACGGTATGATGGTACGGTATGATCGTAGGAAGGTGACGATTGACGTCATCTTTTCACGCTACGATATAAAGATCCGATTACAACTGTGCAGTGCTTCTGTGTTTTTTCTTTTCATTTTTAATGATCCAATTTAAATGATCATTTAAGTCTAGCCAAAATAACACTTTGAAAAGATAATTTGGAAATTGCCACTAAACAAGTCTTAAAGAGAATTATTAAAGAAATTATTAACTTACTGTAGCTACTTAGAACTCAGTAATGACATGGATTTATATTAAATTAATACCGGTAATTAATTTAATTATGGTTGTTATTATTCTGTCATTTGAAACTGGGAATCTATTTCTAAACTTTTTATTTAAAATTAAAATATTTGTAAATGTTTTTGTTAAAAATCATGAAAGTGGGATTTGTAGGGTCGCATGTCAGAGCGATCAAATTTCTTGTAAATTTTCTACTGTACTGTACTACAGTATAAACAACTAAATAAGTTTAATTTATTTAGTCAACTAATTTATTTATTTATTGCAATAGGAAAATATTTTTAATCGTACATCATTTCAGCATAACATACTACTGTACTATACTGTATGTTACCAGAAAAGTAAACTAAAAAAAATAATATTTTTTGAATTACTGCAATTAAAACTAATATTTTTTACATTACTGCATATTACAATTTTTAATCAAATTTTAATTTGGTGAATGTTTGGATTTATACAAATGTAAACTATAACATTTTATTTAAAACAAAACAAAAAAAAACTTTTTAATTTTAGTTTTGAAGTTGTAGAACAATCAATTTTCCTTGATGGGTTTTTTAGATATTGTTTATTTTTTAATTTTTTTTCACTTATTGTTTGCAATAAATAATAAAAACAAGTTAGATATGCTTAATTCACTATCGTCTATAAACATATAAGAAATACATGTATTTCATATAAGAAATGTATTCTACATGTATACCAAAAACATATAAGATACAAATTCATCTACAGAATAGTCACTAACGTAAGGTATAAACGATTGAGTATATTTTGCAGTTTTTATCAGTAAACACCAAATATTGTCCCGTAGAAATAAAATGACTTTAGGTAACAAATTTAACATGTAAAAACAAAACTTTTAATAATGTAAGCAGTGCATGCTATTTTACCATTTGTTGTAACAATTCATAACCAAAAATAACACACTTTAATATCATAATCTCCAGCTTCAAGGTCTTTAGTTAAATATAAACAAGGCAGAATACAAAGGAGTACATTGAATGCAGGATACTATTCTGACGGCTGTTTCCAAAATAATGTAAAACCGATACTAATAACAGCAATAATAAACTTAGTTGTAGGCTGTATCTCTCCATAGCAAAGGAGTGATGAAACAAAACATTACTTTTCCAATCTATACAATTTAACATGGTGTAAACATCATCAACAGAGTTACAGCTTTATTCTAAATATAAGAAATAGTAACCCAATAGAAGTGAGCTTTTCTTTTGATCTTGACTCTAATTACAAAAGTCGTGAACAACAAACAACATGAAACAAGCGGTTGTCTATCGATGTTTTAAAAAGGCGAAACTTTTGTACACAAAAGACAATAATTTCTACTTGGAAATTTAGTATTGGTGTACATTAGGGTACCAAGTGTATATTAAAAACAAATTCGGTAGTATTTCCTCTTTCTATTTCTATTTTTTTTAATTTTTTTTTTAACATCCTATCTGTGTAAAACTGGCAACAATTTTCTCCAATGAAAGAGCTGCCAATGTTGTGTTAGGTTTCAACACTAGATTTTGTTTTTTCTTTTTAAGTTGTTAACTTTTTTCTCTTCTTTATTTTTTTTCAAATTTTTTTTGAGAGGGAGGAGAAAGATATCACGTTTAACATAATCAAAAGAAGCCGACAATTTTTTAATTTATAAATATAGCTATTAATTTTACGTCACATGACTCTCGTCTCCCATTACAACATAGAAATTTGCTAAATTTTCAAAGACTGTGAAAAAAATTGAGTAAAACCGTTTCAAGCCTCATTAAAATTTGTCATAAACAAACGGTTATTGTTGTCTGTCAGACATGTTGATTTCTAACGAGATTTTCCAAATGACTTTTATGGATTTTATTACTTGTGAAATTATTTTAAAGCATCTATCTGAATTTAAGCCTATGAGCACGTTTAATGATGTAATTAATTAATTTGTGATTGTTTTTAGATACCTACGCAACATCTTCCAATTAGCGATCATTCAGAGGAGTCAAATTGGTGCCATCAAGTACTTTTATATGGGATTATCAAGCTAACGAAAGTCAATTTTGCACTTTTTAATACCTTGAGAACCATTAGAAATCGATCTTTATGAAAATCGACAGATCATTACATTTATTTTGCATAGTTTTAAATACCTGAGTAAAAGTCTTTCATGTCAATTTTAGGATATTTTCTTTGATTTTGAAATGTGGAGTTATGGGGATATGGAGATACTGTATGTTCTGAAATCAAAGTTGTGTTATAGTTTTTAAAAAATAATGAATAAGAATCGTCGTAAACTATGAATTTCAAGTAGTGATATTATGGTACAGTACTAGAAATCTACTGTATATTTGTCAGAATTATTAGGTAACAGCTACTGTATTATACATATTTAAACATCTTGTTACTTTAATAAGTTTATATTATAAAATAAACAAATTTTTTTTGTTCAAAATTATTATACAGTATGTCTTATGTTTTTTCTATTTACTATATTACAGAAGAAGTTAAAATTTGAAGTAAAAAAATTTTTTTTTTCAATCCCATAGTTAAAGTATATAGAGTGTTATTAAGCGACTAACTTCTGTCTTCTCCGGTGTGGCCGAGTTGGTTTAATCGCCAACTAAAAACAGCGGAACCCTCCTCCCGTCCCATTCCCCTCCCACTGGTTGGTTTAGGTATCTGCTATGGTACCAGGTATATAGGTATGGCATGGACGTCAAGCGCCTTTGAGGCCTTCACCCCGCAGGGGGCTTTCTTCGACCCTGGCCCCCTGCGAGGGGTGGGGTGAGGGCCTCAGAGGCGCTGGTGATGAAACCTTCCTTTGGGGTAAGGGGGGCACGGTCGAGGCGTTTTATTACAGTTTTGGAAGGCGTGACGTCACCTTCTTAGTTACGACGGCAGCGCCACCTACACGAAAACGTAACAAGCGCCATCTGAAGTAATTAACGCAGTTCTACAAGTAGCCGAGCTTCAGGATGGATGTCCTTTTTTTTCGTCGTCTGGAAGATTCTTTTTTTGAAAATTTCATCGTAAATTTTTTGTTGATTTCTTAAAATTTAGAAAATTTGTTGCACTACTTTTCTTGCAGATTTCATTTAGTTTTTTTTATGTATTTTCTAGAGGATGGCGTACAGAAGGTCAAGGATTCAACTGGATCTTCAAAGGGAAATTGTGAACCCTGGTAAACTCTTATCGGTTTTTGTTTCGATTTTTTTAAAATTAATAGTTATTAGATTGATAGTTTAAGTAGATTATAATTAATTTATTAGTTTAGTTTAAAATGACGTTTAATGGGCATGCTTTCTTGATATACGAAATGAAAATCTTTTAACTTGACCAATTGGACTTTCATCATCGCATTCAAACCAAATCTTCAGTATGCCTTTAATTTATAATTTCTGTTAAATGTAATCTAATTTAATCGAATCGAGAATTCTCAACTAATTTAGCTTTTGGTAAATTGAATAGTTAATTTAGAATGATTTTAGCGTTATAGTTATTTCTTTTGAATTTATGATGCAACGTATCAGCTATTGTTTTTCAGCAAATGACTTTAAATTTCGCAAGCTTTTCTCGTTGTTTAAAGTTTTTCTTTATAAAGGAACTTCTATCATTAAGATGTACTGTAATTTAAAGACAAAAGCTTGTCCTTCTTGAAAGGAAAATGTTGGATTAATTCAGTCATCATAGTGTCATTGTCAGCTATTCTATAATCACGTTGCACTTTTTAAAATACATTTCGTAATTACGTTTGCAATTGAAATTAATTCTAAAACTTTTGATGATTTAATTAAGATCTTTTTTAGTGGTTGGCCGTTGTTCATAGTCTTTGTTACATGATTGATTTTGTCTCAGGAATGGAATCGACGATTGTTCTTCCATGGAGGATTCAACATAAATAAGCACCAAAAAGGTAACTTCTGAAATTGTATCTTTCACAAATTATCTTTTGTTAATTCCAAATTGTGTATTTAGGTCTCTAGGTTCTGAAACTAAAATTGGATCTGCATAAACTTCAAAAGGAAGTGAAATTCTCTACACAAACAAGTTCGTTTATATTCTGATAACTTTTGTAAATTCGCATATTTCTTGGCTTTTTATATTCGTTTCAATTGTAAGCGCTTGTTTTTGTATTTTTTTTTTGCGATTTGTTTGTTCTTATCGTTGTTGCATTAAAGTTTTTTTCAACATATTTTTGGCCCTTCCAGCACCCGTACTTTTTTCAACAATCATCGCAGCAGGGGGAGAGCATTCTTCAAGTCCCCGCGCACAGATTTTCAATGGCAACCACCTGCGCCAACACTTAGCTATTTTTCCCCCTGCCCTTATGGGCTTCCGTAGTTTTTTCCTTTTTTTCCCCCTTGGTTTTTTTTTTCCTCCCATTTTCTTTTTTTTTTACCTTTAATTTTTTTCCCTCCGAAATTTTTGAAATTTTAAAATTTTATTTTTATTGAAAATGTTAAACTTACAAAATGGTTTCGAAATAAAACGACCTGTACAAGACAAGTAAAATTTCGAAAATAGAAAAGTCATAAACGACTACCCAGTGGTTGAGAATCAGCTGGCAGGGAAATTTGGAAAAGTCATAAACGACTACCCAGTGGTTGAGGAACATCTTGGCAAAAAAAACTATAAATTGCATAAACATATAGAAATAACTTAACAGCATATAAAAATAACATTCATATACTGCACAACAATAAATGTACGAGTTTGATGGATTTTTTCCAAAAGCAATAAATAATTGAAATATTTGCGCATGCGTAGTTACAAATACAATTGTTAAATTAAAAAAAATTTTTATCAAGTAGGAGACTCGAACCTGCAGCTACTACAACAGGAATTTCTGACAAACACGCTCGGCCATCAGTACATTACATCGGTGGATGTCATACATTTGGTACCAGCTAGTAAAAAGTGCAAATCAAACAGCATTTGACCCTAAAAAAAATTAAAATAATAAATTAGCAACAACGTAAACATTTCACAAATAAATGCCACTTACCCCATGAAAAAAATGAAATCTTGGCTTTGCACTCTTTCCTATCTGATTTTTGTCCAAAATATTTGACCAATAACAACGCACTCTACAAATTTCAAAAACATCGCAATTTCCTAGGTTTGACGATCAAACCCATCTAACGCTATCACAATATATTATTTTTCGCATTTTTTTTTCAATATAATATTACGTTAACAAAATTAAGACAAGAAAAGGGCTTTTAAAGGTACGTTTTTGTTAATTTTTACACATCTCTCGCTTAACGTCAACCAACAACCGTAGAGATCCTGAAAAAAAATTAACATTTTACAAAAAACGTTTGAGATGTTACTTTCATAAAATCTTACCAAAATAGAAAAATCAAGATGAATTACAGCCAAATTAGAAAAGTTTTACAACTAGTAATAAGATAGTTGTTAACTTCCGTCCATACAGTACGTCTCTAAAATCAAAATAAAATTAGATTATGATTAAGTTTTTAACATACAACAGTTTTTAATCAAAGTTTTTAACACTGCTTAACTTCTCAAATGTCAGAATGACAAATGCATTTTCATACTGTAGATTGCAGGAAACTAAATACTGTAATCTTCACATTACATTACCATATCTACAGTAATTCCTTAATTAAGCAATTGGACATTTATACAATGACGGTACCGTATCTGATTGCTATATTACGAACTAAACTCCAATGTAGTTCAAAAATTAGATCGACTACAAAAACAGTATTGGAGATTATGGCGAGTATGAATATACAAAATATTGTAAAGAAAAAATAAATGACTTACAGTATGTCATGTCATAGATGCAGTACAAACTAAAATTCAACGTAGTTTTAAACTCAACCAGATCAGACACGCAATTGGCTCAGTATCAAAGTCAATTGTAAATATGCAAATTAAATCATCTATGCAATGGTACTTTGAACATGGCATGGTTTCTTGTTTACGATTTATACTCCTACGTTTTTTAAATTAAATATACTAAGTTGGCAACTTTTTTAATGACATTAAATATGTGAAACTTGAAAAAAAAGTTTTTAAAAGATGAAATGAAAATACTTTTAAAAAATTATAAGTGTAAGCATTACAAAATCCAAAATATGGCTACTCACCAGGTTATTGGTAGTTGATCCTTGATCCATTTTGCAAATTGCCTTGATGTATCGACGATCCATTCACAATTTCTCTTCGTGGCAAAATAAAAAATTAAAAGTTATTAATTTTAAGCAACAACTTAACGATGAAAACTTGATAAAAATAAATTGTCAAGTTTACAGTGCCTAGTTTTGTACTACAATACATGCACATTGTACTGTGTATAACTTACAATCTTCCAAATTTCGTTTAAAGCTTAATCAATTGCAGCTTCATCCAAATTATTGAATTTTTTTTTTACCAAAAACACAATGCATCTATAAATACTGTACTTTAAAAAAATTGAAGAAAAATTACAGTCAATCAGGATTTAAAAAAGTCGAAAATACAGTATTTGGAAGGAGTACGGAACTTGCACGTACCCATGGAATCATTGCTTAAGTTTAAATTAAAATTAAATTACTGGTGGGCGTCATTTACTAATCTGACGTCACGGCCTACCTAAATTAGTTCCACCTATTTACTAATTTAAATATTTGATTTCTTTAGATTAAACAAACGTTACTGTTTTATAAAATAACGTCAATTAGACACTGTATGACTATCCAAAAACTAATATCTTGTAAAAAATACATTAAAATTACTTTTCAATTGTTAAAGAATGTTTTTACTGATTGAACTTCAAAGTTGGAGCAATTGTCGATCAAATGGTGCAAATCGCAGTGACCATTGATACAAAAAATACTGTTAATTTGAATTTGAGCTTAATGTACACTAATTGGCCGTAAAAAATCAATTCTCTAGAATTAACAACGCTTTACATGTGACTGTATACATTAAATCAATTCGCATCTGCATAATTACAGTAATTAACTGTACTTTGATTGTATATCGCTAATTTTCTAGTTTTCAAAATTGTAATAATTTAATTAGACGTACAGTATTAATCGAATGACTAATTTTTCTACAATTCAATCAAGGTTTCAAGTACATTACTATTAAAAGTGCTTATATAATGTAGTAAAATAATGATCTTGGGTTCTAACGCTAATTTAATGTTTATTCCTTGTGTTAATGCAATTGTAAGATATCATCTTTGTCTTAATATTATTCACGGAAAATATAACAACACCAGACTGTTAATTTCTTAAAAGTTGAAATACCTTACATTTACTGTCTGTCATTATTAGACTTCATACTATTTTTTACCTAAAGTCAAATAATATTCGTATATACTGCACACAATAAATTATAATAAAATTACCGCTAATTATGTAAAAATTTAACGATAAAAAAAATTTAAAAAAATCAAAATACAATATACTGTACTGTATCCATGGTCAATATAAAATTTTAATTAAACTCCGAAATTATTTTCCATTGATAATTTAAATGTTTCTATGTTGTTCACCGATTACAATAGGCCAAAAATAAAGACAACTTTTACAATTAGCACTATTACAGTATACTGTATGACACTGTAAATCATATCGCTGGACTTCGAAAATATTTCGAATGATGGTTGTTTCATAGCAATTGTTACTTCGCATGTCCTGAGACGAAATTTTCTGCATATCATGCCCGCATACGAAATTAAAATGATAAAAAATGTTACTTAATTATCGAAAATACAATTAAAATTTTTTATTAGCCAATAAAAATCGTATGTTTGACACGTTGTATACTGAAAACATTTTAATCAACCAATAAGATGATACAATAATCGTTTATTTTTTTTACAGGGCGGAGAAAATTGTCCCGTTAACCGATTTTTCATATTTTTAAAAGAGATACCGACTTTTTGTACACCCTGTATAATATTTTAACTTACTTTTTCTTCTAATTAAAGTCAAATATAAGTATTCTAATTCCGGTTTTAGCTAAATTTAATATTTTCCATTGTTTTAGTTTTTTTTGTTATTATTATAATTCCAAGTTTTCTTTTTTTAGTCGTTAATTTGTAGTCATTTTTAGACGTTTTTTAAACTTTTTTTTACTCAAAAGTGGCCCGTCTTTAGAAAAAATGGGAGACCTGGAGGGCATAAATTTGATGCGTAACTTTTAATTGCGTTTCTCTATAAAAGTTATACATGAAATTTATGCCC
This sequence comes from Helicorthomorpha holstii, assembly GCA_013389785.1. Classification (NCBI taxonomy): domain Eukaryota; kingdom Metazoa; phylum Arthropoda; class Diplopoda; order Polydesmida; family Paradoxosomatidae; genus Helicorthomorpha; species Helicorthomorpha holstii. Next base: position 13,902,338 of record JAAFCF010006596.1, read on the forward strand.
TCCAGGTCTCTCTTTTTTTCCTAAAGACGAGCCACTTTTTGAGTAAAAATAATGCAAATAAATCTATGCAAAACGTTTATTCAATAAAACTAAATAAGTAAAATGTTAATTTAAAATTTATTTTTCATTAGAATTATGTACATTTTGATACATTTGAAAAAAAAATTACTTTTATTATTTGTATTTATCATGAAAAAAATTGTATTGTAAACATTAAATGTTTAATTAAAAAATTATTCGTATTTTCATAAAAAAAATTTAAAGTTTCAAGTAAAATTATGTTTAAATCGACTGTATGTTGACATACAAATAAATAAATTGGTGTTTAATTACAACATTTTGCAATGCGATTCGATAGGAATTATACTATATATATTAACATCATAAACGTCATAACATCATATACTATATATATTAACATCATAAACGTCATAACATCAAAACATCATATACTATATATATTAACATCATAAACATCATAACATCATATACAGTACTATATATATTAACATCATTAAACAACATCATAAAGTTATTAGCAAAGTACGTTAAATACGTGCGACAAAACATTATATACATATTCATTCGATCGACAGTTTAACAGTTACTATGACATCAAAATTAGATGGTTGTAGTTGGATAAACCTCCATTAACATCTCCACTTAAATTTAAATTTAATCCTCGATTAGGTAGTTTATAACGTCCTCTTGGTATCATCTTTATACATTCTTTGGAATAGGACACACTAACAAACAAAAATTTCAGCCGGTGCAGTCGTCACTACTGATAAGTGGAAGATGCGTTTTTGGACCAAAGAAAATTGCCTGATATCCAGAATCACTGCAAGTCATGTAGCACAATTGATACACATATCCTAATTAAAAATAAATTCCGTTTTAGTATACAAAACATTTGTATACAATTAGTATACAAAACATATAAGCATTTATACAACGTAATTAAAATACTTACATCATCAACGAGAGCCACAATCTGCTCCAACGGATTACGTTTTAAGCTCACTTTTTATTAACTGTTTAAATGAACCAAAGTATGGAACCTACAATCAAAGTTATTGTACTATATGATTCTTTATTAAAAGTTACTAATTTGATTTTAACATACCTTATTCAGATTTACAGTATATGAGGAGCTTCTCCTTTTTGGCGAGGAAATACCGGATGGCTCTGACCGCCCCAACTGGATAATTCTTTGATATTTCTCAAGTAAAGTAGAGTTTTAAGGTCAATGATATGATCACTGATAACAGTAAAGTCTTGGTTCTGCATTGCACTAAACACCTATTTAAAAATCATTAATCACACTATTTTGCATTGTTGGCATTCTTGTAATTTTACTTGTAATAGTTTGGTACCACCATGCCAAAACTGAAGAACAGAATCAACCGAGTCAATTCCACGGTTGCCATGATTGGAATATCAGGAAACAAATTGGAAATTGCAGTAATATCTCGGAAAGCACTCGACTGATGTCATTATCTGAAACTCCACCAGAAGTTGTAGGTTTTTCTAATCCAATTGCAGGTCATAATGGGCCTTCACTATCTAGAGACATCAATCCAGAAAACTTATTCGTAGCAGTTACACCATTAGCACTACCTATAACCATAATAAAATAATTACAATTAGATATCAGTCATTTAATATTATTAAACTCAAACCTTCAAGTGCAGCTCGTGCTAAAACAGTGATGTCGGTAACATTAGGTGTTAGCTTAATATAAACTGGAACATTCACTGTACTCTTTGTCCAGATTGTGATATTTTTAACGTGTACTGGATCCTAAATTATTTTTAAACAACATAATTATAATATAATTACTGTAATATTAAATTCAATTACTTACTCGACCACATGCTAATTCCATGTCGTTTTCATCAATATGCTGAATATATTATTCATGTTTAGGTACCTGTAGATACTGTATCTATGAATATTTCAAGCGGCTACTTTGTCGTCGTTGACCGATTCAACAGTGGTTTCAGCTCCATCTCCACCACAGGAGACTCACGGCTCGCGGGATTACATTGTTAGTAAATCCACATACTGAAATCCATTATCAGCGATCTTTAATGGACTAAGAACCAAAGGCTATTTTATTAAATAAAAATTTAAATGTAGCTAAAACTTTGTTTACCATCTTCATGTAACAGCGAGTTTCTATAAAAAAAAATTGCTCAGGTAGGAGATTCGATCCTCAGCACTTCTCTTCCCAAACTTTTAACTGGCTACTGCGCTCGACCATCAGCTACACATGAACTGGGACTTCAAAGATTTCGTACCAGTTAATAACAATGTAAACTTAAAAAATAATTTCTTAAAAAAATATAGGCAAATTAGCAATCATAAACATGTACCATTCTATTAAAAATAATTATTCTACTTACCTCAATATGGACATAGTTGCACTCTCTCAGTTGAAAACAAATCGACAATGATGATGAATTACTTTCTCAAATACAAATAAAACTTTTATTTGCACTTTCGATGCAAATGTATAAACAAATGGGCTTGAAAATTACGATTATCATTGCAATAAAAATATCAACATTTGCATTAAATGAATCCAAACCAATTTGAATTAAAGCAGACAAATATTCCACAAATATCCTCATATTTAAGTTACCGTATATACTGTTCATTATGTACTGTAAGTAAATTTTCATTAACGTTGTCCTTGTGTAATTTCAATACCGTTCATTAATAACTGGAAGCGTTATTTTTAATTTAAAAATCGAAAGTTAATTTAGCTTGTCATTTATTTAACTGTTTAATTAGTTAAAATCAACATATTATTTTGTCATAATAAAACTTTATTTCATGACAAGTTTGCAGACAGAGGAAAAACGCTTACAAATGATAAATCACAATGACGCCACTGAATGTTTATCGCTGACATAATTTTGATTTTTGGACTAAATAAAAAGTTTATACTCATTATTGCCAAACCAATCAACTAAAAGTCTATGAAGTGTCATCTCTTTCCAATTCCAATCAAAATACTGTACTCGATGTTTTAAAGACTTTTAGTCGATAGACTTCGTAATGAGTGTAGTATCAATAAAAAATCTAAGCAATTTTTTTTTTTTTTGCATTTTCTTTTTTACTTCAATAGATTAAAATATCCTACTCGAAATGTTAATGGACAAAAATGTTAAAATCATAATAATTGTTTTAGTAATTTTCAACTAAACGTTAATGGGATTTCCTAACTTAAATCCAAAATGACTTTCATGTTATTTAGAGTGGAGTTTGAACACCGGTACTGCGAGTTGGAGTCGGAGACTCCGGGGTAAGAGTTGGGCTGGTGTGACGACGGATGCCCAAACTTTTTTGAATTTTTGGATTGTACAACTTCGGGTCGGAAACCATACGAACGAAAAAACTTCTCTTATAAGCCAAACTTTGCTTGTTTTTGATATCCAACAAGAAGACTTCATCCAGGGCTTCTTCCAAGTCCTTTTCTTCTTTGATTTCCTAAAAAAATATTTCATAAAATAGAAACATAGAAACGTTGCAGTATGAATTACGCCAATTTTGGGTTATTCTTAAAATATGTAGTGAACATTAGTTACAAGATTTAAATAAAATAAAGCTTTCATTTATATTAATCGATTCAAATTCTCTATTAAAATTAATTATTAGATTAACTACTAATTACAGGCACTTAAATAATACATTAAATGAACAAAAAATGAAATGTTGTGAGCAATACAAGCAAAATAATGATGTGTTTGTGATGTAATAAGTGTAAATCATGCAAAAAACACGCATTCAAATCAAATAAAAATTTACAACAAAATATTTATTTTAAAGAGCATTCACAATCATAAAAAACATTCAGAAGTTTTGGCGTTCATGATAAAATAATAAAAAAGCCATAAAAGTTTCGCAAAAAATGCGGCGTTTCAACTAGCTTAATTTTATAATTAAGAAAGTTTTGTGTAAAATGCCAAATACTGTATAAACGTTTAATTTAATGTCTGCATTAAGACTGTACAATTTATGTTTACTGTTTTGTTGTGAGACTAGTTGTAAGAATTCTAAACTGGCATTTTTGTGGACGTGTTTTTAAGAGTATTTAATGTTGGTTTTCTGTTTTATAAGTTGTGATTGAGATCAAATAAAAATTAAATAGATGTGCATATATCGTCTGTTTGGTTGATTAGTTTATAGAACTCTGATGTTAAAATATCTTTTATTGGCGTGTAACTTGTTGAATCTGAAATGGTAATTCCTTCAACGGTTTCCGTTACCTCCACAATTTTCTTGTTAATATCAACTTCTTGATACTCTGTTAGATCAGATGCAAACTGTGAAATAACTCTCCAAGCGTAGTCAATATCATTATCAGTGGCATTTTGTGCACAAACACAGAAACGAATAACATATCGGTCATTAATTGATGCTGGAACCATGTGAAGTTTACCAGAAGCGTTAATTGTAGACAACAATTTTTGATTCAGCCCGTTAGAACCCTATTGCATAAATTTAATGCATACAATTAAGTGGACAAACAAAAGTTTAAAAAAATCCAGCAAGACTAACCTTCAATCTGAAACAGACCAATCCTAAAATAACCTGATTGCTAACTTCGAAACGATCATCTTTTTTCACGAGCGATTCAAATCGCTTAGCAAGACGACAATGCTAATAAAAATTATAAAATTCCAAAGTTAACTAAATTCTAATTAATGATGGAGCAAGACTGTTTACTTCACGAATGTAGTTCTGAAGTTTTTCAATTCCATAGTTGCGAATCACAAACCAGAGCTTCAGAGAACGGAATCGTCTACTTAATGGAATTCCCCAATGCTATAACATTTTTAAACAAAACTAATTTAATTTTTTGCACAAAAACGTAGACCAAGATCTGGGTAGATAAAGACAAATTTATCAATTATATTTTACCCTGTAATCAATAGCTTTATCCGAATAGCTGTGTTGTAGGTACAGTGGATCAACGACCAAAGCTTGTGTTAAACGGAACCGATCTTTTACCCTAAGTAAATGTAAATGCAGTTTTAAAAAAAACATGCAATAATAAATAAGCAGCAAAGTCAAATTACAAATACGAACCACATTGTTGAGCAGTCAAAATTGACCAGCATCCATTTATTGGGATTGGTATTGAAAGAACTAGCATACTAAAATAAACATCAAATATATATTTTAAATAAACAAAGACAATAATTATTAACTTGCGCAGTAATACTCACTTCGATTCCTTTCATCAAATATTTGAACTCAGGACACATAAATGCATTCCCAGCATATGCAGCATCAACATGCAACCAAATTCCATTATCCTTGCATACTGGACCGACTTCAGCTAAATTATCGAAAGAGCAGCAAGATGTTGTTCCTAAAGTTGTAGATACCTTAAAAAAATAAGAATTAGTATCAGTCTACGCAAAATTAAAGTTTAGATCACGTCAAGGCTATGACGTGATACTATAAAAACCAGAAACTTGTTACTTTAACACCAGATTCTGGAGTTATACGACACTCAAAAACAATGGAATCTGTGCCTAACTTTAGTGCCACTAACCATGACCTAGTTATAAAATAACTTAAAATTTTACTTACAAAAAATGGAATCAGTCCCATCGCTTTGTCTTCTTCCATGGCGTGTCTCAATGTGTCTCCCCGTAAACTGCATTTATCATCAGTATCCAAAATTCGAAGTTTTACAAATCCAATCACCGCTGCTTTTTCAACGGATGAGTGAGACTCTTTCGAGCAATAAGCCATCAGTTTAGAAAGCAGAACTCCTTCCTCAACAAATGGATACTGCTCCTTGAGGGTTCGCATGGTTTGTGCTCGAGCTGCTAAAAGACTCACCAAAATGCATTCACTCGCTGATGACTGTCAAATTAAACAATATTATTTATAATAAACTCTTAGAACATTTTAATATGTTTTAGGTTTACTTGAATAACTCCTCCTCCTTTGCTGTTATCAGAGAAGCACAGGAAGTCATCTGGAAGTCCAATCATTTTGCCCATCCAATCCAAAACAATGGTCTCCAATTCAGTACATGCTGGACTCGCAGCCTATTAGTTAAAGTAGAAAAACGTTAATGGTAATGTTCTACTAGTTAAAATTTACGAAATTAAAATTGTTTAAGGGCTTATTCTTAATGACTTAATATTGTTTGTATTTTAAATACTTAATGTAAAGTTCGGCCTAATAATAAATTGGAAGTCTAAAAAAAAGTTGCCACAATCAAATAAATGTACTGCTAAAAATTCAATTTCACCAAAAAAAACCTCGTTAGCCACAATGTTGGATCTTTAAATTAAATATTTTCTTCTTCATTTCCTAACAGTAATTTCGATTGCGTCTAAAATTTTGAAAAATTTGGATCGATATAATATTTTATCATTAAATATATTACATATATGTACAAGCAATATATTGTCGTTCTACACTGGAAAGGTTAGAAGGGTATATGGGGAGTGATTCTCTACTTAAAATCGTTTTATATCTCTTCAGGCTCTCTGCTATATGAATATTATAGCACTTCATAAGGACCCTGAAATGTTATAAGTATATAACGCCACCTTCGGAGAGACAAATTCCATTCACATACCAAACATATTTGTTAAAGCCGAGTAATGTTTAATAATAAAATCATCCATCCGACACCTCATCACCCACTCATGGCACTTCACACCATCACAATTTTCATATAAAGTGAGGTGATCAATTTTGGATGATGGTTAATAGTGGGAGTGACATTTTATATTTGAGAGAAAATAAAAGAGATAAGAAAAAAATGAATATCCGAGACTCAAAAAGTGGTTATAGATAATAGAAAAGTCTATAAATAAAAAAAAGTTTATATTCTTCACCCATGAAAACCCTACACAGCCAATGGCGTCTGATAGCATGTCCCCAAGTATTGATGGATATGAATTTCCAGCTGGAAAATAAGCGTGAAAACGCGGATGTTGCCAATGAGTGACCTGCAATAAAATTAAAAAAATTCAATTATGTATTATTGTTATGTGAATGACTGTAATTTATGTGCTTTAATTATTTGGCAACGCGACTATTATTTTCAGACAACCAAAGTGACAATTGAAATAACAGACAGAATATTAAGTTATTATATCGAAATGCTAATTAATTATTGTTAATTAACAATGACGTGAATAGAGTTGGTATTCTTCCTCCCAATTTGAACATTTAACAACTTTTTTAATCAATTCTTTTACCCAAAAATCTTTTTAAATAACTATCGTTTCAAGCCAACTTTTAATACCGTCTGATTCTTTAGAAAATCTCGCAACTCGATTATACACCAATTAAGATACAAGACAGCCCTCCATTCTAACTCATACAATTGTCTCGTTTAATCATTAACAAACAAAACAAATTTAATGTTTTTTTTGAATAGCAAAAGTTAGAAAGTGTTTTTATTAAACCGACGTTGCATCATAATATAGTTCGAATTTAAGTAAACGGCAAACCGTGTAAGAAGAATTAAATACATCAATTAAAAACATCAGTTTGTTTAAAAAGTCACTTTTGATAGTTTCACAGTTAATTCACACAATTGTTCCAACTATTTAGATAAAGTAGTTATTGATTATAATTACCCCAGGCATAATAATTCTCTCCACATCGTTCATTATATCATCCCAATTCTCAGATTTATTTGGTGGATTCATTGGAATCAAGTAGCGAAGATAACCAGGCTCAATTGCAGGAGTCACGCGTCTTTGATCAATTGTCTCCAAATAATTGCAGACATAATCCACCATCTGTTTACCACGTTTACGAAATTCAGCAGTGTCCATGACGACTATGATGATCCTATGAAAAAACATTAAAATTCCTTCAATATTACTATATGTCAAATTTATCACTTCCTCGTTATTACTTTTGTAAATGTTAGAAAGGGATGAATTCACGATGACAATAATAATGTAATGTAGAAAAAAATTAAAAAAAAATAGTTTATTCCGTTTTTAAATTTATTGTGATTGAAATTTGAATCGTGGGAGTAATTGAAAATTTGACTGACAATTTTATAATTATTAGTAAGCAAAGACGAGCAAATTTTTTTTAGTTCCTTTATAAAAGGACAATAAAAGGAAAAGAATAAATTATAGTGCGAAGAAAATAAAAAAAATAAACAGGAAATCTAAATAACGATTAAATGAATATGCTAATAAGGAAAAGAAGACAACTGGTGGAGATGACAACTGCCATCAAAAATTCTTTTCATATCTAATCAAATGGAAAACTCATCGCTATTGGCTATGCATGACAGCACTAAACAGGACCAATACTACTACAAAAACGCAAACAGTCCATTCAAACTTCGCACATTTTGGATAAAAATTCATTTTAAAACTTTTTAATCTTAAAAAATGGAATTAATTAATTTGATTTAAAAATTTATATTTTGCTTAAACCCAACAAAAAAACCCTAACAATATTACGTAAAATATTCAATTTCGTAATGTACCGGTAATAAAATTGTATAATGTCAATAATTATAGTTTCTACAAAAAATAAAAGTGCAATATAAACAATATTTGTTTGGTTCGTATAAACCAAAAATACAGAACATTTTATACTGTAAATTGCAGTACTTTTTTTTTTCCTCTTGGGGCAAGAAAAAACGAGACAAATCGTCATTGGAACTGACATGATTTGGTCTTCTTTTTTATACTGTAGATACTATAATTGTTCCATTTTAGAAAATCACCTGCTCTTTTACAAAGTCAACTATCAGTATAGAATACTAAAGTGATTAACTTAAAACTTGTTACTTGTATACAAACAATAAGCTTTGTTTGTAACAATCTTTATAAAACTGCACATTATCGATTAAACAATGTGTGTAGAAATTACTCAATATGTACAAAAATGATTGAGAACAAATAAATGTAATCAAACATTTGGCAATATGTTTTAACATCAATTATTTAATTTATCATTGAAGATTTTTTAATGGTCGTCGTCGTATTATATGTTACTGAAACATAAATTAACATTCTTATTATTAATTATCTTCAACATTTACTGCACATACTGTACTAAAAATTACCAACAAGTAGAGTAAACTGACCCAAACTAAAAAAGACCCAAGGTTAAAAGTATTTAAGCTACAGTAATTACGAGTATATTATTAACAATATAAACAAACGAAAAGTTAATAAGAATTAATCATGGGACTGTGAACAATAAATAAGAAGGTTAGGAATATAATACTACAGTCGCCCGTTAAAGAAACTACTTAAAAAAAAAAAAAGAAAGAAACTACTTTCGCTTTGATATGAAGTACAAAGATTATTTTTTTAAAATTAATAATTTCATAAAATCATAATATTCATCGCCCAATTTTGATTAAAATTTTAATCTTTGATATACCGGTACTTAAAATATTATTTTTATCCCTTCGTGTCTTACTTTGTCTACAAACTAATTATGATAAAAAAAAGTGTGCAAATCGGACATGAGGTATTTACATGTTCTGTATATACTGCAATTTAGTTATAAAAATTAAACAATAATCAAAACCTTAATAGAAAAATGATAAAAAAACCACGCAAACAAACAGCATTTTAGATTATAATTAATTTTTGTTTTGTCATGCTAACCTACTATCTTGTTGTTTCGATTCTGTTGATCCTTTTTGTTAGTTTTTTTTTTGTTAGTTTACCTTGGCCTTAACTTATTAAAATTAACGGGCAAATTGAAATTAATAATGTCATCAAGCAACGGTAAGCCATTAACTTGCATAAGAATAGCGTTAATACATTATATTTACATTTTTAACTTGAAAAAACCGGGTTATGAAGCAACAAATTATTAAGAAAGTATTTTCTCGGTCATGGTGATGTTGTTGAACAAGAATTTAGGCTAAGATGAAGCTGTAGGCCAACAAAGTGCAAGTTAAATTATATAAAAAAGGAAGAAATATAAAAAGTACATTACCAAAAAGTTAGATAATAAAGGCAAAATTTAGCGCAAATGAATTGTAAAAATCGTGAAACAAGTATTAAAATTAAATAATTTCTTTCTTTAAAAAGAAACTTTTAAACAAAAACAAAATTATTAACAAATTTGTTATGTAATTAACTGTTTTTTCTTAATATAAAATTGTGTGATTTAAATATTTCACTGTAAATTTAATACACAGAATTAATAAAACGTGTCAAATAGATTTTTAATATACAAATAAATATTTAATATGCATAATTGTTTAGCCTTAAATTAATAGATTAAAGTTCGACTTACTTTTCGTTGCTGTTAACTGAGTCTTTTAATACTGGATTCTTGTGTAGATTAAAATTTGTTTAGATGATGCTAAATGGGCTCGAGTATGTCACAGACACCTGTTGAACACTTTTCTTCCACCAAATGTGGCACACACGATTCGCCGTCTTTTATATATTTTCAGCTGATGAGCAGCCCAATTCAACGTCATTTTGATGTTCACTTTCTCATTGGTCGATTTCACGTCACTTTTTGTTACGTCAAAATTGAAGAATCGCTGATTGTCGCTTTGATGTGAAAAAAATTAGTAATAAATTAAAAATCATTTAAAATTTCACTTAAATTGGTTGCAACATTTATTTTTTTGCAGATAAATTTAGTCATATAAAAAAAAATTAACTGGAAATTACCACTGAACATTTTCTCAAATAAAAGAATGACAACGGTCAAGTTATTTTTAATGTAAATTAGATTCTAGAGAAAAAAAGTTAAAAGTTGCCAAAAAAAAAAAAAAAAAAAGAAACGTAAAGATGTTGCAACTATGTTACAAATAATGTTAATAGCGTCAGATGTAACTGAAATTTATCTTGGCGTCGTCTCACTCTCAGAGGAGTAAGAAAACGGTATTTGTATTGCCCAATATAACTTCATTAAACAATTTATTATACAGTAAATTCACCGCTGAATCACAGCTTTGATTCATTCGCTCATTTTCGTCGAAAAAACCAGAAAGATTGTTTGACTTCCGCTAAACTAGAGATTAGAAATATATAACATAATTAATAACAATCGCAACATAATTCTCAACAAAAATTATAAATGCTGGACGTCATTTGCTCTTCCGGATTTAACAGCAGCTTGATTAAGGGATTTTACTTTTACACCAATCAATTAAAAAAAAACCGAGAATAAAAATAATAATTAGATACTCAATAAACCTTTAAAAATTACAACTGCTAATGGTTACAAGCATCAATATGACAATATACTTCAGCTTAAAAATAAATTTTCCTTATTTTTATGTGCCACATTACTAAATTCGTTTAGCCCAGTAACACCTGTGGATGCGCCTAATTATTTAGGTGAAAGGTCACATATTATTGTAGCCCGGTTTATAAAACAAAAATTAAATAACCTGTACCTGTAGGATCTTTGCTGTTGGAACTGTGAAGGAAATGACAAGAGAGAAAACTTAAAAAAAGCCATGATTAAATGATGGAAGATAGCATTAATATTGCACTTTAAAACCTTGTCATCGTTTAAAAAAAATCGAAATTGTTGTCACTCTATCGTAATTAAAGTGATCATTTTAAATCAGCAATAAGCAATGTGCTCATAAAATCGTTGCACATTATTAACGGTTTTAGCAGCCATATAAGAATTTAAAGTTTCATCTATAATCTTACATTATTTTTTTTTTGTTTTTTATTATTCAGTCCATCTTTTTTGTTAACTTGTATGGCAGATAAATTAGTTGAATGTAATTAGTGTAATAATAAAACATGAAGGTTTTTCCTAACTTCAATTGCAACCGTTTCCAAGAATATACAGTACAGAAGTGGTACTACTTGCGAATCTCTATAATTATAGTTATAGTAGAAGTACTGTAAGAAATTGAAAATATTAATTTTTTTTTATAACTAAGTTACTACCGTTAACGATGCATTATATTATTAAAATTTTTACCACTATTTAGTAAAATATTAAACGTATTTGATTATAAGAGACTGAAAACGTTTCTCCTTCATCCTAAGAAAAACAGTGGAAAATTCGCCATAGGCATTAATACGATTTTGTCTCGTTTCTTTATTGGCACTGTTAGAAACAGTATTCAAATTTTGAAAATCACCCGGTATCTTAAATCATATTGAAATGGACCCAAAGTCTTGAGAGGAAGATGAACAGACATTCAGAATTTAAACATCAATTACGTACAACATTGATAAAATAGCTGTCAAGAACTAAAAAATGATAAAATCGTTGAGATCAATTCTAAGCTTACAAAGAAAACCATAAACTTCAAGGATTTAATGTAATTGACTAAGACGTGAGAAGTTATAATTAAGTGTGCACATTGTTTCTATTACCTCATAATTTTAGCAGCTGTAAATCGATGAACTATTTCATCACTGTACTAGATGTAAACTATTGAATTTAAACCAAAAATCACTTCCATGGCAACACACAACCAGTAGCAACTTTATTTGTACTGTAAATGTACTTGTAAAAAACTAAACAAACATTTAGCCAATCTGACATTAAAAGTGCAACAAGTGAAATCAAAGAACCATCGATTATATGAAATGATTTGCTGATGGTCTTTTTAAGCTTCGTTAATAACTCATAAGTATATTCAGAATAATCGATATCATTATTATCAAAGTAAGTTTGAGTAGATGCTCGAGTTATTTTTCTGGTGATTTATCGGCGATTTAAAAACTAAGAAAAAATACAAAATTAAGAAGTCATTGAAGCAAATTGTGAAACGTTCAGAGTAGTTACTATAAAATAACCATAATGCAAACGGTAAAGAATGAAGAACGTGTACACAGCGATAAAATGTCTTCTTAGCGGCTCTCTGTTAATATACCGTAAGAAATTTGCTGTTATTTCAGTTGGAGTTTCGTGTTTAATGGTTGGGCTAATTTTCTGGGCATCGATTACCGATCACCTCGACTATCAACTCAGCTGTCAAGGTACATAACTTATTTTGCTGTAATCTTAGCTTTATGTAATAACTTACAATAGAAAAACTTAATAATATAGGCATTGAGCTCGTTGTAATTTCGGTTTCACTTGTAATAATTTAAAGAAATTGTAACTGTAAATTGTAAGAATGTTACCAGAGTTGTATTCTAATCTTACTTTAAAAAACGTTTATGATTAACTATTTAATTTAACAACTGTAAATTAATTAATTTCCAGCAAGGAACAGGTCTACCAATAATTGTGCTCAAGAAATTCGGTCAATATTTTTTGTTGAACTCTCCGATCAAACTCATCTGGGCATTAGAACTGCTTGTGCTATTGAATCAGCTGCTCAACATCATCCGGATTGGCCAATAATACTTTATAATAGATCATACATTGCCAACAATACATTATTAAATACACTACTTCAATTAACCAACTTTTACCTAAAAGATCTGAACTTAGATCAACTTTTTAGTAACACTCCACTAAACCACTGGTATCAAAGCGGGCTTTATCGTAAGGGACCGTACTGGATTGAAAAACTCAGTGATGCTATTCGATTAGTACTTCTGTGGAAAAATGGAGGAATTTATTTAGACACTGATGTGATTGTTCTTCAATCAATGTCTGACTTGTGCAATGTTATTGGCCTGGAAACGCTGTATAAAGTTAATGGAGCAATTATGGTATTTGACAAACAAAATTCATTTTTAAATCACTCTATGAGTGAATTTGAAAAGAGTTTTAACCCCTTTATTTGGGGAACTGAAGGTCCATCGTTGCTTACCAAATCAGCTTTGCAAGCTTGTAATTTGCAAAGTGATCGTGAAATTTACAACGTGGTTTCTGGTAAATACACATGTTCTGGACTTGCAGTCCTTCCGTGGCACTCGTTCTACCCGATTCCATGGCCAATGTGGCCGAAATTATTCTCAGTAGTGTATAACTTTCAAAAAGACTTGTCATGCTCATACACGATACACTTGTGGAATTCGATGTCAAAAGGAAAGAAGATTCAATTAGGAAGTAAGCAACTGCTTGAAGTATTAGCACAACAAAACTGCCCAAATGTTTACAACTTGCTCAAGGAAAATAAAATAAAAACTTTTTAAATATTAGTACTTGCTATTTAATATAACAAATACACTCAAATGCTGTATTATTATCGTGTTAGTTTGCTTCTTAATTGCTTACAGTCAGTATTTTCGACTGAAATTACCGTAAACATTTGCTCATTTATAGAAAAGACGAATAGAAAGAAATATGAGTAGACAATAACATCATTACTTACTTATTGCATAATTTTTGTTTATATGTAACAAACTAGCTGGTATATCCTTTCATTTTGTTTTAAGTCTAAGAAATAAGTTAGAAAATCACTTTCAAGGTTTACCAAATTTTAAAGTAGTAAAATAATACTACCTTACTCCTCAAAAAGCGAAATGTACAACAGCAAAAATGCTAAAAACATATAATTGCAAGTTTAATAATCGAAATAAAATAAACTTATTACATATTAAACTACTGGATTTTTACCATTTCCGTAAAGTATGCGTAGCGTTGTAACAGTACTTTCCGACAATTCCGGTTTTAAAAAGCAACCTACATTAAACAGATGTGTTAAATAATTATAAACACTAAACCGTTTTATTCACTCAGATTATAAAATCATATAGAATAAAACAATTTTTGACATTACAGAATGCTATTTGTACGGTTCACTGCTCATTATTTCACTCGCAACTGTACTGTACTTCTTCAATAATTCTTCGTTGGCTTCATTGCGGTGTTAAACTTCCACTGCAAAATAAAATCACTAATTAGTTCTCAACTTATTTAAATAATATAACCTCAAAATGCATTTTAAAGTTTCATTTTTACCAACTTTAATTCTTGTCACCATAGTATTTTAAGAAAAAACAGCTACGAATTCAAATTACAGCAACGATCATACGACATTTCTACAGAGATTCTAGTGAAATCAGCTGTTTAAAATGTCTCAGTGCGCATGCGTCACAGTATGGAAAGTTGCAAAGTCAATATCTGTACGGAACTCACGTTGAGAAGATATCTATTTCAATATTTCAACTAATTTAAAAACATTTCATCGATTTTAATATTTTAAGCAACAATAATTAATAAATTTGGTATGAAACACGCGTTTGAAGATTTATAACTACCCATGGCAACAGCAATCAAACTTTTGATATAAACTGAATAAATTTTAATTAAGTTAATTCCCTATCAATATTCAATGGTCATTGCTCTTTTATCAATTAACCAAGCCATCTACTGTATAGTAAATGTAGGATATTATTGGCACACAAATTATGACAAACAATAAAAATTTTGAAATAGAAGTCAAATCGACAGAATGACGCAAAAAATATTTCACATAAGTAATAAAAATGATGCAAAGACAAGCAGAAGTAACATTGTAAATTATACTACCATTAAAACCATTAACTTATCAAAATTCTTATCACACTTTTCAATACTCTAACATAAACCATCTTTGAATTGTCTAATGTAACGAAAGCTTAATTCTGTAATAATTTTTTTTATCTATAAATATACCATTAAAACACTTATTTTTAGTTGTCAAATGTCAGTCAAGCGTTTACAGTAAACACAAGCATTGCAATGAATGCGGCATGCAAACTACTTTTATCCCTCTGCGTTTTTCCATATTTATGCGGTAAGTGGAAATCAGAGAGGCAAGAATTGAACGAAAAATACGACTTTATCATAGGTAAGTTTACCAAAAATACCATAATCTAAATACATAAAATACAGTATGTTCAAGGAATTTTTCAAAAGTACAAAAAATTTATTTTTTAACTAAAATAAAATATATAAAAAACATAAAAATAGCGTTTGAGTAGATTTCACGTAAAGCAAACAGTAGTACTAAATGTTATAATTGACTTTATTGTTTAAATAAACGTAATAGTTGGTGGTGGATCTGCTGGATCAGTGTTGGCCGGTCGTTTAAGTGAAAATCCAAATGTAACTGTTTTATTATTGGAAGCTGGAGATTGTATACCCATTATAAGTGAAATTCCAGCTTTAGGCAATAGACTTTGGCATTCAAAATATGACTGGAACTACAAAGTTTTTCAAAACAATGCTTTTCTGGCTTACAACAATCAGGTAATTATTAATTTATTACAACTTTTCAAAACCCACAAGCGTCTAGAAACAAAAGTCTATTTTACAATAAAAATACAAAGCACGTTCCAAACTCTTAGTTTAAATTTAATGCTCGTTTATAACTTGCTTGTAAAATACTACTTGTAAACTGGTAGTTAACTTACATTTTATCTAATTAGCAACAATTTGCATGCGTAACCCTGTTTAATTAAACGCGACCCATTTCAACTTTCACGATTATTTTCAATACTGATATGACCAAACTTAATCATTAGATGATTTTGAAACTCTTAGAAACTTTACATATTATTATGACTGTTTCAAATTTTTGGTTCCGATTTATTCAAATAATTCTTAAATTTGAATACGCTTTATCAACTTTGGCAATCAATAGAATATTCATGAAATTTATTTTTGTAGATAGAAAAAATGTAATATGGTTGTTCAGCCAAATGAACAATACATCATAAAGACAAAAAACTTAAGTAGTTAAAATTAATTCAGCCAAACAAATTACCAGATTTAATAAAAATGTCAAGCAGCAAGACGTTGTGTACAGTACAGCAGCGAAGAGAAGAGTGACACAATAAATTTTCCCAGCTAACAAAGTGGCAATATGCAAATTAAGTATTTCAACATCCACTGACCAGTGTTGCAACATTTCAGTAAAACAACAGTTATAAAAATCCAGAACTGGTCAATGTTCAAATTATTTTACAACTATTTAACAATAATAAATTTAGTAAATTGAACTTTAGTCAACAATTTTCTTTTGATATTTAGCAAACATATTACCCACGTGGGAAGATGCTTGGAGGATCCAGCAGCATCAACGCAATGGTTTATCTACGTGGTAGCAAATATGATTTTGACAATTGGGCCGACATGGGAAACACTGGATGGTCTTATAACGAGATTTTGCCATACTTTCTCAAATCTGAAGATATGACCATTGAACAATTAGCAAACGATAGTAAAGTTTTTCAAACCAATGCAAAATCGTAACCGTAAATTAATAAATGTCACAACCTACACAGACAAAGAGTGATTGAAAATGATAAGCTTTAGTCTCATCTCTTTAAATTTATAAAATCATCCCGTATAATAACCTAAAGTTACAGTTACGATACTAGATTATAAAATTAATGTTTGTTAAAAAAAATTGTTAATTTATATTTATAGCAACTTATCACAGCACATCAGGACCACTTACAGTATCTTACCCATCTGCTGAAACCGAAATTCTTACAGCATTTCTAAAAGCAGCCGAAGAAAATGGACATCAAGTCAGAGACCTCAACGGAGAACACTACGCAGGATTTATGAGATTGTATTTTACCAATAGAAATGGATCCAGGTGCAGCACTGCCAAAGCCTTTCTAAACTCAGCACAACACAGACCAAACCTCAAAATATTATGCAACTCCACAGTTAACAAAGTATAATAAGTAAAACATTACAGATGTTATCGTGCCATACTTAACATTTTAATTATTGTAGGTTCATTTTACATCAACTAATGAGGCCGAGAGTGTTACTTTCAGTCAAAATGGCTTTGATTATATGGTAAATGCATCGAAAGAAATTATATTAAGCGCTGGAGTAATTGGCTCGACACAACTGCTGTTAAATTCAGGAATTGGACCCGAAGAGCAACTCAATCAATTTAATGTAGTTGCTTGCAACTAATAAACAGTATAGTTGATAGTAACTCGCTAAAACAATTGCGTTTATCTAGATTTCTTTGGTGGCCAATCGTCCAGGTGTTGGCGAGAATTTGCAAGATCATGTGGGAACGTTGTCATTGGTTTGGAAAGTTAATTGCTCAAATTGTTCACTTCATAAAGAAGATTTTAACAATATATCATTACTAAAAGAATACATAAGAACACAGAAAGGTAATTCTTAGTTTCAGATAGCAGTTAGTTTCATTAAAAAATAATAAAAAAATAGCTAATGAGTAAGTTTGTTATATCGTATTAGGAATATTCACAATTCCATATGACGTCGAGGCAATTGGACATTTGGCAACAAAATTGTCTAGTAACGCTGATTGGCCAGATGTTCAACTTTTGTTGATGACATCTAATGCAGTTGCCGATTTAGCTAAAAATATTGGATTTTCGACTGAAGTAAAGCATTCGTATCTTAAAGCAATGCAAATTCTGACAATTATATTTTAGATTTTTAACAAATATTTGGAGCCTTTAAATGACAGCTACACGTTTACTATAATTCCAATATTAATGCGACCAAAAAGTACGGGAACCATCAAACTTCAAAGCAGCAATCCAACGGATTATCCAAAAATTGATTTAAACTATTTCAATGTAACCGAAGATCTTGATGTACTTGTTGAAGGTAAAATCTAAGTGTAATCTAAAGTCTGAAATTTCATTACAATGTTTTGTTTTTAGTCATTAAAGCGGCGCTTGAGATAGGAAATTCAGCAGCATTTAAATCGCTTGGCGCTGAACTTGTTCCAAGCGTTTTTCCTGGCTGTGAAAACGAAACTTACTTATCTGATGAATATTGGAAATGCGTTTGTCGTCATGCAACTTTCGTTTATTTCCACGGTGTTGGGACATGCAAAATGGGCATTGAAACGGATCCAATGGCCGTCGTGGATAACGAATTAAAAGTCTATGGCGTCAGTAAAATTAGAGTAATCGACGCTTCAATTATGCCAGTAGTTGTGTCGGCCAATACAAATGCAGCAACAATTATGATCGCAGAAAAAGCGGCTGATAGCATAAAACAACAATATAATCTGTAAACCCAATTATACCTTCAATAGGTTGCATTCAAATATTAGTATTTAAGATAAAAAAAACCCAAATTTCAATTTCGACAACACTGCATAAATGTAAGCAAAAAGAAACCATAAAAGTTACTTGTCCACTGCTATGCAATTGCCATCGACATATAATGCAACGGATTGAATGCAAAATATCATTCTAATTATAAGTTTACTCCAAATAGCGTAGACTAACAAAACTTAAGAGTAATTATTTGCAATATCGGTATACAGTATATAGAAAAATATGATGCAAAATGTAAACCAAGCAATTATTTCTTTACTAATATTTTAATTGATATAGTAGAGCTGAATAGCACTGGTATCTAAAAGTAAGTAATAAATTTAATCCTATATAATGCAATGCAATATGACCAATAGAGCTATTAGACTTGTTTATGAGTTTTATTTATGACCAAATTCCAGCAAACCAAATTGTGTTAAATGGAAGCAGAAAGCAAAATCTGTGGACAACAGTGAATGCAAGTGTGGTGAATGGCTTAATTTATATTTCATGATGCATATTTAAGTGCATCTTTTCATCCATATTATATCGATTCCACTGCTTTATCCATGTAGAACGGGTGATTTTCTTAATTGGATCACATTTTCTCACACACACACAAAAAAACGAGATAAATCGCTATTGAGACTGACAAGATTTTGTCTCGTTTCTTTGTTGGTATATTAATAAAAATAGGTATCCAATTTAAAAAATCACCCGGTATACTGTATGCAATATTAAAATATACAGTATGTTACTGCATACATTCTACCTGGTTTCCAAAGTTAATCTGCTAAAGACTAGAGAGAACCATTACGTACATGGGAATCTTTTTTAGTGTATCTATCTCAAGTCTCAATATATTATATCGCATTTGCTCATCCACTTTGCAATAAACTTTCATCTAAATCATCTCTCAACTCGATCCTCATGAGGGAGCTGCAAGCAGCAATTGGTGCAAACAAGCGCAAATTTAGACATCGATCGATGCCAGCGTTTTTTAAAATTCAGATCAAAATTATCCTATTCTGTTCTTCGTAACTCAACAGACGGCGATGATAAATCTTAGCTTCAAACCAATAGCAAAGTAAAGCTGAAAGTCACGTATTATTCAAATTAATTTTATTGACGTAATAATAAAATTTTCTGTAGTTTTGAATTATGCTTATCGTTAGCAGTGCTGCTACATGTTTAGCAAGATTAGGCCATAGTTAATATGATGAGAATGCAAATATTTGCAAATTATTAAAAAAAATTAATCAAGCTAAAATGTTAATTAAACCCATTTGATTAAAAAAACGACTTCAAATAAATGCGCATCAAATTAACGCAAATGTATGATATTAATTGCGACTGTATATTGTTATTCGTAATTAGCTGGGTGATCTAATTTAAAACGATTATTGGATTTAGTCTCGTTTCTTTAATGGCACTTTTTTTTCTTAATGGAATAACGACCATAATAGACAAATTGCCACTGACACGTGTTCCAATTTAGTACACACTCGGTATTTCCCATGTACAGTGTGTAGTGAAATTGTAATGAATGATGAAATTTTAGAAGAGCATAATATTCAAAGCAGACAGAAGCAAATAAAATTCTCAGAAATTAGAGAAAATTGCGTCTGCTTAAAATATCCGACGCAGAAGTAATTTGTTTCCAAAAATTTAATTTAAAACACACGAAAAGCAACATAAAAATCCAATCATTCGTCTTATTTCTTTTTTTTTTTTTGCACATTTAAACTTACGGCATAAAAATTTAATTTTCATTTTGTCTTAGCTTTAATTGAATAAAACGGTATCCTTAATTCAATTGGGTCATCTTTTCATTGCCTGCTATAATAACGAGTCACATTTTACTACCGTCAAATCCATATAATCGATTTTGTTTTAATCAGAATTGGGTAAATTCTTTTATCATTTAAAAAAAGATTGATGACGGAGTTGTATGGGTTCAATTTTAGTGTCATTGCTTTCGACATTCACTGTGTTGACTTCGCAAAAATGGCTTCTTTTTGTGCGCATGTCGATGATTTATTATCTAAAATATGAATGAAATGGCTGATTTATATGGTTAGTCAATGCAATTTCGTTGTGGAGGAACACATCAGTGCCACCATCTATTTCAAAATGGCATTTGAATAACGTCACCATCAACACCACATTTTACTTTTATCTCTTTTTTTTTTTTTTTTTTAAGAAGTTAAAGAGAAAAAGAAGAAAAAAAAGTGCTTTTATTGACATGAGATGATATAAAATTATTTTTTAAAAATAAAATATTAACACTTAAAAAAATTTAAATTTCCATACAGTATATCGGGTTATTTTTTAGTCTATTTCAACGTCCAAGACCATCATTTTAATTTATCACTTATTTTTAAGTTTAACTCCACTTTTTTCTGGTGTCTAAAAATGCTCAATAAGCGCCTATGCATTTACAATAGAAACATTTTTATATGGCATTTGAAAGTTTTGGTATCACTGTATTTTGGGTGGCTTATAGTCTTAAGTTAGTTTGGTTACTTTAATCCGCTAATGAAGGTTCTATCAAAACCGCATGCGATGCTGTTGTATTTCCTAAACACATTAAATCTCGCTAAACAAGCACTTTGAGAATGGGAATTTAAAAAAAAAAACCCAGTGCAACATTGTACGCAAATGGAAAATGGTAATCCATTAGCTGTTTTCCAAAATACTTTGCATATCAACAGAAGAGATACTTTTCCTACGTTTTTAATACTTTTTATTTTTAAATTTACAGTAAATGTTCATCAGCATTTTCGATGAAAATCTAGCAACAACATAAAAATCAAAATTTATAGTTTCATATGCAGTCAAGCTATGTTTCAAAATAGGAAATGTATTCGCCCAGCATAAAAGACAATTTATACTTTTTTTATAAACCTTTTACACAGGGTGCTTGAATAAATTAGGACACGTTTTAGCCCATGGCAAGAAAAAACAAGAAAAATGGATATTAAAAACAATACTATTTAGTCTTGTTACTTTATTGGTTGTATTTACACTTTCTTTATTATAACAAGACAAGAAAAAAAACAAATTGCCATGTTGTCTCATTTCTATTAACATAGTAGAACTTGTGTTCCAACTTAGAAAATCATCCGTTAAACTACATTTCAGATCGTTTCTACAATTTATTTTAGCCAATTTTATCTTAAAAAAAAGTTGCATATTTTAAAAATAATATTAAAATTTTGTGTTGTGCCAATGATGATGATGACGAAAAAATAAAAATAACCGCCTTAAGAAAATTGAATTTGGTATTTCTTCAACTACAAAAATGGTATAAAACCTGTATTTGATAAATACATAAAATAAATGTTATTGAATTATTCATGAGATTTAGTCATCACATATGAATGCGTATTGCGACTTTTAACATAAACCAGCCACAAAAGTTTATGTTGAGGAACTAAACAGTAAACAAAACTATACAACTTCTCGTTTCCATTAAAATATAAAAATAAAAAAATGTTACCGCAATGGAATGGCAAACATTCACCATCAACCACAGCATAAAAAAGATCAATTTAGAAACATACTTCAAAAACATGTACAATAAAATTTAATGCGGTGCCAGCTTAAATATAAATGAAAGTCGGTTCACGAAAAACTAGTTTTCTAAACTCTGTGCCAGGTCGATCCTGACCACAGAATGTATGGGGTTTCCAATTCCAATGCGTCACACAGACTCGATGGTCAGCTTTGATTTGATAATTAATTATTATTTAATAATTTATTGTTAACTACTGTAATTATATTTTTCGAAAAATACATTTCTTTCTTACTTGGGAATGCACGTAATGAAAAATAATTCCAGCAAAAACAAGTTCTAATCAAAATTTTACAGTATTGGATTTTCGATGTAAATATAATAGAGTAATTCTATTAGTTAATCTTTATATCCAAAAAGTTCAAATATTAAATCTTATTATGTCAAATCCAAAATGTTTTGCATAAATGTATACCAGGTGTGAATTTTTGAAATTGGAATACGGATTAAATTTTCTAAATTTCAATGACGATTTGTCCTGTTTTTTTTGTTGCCATGGAGAAAACAATTTCTGTTTCTTGTTAACAAATTAAAATTTCTATACAATATTTTAAATAATTTTTAAGCTTTTATGTAATTATAAATGGCAATTAACTTATTTAAATGTTATCATGGATAAACCTCCAATACTAAAAGCCAATCAAAAGTTATCAAATTTGATCGATTTAGTCAATTTTACCAAAATAATAAGTTTCTTTACTTAAATTCGTAGTGACAAGAATTCAATTTCCAATTGGTGCTCAAAAACAACAAGCTCTTTAGTCTTTAAATTTAATAGTCAACAAAATCTACCAACTATTTTATATAAATATAACGTCTATAAGTCGAGACACGTTGCTGGAAGTCAACAACATCATTCTAAGAAGCAGACACATTATGAAGACTCTATTAACTTAACTTACAGTACTTGCATACTGTGCTGTGCTATACAGTAAGTACACAACAAGCTTTCTAATTAATCTTTTGACTTTAAACTCAGATCTGCACCCTGCACAGTACACAATAACATCCAGCTACACTGTTACTGTTAAGTTACAACATGCAAAACAGTTTTAGATTTTGCATTAAGATTTAAGATGTTGCTGTGAACTTTGAGTCATTCATTTTATCATTTTCAGTGTGCAAAAGTGTATTAAATAGGCAAACGCTGCATTTGTTCCTGAATTCGTGATTTTTCTTTACAGTTAACATCTGTTTTCGCTCTGTAAAGTATTATTTTTCTTTTTTGTTCAATTAGAATTATGTGTTTTTCCCTGGGGCTTGCTACCAAAAAAAAAAAAAAAAAAAGTATATGGCAAGCACATTTCTTAGTTATCTTGTATTATGCAAAGGGCTTTATATTCTGCTATAACTCCACCTTGTGTTTTCCTGATCCGCATGAAAAATAAAGTAGCTGAATATTTTATTGGATGTTTTTTTTTCTTTCTTTCTTTACAATCTAAGTGCACGTACTGTATACACATGTTATGTATAAAGGCTGTTAGTAACATTTTTCTACATAAGAAAACGACAAAATTGCTTATATAGCAAAGCAGTTCTACATCTATCTTCATGTACAGTACAGTAGCTCACAGGAAATGGAAGCGACTCTCTACATTTAATGGCACAAATTCATAATGTGCCCAAATATCTAAACACAGTAAAAAAAATTTAATAATAATACCGACTGAGTAACTGCGCAAGTGGTTTCACATTTTTGACTTTTGGTTGATAGAAAAATCAATGAAAAATTTTATTATGTATTTTTATACAGTACATGTACTTTGCCTATTTACTACAGTGGATCAATGGTTATCAACATTAGTGTAGCGGGAATATTCGGCAACAAACACGTTGCGTTGCATTTAAATTCTGTAAAAATCTACAAATTTGGACACGTTTTATAAAATAAACTTAAATGGTCTATAATTCTGCTTTCATATGGTAAATTACTCTTGATATAAAATTATTTAGTATTGTTTAAAATTTTAATAAATGTACAAAAATATTTACTAATAAATTACAATGCGTCATAATAATTCATAGTATGCAAACAATTGGTATTTGAAAATGAGGAAAAAACAAAACAGCTTTTTACAATGTGTCTGTTTCTTTCTTCTTATAAAAAATAAAGAAACTAGACTAAATCTTATCAGTTAAAACGACGATTATTCCAGTATATTTCTTTCCATAGGGAAAAATGTTTCAATTTGAATAATCACCCTATTCATCGACAAGTTTTCATAAGAGAATTAATTTATTTCGGAGTTTTTGCTTCTTTACTTCAGGAATTTATTAACTTATTTGCTGTTTATTAGCAAATGCAAAATGGTTGTTGATCTGTTCCTAAAAGTTGCTGCTTACTTTCCTCGAATATTAATGTCGCATTTATATGCGCTAAATATATATTGCATTTTAGTATACGAGCATACACCGGTATTCAGTATTATGCACAATAAAAATATTGGGTTTTTTATTTTCTTTATAGAAAAAATTTCTTGACGGTTTTGAAAAGTCACTAGCTGTAAATATGTTGTAAACTTGACGACGACACCGCCATTCAATGCACTCGTCAAATAAATTGCATGTATTCGTTATCCATTGATGCACGTACACAACCCAATTCACAACAACAACAACAAAAAAAATCAAGATTAAATTGCATACAAAATTATACATGCTTTCATTTCGGGTACTGTTATTGTATTTTCAAATACAGTACAAGTTTTGTACAGATACAGAGTGCTTCTAAATACAAATTTCCACAGTAAAGAACAGGTAGCACATGATCTAACTATAAAAAAATGATTTTTTAAATTTGCCAATTAATAATCAAATTTAGAAAAACTTTTGTTTAAATGTATAACTAAATACGCTTATTCGATTGGACGTTTTCCAACCAAACATTTGATGCTTTCTTTATTGAGGAATAAAATCTATATTTTAAAATCGTATAATCTTAGTATTTAGGCATGTTTAATATTACTTGCATAGTTTGTTTCACTAAGACTTTCTTTCATAGTGTCAAATAAGAAACGAGACTAAATCATATCAGTGGCAATGGCTATTTTTCCCGTTATTTTCTTGCCAGGAAGAAATAAAAGTGTCAATACCAAAACGCAACTAAATATTATCAATTCAAAAAGATATTTGTGTTGTCTTTTGCTTGTATTGCAAACAAAGTGTTCCAGTTTATAAAATCATCCTATGCAATCGTGTGTCGGTATTGCTGGTACTACATTTCAGATGACTGTTTATTTTATTTATGAGATTTTTAAACGTCCACTCATCCATGTTTGCTTTCTATTCATACACACACACATAACAGACTTGTTTTGTACTTTCGCTTTTAAGTTCAAAATAAATAAGGAATTGCTGTATGCTTTAGTAAATTTTCAAACCATTGCAAACATCATATACGCACTGCACTTCTTTTCATTGAGAGATGATAGAAAGAGATGGAAACAACATATAAAAAAATATAAAGAATAAGAGATGGTTTTGTGCTGTGTGACGTCAATAGGCGCGGACGATCGATGAAACAAGAGTACATGTCACGCCATAGCGACGGCAGATTATGGAGGTCAATTTGTATCACTTTGGATTTAGAAATGGTCCAGCTTTGAAAGAGGCCGGTAGTAGTTTAGTCGATGAGAGCTCCACAATTCAAAGCTGTGTTGTTGGATAAAATAATAATATAAAAAAACCCCTAAAAATGGATGCACTGTGATGATTATAACAGTGCCAGACTTACAATGGCCAATATGACGAGTGTCAGGTCACCTGTCAACGATTACACAACAGTCAACGAGAGAGAGGTCGTGGTGTCAAAAATAGTGTCAAAAGACAAAACGCACACAATGGGCCTGTCAAACTACATTGGGTTACAAAGATTGCCATGACAAAACCAACGATATGTAAAAATCAAGTCAGCAATATGAAACAATAGCTCTCAATTAGTCGAAATAAACCACATACTAATAATTAAATAACTTACATAACCTGCTTGATCAAACACTGGTTAACTGGCATTCACCAAAGTTGGAAAACCAAACTTGACAGTCGTAATCATCTGACAGAATTATCTACTGGACGGAATTTAATTTAAAAAATCCTAATATTAAATTCTTTATGGACTTTGACGTTAGTTTAAAAGTTTTATATGCAATATGTTAACAATATAAAAATGAGAAAAACAAGCTATATGTTCTAAAATGGGCAATAAACATGACATGAACCTACATTGCTTTTCATCTGGACTTCTCTTACTTAAAAAAAAAAAAAACATGCAATTCTACAAGTCAAAGCTATAAAATCCGAAGAAAATAACTGATACTTTACATTTATCTTATAGTAACCTTGACTTCACTCTCAGAATCCAAAATAGTACAGAAACGACGAAAAAATAGAGATGAGACTATTAATATAATCAGTTGCATTGGCGATTTTTCATGTTTCATTTTTTATAAAGAAAATATGTTACAAGTTACAAATATATTTAAAGTTCTAGAAATGTAAAGTAAATAATAGTAATTTTCAAATTCAAAATTGTCTTGCACTTTCACTTTCAAAATTCAATTTTAAGTTAACTTTAGAATTAAAATGAGCAAAACCGCTAACAAATAATTTATCAAATGTAAAACAATTTACAATTCATGCAATTAGTAAAAATCCAAATTCACTAAAAATGTCCATAAAAATTTTAAAAAAATATACTAATTGTTATTATTATGAATTAAAATTAACCATAAAAGTATTTAAAAAAAGAAACGCAAATTTAAGTTGTCACGTAAATGTATGTCACGATTAAAGATAATGTCGGCTCAGTGAGTTTCCAAATAAACGAGATTTGTCTATCAAACATAGCCCATTTCTACGCAAATCAATTATAATAAAAAAAACTAGAGCAAAGTAAACGCCGCCAATTGTTTCCACTACATAACTCACAGTACACTATATACACACGGAATTATATAAATAGACCGCATATATAAACATAATACCGAGTATATAATACACTGTAGATTAAAAATGAGGTTAGCAGGTACAAGGTAAAAGTAACCACGCCAATCATTTATCAAACAGGCGTAAACAGCATTTTACCTGCATAGCAAATTAGCCTTGAGAGGCCCGTTGAAATACCTAATGGAAGCTCAGAGGTACATTTATACATAGAAATATGAAAGTCTATTACACGTATGCTTTTCAGATTTATTTTTTGCACGATCAATGGCAATTGCCATAAGAGGTGCCAGCAGTACTCATACACCTGGGCCCAAAAGAGAAAAAAACTTTCTCGTAAAAAGAAGCCAGATGTAATCAATTTAAACAGATATTTGTCTTAAATATCTGATTTATTCATTTTAAGTTATTATAAAAAAACTCCCCTTTTTGGTAAAACAAATGTAGTCACTTAAATTCAATCTAAACTTTAGTTATTTTAAAATCCAAAACCTACAGGCCCATCAAGGTCTGTTGTACACGGGCCCTTAGGCTTGGTGGTATTCCCTACGCTCACGATCCATATCAACCTGCATAAATAATATTATTGACGTTTTTGTTCGTCTTCTATCAAGGTAATATGTATACTATCCAATGTAATGTTTACAATTCCATAGCACGGATTCCCAATATTACGCATTACTTATTTTACCTGCGCGTTTCGATAATGTTGTGCGCATGCTTAGATGGCGGGGAAGAGGAAATATGGATGTTGGAGTCTATAGAATTTTAGGGGGATAAAACCTAGAAATATCTGTATATATACATAAAAGCAGGAGGGGGATCTGTGTACAGTATATACGGTAAGTATAAAAGTAGAATAGTAAAACTGGATAGCTGGGTAGGTTGGATCAATGGGCCAACGGGCGAGCCTATGTGATAATGGGTAGTGAAGATGCAACGGCGACGATGCTGACCTACATTGTGTTCCACTTAACGACAAAACGGATCTGTGAATTTTTTTCCCCCCAAAAATATTTGAAAGAGTATGTTGTGTAGTCATAGCAAGTGAGAAGAGAAAGAGAAAAGGCAGAATGATGAGAATGGAAAAAGAGGATGAAAATCTCTTACTCTGCTGATGCTTTGTGTGATGCTGTGCGAGTTTAGTCGTAAGTTGGATGCGACCAAATAAGCATCGTCTTTGCAAGTTGGCGCATGACAACCGCTCTTATACGACTATGACTACGACTATATAACGCTTTAATGCTAAATTCAATCCTCGACAACAAACAACCGACGTGGATATTTCCAAGCAGCCGCATTTTTAACACTTTGATGAAATAATAACACTGGATATCATTCTCATTACATTTTGTAAGTATTGTATTTTTTTTGTATAATAATTGCAAGTGTTAATGGAGCTCGTGTAATTGAAATATGATACGGTATGCGCGTGAATAAGTATTAAATCGATCATCGAAATAAAGTTGGTACAATATTAATAAAGTTTAATTTTAAATATGGGGGGCAAGTAACTTGGCATTGGTGTATTAGATATGTCTGAAACGAAATCTCTATGCGTATTATTTTAACTGCAGTTGGAGAAGAAATAAACCAAATGATAACTGTGTAAAAAATTATAATGTGTTTTTTCTTTTCGTGCAGATGGGTGCATGAAATTAACTCATTGAATTTCAAATTCAACCGTTATATTTCTTTTCCTGGTTTTGTATCATATTATAACATTTTATTACTGTATTTGAAAATAGCAATATTATATTCAACGAAATATTTTGTCATTTCTGCGCTAGTATTGATAAAATGTGGTCTTAAAATATCTACATTAGTGTTTAATGTTATCAACAATATTTTGAAGCAAAACAATTGTAAAAACAAAACGGTTATTTAGCATATTGTGTATAAATCAGTAGATATTAAATTTTAAATCGGTCATTAATGGCGACTATTTCAAAGTTAATATTTTTTGAGTCTTGTGTTCAACCAAACTTATTGATTTAAAAGTTCAATTATTTTGATTACTTGATGGCTTGTTAATTTAAAATTGCATTGCATTTAGATTATAGCTTTATTTCCATAATTTTAAAATCAACTTTGGCTTTACGATGCAAAATATTGACTTAGAATAACTTTTTACTAGAAATTTAATATAAATAAATATTATAGTAACTTCATCAGCGCTTAAAGAAGTAACTGTTGTTAAAATGTAAATTTTCTACCAATAAGTTAGTACTTGAAGTCTTAGGCTATAATGTATAAGGATTTATATCATTTTGAGACTAATTCGATATAAAAATTTCATTTGAAGAATGCCCATTGAAACGACAATTCAAAAGACAACGCTTAAACATTTTTTTACAAAATATTTATAAAAGATTAAATTCATTTTAAAACGACCAAAAATTAGAAATAGGATTAACCGAATTTAAAATCGTAAAATAGCTTACTCATTTATAAACATTGGATTACCCAAAAGATGTATTAATATTTCAAGTTTGTACGGTAGCTTAATTAAAATCTTAATGTAGCTAGATAACTAAAAATAATTGTTTATGTTATTAATTTCATCCATCTCCAACATTACTTTTTCATTTTTCAATTTTTTCAATTTTTTTATCAATGTTTCCGTTTAATATTGTTGTCATCAAAGTCAAGCGCCTTTTTATTAGCTCATAACCGACGTTCATATCTTTAAATTAAGATATATTACATTGTCAAGTTCATCTAGTATATCATTGATTTTTATTACAGAAGATTGTTATCAAAAATTAAACACATGTTAAAAAAGATTTTGGACTAATTAATAAATACAGTATATGTCTTCATATCCTAAAGTAAAAAAAGCAGTTACAAGCTTATTTGTAGCAACAAATTTTGATAAACAAGCCCATTAAAAAAGTCTCCTCGCAATAAATTCTCAAAGAAAAAATATAACGGCTGAAAAGAACTCTAAGTTAGAAAATAAATTAACGACAACGACCTCACGATTTCCTCTAAAGATGAACATTTTAAAGATTAGTCTATTTTAGACTTAAGCAATGGGCACCTTCTGTAAAAGTACCGTAAGCTTATAAACCGTGACATGTCAGGTTTGTACTGTATAGCAATAGCTTAGATTAATTTATCCAGCTAGTCGACCAGAACTGCATGTGATGTCTATAGTAAACTGCTTGTCGTAACACTTTTTACGCTTTAATTCATCCAATACATCAGTTGCCGTACATTATCTAAACATCCATTTATTTACATTGGATTTACCAATTGTACACACCAAGCATTAAGATCCGGCCTTTTACTGTACATTGCGCATTTGCAACGTGTTCATTAGCGATATCATTTCTCAAAAGGTGAATTTTCATTTAGCTCAAATTATTACATTAATAAAGAAAATAATTAATGTGTCACGGTTTATTAAGACATTAGATATTTATTTGAGAAATGACAATTAATATAACACATATAGTAAATTAGGTATGCTGTACATCAGTTATACATACAAATGTAAGGCTCTACTCACAAAAAAATAATCATGGTAACGTTTTTAAAAATTGACAATTTTTATTTTTTTAAAAAAAAGAGATTTTATGCACTGTTTTAATGTTTCTCACACCAAGTATTTTTATGCTTTTTCCTCAGTCCAATTTTTTTTTTATCATTTTTGAGCTTTAATAAACCACTTTGTTATCGATTTGTAACAAACCAATAGAAGTACTTGATCAATAAATGACAGTCTCGTTCTTACTTGTAATTTTTAAATTACTAAGTTATCATATTCGAGTAAAAGATTAACATTAAATTAAATTTATTATTATACAGTAGCTAACAAGATGAGTTAGTTCAAGTATTATACGTCAACAATTTCTCTGTTTATAATCTGGAACACTCTTTTGATGGCAAAAAACAACAGGAAAAATCGTCATTGGAACTAATAAAATTTAGTTTCGTTTCTTTATTGGCCATGTAAACCACAAGTGTTCTAATTACGAAAATTCTATCTACGCACGAAATATTTAATTTTTATCCAATTATAACGTTGGAGTCTTAATTTAATTAATGTGTTTACACTAATTTGAAATTCATTTTTTAAAGTAACATTAAATTACCGGTATATGAAATAATTTAGTTTTTCTAGAAGTTCAAACTCATATAAATGCAACATACACTCGAAAATGAACATGGCAATGAATCTAAATGTTGGACTGGTACTTAATTAGGTAAAAAAAAAAATTCTCTAGTCTTATGTACACATACTGCATATACAAGTCAATATAATAATGAGAAGTGTGTCAGTAATTTCCATTGTGTTACAATAACAGGATAATGCCACGGCCATAGCCTCAGAAAGTAAATATCGATTTTCTTCATTGTTGTTGTGGCTTATTTTAATTTAGATAAACAAGGAAGTATTTTATTTCGATTATTATTAGATATTTGGTAATGAATTTTTTTTACCCAGCTTAAATTAAAAACGTTTCCGTTTTATAATATATTACGAAGAAAAAAATGTATACGTTATAGCAACAAACTACACGTAATTACTGTGCATAGATAATCGTAAAATTAATTGCCCGAAAAGCTGTCGCCTGAATAAATTCATCTAATGAAAAATAATCATTAAGCTTTACTCACACACATCTTTTTCCTTTTGCACATAGAAGTATTATATTTTATATCGAAAACGTATTCAATTAATATATGGCCAAGCAATTTCTTGCGGCAAATTACTTTTAATTAATTATGGTCTTGTATGTTAAGTTTAGTGCGGCTGAACACTATTATTTATCCTCAATCCCCATGTCTTCTTCTTCCCACATAAAAAAACTAACAAATAAACAGTGCCTGACAAGGTAACAGTAAAATAATGCCCTAAAAGTCTAATTCAATTTCAGTAATGTAAGGCCCCAAGAGTAGCGCAGAGTTGCTCTCTGATCTATGTATTAAGTTATTAACAATAATTTTCATAAAATGTGCCAAATGGATTAATAAAGTTCCAAGTTAAACCCTACATAATTATCGAAAAGACCAAAAATGATGGCTCCTGAGTATAACCAGATTGCCAATGCGAAAATACTGAGAAAAGTACATAACGACCTTGTGTTACAATCGGGTCATTTAGAGTCTGGTTTTTCAAATGTGTTTATATGTTCCAGCTGTTGCCCAACTCATTTACAACATGTTTGATGACAATTTGTTTCACTCCCAGCAATTCCATTAATAAACTCAAAACGTTATACGGCTAAATATAGATGTTTTTAATACTACAAATTGCAAAATTTAGACAGTCAATTTTTTGTCGAGTGACTTGTCAAATTGTCCAAACAGAAAATTCAATTAACTAAATGCTTCAAATGGCGTTGTCACACAATTTCCGATAATTAAAATGTGATACAAGAACTGTGCAGCATCACAACATACTTATAGTCATAACGCTGATGTTACCAAATAAACAAGTCATCCACAAACCATATTAGCAGCTGCCAACCAATTTTTAAAAATTAATTAAAAAGAATTAATAAGAAAACACAATGAGTGTGCCAAGGGTAACACTACATTAAATAAAATTTAGTACCTGAAAATTTAGTATTTTAGCAAAAAATAAACCGAAATTTTCTTAAAAATGGCAACAAATGAAACCAAATATTAAATACAAAATATTATAGCTATTAAAAGAGAACATTTAATGATGTTTAATAGGTTTTTAGTGCTTGTTAATTGTTTTAAACCAAATTAAAAAACGTAACTACCATATAAATAGTAATGGCCTGTAACTGCCAATTGTATGCAGTAAAACGTTAATTAACCAATTTAACCACACAAGCATTTTAGCATTATATGTCTCTTTTTTTTTCATTTGACATTTACCTCTAGCGACTACTGTGTTTTTTTTTTTAGAAAAATGCTTTTTACTCTGTATAATCATTGGTGCTCTTAATAAAAACGTTTAATCAACCAAAAAGTGATTGAACGACAACTAATGAGAAAATGCATGCCTAAAATAAGAAAGTATTTTAAAGAAAAGTTGTTAACATCAAAGTCCTATGAGATTGACGTGATTTTCAATTTTCAACAACAGCAGCCCGAGAATAGAGTATAGGCAGAGCGTTTAATTAAATGTAATAGTGTGTGTGTGTGCAGTCTGGCATATTTATCTCTCGTATATTGCGGTGAACAAGGTGGTCGATTAATTCTTTAAGAGAAAAATTGATTGTATAATGTTATGTAAATGAGATCTACAAAGTTACGTGTGGAAATGCAATATGTAAGACATGAGAGCGCAATCAGTAGTAAACACGCGCGGCATAACGTTATACAGGGTGATCATTACTAAAACACTTTTAAGTTTTAAGTAAAACAAAACAAAAACTCTTGTGTTATACTGACAAATCAAACTTCGATCGAATTTCATCAGTAAATACTGCAGCCCTCGCATCAATTTATTATTATTTAGCTGCAAAAAAGTGCAGTGCGCGTTGCTACGTTTCCCATGCAGCATTTGAATATTTAATGATCCGTCCTGTATTTAGAAACAATGTCATGAACAGTTACCATTAACATGAATCTACATCGATTACCTACTGTACATTACTGTATTCATAGACCGAGCTGAAACGGTTGCCAAGATAACAGCACTTCACTAAAGATCATACCCTTTTACATTATGATGAAAGCTCAATCAAACGTAAGGGGATACACTATAATATAAGGCTATAAGTACAGTATGTACTGTACTTTCTACTTAATAAGCCAATTACTTATTGTTATTCGATATAAGTTTTTAGTATCAAATATAAATGGCTCACATGGTCACCTTAGTAATCCAAGTTTAGACCAAAATAACGTTATTTTATGCTCTTACATATACTTAACGGCAATAAAGAAGCGAGAATTATATCTATGGTAAACCAAGTAATTTATCCCACTTTCTTTATTGTTAGCATATAACTTATGTTAAGATTACTTTGCATACAGTATGTACATCAAATTTTGCTAGATGCTTTGCCTAATAGTAATGTGTACAGGATGATTTTCTACATTAAAACATACTTACAAAAACAACAGAAGAAAAAACAAGACTAAATCTCATAAAATCCAATTACAATTTCTCCCTTTTGTTTCTTTCTATGGCGGAAAAAATTTAAATAAAGTAAAAAAATTTCATCGTTTCCTGTTCATTTTTTTGTCATTGTTCCAACTTCGAAAATCACCCTGTGTAATTAAATTTCCTCGCATGCTTAGTTAATTTAAATTCATATAATTAGAATTAATCAGCAAAATGCAGAAGGAATTTCCAATTATGCTATTGCACACGGTTTATCTTGTGATCATGTGACTATTAAAGCTTACAATGTTAAAACATGGTGTTGTTTATCGTCTTACTAATGTTACGATGCACAGCAATTACTCGTAAGTTACTAACCGGTTGGGTTATGTCATGGTAAAGCTCTCTGTGCATTTCAAACTGCACAGCGCAATGGTCATATTCGCTTTAATGCGTCGATGCACCAAACAAATGTTTATTTTATGTCAGTCCTTTTGTAATCCTTGTGGTTCGACCATAAAACTTCCATACTAACAAAGGAAGAAGCAAAATACAACAGTCACTGTAGTCCGTAGATGCTATTTTACACAACACAAACGTGAAATAGCAGACATAATCAGGATGTTTTTATAATAAACATAAATTTATAAACAAACCTCTTCAATTTTCAAATGGGAAGTATTGACAATACCAACAACCGGTTTTGACAGACTTTATTGCTGATAAATTTGGTATTAATTATTATAGTCGGAAAGACATTAATAACAGGCGTTTATTTGAAAGAGAGCGCTGTAAAACTCAAAGTTTCAGTTCCTAACAGTCCACTTGACCACTTGACCATTTACCGACCCAAGTGCTGAAACACTGACATGTCAACACTACAACGATCATCACACGTGCTAAACTAACAGTATTATAACTAAACTTAAACCTGCTTTTACAAATTGTAAACCTATCGTTACAATTTCCAAATAATGAAATATATTTTACAAGTTAGTAATAAGAAAACTAGCCTTCACAAATGTAATAGAGAGTTTACATTAACAAAATTATACAGTAATAAGTTTGTAACTAGAAATAGTCAATTTCAAATAAATAACTTGTTTGAAATAGTCACTGGAAATAGTCCATTTGTTATTAGAAATATTCAATTTGCTATTAAAATAGTCCATTTGTTATTAGAAATATTCAATTTGTTATTAAAAATACTCAATTTTTTATTAAAAATACTCAATTTGATATTAAAAATATTCAATTTGCCATTAAAAATACTCAATTTGTTATTAAAAATACTCAATTTGATATTAAAAATATTCAATTTGCCATTAAAAATATTCGATTTGCTTTTAAAAATATTAACCAGAAATAACCGAGAAATATATCATCAGAAATAACCTATTTGTCATTAGAACTACTAAGTTTACCATTATGAATAGCTAATTTGTCATCAAAAACAAAATATAGTAAATGATAGACATTTGCCATTAAAAATGTAGTAAATGTGTAATTCCAAAATGCGGAAAATATTTCATGACAAAATGTGGTCGATTTGCCATTACAAAAACTATATTTTGTCATTACAAATTTATTAATACAATACTACATTTTCCATTATATACCATACAGCACATTTAAAGTGATAAAAAATTGCAATTTTGCCATTAGATTTGTCATTATATGAACTCATTAAAAATGCTATTATTTGGTGCTAATATTTAATACGCTAGATACTCGTATACAGTTATCGAAACTTGTACTAAATTTAGTTTGGTTTGCTGTAACATAAATCGGATGCCATTTTTTCCATAAAAGTATTGCATTATTAAAAATATAATATTACGGCATAAATTGCATCTGATTTTAGACTTCAAGATTTACAGTTTAAATTGTATTTCTGTTCGTTTTTCACTATTTCTCAGTAAAATGTAACAGTTTTGTAGCTGAATTGCGTTACTTGATTTTATTGCCTTCTCTTCCCTTCGCAAAATTACCATTGCTTTCGTTTCTCTGAGAATAAAATTGACAATTTTAAAGAAAATTTAGTGTTTCATTGCTTTTGTTATGGGTTTGTGCTTTTTTCTTCCCCCCCCCTCCCCCCAACAACCATTATGCTGCTTGGCATTTCGAAGTACTGTTTATACTGTATAACCGCAGGAACCACCACATTTTCCGTGTTGTAAGTGAAATCCAAAAGTCGTATATTTTATCGTAACTATAATGTATGTAGTCTTATTCCATTTTTGGTATTTGATTAATATGAAGAAGTGACAACAGTTTTTACATATAAAGTGGCCTTCATATTGGCTGCTTCCTTTCACGACATTGAGAAAATGTCATTGTGTGCGCATTGTTACTGAACAAAAGTTCAAACTTGATTAAATTTGATTCAAACTTTTTGAGACATTCAATAATAAACTCTTTTCCTCTCTTTTTTTTTTTTATTGAAAATAGAAACATGCTCGATCAATATGTCATACAAACGTGTCAAAAAATATCTTTCAAGAAATGTTTCTTCTTATACAGCACTGAACCTTTCCTACTGTATTTACTTTCTTTACCAAATACACGTTGTAATGTTAATGTATAT
This sequence comes from Helicorthomorpha holstii, assembly GCA_013389785.1. NCBI lineage: Eukaryota > Metazoa > Arthropoda > Diplopoda > Polydesmida > Paradoxosomatidae > Helicorthomorpha > Helicorthomorpha holstii. The sequence continues at coordinate 13,939,387 of JAAFCF010006596.1, forward strand.
AAAGTATACTGTATAATATTTTGCCATTTAAATTTACGATTTCTCTTCTGGTGAACTACAATTTTTTTTTACCCTTTGCAATAATAATAAAAAGTGTGCTAGAAAGGTAACCGAATAATACTTTCAATTTTAATATTTTTTTGAAGTAGTAATATCCGTCAAATCTAAGAGTAATACTGTTACAAGTCAAATAAGTCAAAGGAACATAATTCTCTATTGCAAATCCTACACATTATACAAAACTATAAATTTTCAAATTCAGCAGAGAAAAAAATGCCCAATACGTTATTCATGAAACGGAATAAAAATACACCCAATTATTTCCTTTAAAAAAAGTCAAATGTGATATTGCCATGAGCATTAAAATATTAAGTTAAAGATTTTTTTATTATTTAAAGCTGAAATTTATGCAATTAAATATATTATGTAAGAAGTGAATTAAGATTAATTGCCATGTCATATAAAATTCTTTAGAAATGCATTAGCAATTTTCTGTTTGTCACAAAAATTAACTTACCAATAACGTACAAAAATAGATAGTGCATATTTCATTTTCCACTACATTTCAATTGTTAAATCAACAGTAATTAAGAACAGTATTGCATACCATATTTGATTTCCTGCTCAAGTTTCTCCCATTTACAGTGTACCAGATGGTTTTATAGAATGAACTACTTCTTTTCACATGGAAATAATAATGAAAACCAATAAATCGCCATTGGAACTGTTCAGATTTACAATATTTATTGACACTGTAGTGTTCCAAATTAGAAAATCAGTTCGTATTTAAACCAATGAAGTATTTTTAATTGTAAAAGTGTATATGGATGCAAAATTAATCATCTTTAAGTAACTGTACATCCGTAAAATATGATTTACAGTGACAAATATGCTGCTTAGAAATTTCTGAGAAGTACAATAAACTGTATAGCAATTATACAAGTGTAAAGTTAATCAGCGGAACCGCATTTTTCTCAAAACCGGTTACAGATAGGAAAAAAATGCTCAAATTAAGATTTGTAACTACCGGTATTATAAGAAACTATACGATAGAGAAAATTTCGTAACTTTTAATGAGTTTTTATTAAGATTAAAAAATCTAGTTTCATCTACGGAAGCTGCTTCATAATTCCGTCGTTAAGCAAAACTAGCAGTTGAATGTTTTCCTTCAATAGTTAATGTTTTTCTTTATCTATTTCTGGTTTCCCATCTTAATTTTACATCCGGTATACACAAAAAACCCGAAATGCATTAGTTTTATTTGCAATGGTGAAGTTTGCTTAAATGTATGTGACACGTTCAAGTGCAATCTTTTTCAAGCAATGCAAGTTGACAAATTGAAATTTGGAAGATTGATTGAGGCAATAAAACGAATGTCTCTTATTGTAAAACCTTTGAAGTTCAAATTTTTAATAAACAGTATTGAAATTACCAGAAATTATCAAGAAAATGATGCTTATAAGAAAACTAAAAACTGATCTTTCGTATATTTGACTTTACTAAATGTTATTTAAAGTAACATTAAATCTTTTTTTAATTTGTCTTTAAAATTCAACTGTAAATTTAAAAGCCATCATCTTTTAGTTATCTGCCAAACAGTTTTCTTTTTATACAGTATTATCAAGTTTTCCCCACGGAGGTTCCAGTAGAATATAATACGACTGTAAAGCTTATAATGTAAAAGCCTAGTTTTTTCTTTTGCGTTTTTCACGACGTAATTCGACCGACTTAAGCGAAATTTTAACCCTCATTGCGTTTCAAGTGTTTCTCTTTACGTTGCGTCGTACGCTCATATACAATAATGATTTTGAATTGCGTCTCACGTATCACGAGCACCGCAATGTCAAAATGCAGTTTCTCGTATCACATAAAAAAATGATTTTCAAGAAAACAATTTCTTCCAGTAGAAAACAACAACAAAAGTTTGCTCATAGCAAAAGTATCGTAAGGTATTCTTAATAAAAAAAAGTTCTGCCCCCGATTCTGAAGGACTCAAAAGCTCAAATACAAAATAAAAAAACAAGAAATGGCTATAAAGACAATATCTAAAGAGAGTCGAAAAGGATGAAAAAGTTCTTGAGTTTGGAAGCGTTTGGCAATATATATTATATAGCCAGCGTTACGCCTGAATTACTTTTTGATGTAAGCTGCTGGACTATAAGTTATGAGCGTCTCAGGCTCAAGAAAAGCAATAAGAAAAGTAGCAGCTTCAAAATCATTGTGTATCTTATACAGGGTGATCATTAAAGCTCACAACGTCATAACATTAAAAATGAAAACCACATAAGAATTAAGGAAATCAAATACCAAGTGATTTTCTCAGCTTAAACACTTTTTTATAGAGCTAATACTGAAACGAGAGTAAATATTACCAGTACCAAATGCGATTTTTCTCGTTTATTTTTTGCCATACAAAAAAAAACAGTTTCAATTGATAAAATCATTCAGTATACGTTATTAATGGCGGTATATTCATTAAAATTAAATACATTTTTAACGATTACATTGATTTACTCTGTTTGTTGTCACTTTTAAAATGCTAAACAAAATTTGCAATAATTGCACAAAATATCCATAAACCTAATGGACGAATTAGAGATCACCCTGTATATGAAATGCCTCTCAATTCCCATATTACTATTGTGTTTAATGGCTTTAAAGCAAGAAAGTTTGAAGACCAAAAAGCAGAAGAAAATATACCAGTGTTACACAAAACCATCAGTTAAATTTCAAATAGCTTGATAAAACGCAAGATACATGGAAAACTTTTACCATTTTTACGCTAAAGATTAAAGACTATTCTGGCCCATTCCCAAGTTTGCCCTTTTAGCATTAAAGGTCGCTGCACAATACAGTGATGTTTTCCTACATACCGTAGTAAATTTATTTATACATCAAGTTCAGCCGTTGTGAAAATTATTTGTAGAAATTTGTACTCTGCATAAATAAAAATTTAAAAAATATGGCAAAATAATAGTTAAAAGCAAAAAAAAAAAGTAAAGGCAACACTTCGACAATTTTTTATCATTTTTCTGTAATGATAGTTTCTTCTGTAAATTCATGCAGTATTATAAAGTTAATGTAAAACATTTTAATGATATAACTTAACTTGTCGTCTAGACTTAAAATTATTACAATCTCAACAATGAAAAACAATAAATTTTGTTGGCATTAAGGAAATTCCAAGCACCACACGGTTCAACTGATTCTGTTACTTGGGTATAATTATTGAGACACTGTCACAAGGCACTCATGTCATGTCTACATTTGCATAAAATGCAACTACTTATTACGACCTCGGAGTATAATTAAGCAGAAAGTCATTCAAAAAGTGACAAATGATACTGTCAGTTTGAGCAGATAGAATTCCTCAACCCAGTGCAAGTTTGTTGGTTTACAGTTTAATGTCAAATCTTATAATTCAGGTAGTGTGTCTCACAACTTCAAATTTAAAGTCGTCGCTGATATCGTTGACCATAAAACCAAAAAAGCATCCATAACAATCAAAAATAAACTTTTTACGGCTGCAATTCTCAACTGGTCCTTCGATATATTGCTAGGTTTAGTTTCTTATCAACTTCCTCGCAGCTTTTGCCATAACAAATAAAGAAGTGCGTGGCTCGGTGGCTCTAGATATAAAGTCGAAATCCCAAATAGACTAATAAGTCAGACGACAGTGTGAGATTGTGTGAAGGCCCATTGAGTGCTTTGAGGGAAATAGATAGTAAAAGTTTGCGATAGTTTCTGTACGGTTGAGTGGCAAAAGAGATGATCAGGACAATCGCGTTATGGAAGGTAATTGAATTCCAGCAAAAACAAGTCTTAATTTTATGCCAGCAATATTTCAGCATCACTGAATGTTAATTAGAAAATTAACGGGCAGAAGTCGATGTTACGATAATAGCTTCCGACATAATAGAAATCAAATTAGGCCAACGTCAAAATTAAAATTAAAATAAAGAGCCCGCTCGTTAAAATTTCCTTTGACAAATACTGCGCAGAAAAGGTCCATTTCCAATTTGGGCGTCACCACACAATTTAGATAATTAAACCGAGTGTTTTCTAAATTGGAAAACATGTCTACATCAGTGCTAAAAAAAGAAACGAGACTAAATGCTATTAATACCTATGGCAATTAGTCTCGTTTGTTTCTTGCCATTTAGAAAGAAGTCTTTTAATTAGATTTAGGACCACTTCAGCCATAACAACCCGGGCAATTCCGAGCGTTTTTGCTTGTAATTTATAAGTCAATTCAGTTTCGTAAAAAACTCCTAATAAAACGCAAAATGTCAACTTTATGACAGGTAGACATTTGAATAAGCATGGCTATTTAACATTTGAATAACTTAATAATATCCTTAGCTGCCAAAACGATATATTTTTTAAATAAATACACTGTACAGTTTGCTAAAGTTGATTACTGCTTTTGATAATGTCACATGAATCTGGTACGTGACAAATATAAGTTTTGTCATTTTTTTTCGTGTTAAAATATTTTTATATTCGCAGTTTTATCGATTTTTTTCTCATTCTTTTCCTTTAAAAACTTGTTCAGGGAGAAAGGGTTGAAAGGGAGATGGTGAGAGGGGGAGAAGACAGATTTTGACAGACGAATTGCATAGTCGGCAAATCGGTAACCGGTCACTGCATTCAACATAGATTTGCCCAATTGTCAATGAAATCGACGTGAAGTTTCGTTTCTGCTCTTTATACAACTTATATAAAAAACATTTTTTTTCAACTTCTCCCATATACACGATTTTAGATTGCGATCGATTTTTTCTTTTCATTTCTTTTTCACACACCGAGAGATATCTTTGTCGTATGAATTTGCCCCATAAAAGTTTGGAGGTGCAACAAAAAAAAAAAAAAAAAATAAGAAAAGAAATCGATTTCACACTTATACGAAACCACTTTCGGCAAAAAATATAATAAAAGATATGAAATCATTGTGTATTTTACAGGAAAAATTCAGATAATTGGCCTTTATGGATGCTTGATTTTTTTAGATTTAACATTATGATGGCAGAGGTTAAGATATTTTTGGTACATGCTCTCCATAGTGAAATCGCATATAGATTATAGACCCAGCAAAGAAAGGGACCTTAATAAGTTTTCAAATTATCAATCGATGTCAACATCTTGTATCTTCTAAAATCAATTGTCGTAAAATTTAAGAAAAGTTATATGATTATGAGAAACAAAATTTAAAAAAGTACCTTATCTAAAATGTAAAAAAAAATTAACAAGTCCTAAATTTATCTACGACGTTCAAAAGAGCACTTCGTATTGTCTACTATTGACTGATAAAATGGTTCATATTTTATGCCTTAATAAATTTATTATGGTTAATGGTAATCCAGCGCACTTGAAGAGACCATTTCTTGCCTTAAGGTCCATGACATTGTCTTGAAAGCATAGGACTATTTCTATTCACAATTTCATTTTTAATGAAATTACCAAAGTTGTATGATGAGATTAAAAGATTGAAAGCAAACGAAAGATAAAAGATGAAAAGAAAAACACGCAAAGTGTTCTTGCTGGCTAATCAGATTAAAAGTCATGGGCATACAGGGTGATATTCTAAATTGAGCAATGTTTTTTATGTGCTAACAAAGAAACGTAACTAAATCTTATTAGTGACAATGACGATTTCTCCTATTGGTCCTTTACAAAAAGTGTTAATAAAGAAACGATTCCAGATTTCACCAGTTTCAGTTACATTTTGTCACGTTTTATTTCTGCTATAAGAATAAGTGTCCTAATTTAAAAGATCACCCTGTATGCCCACAACCAGAGAAATTCTAGCTTCTTTGCTATTTTTTTTCCTTTTACTTCTTCGTTTGCTAAGTAAAGTCGTTAAAGTAAGAGATTCGCTTATCATATAGTGTGCATTTAGAGAAAGATACACATGGGCACCAAGTTTTATTGCCATCAGACATTTCCTCAAACATATAATCCCAACTTTACTTATTACTGAAGAAAAACACGCATTAAGGTATACAGTGCTTGTACAGTGTATTATCCTTCAAATATTAATGCAATTGCGTTCTTATGCTCTAACCATTAAAACTTAAAATTATACCTATAAAACGTCTGCCCTGCTTTGTTTACCAATAAAATATTATTATACAGAATTTGCCAACATGCGCGGTTTCTCAAAATCAAATTAAGTTACTGAGTTGTTTTTTATTTGAATTTTTTTTATGATGGATAATACCGTGAGAACAGCTGGGATACGGATAAATGTTTCCCGACATGCATTATGTATCATCGGATGCAAGTTGCAAATTTAGAAAAGCTTTTCAACAACAATTTTTATTACAAATTGAAGTCACAAAAATCGAATCTATCGTCACTAAAAAAACCAAAAATAAAATAATCGGTTTCGATTAATAACTTAGTTACCATGAGTAGCTTTACAGTTGAAAAATTATAACATAAGTAAATTGTTCATTTTTAAATCTTGGCTCTAATATATTAATTTCATTTTTAAACTTTTCTAAAAGCTATTCGGATTCCATTAAAACTTAGAAGAGTATTATATCCATCATCCTAAAATCTTATTATATCTCCTGCGTGTTTTAGTGGCATTTCATCTTCCACATGCCAATGTCATTATATTAAAATTGGTTCATAAAAGCGGTGCTGTTGGCGTCCCATACTCATAGAATTAACTCTGCTCACGTCCTGCGTAAAAAGCCTTTGGTGTGAGTGAATGTGAATTTCAATCCACTCACCAAAAATCGTGCATTTGGTGAGTTTTCTTGAGCACTTTTCTCCCGCAAAGTCATTCGCTACAATTTGGCACCAATCTACTAAATTGCTTTTGATGGCTTAATGTATATTGATGAAATTTTTTTTGGACGTGAAAGAATTTTAAATTTTATCCCCCGTCATGACTAAGTCTTCATACAGAAAGTCAATCTTTTCACAAGGTTACAAAAGACCCGAATTTATCGACCAAATAGTTAAATATTTTCTTAAACAGCATAGAAACTTAATGAAAGAAAACGCATTTTTTAAAATAAAAAACAATAATAGAAGATAAAAAACCTTACACTCAGAATTTGTAAATATTAAAAGGTTAAATAAGATAAAAAAAATGAATGCTAAACCAGAGATATTTGATGTCTAATTAAAAAAATTAAAAGATTTAATTTTGTCTAAAGAAGTGTCCCCTTTAATCAGCTTTCTTACAATACATATCTTTAAGATAGTCAGCATGATAAAAGGGTGTTTTGCATGTACAGTATGCATGTTTTTTTGCAAATAATATTAAAAATAAACAAAAAAAAAAAACATTTTAAACACCGTATGCCCTCCCGTTAATTGCTACAAATTTGCATTTAAAATGTTTTTATTTTCATCACCGTTTTAATAAAAATGCGTTTTCCTTGATGAACTTTATGCGACCGGTATACAAAGTGCTCATACATCAAAAACAAATTAAATAAATTTGATGTCATGTTGAACTATGATCGATATCATTAATCTTCACTCTTCTAGCTTTCTCGTTAATGATTAATTAGGAAATAATATTATGAAGACTTGAGTCCACCATATCAGAGCCAAATGAATAACAGAAAACGGTCACAAAATGACCTATGCGAATTTTGCTACAACTATCAATCTCAAAAAATTATTTTGTCATTAAAAGTACTATAAAAAGTATAAGATCCAACGATTAATGACCAGAATAATGTATGTAAAACTCTCCCTTAGCTTTTAAAATTATAAAAATGATTGGATAATTATATTGGTACTGTCCTCGATTTATTCTAAAATATTATTAAAATTAAATAAACGATGCTAAACATCAATGTAAAAATGCTCGGCGATAAAGTAAAATTAATTGTAAAAAAATGTAAAAAGTGAACACATTTACACAATGCTTTCCCAACGTTCACTCAAATTTTAGAGTCGTTCAAAAATTGCAAATGACCAAGAAAATTTATAAAACCCTTTCAAATCCATAATAAGAATCAAAGCAAAATAACTGTTAAAAATCAGTTATTATTTATCAAAATCCACTGTTTAAAAAAACAAAGTTAAATGTTCATTTACTGCAATTTTAGTGAATATGTGAATGTCGATTTTCGCTAACTAATTAAAATAGTATGTTCGTCTAAAGGGAATAAATTAAAACATAATATAAGCAAATGCATCAGCCAGTCAAAGTGTCAGCTTGCTAATTTAAAAAAGTCTAAGCTTACTTAATCATCAATTTGTTAGAATGTTGACAGGCTAATTAATGTGTGACTGCTTTTCTAGCTGTGAATCGTCAGCTTAATTCCTAAGCTTTTTTATTTTAATTCTGAGCGCACTTTAAGTAATTGCATTAAAGTAGCTCCTTTGAATATGATGAAAGTTAGTAAAAGTGAAGTAGACGAGAGTTCTGTTGTTGGCTTATCAACAATGTGCCTTATTATAGTTCAGTATAATGCCTTGCCACTCGTATAACACAACAACTTATTTTTTTTACAAAAAAAATTCCTATCATAATTTATTTCTTTTATATTTTGTCATGAAAGTACTGTACAGTATACAGCCTTGCATGTACTTTAATTTAGTTTTAGAAAATGGCAAGAGATTTAACATTTGAAAAGACAAAAAAGTCGATTTGAATTTGAATATAAAAAACAAAAAAGAAGCTCTGCAATAATAAGCAGTTACATGAATGGTTTTATCGATGGACCGGAAATGAAAAACAACAATTTTAAATGTAAATGCAATTGTATGATCATAAGTCACTCACTGTAGCGTACATCCTGACGTTTGACTTGTGACATATCAACTCAGTGTGCCATTCAAAACTTAATGTTTATTAATGGGTTTGATATCCAAAAAAAAAAAAAAAAATGTAATAACGAAATGGTTGAAGAATAAAGATAAGAATAAATAGCTTTTTCTCCCTTGAGAGAACTTCTAATGCACAAAATGAAGGTTTATTTTGACAAAAGATAATTTCAGATACTTGGAATACACCCCCCCTCACAAAAAACTAACGAGATTTATGTTGGCAAAGATAAAATACAATTGCATTGAGAAATATGATATATATTTCCGTAAATATTTGAAGTTGCGAATTTTCAGTGGTCATTTAAATTTAAATTTTCTTGAGGAAGTCGAGGCCATTCACAGTTATTTTGAGACGAAAAATATTTAACAGACACTTTTCCCATCTAAAACTAAAACAACCAAATTACAGTGGATTCTCGTTAACACGAAGTCGACGAGACCGAGAATTTTCTTCGTGTTAACGAATACATGCAAAATGTAAAATGATATTTTTTAAAAATCTGTAAATTATATTTAGACTCACTATTTCCATCATATTTGAATAATTATTTACTTCATAATTGCTACAAAATTTACATTTCAAAATATTATGCATTTTGTGCATTCATATGCATGTATTATTGGAACTGTTTCTTACAGTGCCAATAAAAATACGGAAATAAATCTAATCAGTTTCAATGGCAAATTGTCCCTTTAAGTTAGACATAAAAATAGAGACTAAATATTATTAGTTATAATGACAAAATGTGTCGTTTTTTTCTTGTTATGAGAAAAAACGTGCAGAAAAATATTTTAGACAAAATATTGGTTTCAATGAAAAACGTGTCTTGTTTTAAGTTATTTTTGCTATTTAGAAAATAGTGTTTATAAAGAAACACAATTAAATCTTATCAGTTCCAATAGCCATTTTTTCCAATTGGTTTTTGTATTTGAGGAAAAAGTGTCAAAATAAAAAACGAGACTAAAACGTATCAGTTCCAATGACAATTTGACTCGTTTTTTGTTTGCTATGAGAATAAAAATGCCAATAAAGAAACAAGTCTAAATATTATTAGTTCCAATAACTATTTGTCTCGTTTTTTTCTTACCATATTAGAAAATAAGTTAGGACCAATAATAAAACAAGACTAAACAAAATTTCCGTTTCTTTCTTGCTATGAGAAAAAAATAAACAACAATATTTGATTATTGCTAATGATTTCTCGTCATGTGATGTAACAACACAATTTTCTTAAACGGCTAATTCTTCACGCACTAAAAATAGCAAGAGCTTCTCAAAAAGAAAAATACAACAAAAAAAACCCTTAGGCTAATCAAGCAATTTAATTTGCATCTTGACGCAAAATGAAAGCGCTTCCAAACCTTAGCAACTGCAAAATAATTAAAAGCAGTTTGTAATGTTCATCACGTACTCGTATCTTACCCACACTCACTATAAGCTTATATCCCATTAATAATTTGCTTGCGTTGAACGAGAATTAATCGATGAAATTTATGGTTGTTTAAGGATCAGTAGAAATTGTTGTAGTGAACACGCAACTTTGATCTCCATTATACAAGCTTTTATTACCTATGTTGCACCGTTTAATGGACGACGCACTGGATGCTGTAAATCTCGGTGGAAATTGTGTGTTTTCGTCACTGAGTCTTAAATTAAAATGGTTCACATGTACCGTTCAGTATACTGGATATAATGTATACAGTTAACGGTACATGTAATGTCGTGTGCCAGAGCACAAATTTCTAATCTTGTCTTCTTAGTAAACAACATAACAATAACAAAGCGGGCGTAATAAAAATGAAATGACGATAAATTAAGTCACTTTTTTTTTACTTTATACACTAGAATTGACAGTATAGACGATATTAAAGGTGAGATTCTCGAGTACGTCTATATGTTTGGTACCTGACTACACTAAAACCTCAATAAAATAAATGCAAACAGTTCAATTTTAAAGTATAATTCCAACTTTTGTTAAAACTTGAACTTAACTCTAATTAAATTATTATGATAATGACAGAAATGTCTTAACATGATGAGTAATTGTATTTCAATTCAAAGTTTGAAATGTTAACAAAACAGAAATATGCCAGACAAGAATTTGAAAATTGCACATGCAAAAGTATTAAATTTTTTCTTTAATTGCAAACTCGACTACTAATTTCCTGAAATAAATGTTTACATGCAAATTTTGAGATATTTATAAGCAAAATTTTGAAATATTTACAAGCAAATTTTGAAATATTTACATGAAAATTTTGAAATATTTACATGAAAATTTTGAAATATTTACATGTACAATTTCAAATATTTACATGAAACTTTTGAAATATTTACTTGGAAAAATTTAAAGCAGCAAAGTAGTTTTCTTTAAAACCGATTGCCATATAACTTAACTCCATAGGCCCAAATGGGAATTGCTTCCAGTGGCTTGTAATTAATCATGTCTGCATCATTTGAAAGCCCTTACGTTATAGGGCCAGAGTTGGGACTTTCTATAAATTGATGTTCCATAGAATTAACGGTAGTTACAGTGAGAGAGTGTAATACCCCCTGAAACAACGAAGTGACTGCAGATTCTTCTTCTAAAACGAATTTCTTCCAATTGCATTGTTGCAATTCATCAACTTAGAAAATCAACCAGTGTGAAATCGGTCACAGCCTTTAAGTTAAAGTAGGTAGTGTATTTTTACTGGGAAGTGTATTTAACCCTTTCCATCGATATCAGATAGCATAACGAATCGGAAACGGATATTGACAGCCTTAGGGAAATGAATTTTCTTTTCTTAATGTCAAACGATTTAATGAAATTGTACAGTGTCAAGAACAGTGCGAACACTCCCATGATATTAAAACTTTTAAGCGTTCTCCATCCATTTCCAGTTATCTTTACTTAGAATTTCTGCCCTGACATATCTGCAGGGTGATTTTCTAAATTGGAAACATTTCTTTACAATGCCAATAAAGAAACCAGACTACAATTCTTATAAATTCCAATAAAGAAACCAAACTAAATATCCATTTTTTATTTTTAAGAGCAATGGGTACCAATAAAGAAACGAAATTAAATCTTATTGGTTCCAATTGCAATATGTACCGTTTATTTCTTGCCATAGAAGAAAAGGAGTTACAATGAATACATTCACCCAGTATTAATACAGTATATTATTTGGTTTAAATGTACCGGTAATAAAAATAATTTACCGATAAGCCCAAATGCAAAAGAATGTTTTTATGAGAACTTTAATCCCAAACATAGAGACTTTCTAATACGACCAAATGCTTAGTTACCTAAAATACGATTATGCTTAATGTTCATTGCAAGAATTTCAATTAAAGCATTTGATAAATTTTCGTAATTTCTTCCTATACTAAAGTCTAAATTAATTAACTGGGAAGCCATTTTCCTTACCAAATGTCACCAAAAAATTTTCAAATAAATAGTTCTTAGAAACAAAAGAAGAAAGAAAAACAATTACGTCGACAATAGATTATGCTTATATATAGTGCAAGTTCTTGTATAGTGGTAGCATATGCACCCAGTAAATTCAATATTGTTCATCTTCCCCCTCAAACCCTAAACCCTCAAAACAAGTCACTACCCACCCATCTAATTGGCTTTTTTCAGGGAGCAGGAAAACTATAGTGATGAATTTTTTTCTGAGATGGATATTACTTAGGGTACTTAGGAGAAACGAATCGTTATTTACGTTCTCGTTTATTTTTCTTAAATTGAAAACACTTTTGTACTTTCAGATGACGACAGCCTTTACAAAATTAGTACCGTTCTTCACATTTTATCGCATATCAAAGCACTTTCAATATAGTCAGGAAGTCAACGACCACTTAGAAAAAAAATAAACTAATATAGAGTTCTTACGACTGCAAATTTCAAGCTAAAAATACATGTAAATGTGGAAAAGTAATTGAATTACAGTGTCAAGTTTTTTTTACCAATAACCAATATTGCAGTAGTTTACATTTTTGTACACAGAGTTTCTAATCTAATTTCTTTTTTTGTTGTTTTTAAAGGAAAATGTCATTTCGTCGACTGCTTTATGGATTTTTACTGGACAGGCCTTTTTTAATTCATCCCATGACTCCAATCACCAGCAACCAGTCTTCATGTTGGTTTCTGTTTAAACCACAGCATAAAAAACTGAAATTAAGACGGTTCACATTGGCCATTATCGTGCTGTTAATTATGAGACTAAGCCAGCCGGTTATGGCCAAATGGAATGTGACAGTATGTCCCAGCCAGTGCCAGTGTGAGTCCCACATGTCGGAGATTTCTCATACGACAATGCTAAACACCGTCAGCTGTATAAGTCAGCGATTCAAATCAGCTCCATCCAACATTCCAGCCGACACCGAAGCTTTAATATTATCAGCAAATGAGCTGGGTGATATTGACGATTTTATATTAAAATTGCGCGGACTACAAGAGTTGGATATGTCCAGCAATAAATTCCACTCTCTCGGTCGAGATTACATTTTTCATAATCTGTCCGAGCTTGTTTACTTAAACTTAGCCAAAAACGAGCTAACTTCCATAATCAAGGACGTTTTTAACGGTTTGATTCAGCTGAGAGTGCTGATTTTATCTGAAAACAAAATTGCTTACATTTACCCGCAGGCGTTCGAGGGTCTGACGGCTTTAACCACGCTTAACCTGGGCAAGAACGCACTAAGTTCGGTCGACCCGGAAATGTTTTACGGTCTGTTGAGACTGAAAGAACTGCATTTATACGAAAACAAAATTAGATTAATTAACAGTGCTGCATTTCGTTCCCTAGTTCGTCTGGAGCACCTGTCACTTTATGGGAACCGCATCAAGACAATAGCTAGTGACGGTTTCTGGGGTTTAGACTCTTTAGCCACGCTTTTTCTAGATAGAAACAATATCGAGGAAGTTCCAATTAATGCTTTGCGTCGGCTGCCATTATTGCAGATTCTGCATCTGAACAGTAACGCTTTCGCCAGCCTAAAATGGGGCGACTTTTCATCGCTAAAAATTACAGAGCTAACTCTTAACAACCAACCATATCTGAAAATGATTGAGCCGCAAGCGTTTTTCAATCTCACTCAGTTGACTAAATTGGAAATTAGAGACTGTCCGAAATTGGCCTACATCGATTCCAACGCTTTTGTTAACCTAACCGTCCTTAGCCATCTTAATTTGGAGAATAATCGCCTCAGTTCCGTCCCTCAGCAGCTGTTTTACACTTTACAGCCAGGAGGAGAAATTGCTTTAAAAGGAAATCCTTTTGTGTGCGATTGCAACGTGAGATGGATGAGAAAAGAGATGGAAATGGAAACGAGTAGAAACCGCACTTTTATAGAAAAAAATCAGTTGCTTTGTAAAGAGCCAGAGTACACCAAAGGAGCGGAAATTCAACATCTTGACCTCAACTCTGTGCTCACATCACAATGTCCACCGTCCATTTTAAATTTAATGGAAGCCGAAGTGGAGAAGTCATTAGGAAAGTCATTAAGTCTCGATTGTAGAGCTCAGGGAATTCCCCCTCCAAAAGTGACTTGGAAATTACCAGCAGGTCACAGCCTTGACAACACTGGTAACCGTTCATCCAATCACGTTCGCTTCCAGATGAGACGCTCTGGAACCCTGTACTTTTCGCACGTCAAAGAAGAAGACAGTGGCAATTACACTTGTGTCGCTGAAAACGCCATGGGAAGCGACGAATATACAGTGGCCGTTAAGGTACGTCGAATTGACATTCAACTTTTCCCCATTGGAGTCGCATCCACTTTTGTTACGCTAGTTTGGAACGGCACCGCCAGAGCCACTTATCCCAAATACAAAATTTTATACAGACCGCTAAACCCTGAACTAATTCAGCCAACAACATCGTCGGATCCAACAGTGCCAAACTGTGGGGATAACTACAAATGTGTCACTGTCAGTCCTGTCCATCATTCTTATGACATTGGCAGTTTGCAACCAGACAGCAAGTATGAATTTTGTCTGTCATTAGACGATGCTGATGGATTCTATATTCAGGTCTCATGCACCACGGTTAAAACTCATGACATTAATTACATGTTACAGGGAATACATAGAGTTAGCAACGTAGCCATAGCAGTTGTATTAGGCATTATAGTCACTATGATTATGGTCATTTGTATAGTTACAGTTGCGGCCAAAAAATATAGACATAGACAATACGTTTGTCCGGATAAACATCCAATTCACCGAATGCCACATATTCCTATGGAAAATTTATACTGTCCACTCATGTCAAACGCCAGTCCATACTAAACAATTACATACTTTAATTTTTTTAATAAAAAAAT
The DNA here is from genome assembly GCA_013389785.1 of Helicorthomorpha holstii. Lineage (NCBI taxonomy): Eukaryota > Metazoa > Arthropoda > Diplopoda > Polydesmida > Paradoxosomatidae > Helicorthomorpha > Helicorthomorpha holstii. The sequence continues at coordinate 13,954,505 of JAAFCF010006596.1, forward strand.
AAGACAAATCTCTTTTAGAACCAATGCAGTTCAATTTTGTTTCTTTAGTAGTCAATATGGCTTTAAAATATGTAAAGTTTCAGAGAAAAGTTTATTAAGTTAGAAATCCATATTAAATACCAGATTTGGCAAACAATCAGCATATTTAGACATGCATGATCTTGTAATGCCAACGTAAACACAATGCAAATTCAGAAAAAATGTGCAAATTTTAAATTGTAAACATTTCATTATCAGCAAATTTTTTCTGCGTTTGCAAAACAATGTTTGTCGTAATGTTAGTTTTCGGTTGGATGAATGCAATATTCACCTTACCAAATAAAACATTTCAAAAAGCAGTTTCTTTTTCTGATAATGGTGCAAAAAAAAAAAAAAAAAAACTAAAACATTTTATATCACATAAACATATGCATTATAATTTTCAAAACCATTATAAACCTTTCTCTTTTTTGTTTTCTTTCTGTTTTTTTTTAGTTTGAAATTTATGAGGCGAAGTTTTATTACCTTTCATTGTAACACCTACACTTATCATCAGCTAACTTATATATACCGGATGATTTTCCAGGTGGAACACTGTTTTCCCAATTGCAAAGAAATAAACGTAACAAATCGCCACTGGAAATTTCTCGTTTCTTTATTAACATTGCAAAAAAAAATGAGTTCTAATTTAGAAAATGGCCCGGTATAATGTATACATATTTGCAAATCGATGATTTTTATGGAGCAAGCGTTGAAAGATACTATAAACGATAAAGAAATTGTCAACATTGCCAACTAAGTTAGACGAGAGATGCTGTAGATGGGGGGCCGGTAGTAGAAGGGGGGTTGATGGAGAAGGAAAACGGGAGTTTGTTTACCATGTAAACACCGTTTGGATGGTTCAGAGCTTTTGATGTTCAACGTACACATACTAAGCTAAATTCTCCTTTGTCAAAATATTTCTAATAAAAGCATAAACGCTGGGGAAGAAGCATGGAAAAAGAAGATGATGTGTGATAAATGTTGTGTGTATGGATCGATTGATCGATTTCAGAGTCACGTTTGACCTTGCTATGTGTGTGTGTGTGTGTGTTGCGACAAAATTATTAGAAAACATCCCCTTTTGCTTGGCCCTTAGCTTTTAGCCATTCGAGGAAATTAATGAATTGAACGTGACATCAATCGTTACACAGATAGTAGGAAAGAGAAAGTATAAAAACCAAGAATTTAATTATCGTTTTATCATTATCATCATCAATAAAGGAGAACTAAAGAAGGAATAAAAACGCAGAAGCCTACAAGACGTTACTTAAGAAACCAATTTTTCTTAAAGGCGGTATTTTGCTTTGTTCATTGTAATTATAGAACTGCTTTGGAAATATAATAATTTGAATACGTAAACAGTAGTTTATAACTTATTATGAACAATAGCATTAAATTAACTTCAATAGTGACAACATCAAGAACTTTTAAAGATATAAAAATGAACTTGTACAGTATAAACTAAACACTACATGTATGTTTAAGACAGTAAAGCTAATATTTGCGATAGATCATTCATTTTGACGTTAAGACAATTTAAAAATTGATACAAGAATTCACTTCTAGGACACAGAAATTCAGTTTTAAAGCAAACTTTGAAATGAATCTTTTAGTATATCAAATTTAGGTACAAATCAACACTGTAAGTTCACATAATTCCTTAGTTATAACTTGTCTATGAAAACACTGCTTTTGATTTTCATAAACGTAGGTTTTAATTAAACCAAATTTAGGTTTTAATTTCAATTCTTAAAGATGCAAACAATGCATTTTAATGCTGTTTTTGTATTGGTAACACTAAAAGATTTCCTAACAAAACATAAAATACTAATGGAAAGTTACTTTTCTAAAATATACTGTGGAATTTTTTTTTTATATAAAATGTCAACTGTGTGGTAACAAGTTTGAAATTGCTTTTTATGTTTACCAGACAACTTTGTAGCGGAAATGCACGGTGGTTATAAACTCACTGTCATTACATTTCCATCCAAACCTTGACATTTGACGGTCTACAAAGCAACGTGTGTAAAAAAGTTTAATTCCTCTATATCCTGGAAAGGCAATCAATCATAGTATGGTCTGACTCGACGACTGCTATTGTGTGGCAATGCCAAAACCATCAGCAACTTTTACCAAAAACCATATAACATACAAGTACACATAACCGAATGCGTATAAGGCGACAAGGCGGTTATTAATCGCCACATGTTTATTACATGAGTTACCACTCACTTCATCAACCACACACTATTTAACATTTAAGCTTCTCATCTCATACCTCATGCATATATTAAGCCATATAAATATACATAAAACACATGATAAAAAAAGCTCATCAAAACGATGCCAACTTCATATGTCAAACGACAAACCGAAAATAAAAAGAAACATGAAAGACATCTTCCAAAAATCTTGTAAAAATGTTAAGAAAAAAAAGAAAAGAAAATGATTAATTAGACGATTTAATAAATAGTTAAATGGCAGCTATAGTGTGCTAAATTATATAAACTTAGCTCAGCTACTTGTCGAAAATAGGGAGCGTTTTAATTTACAGTAAATGATGCCAGATGGCGCTGGGGAGATTGCATTGAATTTCACAATTTGATCATATTTTCGTACTACAATTTATTGTATAAAGTTTAAGTTCTGTTAACTAAAGTATTAAACTAATAATTATAAGCAACAGATTATTATTAAGTTGCTAAAATAAAAAAATTAAGTTAATTTAATTAAATTAGAAATCAAATTAATCACATTTTCGGTGTAAAAACTAACAAATCATTTAGACAAATCAAAATAAACAAAAAATCAACATTTAATTATTAAAAATCTATTGATTATTATTTATACTATTAATTTTAATCTTAAAAATCTTTACCAACGTAATAATAAACTTACACTTATAGTCACATCGAACCTGACCACAAAGTCTATGAAGCGTAATGTAATCCGAATACGCATTGGTGATACACGGTGCCTCATAGACTCAATTGTCAGTTTCGACGTGGCATAGAATGTTGTCAGTTTTTATGTTGTATTTTTAATAGTTAAAATAATATGTGTGCTCGGTTATAGGGTTGTTACATATTTTTCTGACAATTCATTTAAATGTTGTTTAATGTTTCTTCTTGAGTGTTTCATAGTTATTAATATAAATAATAAAAAACTGTTTTGAAGAAGTTTTAAGTCATTTGTTTCAAGTATGAATAAAAAAAATAATGACAACCCGTCCGATTGATTATCAATTTATCATGTACATAATTCTAAGTGACTGATTGTAAAAAATCAGTTTTACAAGTATTAACTGTGTATTATACTGAATGTGAAATGCTGCGAACGTCTAATTTCTTAAATTGTAATAAGAACTCGACTAAAACATGAAAATAACTGCATCAGCGATGTTGTAGAAATTTAATAGTAACTCTGACAAAAATGCAATAAAACCTCCATTTACTTATTACCTGAAACGCTATTTGAACGAGTAGCAATTTCGAAATTGTAAAGAGTGGAAATTTACTTTCTAGAGAGCGTTTTCGGGTCTTTTTTTAATTAAATCGAGGATTTACTGTAATGCTATCATTGTTTTTTAGCTGTAAATGTAATTGCGATGTATTGATCATCATGCAATAAAAGTATCCCACATTAAATTTATGGATGTGCTTTGGGTATTATTAAAACACGGTGGCACTGCAATGGGGAGAGTTTCAATTAGAGCAACTATATGGTATAAAAATAAAACGATACTGGTTATACCATCTGAAGGAATATAACATACAAGTATAACGATTTTTGTTAATTAAATCGGCATCATATTAAGCGGTGTGCACCAGAAATACATCAAAATGTAACAAAAACGAAAGAAAATCACCAAAAACTTGGACTAAATAAAACTGTATTATAAAAAAAAACGTTAATAAAGTTTAAAAAGCCCTTTAACAGTAAATGTTTACAAAACTACATTAAATTAGTCAATATTAACAAAACTGCACTAAAGGTTTACAAAATAGCACTAAAATGTTGCCTGCAAAACTGAACTAAGTGCACACAATTCTCTTAAAGTTGCACATATAAAACAATAGAGTACTAAACATAATACTAGTTATACAGTTCATAATGTGAATTAAAATGTGAGCTAAATGTAAACTAAAATACAGTATAGTAAGCAACTACAACTCATAACACAACCTTGTACAGTACCACATTTCAGCTAATTTAGCATATAAATTACTATATTTTCGTCAAAACAGAAAAACCATGTCCTAAAATAATCTTAAACCGAACTGTAAATACCAAATGATCTCCAAGCAGTAGTCTTAGAAACAACGTCAATTTAAAACTAAAAACATTGACTAAAAAGTTTTGTTTTCATTGCAATTACAAAAACAATTAAGTTATAATATACAGTATACTGTGTAATAAACGGCGTCGGATTTACTTTGAAAGCAAAACTTAACGACCTGTATTTTCTAAGGCAGTAAAAAGTATAAATACTTTGTCTCGTTTATCTAAACAACAATTTAATATGTTTGGTAATGCGATATAATAAATGGAGACTTTGATTTAAGAGTTGAATTAAAGCTATGACAATATGAACAAGCGAGTTTGTTTGGCTAATGAGTTTGCTTAACCTTGGGGACATTTGAAGCCAATGCACACATTAACCCCCTTCACTTTTTCCCCTTATTTCATCTAACTTCATATCTCTCAGCTATATTTCATCAAAATATTTGCAGAAATGAAAGCGACTGCCGTAATTAAAAAGAAACGGAAGCTAAGCTATGTAGGAAAATACAGTAGGAAGTCTTGCTTCAGTTTATTTCAAATATTTCGCATAATTTAACACTCGTTTGCCGACGTTTTATACTGCATAAAATTTAATACTGAATTTACCAAATTACGCTGATCAAAATAATTTTTGTTTCATGAATACCAATAGTTGTACTTAATGTTGTTTTTTATTGTGTTTTCAAATATGTTTTCGGAATTTCTCCATCACTCACAGGTTGTCAATATACTGTAGTTTATTTTTATGAACTTTCAACTTAAAAAAAGTTGTTGATTGTTAAATGTTTTAGTTCCCTGTAGTCTGATTATCTGTAAAAAAATTCAATCTAAAAAATAGATGTTATGTAACTACCTGTACCGGTATAGTTATATATATGGTACCAGATTGCAATACATTAGTGCAGAAAATATCAGATAATATTAACAAACACTAAAATGAACTTAATCTGAAGTGTTTATAGAATTACAGTATATCACTAAATAATCTAGGTAAATTTCCTAAACAGTTTCGAGTATTGACTTGTTAAATTAAAGATTTCAGCGAAATCGTTTATATTGGTACTACTTCTATTCAAACTGCACGTAAATATCTGATGATTTGATTTTATAATCTGCCAAAAAAAAAAACAACAATATCAGGCTTATTTTCTTGATAAGCAAAATGTGATATGCTGATAATTACGCAAGTCATTTTTTTTATCTTAAAATGATGGAATTTTATTTCTGCTGTTACATTAATACAGTGTACTATCGACTTCAAGAAAGAAGCATCATTGCTAAGGTAAAATAATAAGTTCATAAAACGATGTATTTTAAATTTTTGAAGATTTTTAATGCAAAATATGTCTTTTTAAATTAATTTATAGTGTTTTGACTGTCAGATTTAAAAATGAGTAAGCAGGTACAACTACGTACAAGCATATTAGGCATTTTAACTCTGCAGGTAAGTTAATTATTACTCACAAATTCACATAAAATATATAGAAATGTACATTCAAAAAATTGTCTATGTCTTTTAAGAGTTTTGCTGGTTTATATGGTTACCCAATGTGTTTGAATTGCGATGATTACAACCGACTACCAAATTCTGACAAAGACTGTGTTACATCGTACTCTGAATGTGGAGAATGTAAACCAAGGTAAGAAATATAACTTACAAATAAATTTGAAATCATATTTTGATTTATTATAATATTTACTTAGCTACGTTATCGACCCTGATGATAATCGACTCTGCTTTACTCTCAGTAAGTTAATTAAAACTAAATCAACGATTAATTACTAAATAACGTCTTGGGTATATTTCAGTATGGTTTTTAATTTACTTTTAAACTTGCAGGTATCTTAGAAAGTAATGAAGACGTCGTAGATTCAGAGTTGAAGCTGAATGCCAAATTGTACCTGCCCTGCACATTTAATGCTCAAATAAATTGCCGTTGGACTCATAATGGAAGAAAAGTAGATATAGCCAAATCTAATCGTTATACATGGTCAAATGGAACTGGAATTTTATCTCCCGATTGTGGAATTATCATTTCTTCATTATCAACATCAGATAATGGAGAGTGGATATGCAGTAATAAGGCTGATCTCAATTTTAAATCAGTTAAAGCTAAACCGATCATCTTATCAGTAACTCAAGGTAAATAATATAAAGTACTTAGCAGCAATTACATTTCTTTTGTATTTAACATTCGCAATTTAAACTTTAAAGGTGATCAATCGACAACCGCTTATAATAGCTTGGAAGAAAAAAGCAACGACAATTACATGGGAAATATTACAGACCAGGACTTCAAATTCAAACTGAATTATCTTGTATTAAACTATGCAGTTGCAATAGCTGCTACAGGAGTTTTCGTGATCGCCCTTGTGATTGCAATTTTAGTTTACATTTTCTGGTGAGCATAAACGTAAGTTGTAGAAAATTTAGTTATTTATCAACGTATTTTTTTTTAAATTTACAGCAAAATCGAGCACAATGAAGAAATACGAAAATCGGCGCAAGAATGTCTGAATTTGATAACTCCTAAATGTCTGGAAGATAAAACAGCAGACAAAAACTCATTTGAGAAAGACCTATTTATTCCTAACAATCAAAACAATAATGCAGAAAACTAAATTGCAAAGCCTTGCAACATACAACAGACATCAACTGGTAAAATTTCATTGATTTTCTTTACTAGCATTAACTGAAATGTATCTTAATGATGTAATAATCATGGGCGGTGAAGAAAAGCGAATCTCTACAAGCCTCAAATATAATGATTATCATTGAAATCTCATTAGTTAATGCGTATCATGAGAAGAAAATGTGAAATTAACTGTTGATGGCTCCATTCATTTCTGTAAATTCTATGACCAATACCGGTATATGGGACCAAATTCAATGTACAATATTCTTCAAATGAGTTGACGTCGGCTGACTTTTTGCGTTATATTCATAATCATTAATCTAATCATTACAATCATTATGTTTAATATATTTCATGGTTATTTGAAGGTGTTTTTGTATTTAATTTCTCTCAACAAGTTGATGCAAATTCTCTTATGGAGAAGTTTAACATGGTTTGTGCATCAAAGAATGCACTCACATTTCAGGAATCGTTAATAACTGTATAATTATGGTATACACAATACCAGAAATGTGAGTGTATTTTCTCATGATGCACAACATGTTGGTCTTCTCCATATACTGGGTGATCATTAAGTGCAGTGACACTTAAATGTAAGGTCAAGAAATGTTATTCTTGAATAATGGAAACGGGAATGAGATAGCAAGTTTTGAACATTTCATTATTTGTTTGAAAATGTTCAAAACTCGCTATCCTATTCCCCCCCGTCCATTATTCACGAATAGCATTTCTTGACTTTGCATTAAGTGTCACAGGACTTAATGATCACTCAGTATGAATCTCATTTTGTTGGATCATTGATTGTGGGGTTTGTTTGGATTTCAAAGTCAGTAGAAGGACTACAACTTACATTAATAGAATTTCATTGTTATAGTTTCATGAATATTGAAAAGCAATATGATAAATATTAATTTGAGCAAAACTTCAACAGAAACTGCTAATAATTTGGCTTAAAAATTATAAATAAAATCATTTGTGAAACTGAGATTCTAATTTCATTGTTACGTATAATACAACATTATTTATTTTATCTAGTACCGGTAATAATTTACTAAACACATATCGGTAATCGTATAAAAATTAAAACAACAAAAATTTAAAATAAATCTAATTACAGTATTAAGATAATAGCAATACTATATAATTACTCATAATAAAGATAAAAAATCACAAGTATCTAAAAATACAATAGGATGTACTTGTTTCATATTTTGTAAGATTGCACAAGCATGACATAATAATTGCACCTCTGGCAAACTAAGAATAGTCTAATATTTAGTTAAACCTATATTAGCTACGTGACCGCCAAAAGGCAACAATAACTTATAAGGCAATTGATTGATGTATTGATACAAATGTCGGATAAAGTATGATAACAAAGGTACGTGTCATCATCATTTACAATAGTCACTGATAGCTAACCTTTATCAAAATAAGCCAAATACACTAATAAAATGCACCAAAACAATAATACGAAAGAAAAAGTTTTCAAAAGAATTATTATTCTCCTACAATAAAAGTATTAAAGCTAAATTACTGTAATGTTACAGTACTTGTTAAATAAATTGTATAATTAAAAAGTAACAAAATATAAGTTAACAATTTTAGTCTCCTATTAATCTATTTTATCTTTACTTTTGTTTCACTGTAACAAGTTGTAAACGATTATTAATTTACAAGCAGTTTTATAAACTAAAATCATAAATGAAAACTGAAATAGTATTTGATTGCATAACTATGTATGAAATCAACACATGCCACATATTTATTGATATTAATAATCAGTACAAAACGTAGGAGGAAAGACAAATCACCAGGGGGAAAAAATAGGAGAAGAGTCAAATCACTACAATGATACTTGAAAATATCAGATACAGCACCGTAAAACTAAATAACTTGTATATAATAAGTTAGATATGGTTCGTATCAATTTCATTGCCAACAAGTAAGTTTACTGTATAACTCGATATATGGTACACATTGTACCGCCTAGCATTTCAACAATGCCCATCATAACTGAATTTTACTGCACACAGTCCGTCAATTATAGTTTCAAGTTTTTATTGAAAACTATAGACGATGTAAGTTGATTACTAGTAATATTTTCAGTAAATGTTAAACTAACCTTGTATAATTATGCTTTGTATTACAGGATTGTGATGATTATGATAGAAGATCATAATAATCATCGTTTCCGAGTTAACTAAGTTGTAAGTTCCAATTATTTATTAAATGAAATATAATAAGTCAAAAACTAGTTAGAAAAAGATAAAAAAATTTTAAAAAGTTACTTACGTACTTAAAACAAATCGAAATTCTTGAGCTGCTTTCGTTACGAGTTGCTACTGTAGTTATTATAATGCACCATAATTACAGTATGAGCCACATCTGGTCGAACTAAAAGAAATTAAACATTAATTAATTTTAAAGCATGACTATAATTACAAAAAAAATTATTTCTTTATAAGAAAAAACCTATAATTTTAAATACAATGAAATTACACACAAGATTATTCGTATCCACCTGATGCATCACGAAAACAATTTTTTCTAAAAAATGATTTAAGTTTGTAAGCAAATTACATGTACTCGTATATGTTACATGCAAAATTTGTAGCTTTCCAATAAGAACATGAGATGATATTATGTTAATTTAGTAATTTGTAATAAATTTCGAAAAATACATAAAAGCAAATTAACAACAAACAAGGTGGCACTGCAATACACCCCTGTAACTAAGAAAATCATAAGTTAATACTGTTCCAAAACAAAAAAAAATAGACAAGAGTTATGTTAATGTGCCATACACAATTTAACATCCATTGTAAAACGGCATGACAGGGAAATTTTTATAGATAAAAATAAACGATTCTAAAAATGCATTGAAAATAACTAAACCAGTTATTTGATCAATACAAGTTCCCATTCGATAACTTCATGCTTTCCATTTAACTTTTTGATATCTTTAATCGCATTGGATTATTAACAAATGCCAACTCTAGTTAAATGACACTGTACTGATAAGCCATTGCGATATTTTTACACAATATTTGTTTATTTTTTCTCAATTATATATACAATAACTACTTAATTTATTATAAAAAAAAAGTTAATCGTGATTTTAAAAGTTCATTATGATTTATAACCAGTATACAACACAAGTTACGAACGTTCTAGGAGTTGTTACCGTTTCAAATCTACCCAAAATGCATCAACTAAAACATAAAGGTAACTAAAAATTTCAATTTAACGATTATATGGATTAATCATAAATACTGTATTTATTTTATTTTAAATAAACTTAGTCGAATCAATCATTAGCCAGAGTTTAATCAAGAAAACAACCATTCTGTTAATATGTTTTATTCATTTACAGGTACCGTAATTTATTTTAAAATTGTGTACTTAATTACTTAAATAACGTTGTGATATGTACTCGTATTAGGTTTTCTATAATGTACGTGGACAGTCAGACTGTTTGCGTTGTGAGGATTTTAATAAAGTAAACAAATTCGGAAATAAATGTGCTGATTCATACGAAGACTGTGGCGAATGCAAATCAGGGTAAAATACATTGCAATGTGCAAAACCATCAAGAAAGTGCAACTACCTAAAACAACACTTTTACTTTATATAGATTCATCGAAGACCCAGACGATAACCGACTTTGCTATGCTCTTGGTATGTACAATAGACATTACTTGCTAATTTTGAATGTTTCAATCCTCTTTATGCAACCTTAGATTAATCACTAGTAGTCCAAATTATACCATAAAAATTGAGCCACGACCCGTAATATGAGAGTCTTGATACGATGATTGTAAACGTTCAATCAAATTGATCACATATCAACAACTTGCGTAATCACTGACACTCATCTTCAAGTGTTTTGTAATACTGTGCTATACCCATCAATTTTAAACATATTTACAGCTTTCACATTTAACGCCATTTTATTTCCATCACATTTAACGCCCTTTTATTTCCATCACATTTAACGCCCTTTTATTTCCATTACAATTTGTAATTACACAACACTTATTAATTTCTATTTTTTTCTAATGAAGAAATTGTAGAAAGCAGTAATGATGTGACCAAAAAAATTGGTGAAGAAGCTTACCTGCCATGCAGATTTAATGCAAAGATAGATTGTTTTTGGACTAAAGACGGTCAAGAAATCGACTTACATGATCCATGGACAATCGGCAATGGAAAAAATACAGACGATTGTAGTATTAATATTGAATCGGTAACCGATTATCATATCGGATTATGGATATGTGGCAATAAACCCAATTCAAACGTCAATTCCGTTCAAGCTCAACCTACCCGGTTATCCATCATTTCCAGTAATATACAGTTAACATCGTCAATGATTTTGATGTAAAACTTATAATGTTATTATTTTCAAGAAATTGAAGTACAACCAGAGTTTCCTTTTGGAGCTAAAAATGATGAACGTATTGAGCTCCATTGCACATTTGATCATCCGGTCACTTGTAATTGGCTTAAAAATGAGAAACTGATTAAACCGAATGAACGATATCAATATAACGATAAAGAAAATACCAAAGACTGTTCCTTAACAATAACAGCACTAGATTATTGCCAAGACAATGGGTTATGGAAATGCCAACAATCAGGAAACTCATTCATTGAAGGAGTAACTTCCAACACCGTTAAAATTATAAAACCACATGGTACAGTTTCATTTTCACACCTTAATTTAGTAATGGAGGTCTCACTAAACGGTAAATATTTCTAGACAATGATTGCAGCAACTCAAATCGAAAGAGGGATTTAGCAATTGACAATGAAGAAGACTTAACTTACATATCAATTATGAATGAACCTCAAATATTTCATAATGATATAACCACAATGACAATTGCTTACAATCCTGAAGCCAATGATGAGCTGTTTCAATCAATTAAATGTAAAACAGTAGCCCCAACACGTACAATGACATGGCTTATCCATGGTCAGCCGGAATATACTGGTCTCAAATGGTCAAACAAAGAATTAGGAATTGATGATGAGCTTAAACAAAAAATTATCAGTCATTTACAAGTAAATTATCAGTTGAAACTTTTATGCTTAGTTGAATATTCTGATGGAGAAAGTCATTCAGCTAGTGTCGATTTGATCAATTATATTTCAGGTAAATTAGTTACCATGAATTTATAAACATTAATGTTAAAACCAATTTTAAATTTTAGACTATGTTCCAACGCCACGAGTGCTTGAAGCTTCAGGCAACCTCACAACAATTATTATTTTGATAATTGTTTTTCTAGCTATCATGATTCTATTAGCAGTTGGCGCAGTTGTAATTGTCATTTGTCACAGGTAAAATGTATATTTTATTACTTCAAAGTAATTTACAAATTGTTGAAAATTTCTTTATTATAGAAAAAGTAACAAAAAATCCAACAAAAGTAGCAACAACGAACTAAATCGTAATAATAGTAACAGTTCATCATCGTCAAACGATAGTATCAGATCAGATAAACCTCTTTTACCAGCTTAAAAAAACCGCGTTTTAACTATTACCATAAAAAGTTAAAAATGCTTTACCAATCGACATAGATTTAAACGCTTAATCTATTAACTTCACTGTCTGCTTGTCTACAAAAACGGCCAAGCTATTGCCATCTTCAGTTTTAATAAAATTCCAGAAATAATAGTGAGAAAATGTTAAAAGTGAAGATGATAAATTGCCACGTAGTCTCCAGTTGGAGCAGACATCAGATCTGAACTTTTAAACAGCCTGAAGCAAACGTAAAGATTGAGCGTCTAAATCTTTGGCGGGTAAACGCCACCACTAATGAACTTGATCGCTTAAAAAGCTGTTGTATTAATAATATGGGCCCAACTGGATATTTCTCGGAGAGTATATGAGAATTTTAATACTACAAGATAAGTGCCCATCCCTTGGCAAGCTCATCCACTGTGAAAAAGAGGAAAATATTTGGAAAGAAAGGAACAAGTTAAGCAAGTCGAATAGTTCAAGCAGCAAACCAAATGCTTTACCATTACTGCAATTGCTACTGAGTGCATTTATTAAACAAGTAAGAAAAAACGAATTTGAATCTAGATATTGTCAAAACCTATGGACAAAGTACATCATCACTATTTTACAGCGTGAAGTAGGTATGTGTAAAATAGGATGGCAGTAGTCATTGTTGCGAGGGAAGTTTGAAATGTATACTGTATGCAATATACTGTATTTGAATCAACTATTGAGATCCCCTCGATTGCGTACCATAGAAAAAAAAGTAAAAAGTACAGAATTCAGCGAAAATAAAAAAACGTATTTTAGAAGGTCCCAAACTAAGCATTTTAAGCATTGGAATGTATAGTCCATCTTCAACCGTTAACAAATGGCAAGCAGAATACGTTTTGGTGATTTGGCCATACTTGCTTTTGCATCGACTGAAATGACGCACTTGTGCATTTGGTTTAAAATTTCTACCAAAAACCTTATTTTTCTTGCCATTTTGAAACTGTTTGGTACCCTCTAAAATACGTTATTTTACTTCCGCCGAGTTCTGAGACACCCTGTATACCAGGAAAATTGTATATTCATTTTTTTGAATATTTGTCCTAATAACTGCTAAATAGTTTTAAAAAACGGACTTCACCATCCTGAACTTTTGTGACGGATTAATGAGTGATGAATAATTTTATGTGACCAAAAGTGACACCAAAAATGGAATTAGTGCTACAAATATCGAGATTTAGTTATTTTTTTATTTGACTTTTTCTATTGAGAAAGGAAATCGCTCGTGTTGTTTTTATATAGATCACCAAAAACAAAAAAAAGAAACTGTTTTCATAATCATCATCCAGTATCAGTTAATACTGTAAGCCATCTCTGTATTCCAGAAGAACGAAAGACATATTAACAAATAGCTTTATCGTGATGGTACAAACATTTTCACGATTTATCGATTTCTAAAGTTGTATTGTTTTAATCGGAAATCTTTAGGATTGATGGATCTGTTTGCAGTTTACTAGAAGTCTGCCAGACTTGACCAGAAAGTTATAAGTCTATGAGGAATATAAAATCATCAATTGAACAGTTTATTATCAAAGTGGATTATGTCCAATTTCCTTAAAAAAGAATTAAACATGTAATTCTTGCATAACTTTCTTAATCAGTAGAGAATGTTGTTCCTACTTCAATTTTTACTCTGAAATGGCGCTTCATATTTTTCGCATTTTTTTTTGCAACGGCTCAATGCAGTGCTTCAACTTTACCTCAAAAAGTTTCAAAATCAGTTTTGATGGGCTTAATCCATTTTGATAATGAACGACTCAACTCACCAAACCAATAAATATTTTTAACTTCACCGTATAATGCTATAAAATATCAAATTGGGATACTAATTGTATAAACATAGGGTAGTTTTTACACAAGTTTACATTTGCACAAAGTCAAGTTTAAACTTGAGTAAAAACTTTGTTTATTTGTGTAAGTTTCAACTTATTGTCAAATGTGATAATATTACCGTATATGTGATATCGACTGTTTATTCTCATTAATTGTTATTGTTTACATTTGAGTACCCTTTTGTACATAACAGTCAAATTGGTTATTGAACGAATACATAATTCAAATTTAATTTTTCTAAAAAGTGTTAATTAAAAATGAATATATTAGCATTTAAAAATTTCCTGCCTATTTCCGTATTAAATATAATTGTGTTTTCCCCAAATTTAAAAAAAACAAACTAGTAATATACTTTGTATTGTTTGTTTACACCACATATAGTAAATAAAAAATCCACTTGAGTAAAATAAACAATATTTACATAGTGATTACTAAGGTAAACTCTTTTATCAGATGCGTATTTAATTTTCTTAATTTTTAATCTAAATAGGTTCAAAACTTGAAGCAAATTCTCATAAAGAGAAGTCTAAAAGGGTTAGTGCATACAGTATTTTGAGAAAATACACTCACATGGCAGATACATCTACTAAGATATTCAAATCATTTTATGACTCGAAAACCCTAATGTCAATAATTTTCCTGAAAGTGAAAAAATTTAAAAGGGTATTACATGATAATAATTTAGGACCATTTAGGATCACGGAATTAATAATCATAATTGAGATTTAAATGCCAAGTAAGTGAGAACACTCGCTGATTTTCTATTATAAAAAACAAAACTCTACTTAAAATATATATTTTCAACAAGTCTAAATACGAAACTTCATTGCAGTGTAAATTTTTAAATCATTTAAATGTTTACGATATGATAACATTATGAAAGTGTACTGAATCAGTAAGCACCCAGATATTTCCAATCAAACTCTTATGAGTAGATTTAAATCCTCGATAAATATCACGAGAAAACTCTTGAAAACATTTCCACACTTAATGCGCAGTGGAATAACATGATAGTGACAAAAATACGTACTATTTAGTCTAATGTAAAAAAAATAACTTTACTCGTACTTTTATTTTAAAATAATTTCGATAATAACTATAAAATTTGTAAATAAATATGACAATTAAATAACTTTAACGTAAACTGATAATATCGGTAAATATTTAATGAAAATCAGTGAAATTATATAGTGAAGGGCACCTAGCACAAAAGTTTATCACTTCTGGCTCCCAAGAAACAAATATAAAACGAGCTAAATTAAATTTGAAAGGTTTTCGGTGCATTTAAAGTATTTGTAAATATATACTATAAATTAAGAAACAAGTGATGTCTGCTAAAAAGCTCTTACTAGTAAAAGACAAACTATTCAAATATATCGAATTTGATTTTTTAGGTAATTTCACGACTACCCTAAAGATTATAAACCTTGAAGAAAATAAACTTATAAATTATTAGACAGTATTTGAAATGAGCCGTTTTCAATTTTCTGAGAATATCATTATCAAACATACTCGTGGTTCAAATAAAATAGTTCAATTCAATCATAATTTATCAAAAATCAGAAATGCATGCATACAGTACGAGCTTTGTCAGCCATGACATAGCAACAAGAAAATGGCAGTATGCCATTGATTAGTCGAATAAAAAATAACCAATCGGTTAAATTAATCAAGTAATAGATAAGGTGAAAATGATAAGCCGATGAAATTGAGCCAAAACTGTTTTCCAATTTCGGCTACAATATTCATTCCAATTTCGACTAACGTCAAAATAAGCTGTAAAATAATGGCTCAGCCGAATAGTAAAAGTAAGTTAACATTCATTACAAATTTAATATTCAGAAGTTACCAAAATAATATTTAATTAATAATGTTATGATACTACCAGTTAACAAATTAAAATTTCTTTTTATTTTTAATTATAGTGTTCAACAAATCAAATAGGCGTTTCTCTGTTAAACTTCTGTTGTTTTTCTTAATAATAAGCTTTAAGGTAAATAAAGTCCTGAAAATGTTATTATAACTTATTAAAATTTTAATAACTATATGTCTTCTAATAAAATAAATCTTTATTTAAAGTGCCAATTTAGTGTAAATGGAGATGAAAATGTAGATTGTTTGCGTTGTAATGATCTAAACCGAGAAAGTAATTCCAATATAAATTGTGCTAAAGGATATAATGATTGTGGAGAATGTAAATCCGGGTAAAAATCAATTACAAAACCCATTAGTATCAATTTCGATTTACTTATACTTGGGATTTTTATTTAGTTTCATCATGGATCCCGATGATATCCGATACTGTTTCGCACTTGGTAAATAATGAAAATTTAAATTTAAAAGTATTACAGAGTATTATTAAACAATTGTCCAATTATTGTCTCAGAAATCCTGGAGAGCAGTCACAATATTGCAAAAAATCTAAGCGAAAACGTTTTTGTGTCTTGCAAGTTCAACGCTAAAATAAATTGCGTTTGGAAAAAAGATGGTATCCAAATAAAACCATCAGATCAAGGACCATACAAATGGAGCAAAGGAAATGGAAGTAATACTGACGATTGCAGTATCAATATATTGTCTTTACAAGAAAAAGATGCTGGTCAGTGGATTTGCAGCAATCAAGCAACTTCAAGCGTTAACCCTGTTAATACAGAACCAATAACGATTACCATAACCAATTCAGTTGCAAGTAAGTTGCTTAACTACATCTCAAATGCCATTTAAATTAACAGCAAATACTTAATCACTAAAGAAATAATCGTTCAACCGGAAAACAACTACACAGCAGAAGTTGGAGATTCAGTTGAACTAAAATGTCAATTCAACCAGCCTGGTCTTTGCTATTGGATGAAAAA
Organism: Helicorthomorpha holstii; assembly: GCA_013389785.1. NCBI lineage: Eukaryota > Metazoa > Arthropoda > Diplopoda > Polydesmida > Paradoxosomatidae > Helicorthomorpha > Helicorthomorpha holstii. Next base: position 13,971,697 of record JAAFCF010006596.1, read on the forward strand.
TAAAATTCCAATTCAATCTAATAAACACTATAAATTTAACTCAAAAAATACAAACGATTGCTCATTAATAATTCGGTCATTTGACCCTTGTAAAGACGTGGGAACTTGGCAGTGTCAAAGACCAGGAGACTCAGAAACGGAAGCAACCGTTTCAAACACTACAAATATTTTCAGCAAAACAAGTAAGTTAACTTTTAAAAAAATTTCTCAATAAGTTAGCGCCAATTAATTATTACTTTTAAAACAGATTGCAACAAAATAAACAACAATAAACCACACATGAAAAACCAAATCGACTCAAGAGAACCCAAAATAGTTGTTAATGGCTACGATATCACAAGAATCAATGTCAATTTTAGTCCAGGAATAGATGACCAAATATTATTGGACATTAGCTGCATTACTTCACATAAACCAAGTCGAATGTCATGGCTAATCCATGGTGATGCTGAATATGATGGCATTTTCGTGGAAGAACATTTCAAAGTTAATGAACATCTTAAAACCAGCATTATTAACCACTTAAAAGACCAAAACCAATTAGAAATCTTATGTCTGGTCGAATATCCAGATAAACAAACCCATACTGCCAGCGTTACTTTTGTGAAAGGTTAGTCAACATTTTCTTTTTTACAAATTTATTTTTTAAAAATATTAATAACATTTTTTTTTTACTAATTCCAGATGGTCAACAACTACCAGAGGTAATTACGGCGGCGTTTAACGACGTACTTGTGGCGATATATGCGCTTTTAATAATTGTCATGGTTGTTTTCTTCATTGTCATTGGAGCTGTTATCTACTGTTTATGGTAACTTAATAATTGTAGACTTTTTAAATGAAAAATTGGAGTAAAAATTTCATTTATTTTACAGTAAAAGGAAACCAGGAAATTACAACGGCAATATCAAAAGTTATTTGAAAAAGATTAATAGCCGACTTGATACAGGTTCCCAATTTGATAAAGAATCTCAGTCTTCACAAACATCACTTATATCAAATGTTTGAAGATAAATACTCGTACATGCAAACACTGTAAATATTGTACAGTATTGGCAAATCAATAAGAATGGCTGTTTTCGATTTATCGTTTATCATGTTATTGTCAATAATTATATTTTGTAATAAAACATTTTTCAAAGTTCAATGTTGAAAAATCGTAAACAAGTTATTCGATAAATCTGTAAATCGATTTACAGGTATATAAAAACGCAAATATAAGATTTACACGTCTGATTGATAAGATAACAATAGTCAAGAACTATTAGTAAATCAATAATCATGTTCGTAAATAGATTTCAAAAAATATTCTTTTAACTGTGATAGAACTTAAAAATTATTATTTTAAGTTCTATCACACATCACAGATACATGGCAACATAATGATAATAAGTAGTATAACAGCTATACCGTCCACAGCCAAGAATCTCATTACTAAACAGTCAAATTTGGGTGTTTTCACTCATTTTTACTATCATCCCCAAAAAGATAACAAAATCAAAGTTAAGATAAAACACGAAAGTGACATAATAATTAAAATACTGTTTGTTCTCTTATCAATAAATGTACCGGTACTCAATACATTACATAAAAAAAATAAAAGACCTAGTGTATTAGTTATTATCATGGTACTTAACAGGGATTTCGGTTTTAGTATTTACTACTTAGAAGATACTGCATTACATAACATATTTGCGGATACAGTTGACAGTCGATCATTTTTTCTTCAAGTATTTATTTTTTAAATATTCAAATGTTTTGCTCTTTGTACTTAACATTAGTGCTCGTGATAAATTTCCTACTCACTATACCATTTTGGTACAGTATAACTGTAAAGTTTAATAATGGTTTTCGATTTACTTATCATAAATTGCGCCACCTCAATGTTTTCAAGGTTCGTGACCCATAGTTCAGTAATTTGGGATGCCTGACCATGATTTCACAATATACTGTACTTATACTTTGACAAAATTAACCCATAAATTACTAGTACCTTGCACAATACTAGTTTTAAAAATATTGCATATTATTTATCAAATTCAATTAACTACTTGCTCAATAAAGCGAATAACCTACAACAATTGTTTACACTACCATTATAACCTATCAGAATTAAATGAGATCATTCAGTTTAATTGTATTGTATGAAGAAAATGTAGAATAAATTATTGTAACATAAAATCACTTTCATAAACATTAAATGATTAAAATAATATGTATTTGATGTATTATTACTTTAATGTTTACCTAACAAACTTGTTACGAATTTAAAAAATTTATTAATGACTAAGTGCTTAAGAAACAATATTTTAAGAGCATTGTAGTAATAGTAAAAAAACACCACTTTATAAACAAAACAAATCTGGCAATAAATTTAACCAATAATCGCAACATGATAAACATGAAGGAAATAATGTCATAGTGCTTTTAACTATTTTTTAGAATCAAATCAGGTACTTCAATCTGATTCAACTCAATGCAACTTTTCCACTCCGCATAACTCGATTTTAACTCATAACAGCTAAACGTAAAATAAAACGGCTCAGCCGAAAAATGAGTTGTATTAACAAAAAGTCTTTACTGTTTCTATTATGTATCATCATCATACAAGTAAATAAATTACTATTCTACTTTAAATAAATAAGTTAAAATACCTTCAATATTTTTTGGTTCTTATGCAAATAATTTATTTGACTTGTAGAATTCGTATGTTGTTGGAGAACTGGATTGTTTGAGATGTGAGGATTTTAACCGAGTGGCCAAAAACAATATCAACTGCGCAAAAACATACGATGACTGTGGAAAATGCAAAACTGGGTAAAAAAAACTAAAAACCTTAAAACTCTAATGAAAATCAAACTAAATAAAAATATACCTTTAGATTCATTCAAGACGTAGATGACGACCGTCTTTGCTACGCATTAGGTAATCAATTAATTTCAGATATAATAACTTTTTAGCAATGAAATTTAATAAGTTTTTATCCAATTAGACCAAACTAATAACCAAAACCTAAGTTAATATAGTAATATCTTTACAGAAATATTAGATAGTCAAGAAGATATAACAAAACAAATTAATGACTCTGCATACTTGTCATGCAAATTCAATACAAAAGTAAAATGCCAGTGGACAAAAGATGACCAAGTAGTCGACATAGACAATTCCGCCATATATAAATGGACAAATGGCAAAAATGGAATTAACACAGACGATTGCAGTATCAACATTAAATATGTAAACAATGATGTTGATGGAAAGTGGGTATGCAGTAACATACCTGACCGTTATATTATTTCTGTCAAATCAGCTCCAATACAGTTAATCATTAAATCAAGTACGTAAATAACATTTCATGTCATTTTAAAATAATTTAACTAATTAGTTTCTGAAACTTAGAAATCATAGTTGAGCCTGAAGCCAGTTACAAAGTTAAGGCCCGGCAGCCGCTTACGTTACATTGCAAATTCGATCACTCTGGTCAATGCAGTTGGATGCTAAATAATCATCCAATTGTACCAAATCAACACTATATTTTCAATATTGAAAATACCGTTGATTGCACATTAACTATTATATCAGCCAATGAAAAAAGAGACAGTGGCGAATGGAAATGTTCACGTCCTGGAAATTCTCAAACAGAGACAGTTTCAGCAAAACCATCAACAGTTATAGTTGAATCTCAAAAAAGTAATCGATTATAATTACATTCCATCAAAATTAAGCAAAGTTACTAATTCATGTTTGCTTATTAGAAATACCGGAAACAGAATTGGTTTCAACACATGGTAATTTCCCAAAAATACTGCTGTTTAGCAACGATTTAACAGGGAAAGCTTTTGAATACAATACTGAAACTGATCATTTCAAATTATCTAATATTAAATGTAAAACGTCGATTACACCTACTAAAATGGCTTGGATTATCAATGAAAACCAAAAATATAATGGAATGTCTGTTTCGGAAAAAGAATTAGGATTTGGCCAAGAAATTACAGATGTTATCTTAAGACGATTAGAAACTGAAAATCAGGTCACAATCACATGTATTGTTGAGTATGAAAATGGACAGTCCAGCAGTTCCAGTACTGTTTTCGTCCAAAGTAAGAAATCAAATAAAAAATGTATACTTTACATACTATAAACATTATAATTTACTATTTAGATGAGAATCCAATTCCAGTAATAAACTCATCAAATTTGAACTACTACATCATAGCTTTAGTTGCTTTACTCATTTTTTTAATGATAATTATCTTCGCAGCAATTGGAGTTGCCATCTGTTTACATTGGTAAGATAAAGGACATGAATTTAGAACTTTAATGAAATGGAATTTTCATAGTTTCTTTTTTTATTTACAGCAAGCAAAACAAATATTCAGTATCAAAAGCGTAGAGGCAAGGACATTCAAATCTAACCGAAATTATTAATCGCAAGCGTCAGAGGATTTGACACCAGGTTCAAGTGTTATAATTGTAACATAATACCATCACAGTTTTTGTATGAAATAAAGCGAGAATCTCAACAACATTATATGATTTTAACGTTATTTTTAAAATTATACTTCCATTTATATTTCATTCTCTAACATTAAATCATCTAAAATAAATCTGTTTTCTTAAACTTATTATTTTCTAAACAAATAAATGTGTTGATAAAAATGTCTTCCAATTTAGATTGTTACTTAAATCGTAAATTAAAAGTAGCAAACTGTTTTAAACCAAAATAAAACCAATGTTTTCACTCAATTTATATTCAAATACAAATACTATACAATGAAATGTGAGCTGCTTTAAATAAACATTAAGTTACCTTGCCATTTTTAATCTAAATAAAAATATTTTAAAGTCAATTTCTATAATCACGATAAGTGAGGACCAATTTTATACAATACATTTGACAACAGGTGCAGTCAAATACATCAATAATCATTATCCAACATCATTTAAACTATACAAGTTCAATTAATGTAATTATCATGTTTACATTTTGTATTCAAATCGTCTGAACCACTCCAAAGATATTGCACATTATTATTTATGTTAGCAACTAGACTTACACATAAATCAAGATTGCTATCAATAGTAACAAAAAATCAGTGACTATCGGGTTCCACGTGCAATGGAATATTTCAAACATCAACAAGTATACCGAGTCCACAAGACCAAATACTTAGTTTATATCAACTGTTACTGACAATATTTCAAGTGTTTATTTAACGTACAATCAGATTTCAAATATGCAATTTCAAGTATGCAATAATTTCTTAATATTATATTGCTTAATTATATATTGCCCTATTGCGACTTATTATTAACTATCAGCAAAGACAATAATATAAACACCAATAATGATAAGTGAATTACTAATTCAAAAATGATTGTATAGCTTAAAAATAATTTAAAAAATGATATTTCAAACTTAAATAAAACTTTTGTAAATATTGATATTAGAAAACATAATGTAACACAGTGCTACGGCAACTAAATACGAATTTACAATGTTAATGCCAAACTTAAGTTACTTTTATTTTCAGTTTTAATGCCATTTGTATTACATGGAAATAGTAATGGATTTCGAAAGCAAAACTATGAGACAACGTAAACAATACAGAAACAGGATATTATCTACACATAGTCAATCACGCAATAGTAATGTTCAAGTTCAAGATGACAAGTTTATCAAGATTATTACGATTACAAGTCAAAGTTATCAGTTTCAGCTAACGGCTAACGGATTTACAATGTTTTTAACTTTTAGTAATCATTCCAACTGAGTCAATAACGGCTAAATGTTCAAGCGAATAACGGCTAAATAGTAAATTGGCTAATCAAATATAATTCGGCTGAGCTAAAATGAATGGTAATTTTGGCTAATTAATTTTATTCTGTTAATAATTATCTTATAGCTTAATGTAATGCTCTGTAATTTCTTGCTAATTAATTCGTAGTAGTGTCTAATATTTTAATTTTAAACATTTTAAACTTACTATAGTTTTTGAAAGTTTGAATGGGCGTATCACCCGCAAAAATTTATTGTTTCTACTATGTGTCTCAATCCAACTGGTAATGCCATAATTTATTATTAACTTTTTCAAACAAACGATTTTTAGTAAATAATTTTTTGTGACATACTTTAAATCTCAGAGTACAAATATTGTTTCTGGACAACTGGACTGTTTAAGATGTGAAGATTTCAACAGGCTTAGAAAATCAAATATCAGCTGCGCACAATCCTATGATGACTGCGGAGAATGTCAAATTGGGTAAGAATTTCAAAAATCTATATAAAAAACAGTTAATCTAAACTAAATTTATATGATTTTAGATTCATAAAAGACATGGATGATGAGCGTCTTTGTTATGCATTAGGTAAGAAAATATAAGTATTTTTAAATTTGCTTAAACCAACATTTCTATTAAAAAACCAGAATCTAAATAAGAGTATAGAAACCTATATAAGAGCATACACAATACATTATCTTATTTTACAATCACACTTTACCTATGACTAAAACATTAAGTAAATATATTTTTAAATTAGAAAGTTAGTAAACCTTCTTTTTATAACTTGAAACTCCTAATTTCAAAACTTAAGATAAACAGACAAGTATAATTTCAGCTTCAATCATAAAGTAACTATCATAATTTTTTTGAAAGCTCTAATCGCACAGTATCATAAAAGTCTAACCATTTCTCCATTTTTAACGGTCACGCAGAATAAAAAACCAGTCGCATTTCGTTTAGTCACACCTTATACAGTACTTATAAACGACCAATTTTAATTATAAAAACAAAAGTTAAATAATGTAAATATATTTCAGATATATTGGATAGCAGTGATGATATCTTAACCAATATAAATGACGCTACGTATTTGTCCTGCAAATTCAATTCCAAAGTAAAATGCCAGTGGACAAAAAATGACAAAAAAGTAGACATAGAAAATTCTGACCGATATAAATGGACAGATAACAGTGGAAGTGATACAGAAGATTGCAGTTTAAATATTGAACATGTAACCGATGATGATGCTGGAACGTGGATTTGCAGTAGCAAACCTAACATCAACGTTAGATCTGTCAAATCCAACCCAATCAACATTAGCATCAAATCAAGTAAGTCACATTTTATCACAATTATAATGATTTCAAAAAAAGATTCTAATCTGTATTGAAATTTCAGGAATTATAGTTGAGCCTGATTCCAGTTACAACGTCAAGGAGCGGCAGTCAATTACATTACGTTGCAAATTTGACCATATTGGTCTCTGCGGATGGATGCGAAATGGCATTCCAATTTCATCAAATGACAATTACTTTTACAGTACTATTACTACCAAGGATTGCACATTAACAATTAAATCAGCCAATAAAAATAACGATAATGGTGAATGGAAATGTTTACGTCCTGGAAATTCGCAAACACTAGCGGTTGTTGCGAAACCATCAATGGTTACAGTCGAATCACTTGAAGGTAATAAATACTGTCAGTTACTAAACTACGACGCTGTTACTAATTATTATTTGCCATTTAGAAATCGAAGAAAATGATGATATTTCAACATATGATAATCCACCAAAAATCCTATTATTTAATCACGACTTGACTGGAAAAGCTGCTGAATACAATCCAGAAACTGATTATTCAAAATTTTCTAATACTCGATGTAAAACGTCAATTCCATCTACTAATATGGCATGGATTATCAATGACAACGAAAGATATGAAGGAATATTTATTTCGGCAAAGGAGTTGGGACTTTGCCAGGATATTAAAGATGCCATTTTAAGACACCTAGACATTCAAAAGCAATTGATTTTAACATGCTATGTTGAGTATGACAATGGACAATCCGGTAGATCAAGTTCAGTATTAGTTCGACGTAAGTTATTAATTGAAAATTGTAATTGCCCACTTTGTATTCTAATAATGATAATTTACTAATTAGATGAAAACCTGATTCCAGCGGTATCTACAACAAATTTGAGCAACTACATCATAGCTTTAGTTGCTTTACTCATTTTTTTCGTAATAATAATTTTCGCAGCAATTGGAGGCCTAGTCTATTATCTTTGGTAAGAAACAGAATTCGACTTTTAGAACTTTATTGAAAAGAAATTTTAATAAATCCTATTTTTATTTACAGTAAACAAGGAAGAGAATATCAATCGATATCAAGGGTGTAACATTATTTTGTAATACAGTATCACAATTACTAATAATTGCAAACGTCAATGGGAAACGTGTATTTTGAAACAAATTTTTCCAGCGGATTATACGACAGATCTAAACTTAAAACTATATCGTAGTAATACAGTATAAGAATTCAGAATCTCAACAACACAAAATGAAAAAACGTTTTTAGAATTCAGCTTTTATGGCTTTAATATAATTCGATTTCAACTTTGTGTTGCAAACTTTATTTCAATGTGATTTGTCAAATACTCTGCAAATTTAAAAGTAAACAAATGAAAAGTCATTTTCTTAATCTGTTGTTACATTTTCAGCAATGAGTCAAGTTTGTAAATAAAAATTTCTTTAAGTTTAAATCGTCACTTCCGACAATTTCTTTCTTATCCATATATGATTCTATAATTGTATAAAACAATGCATTTGAGATAAACTACTACAAGTTACAGTTTATAATTATTAACTCAATTCATACAATTACTATTATACCACTATCATGTTAACTGATTAAACACCATAATTATTAAACGTTTAGTATTAATAACTGTTACGCAAATACAGAATAATTATTACGCAGTAAATAGTTTACGTTTACAGTATAAGCTTATCGATTTAAAAATTAATTAGAGGCTTCGCGGTTCTTATTTTGTCGTATAATTCCAATCTTTATACTGTCGCTACTTTAATTACTAGTCAGTTGATAGACAACTACGTTTACAAGGCTGCTTTTAGAGGGCGGTAAATCTAAAAGCTAAGTAACAATCACGAAGTAACAATTACTATTACTTGTTTTATTAGTTTTTACTCGTTACAAATTTTTTAATTTGTTTAATCTCACAGTTACTTAAGTCTACAACGCTAAATCCTCATAAGTCTAGTTTTTCATGACTTCTAAAGTTACGTTATTCATAACAGCAACAAAAAATAAAACGTTTATCATCTAGTTACACGTCAAATAAAAAAACGTTTATCATCTAGTTACACGTAAAATACAAAACGTTTATCATCTAGTTACATGTAAAATAAAAAATGTTAAGAAGAAACAGTAGTAAGTGCACTGATTTAATAATTGTTTTATATCGATTGATAAAGCTGCTTATTTTATCAAGTGTTTATTATAAAGTACAATCAGATTTCAGCCTTTTCTTATTAAAATTAACGAAATAATGTAATCAATCCCTTGGAAATTACGCTGTTAATTGCCAGAAACACCAATGACTACAACTGATTTAAAACCAATAAAAAAGATTGGTTAGCTGAAACGTAATTTCTAAAATACTTATAAAATTTTCATATTTCTTTAATTACGTTTTATGTCAGAGTTAATTGAATATTAAAGCAAAAAGCTGATACAATCAGTGATGAGCTACACGTAGTTAGTAGATATTTTCGATTTGAAAGGAATATGATGACAATGTGATGACATTGTTCAAGTTCAAAATGACAAAATGATTAAGATTATTACGGTTACATGTCAACATTATTAGCTAGCCTATCCAAAAATACAAGTCAACTGATACGTTGGTAACCATTCTTACTAAGTGAATAACAGCTAAACGATTACATACAGTATCAACATTATCAGCTAACCAATCCTAAAATCACAAATCAACGCATACTTGAGTTAACCTTCAAACTAAGTCAATAACGGCTAAATGTTCAAGCTAATAACAACTAAATATTAAATTGGCTAATCAATATACAAAACGGCTAAGCTAAAATGAAATTTGGTAACTATAATTTCGGCTAATTAATTTTATTCAATGAATACTTATCTCGTAACTTAGCGTAATAATAAGCAGTCTCTTACAATTTAATTTCTAATATTTTCTTACCATTTAATAACCGAATTGTTAATTTTTAACATTTTAAACTTGCAGTACCTTTTAAAACTTTCAATGGGCGTATTAACTGTAAAACGCTGCTGTTCCTATTTTGTATCCTCGTCAAACAGGTAAGTTAACAACGACACTTATTATTAATTTCTTATATTTTGAAATTGTCAACATTTTATTTGATCGTATTTTCAGAGTTCAAATATCGTTTATGGACAAATGGACTGTCTGAGATGTGACGATTTCAACAGATTAAAAAAAACAGACGTTAATTGCGCGCAATCTTACGATGACTGCGGAGAATGCAAATCAGGGTAAAATAAAACTTGAAACTTCATTTAAAAAATAATTATACTAAAGTAAACTTATTTTAATTTAGATTCATTAAAGATATGGACGATGAACGTCTTTGTTACGAATTAGGTACTTTAAATATTCTTTCTTTCTAATTAAGAGCGTGGAGCAGGTTATAATAGTTACTGTATATACTGTATAGAAAGTTAGTATTTATAAAACATAATCCTAAATAACAAAAATTAATTTGTTTGTTACAGAAATATTAGATAGTAGTGATGATATCCTAACAAATATAAATGACGATACATATTTGTCCTGCAAATTCAATTCCAAAGTAAATTGCCAGTGGACAAAAGATGACAAAGAAGTAGACATAGAAACTTCTGATCGCTATAAATGGGCAGATCATAGTGGAACGGATTCAGAAGATTGTAGTATAAATATTGAACATGTAAACGATGATGATGCTAAAACCTGGGTTTGCAGTAACAAATTTACCAACAATGTTAAACCAGTCAAATCCAACCCAATCAAAATCAGCATCAAATCAAGTAAGTCATATTTTATCCCAATTATAATATTTCAAAAAAAATATCCTAATACGTAATGAAATCTTAGAAATTATTGTTGAGCCTGATTCCAGTTACAACGTCGAGGAACAACAGTCAATTACATTATATTGCAAATTTGACCACAATGGTCATTGCAGTTGGATGCGAAATGGCATTCCGATTTCAGCAAATAACAATTACATTTATAGTACTGCTATTACCAACGATTGCACATTAACAATTTTATCAGCTAATAAAAATAAAGACAGTGGTGAATGGAAATGTTTACGCCCTGGAAATTCACAAACAGAAGCGGTTGCTGCAAATCCAGCTATTGTTACAGTTGAAGGTATTAATTACCATCAATTATTAACATATAGTGCTGTTTCTAATTAATATTCGTCAATTAGAAATAGAGGAAAATAAGAATGTTTCTTCAAATACCAAATTACCAAAAATACTGATGTTTGATAATGACCTGACTGAGCAAGCTGTTGAATACAACCCAGAAACCGATCATTTCAAAATTTCTAATACTCGATGTAAAACATCAATTTCATGTATTGAAATGAGCTGGGTTATAAATGGCAACGAAAAGTATGACGGAATGTCTATTTCTAATAACGAACTGGGATTCAGCCAACATAATACAGAAGTTATCTTAAGACATTTAGAGACTGAAAATCACGTTACATTAACATGCTACGTAAAGTATGCAGATGGACAATCCAGCAGTTCCAGCACTGTAATCGTTCAATGTAAGAAATTAGTTAACGATTTTCATTATTAGCTATTTTACTTAAACCATTACTAAACTTAGAGTATTTACTATTTAGATGTTCATAAGACTGCCGTAGTAACTACAGCAAATGTGAACAACTATGTGATTGGTATAATTGTATTGATCATTTTTATTGTTGTAATCGCCTTCGTTGCCATTGGAGTTCTTATCTTTTTCTTACGGCAAGTTGAAAGACATTTTATGTTTAATCAAATCAAATTTTAATAGCTTTTTTTTAATAACAGCAAATCAAAAAAGGAAAAAAAAACAGCTCAGAATCCGTAGAAATTATTGGGATGAAATCAATTCATATTAAATTAACAACGAACAAGGGTAGTGGTTAGTGCTTCGGCCTGAAGTTCAAAGGTCGCGGATTCATTCACCATTGCTAGCACCGTTTTTCAATGTCAGTTTGTTACTGAACGGCGGAAAGTGAGTTCTGCGCGTTTACCGGAACCTGGCCCCGCAGTCTTAGAAAATTACCTTTTTTATTTTTAAACAAAATTTTTTTTATGACAAATTTTTTTTTTTAATTTTTGAACACAGTCACACAAAAGATCACGCCGGCCCTGTATGAAAGTCATTAATTAATACTAAAAATCATAAATGTAAGAGTTATAGTGCACTAAGTCACAATTGGGCTTACTTCACATCTGTATATGAGTTGTTCAATAACAAAGTGAATTTAGTCAAAACGTAAGGCTGGGTTGTGTAAATAAAACCGCCTTGCACCAGCCCTGGCAAAAGTAAGTTATTGAGTCTTTGGAAAGTTATTGAGTACACTCCTGCAAATGTTTATGACATAAAACATTTTTAAATATAAGCCCTCGATCGCTGCAACGCGTGACGGGTAAAGCTAGTTTTTTATAAGTTTTTTTATATAAAATAAATTAAAATTGCATTGTTTTATCTTAAATGCATAATATTTTGAAATGTAAATTGTCTATCTAATATGATGTAAATAGTGGTTCTACTGTAATTTACTATTATGTACTGTATTTTAAGAAATGTCATTTTGGTGAAATTTTCTTGTTTTTGTATATTTCGCTTAAGATAAAATTATTTTAACAAGAAGAAATATTTCGGTCCCGAACTTATTAATCGAATTCCATTCTATATCTTTGTTTCTAAATAAATCAACTATATACGGTATCTCTGATACTAAATACTGTAAATCAATTTTAATTAGCGCTATCCAAGTTTCGTTGTCATATGTTAGCAAACACTACACGTCATGCGATTAGTGGTTGGCTATCGTGATGTTGGTTAGTGGCATTATACGGCTTTGACCTTTCTAAACAAAGCCATCATTTATTGTCAGTTTTTTGATGATAATATTAGAATTCTCATCTCGTTTAAAAAATATTCATTTAACTAAAATAAAAATCCAATCAAAACCAGATGTTCACATACAGAATGACAAAATTTCATCGTACTTGTTAAAATCGTACACGTATTTTATATTTGTATTAGCATCATTGTCACATAAAATTTCATACAATTGCTCGTAATAGTGGTTATCATGCCAATTTGTTTTGAAGACACCCAAATTAAGAACTACTGACAACAAAACATTAATATTTTAATAGATGTATCATATAAATTGTACAGTATATTGTAGAATATTTCAACATTTTTGTGAGCCAATTTTAGGTTATGAAAATAAGCTCATTTTTGTGTCTAAATTAATACTTTCGCATTTGTCCCAAAATCTATAAATGTTAATAATATGTTATATACAGTGTATTAATAATACAGCAAATAATATTAATTGGAGTGTATATAGGTCGAATATTTTAAAGACCAAACTCCATACGTCTAAGGACCATACGGATTGAAGGATGTAAATAAATTTATTCAGATTCAGTATACAATAATTGAAAAAAAAAATTAAAATCTATTCTTAAATTTAAGTTTTTTTTTAAATTTTGTTTACTAAATAAAATTTAACGATATTTAAACAATAATTAATTACAATGAGATAGTGCTCCAACTCAGCTGCAAAATTATACTAAGAACTACCTTATATTCTAGCATTTCTTGACGTCGACATGCTTCAAATAACTTCATTAAATTCATTAAAGAAAGTATAAATTATGGAATTAATTACGTTAGAAATGCCTAAATAGTATGAGTAAGTTAGTTTAGTATACGTTTCGCTGAAATGTCCTTCGCGGTGACGAATTCACTTAAAACAATTTGGAATTCACTATAGCATAATATATTTGTTATTTGTGATAGATAAGTGTAAATAACCACAAATGGGGATTACTCACACTTAGAACACATTTTTCCGATCTGCAAAAGCCAATCAAAAACGGACGTATACCAAAAACAAACAAATGACGTTTATTGTATTTATTAACTACTGTACATTATGGTACCTCTAGAATTTATATTACAAGTTAAATAATATCTCGTAAATACTACGTAAAACCACGTAATTCCATTAAACAAAACACCACATACTGTATTGTAATAATACCCATGCAGAACTGTTAAGGACAGTGCTATTACAGAATTGGAGAACTTAACATTGGATGACCATATAAAAAAATTGGATAACCACAGACTTCAGAGATGTGGATAATTATAACAGCTATTTTAACAACTTTAATAACGGTTTGGTATGTTCTCATTCAACGAAGACGTCCAAAATATAACATCAATCAAATTGCTGGACCAAACTTAATACAGCTGATAAAACATTTATTCAAAACCATAACAAAAAATGATTGTATGTATTATTTTCACCTTATTTTCCCATCTTCTAACGCTAAAACCAAATTTATTTCTATTAAATAGTGATGGAAATCGCCACATGTTCAAAAGCTTTAATGGGGCCATATTTGTATCGATATCCTCTAGTAAGAATTTTCTACATTTATGAGAATCAAGTCGTTATTACCAAAGCAGAAGCAGCAAAAGTAAGTTCAAATTGCTGAAATTTGGTTAAATAAATACGGTAGTAAAAACACGTTGTAAAAAAGTGCGTAGTTGCTCCAAGAGCATTGTTATTGTAAACAAGCTTCAAATTAACTTTATTATTGATGTTTTATAAACAATTGCAAGTACGCGTTTATTTACAATATGTGTCATAATACGGTATTAACATCATTTAAAACAATTATTTTGTATTGTTATATAGGTAATTTTAAAAAGCAGCAAGCATATTGAAAAAGCTGATTTTTATAAATTTCTTCGCAATTGGATTGGCGATGGATTAGCAACAAGGTCATAAATGTTTAATAAGTTGTATTTAATTTACTAAATTATTGTCAGATGCAAGTACAGTTTATTAATTTACGGAACAAATACCTACTGTATTTACAGCTGAGTTTACAGTACATTACGATTCACTCAAATGATAATGAATTAAACTAACAATACATCCCACACTTAACATACAAAATGGGCTTTCAAATTGGTAAATAACAGAATCATTTTATAAATTGAAAAACTTTATTTTTTTCATTACAAGAAAAAAACGAGACAAATCACCAATGGAAATGATAAGTTTTGTCGAATTACAGTATTTGTTTTCTTTACCGACTTAATAAACTTTGAGTTAATAAACGGTTACTATTGTGACAATAAAAAATTGTGTAACTTAAAAAGAATTTTTTAATAATTGTATGCTAATTATTCTAGTAATGGCACAAAATGGCATCAACGTCGAAAATTGATTAGTAGGGCTTTTCACAACTGCATATTAGATGACTTCTTAATAACAATGAATAACAATTCGGATAAATTGGTAAAACAATTAATTGAAGCTGTAAATGAGCTTAATGAAGAAACAATTGATATTTGTCCATATATCAGTAAATGCTCGTTAAATATTGTATGTGGTAAGAATAGCTACAGTATATAGTCGTTGAGTTGAGAATTCAATTCTAAGTACAGTATTAGTAATTAAAATTGTAATTACAGAAACTGCAATGGGACAGGAAGTACATAACAATGTAGAACAATACGCTGAATATGTCAATGCTGTAAATCGGTATACATTAAAATTCGAGATTTAGTCCGATTTGTTTCATAATTTCAATAAATAATGCATTAAAACTGCTTTTAATACTTTCTAATTACAGTTGTATGACCACAGTTGGAGAACGAGGATTAAAACCTTGGTTGAATTCAGAATGGCTTTTTAATTTAACTTCAATTGGAAAAGGTCAACGCAAATGTCTAAAAACCATCCACGAATTTAACAATAAAGTAAGAAATCTCCTTTTTTCAACAAATTATATACTTGATGTTTGTTACATTTCCAAATCAATTTTTTAAAGATAATTAAAGCAAGACGAGCTAAATTTAATCAGATAAAAATGACCAACATTAGCAATGATGAGGAAAATGATGTTTTCTATGGAATAAAAAAACACAGAAAAGCACTCCTGGATTTATTATTAGAAAGTTCAATGGAAACCAATAGTTCCATTCATTTAACTGATGAAGACATTCGAGAAGAAGTAGATACATTTATGTTGACGGTATTTGCAATTTTAAGATGTCAAATTATCAGTCGTTTATGTTATGAACAACAATCTTTAAAGGGCCATGAAACAACATTTTCTGGTATAAGCTGGGCTTTGTATTGCTTGGGACAGTACCAACAAATGCAAGAAAATATAATTGATGAAATAACCGCTGTATTTGGTCAGAATTACTTTAAAATTACTGTTATTGATGTAAAGTAAAAATCTGAATATTTTTATAATAAAATCATGTGTATTCGTTTAGGTGACAATAACCCAGAGATAACAAGCGATGACTTAAACCAATTGAAGTACTTAGATTGCTTTATAAAGGTATAAAAAAAATACTAAATTCAATTGAAAACCAAATTAATTGCCTAATGTCGATTGAATATACAGGAATGTCTTCGACTTTTTCCACCAGTTCCAGGATTTGGAAGAAAATTAGTAGAAGACGTAAACATTTGTGAGTTTAATCTATGCAATAAAGTTGATTACTTTCAAAGTTAAGATCACTTTCAAAAAAATCATAATGCACAAACTTTTATATGTCTTTAACATAAAACATACTGTTTTGTAAATTCCAAACTATGATGCCAAAACTTTTAAGTTAAAATATCAAACTTTGTTTACAACAATTTATCAATTTCAGGTGGGTACAATTTACCAGCCGGAATCACAGTTCTAATATTTCCTTACTACATTCATCGTGATGCCACACATTTCCCAGATCCAGAAAAGTTTGACCCAGACCGATTCCTTCCTGAAAATAGCGCTGGCAGAGACCCATACGCTTACATACCCTTTTCAGCTGGACTTAGAAACTGCATTGGTAAATTTTTCATGTTTATAAAGATGCGTATATTAAATACGTGTTAATATGTTGTATTAAAAACGATAATTCAGGTCAAAAATATGCAATGATGGAAGAAAAAGTAATCCTGTGCAAAATATTACGCCAATTCAAAATCACTTTATTAGAGAAACACCAATTGCCAAATGACGTTGGTGATCTATGTCCAAGGCCAATCAAAGGCATTAAACTCAAACTAGAAAAAAGACATTAACCTTCAAATCGAATACTTTTATAATTATGTCAAATATGGTGTGCTTTTTAAACTCTAGATATTAAATTATATTCATGTTTCCCCTATATTTTGCAGCAATTTTCACATTCAATATAATACTGTAGTAAGCTTATGTACATTAAATGTTTACATTTTTTCCCCAAGAGGGAACGACAGCTCCATCTACCGATACTCATTAGTATAACTAAGTCTTAAATGCAAACTAATAGCACCATGAACACGATACATTTAAGAAATTGAGTATTAATGGTCACGGAAATGTCGATGTCCTATAATATTTAAGCAAACACGTCTATTTAATGAATTTTAATTATAAGATACGATTGTATTTATTCATAATGCATTTCAAAAATAATAAAAATCAATTAAATTTCAATATTATTTTTGTTATTTTTAAATCTAATGAAAGCAAGACACTTAATTTTTAGCATTCCTACGTTGCCTCATATCCACAATATATTAAATATTTTTGTATTAATAATCGATTTTTGTTGCTGTAAATTTAATATGCCTTAAGTTGAAATGGCGTTGCTAACTTATGAATTGCTTCCTACCATAATATCAGTACATATTAGTTTTCATGCTCATGCAGCAATAATTTCATAATGCCTTTACGCAAATCACCCTATAAAAATGAACTATTCAATACGACTGTTTCCCAGTCTTACGAGACAACAGTGCCGTATTTTAGTTAAGCTCACATAAATAATGCAAAGGTGCAATAATCAAAATGCAGAGCAATCAACCAAAAACGATTTGATATGGAAGAGAGAAAATGTTAGTTAAAAATAACTCAAAGTAAACGGCTAATTCAATAATAATATTGATCGACACTTGACAGTTCCAATTAACAAAAATAAAACCAGCATCAAAACAATAAAACTAAAACATCTTTAAAAAAAAACTTTAAAATCTTTGATGATGATATTCTGTACTTGAAAACCAATTTCAATTATCAAATAAGCCTATTAATAATCTCCATAAATAATAAAATATTATTTTTGTTTTTAAACTAAATAAATCGGTAATGTAAACCCCTGTGTGTAAGCTTTTTTAATGTTTACATTAAGAAATGCTACGCAGCAAAACATCCTTATGGTCAATTTATTGTCAATATATAAGCTTGTTGCCCTAATTCCTAAAATGTTTACATACTCAAATACAATACAGTAAAGTGTCATTATAAGGCGCTTTACTAGGAGTTAATTTGTGTTTTCACTAACTAATTCGAATGTAACTTTCTTAAAAATCACCTAATTTACCTACAAATTTACTCTACATTACCATATATAACTGATGGATACAATTTAAGTTAGAAAAAGACCTTCATTTAATCAAAGCATCCTCTCGTGGTGCACATAACAAAAGAGCAAAAGTGCCGATGGCAATTTAAATCCACAAAATGATGGCACAATAAATGCTGTAAGCATCGCACTTATTGATTGGGGGCCTTCAAGATATCGCTGACGCTTAACGCTGGAAACTGGCAGCGCTGTTATACACGACGTAAACGCTTGAGCATCAGCAATCAATGTGAAATATCGATTAAAGCAGATGGTAGCAACCATAAAGTCGGTCATGCGAAATTTTCCGCCATCATGAACGCATATTGAGAATAATGAAAGAAGAAAAAAACGACGATGCTGTATAACAGTGGGTTTGTATGTTAACCGGGTCGTCGTAGAGTCACTGCCTAATGAATTAAACCCACCACCGATCAATTCTTCGTCTAATCAAAACAAAAATATAATTGTTAAAACCAATAATAAATAACAGGAAAAAAACCAAATACAATATTCAACCGATATGCTAATCGTTATGTAAAAAAGACGAAGAAAGAACAGGAACAATCGCAAATTGGTCAGCAGGAAATTAATCCCATTCAATCCAGAGCAGTGTGAAAAACGACCAATCAATTGATATAGAAAGGTAAGCCGACTACATTATGTTTATCCGAAATTGAATACAAAAAAATAAGCCAGACTATACTGCAAATATTTATAAATTACATTTACATAACCTACACTGTACGTTTAACGATAAAGCAATTATACTTAATAATTTTTGTGGTTTAATCTTCACTGAAAAGAAATTACATCTCTTCAAGTGCATAGGGATTTACGGCATTTGAAAGTGAAGTGGACCTAATTTTACACGGTGTTGTCAATTTTTACAGGTGAATATGGCAACAATTTAAACGTGAACATCCAAAAATCCGCAATACACCACAAAACCTATCAACTCAGTGTACTTTTAGTTATGGAATTGTAAATTCTTATTAAACACAAAAAATATTAAACGAAATAAAAAAAACCGAAATTAATTGTTAAAAATACATGAATATGTTTTAAATTTATAATTATTTCACATTGATACTGTAAATACTTTAAATATCTGATTTCCGGTTAATTTTTAAAGCATTTAGCCAACCAAAATAAGAAATTTAGCGAATTTAAAGTAGTAACAGCGCATAATATAAAAATTTAATTAAATAAGAAATTACAATTGATGTTTTAGCAGTTAATTAGCCATCATTCCAATGAAAATCAGCTTTTTAAAACAAAATTACAATGTCATGAGTGCTCAAATCCATTTTAGAAATTCAATTTGTTCATTAGGAACAAAATCTAGAGTAATGTCATTCAACTTTCGAGAAATACAACTACAAATTTGGTTTCTATGAACCAAATTTAGCTCCATAAAATCTCGACTTTGAGACATAAATCCTTTTAAAGCAAATTTAGTTATAAAAAGATTTACTATCCCTTTAACGTTGTGACCATACAATGTAGGTTATCATGTCTGGTATCACTGTATAAGACAAACGGAAGTTGGAGTTGTAATACTATAAAATGAAGCCAGCACATTGCATTGATTGGCTGAACAGCGGCAGTAAATATCAATAATCTTGTGCAAATCATTGATTTTATCTATTTATATTATCATCTTTTCCCTTTCACACGCACGTCAATTTTTTATTTCTTTGTATCTAAATATAGATGCTGACCAGATGCAACATATCCACACAGTCGACGAATAAACTAGACCACCGGATGTAATTTAATTACATGGCATTTTAGTCGGATTTATTAAAGATTTACTTGCTAATCCAAAAAAGCAAAAACTTTTCTTTTCGAAGAAAATCCTTCCAAAAAGAAAACGAAAAATTCAATTTTTTTTGTCAGTCTTCGGTAGATCAATTTAATCATGGTGGAAG
Source organism: Helicorthomorpha holstii (assembly GCA_013389785.1). NCBI lineage: Eukaryota > Metazoa > Arthropoda > Diplopoda > Polydesmida > Paradoxosomatidae > Helicorthomorpha > Helicorthomorpha holstii. Next base: position 13,992,140 of record JAAFCF010006596.1, read on the forward strand.
TTAACAGTTTTTCGGCAAATGCTAAGGACAAAGAAGATTTTTCGGCGACTGACGATGACCTTAGAAGCCAGAGTCAAACGGGCCAGCAAAGAAAACTGACGGACCGTATCGATTCCCAAGCCGAAAGACCATTCGGTGGTCCACCTGATTTTCTGGATAGTATATGGCGTCGCGTCAATCAAGATCTGCTAGTGGCCAAAACTTTTTATTTCTTCTTTTTCTCCGCTTTTGGATCCTTATTTCCTCTTATGGCCATATTTTTCAAACAGCTTGGGATGAACCCCTTTCAGTGCGGAGTACTCAACGGGTTTAGGCCATTTGTGGAGTTTGTTAGCGCGCCATTTTGGGGAACCATTGCAGACAGATACCAAAAAGGTAATAAAAATATTTAAAGTTGAATTTCAGTCCCTTTCCCAAACGAAGTCGTTTGAAAAAAAAATACATTTTCAAAAGAGCAAAGGATGCTCTTGCTATAAATTTGATCGTTGATAACGTTTTACATCTCTTTGCAGCCGGTAGATCATTTTATGACGTTGTCAAATAATAAAAGCCAACGCTCAAAACTCTTAACATATACTGTATACCGTATGAGTTATGGTTAATGCTTTCAATGCTCAAGTATCTAAAGTGGCACACAATTTATAGCTACACATAAATAAGATTATGCAATTCAAAACACAATCACCAAGAAGTGCGCTTAATCATTAGCTACTCAATCATCGACAATACAACGTTATCATTAGTGAAAATATAAGGTCTCTAATTATGTCAATACGATTTATTTTATTTAAAGACATTCTGAGATATACCGTATATATAATGATATTATTTTAAGTCAACTAAGTTTGAGAATATTTTTTTAAATTGGGATTATTTTACAGTGTTTATAAAAAACAAGACTAAATCTTATTAGTTGTACTAGCGATTTTTTTCTGTAAAATTAAAAGATATAAATTACCAAAATCTGCCATGCACTTTTAAACTTACAAAAATATATCACAAAAATGCTAACTCAACTAAATCTAGTGCTCTAATTAAGTTAGAATTTAAATCAGCTTCCATAAAAGACAAAATTGATGTCATTAACAAAACAATGGGTTGGAACGCCAGCTTTCATTGATCATTAAATCAATTCATCAAAGAGAATACTGAATGAATATTAACAACAGAAATAAACTTCTAATAGATAGCCATTTAACCCCTAAATTAATCCCATTTGTAACCTTTTAATTTGAAAATACTTTCTAACAAATAAAATTGATTTTTACTAGGTAAACATATCTTGCTGTTTTCACTGGTTTGCTGGATAGTGTTTACATTGTCTCTAAGTTTCATCTCTCCCCCTGCTTCTTCCTGCATTAATTACAACGACACCCACCACGTTTTAACGGAGCCTGACAAAGGCAATGACGTCATCTACGTCCGGAAGCGTAGCACCCAAGTGGAAGATTTTAACGAGTATGGAACCTTCCATTGGCTGATTGACACCGATATCAGTAATAACAACGTTACATTTGAGAGATTACGACGAGGCAAAAACAAGCTTCCACCTGGACATGTCATTGGTCAGTCGCCAGGTCCAGTTCATTATTCAGTCAATTATGACCCAAGCAAACACGCGAACTACGTTCATCCCGCTTTCAGTTCCATTGTCTACCGTCGCGAGGAAGTGACAAAAGCGTTTTTCCTCATCCTATTGCTTGTTGTCATTGGAGAATTTTTCAGTGCTCCGGCTATTACATTAGCCGACTCTGCAACGCTTACTTATTTAGGAGAAAACGCCAACAATTATGGCAAACAGCGAATGTTTGGGTCACTTGGATGGGGAATCACCATGTTTTTTGTGGGAATAGCTTTAGATCAATCGACTGTTTTCCCGAACCATCCTTGTGGACCCCATGAAAGAGAAAGGAACTACACAATGTGCTTTGCAGTTTTTTCCGTCCTAATGGGATGTGCTTTCATCACCGCCACTCAATTTAGATTTGATTATGATCCAAACGACGAAGAAATTGGAGAAGTTGCTGGTTCCATACCAATGAAATCAATGCCTGAACAGAACATTAAGAAACAGCCTACGGAGTTCCCTTACAACTCAGAGGCTCAGACAGCAACACCAGAAGAACCACCAGAGCCAAAACCAGAAAAGGTAACACTTCTCTATTCAAGTTCTTACAGTTTCAACTAGTCTTTTATATATTTCAGAGCACCGTATTCGCTTCTAAAGCCAAACAAATTCCTGAATGGTTCAGAGTTCTTCGAACATTTGCCAATCTGCGTTATGGTTCCTTCTTATTTGTGGCTTGGTTCATGGGAATGGGAGTTGGACTTGTATTTACATTCCTTTTCTGGCACCTGCAAGACTTAGGAGGTTCTCCAACTCTTTTTGGATTTGCAAGTGTTATTAACCATGTTTCAGAAATATGTGCATACTTTTTCTGCTTTCGGCTTATTAGACAAATTGGCCACGTTAGAGTAAGAATTAATCACTTTAAACTTCTGCACACAAAAATGACTAAACATTTATCTGTAGGTTTTGTGTCTTGGCTTAGTTGGTAATTTAGCCAGATTTCTGTATGTGTCTTGGTTGACAAAGCCTTGGTGGGTTCTTCCTTTTGAATTTATCCAAGGAATAACACATGCATCGGTGTGGGCTGCTTGTTGCTCGTATATTACTCAGGCGACGCCAGTAAATCTGAGATGTTCAGCTCAAGGAGTTCTTCAAGGACTTCATCACGGCTTTGGTCGTGGTTGTGGTGCTGTTTTTGGCGGACTTATCGCAACTTATTTTGGTAATTACCCCCAAAATTATTACGTATAGCCATTATTAAAAGTTCATCACGATTTATAATTATATAGGAACTGCTATTATGTTTCGTGTTTATGGATTTTTGTGTCTGATTGTGCTGGTCACGTTCATCTTTATCAATTACTATCAACCTGAGACAGGATTTGCTTCGGCAGAAAGTGTTGAACCACATCAAGTAATTAGATATGTTTTTATTTTAAAGTTTTTATTGTTAAGATTTGAAAGGAAATCCTCAAATGACGGGTAATATTATACCAAGAATTTAAATGATAAAACATTTAATATACCAAATAAATTAAAATTGCTTTAGTTTAGTAAAACGTCACAGAAATTAATGCTCAAAATCCGTTTTAAAGGTGCTAGAAGAAACTTCTCATTTGGCTCCTCATGGTGTGCCATCTGGTCATATGCCCCGAGCTTTATCCAGTTCACGTTTGCAAGACATGGATCAAACTTATCAGGGTTATGGTGCTACTACTGGAGAAAAGCAGACAAATCCATTTTTAGGCATCCCGAACACCGGAGGAAGTATGTAGAACCACTTTTATTAAGTCACTAATTAACCTAACCGTTGAAAAAATGTATCAAAGATGCTTGGACCCAAAACGAAAATGAAAGAAATAATTACAGCAACAACCGAAGTCAATATAAGGTGAATTGATTGCATGCTAAACTGAGTAAGTTATGCAAGATTAGCTGTGGTTCAATTTTGTTACAGGACGATCGTAATCGTTCAAATGGAGCAATGGATCATAGCAGTTCAATATTAAATGCTCCACCGCCTCCAACAGTGAACCATGCACCGCAACCGATTAATCATGGAAACCCGTCCACTTACGATTGGTGAATTTACATTCCTCACAAATGTGTACATTTATATTATATTGCTGGCAAATTTATTCAACTACAGTATGTACAAGAAGAAACTGTTTGTTCAATCGCCATAAATATTTATGATAATTATTATATATTGTATATTAAATGACTTCTAAGTTATATATATACACAATGGCAACGTTAAAAAACGTCCTGAGAGTAAAAAGTTAAAAACAAAATTCAACGTTAAATGTATGCAAGATTATACACTTTAAAGCGAGCTTAATTATTTATTAATTTTCTTACAATTATAAAAATGTTGCAAATATTAGTGCGGATTTTAATAAGAGTGTTGACGCTGTTAGACCGCACGTATTTATGCAACACATTAATTCAAATAATTAAATAGTCATTAACTAACAAAGTCATTGAAGAACAAATGGAAAAATATTTTATAAACCCAATGTGGGGTATAAAAGGACTTCTTATCATACTTGGCCTCAGTTGTGCCACTTAAAAATACCAATAATATTCTTGGACTAAATAAATGCCTCACTATTCTTATTGAAAGTCTCAATTACATTTAATGTCACAATTTAATGAGCAAAGTTTTTTTTAATTTCATATTTGTTTTAAAAAGATGATAATTGGACTTAATTTTAAATTGAAATCCAAAGCAACTTGCAAGAAAAAATAGCACTACATATCCGATTTCAAATTGAATTTCTTAAATATCTTGTTGTTATGTAAACTTAATCTCCCTTCATTGTATACGCCACTGAAATTGTAGCCACTCGCCTATTATACATTTAACGTTGAAGTTGAAACATTTACTTTTCACTTATAATAATTTGGCTTCTAAAATTTCTACATATTCAAAAGTTTCCATAAACGAAAGAAAACAAACTAAACTTAAAGTTAGGTTGCCATATCATAAGTGATCAATATTTACAAACCAAAATCAACAAACAAATTATTGTGTTTCTTTAAACTAAAAATCTGTCAAAATTTAAAAAAAGATCAAGATAAACACAATCTACGTATATCAATTAACGTCCATATTAAACTTCAAAAGCACAGAAGAAGCATATCAATTATGCAACTGAATTATTGATATTATCAGTGTCTAAAAACAACAAATCAATTAACGTCCATATTAAATTGATTCTTGTATGCATCGCTTTTCATAAAACATTAATATTCTATTATACTTATATGAAAAATATTATATAAGAATACACTTCTATATATACATATATTCATATACAACTTCACTCGAATATCTAGAACTTATACGAGTAACTTATATAATACACACACAGTTCCGAATGTAACGCAACCTCAAGCTTAAACCAGCTTTTGATTGCGTTACTTAATGAACACATTGGACTATTAATAACATGTAATTGTTGTTCTTGCAAAACAAAAAACTACTGAAATTGTTAAAACTTTTTAATCGATAGTTTACGCCAATATTAAGCTGTGTAAACCAAAAAATAAAATTGTAAATAATTATGTATGTACCGGTATATGTTTTTTTTTAGTTCACAGTTTTAAAGTTTGTAGTTTTATGATTTAACATGAATTATGTCATATGTTATAGCCCATTCAGTCATTTGAATCATTTTTTAAACAAAAGAAAATCCAAATTGTCTCATGTGAAAAAGTGTTATTACTGTGTATACGTCAATTGCCAATTTAGACAATAAAACCAGTATAGATTTATTGATCATTGTGTTGCATTTTATTCCAAAATTTAGTACAACAAAATAGTTTTGTTTTTTGATTTGTTTTTGATTTAGGAACTACTAGTGACAATAATTGTAAATCAAAAAAATTTCAATAAAACTTTAAAACAAAAATACAATTCGTAACTAAATTTGTCGTTTAAAATATGTTTTAGTAAGCAAAAGTTAATTTTACTCTAAACTTAAAGTTCAATTACACTACCGTATATAATTTTAGTAAATGTCTTAACCTTAAACATTTAAAAACAAAGAAGTCCAGAGTATTTCTAAGTTAGTTATACCCTTATTATTCACCCTTTATTACTGCCAATTAATTTAATTGTAATGGGTTAATCATTTTCCTGAATAATGACGGTAGTCGATTATGACAATTTTGTGAGTAACTAGTTCATACTTTACAAGGTTAGTAACTCTCTTAATCTCAATGACAATGTGTAGAAATCAACTTGAATACTGTACATCGACATCACAAACAAATTAGAAATTAAATATCAACTCGTTCATATTTTGCATAGTTTTTTTCTTTCCATGTCTTATGGAATTTTTGCTTTCAAAGCTACTGTATAGTAAGTACTATAATAAACCTGTATTGTATCAATATCCATTACAGTAAGTAAATTTCAGCTTAGCCCCAATTTGTCAGAAAATAATCCGGTAGTATCGAAAGTTAAAGCAAACAGTGCAAACTTTCAACCCACAACTACATCACGTTCTGACGTCAATTTAGAGTTTAAACAAAAAAAAAAAAACTACTAATATTTCTAGATAAGACAGTCAATATTTCTGTTTTCAAAGGTATCGCACCGTTTCAGTTTCACAAACATAGACTTTTGACGTCAATTCAGAAAGAAAAAAAAACCGATTATAGGTGTACTGCTGTATTTAAAAACGAATTTATAAACGAGTCAGAGCTTCCCAGATATTGAACTTAAGAAGTCAATAATGACGTCAAATAAAGTTTGAAACAAATTTAATCACGACGCATTTGAAAAATATCCGCATCCTTTTTTATATAACTCAATGACACATGTTGCATAATTACATGTCAAGTCCATAAACTCAATTAGAACAATTCGAAATTAAAAATCGAACACTGGCGCCTGTCAACTGAGTCAAATCAAAATATCCAACTTTCACTTTAAAACAAATTCACATTTTACCCCAGTTTAAACCAAATTTTCATTGTTAGAAAATTATGCTCGATTGGTCGATTTTTGATAAGACAATAACAAACAAAAAATAATAAGTTGCCCCCAAAATAAAAACGCGTATTAAGCTGGTTTGAATAGTGGAACTCAGGCATAAGCAAAGGGAAATTCTGGAAGAGAGGGGGGTGAGGAAAAGAGAAAGAGATGTTTTAGATTTATAGTTTAGGAGGAGCTAATAAAGGTGAATAATGGCAGGTTATGTCGTCACTGAAAGATGCAGGTACACACTACACAACCGAGTATATAACAGTTAGTATTTGAGGTTTGCGTTTTTAGACTTCGTAAGGGAAGCGACGGAGCGCGAGAACAGCGCAGTTTTATCGGCGCAGTGTACGCAGTGGTTGGGACGGTTGAATTCAATTCAAATCATAAACGATTGTGAGCAGTTGGAATTTAGCTGCAAAACAGCTGCATCAGCGTCGTCTTATTCGTTTGTAAACAGAGAGAAAGTATCAAAAAAAAAATCGCCATCATCACATCAGCATCAAATCATATAGGGAGCAACAACATAGCAATTTGCTTCGAACTGCAATGATGTGTAAAATTTTCCAATTTCAACTTCAATCTGCGTAATAACATTGAGGCATGGTTAATATCAAGTTAAATCGTGAGTTTTAGCTCATGAAATGGATCTAAATCTGTGATATATTGAGTGATGCTTCTCTAATCAATGGAGGAAAACAGATAATATTCGTACATACAACAATTTTCCAGGTAAAAAGCCGAAATAAGCTTATTCATTTTACCCTGTCAATTAATTTATCCCAAAATAATTGTGTGGCAGAAGATGATGAAGTATTATGCAAGTAAAAAGCTTCAAAATATACAATGGCTGCTGCAACCTATGACATTTGTGATTTGGCTGCTTTTAACATGGTCGGTTTACGCACAACCATCATCCGCACCATCAACCGTGGCAGCCGGCATAGACAGCATTGCTGCTGGTGGTTCTTCGAGGTCAACACCCAACCATTACGAAGACTTGGGATCCATAAGCGAGGTTTTGGAACATGCAAAGCACCCAGGTGACCCACTAATCGGACAGGAAACAGCAGAGTTACACGATGACCAACAACATACAAGTGGAAACCATACGGGTGCTCATGAAAAGCATACTTATCAAGTGGCTTCTTTAAATTACACAACGGTCCAGACGCCACTGGCCATCGCAATTTGGATTTTCATAGCAACTTTAGCCAAAATAGGTGAGTGACACTTGATTATACCTAGTCAAACTTGATTTTTTTGTAAGGGAAGTTAAATTTACATTACATAAATGTCTTGCAATGAATGAGGAAGAACTGGTTGTTAATCGGTGTGTATATAAACTTAGGTCCCAGGGTATTATTGCATATCATATGTTTTTTTTTTGTTAAAAAAGTTATGTGTTGGTACATCTTTTTAAAACTGGCTATAAGAAACTTATTTATCTTTCACTCAACGTTTCTAGAGGTCAAACTTGAAATGTGAAAGTTGTACTAAATTAACATAAAACCTAAAATACTTGTGTTTTGGTGCATAATTATATTATTAAAATTATTTAAAACGAAATTCACGTACAAATACAGCGAATTATTATGTCAAACACCATTACATAAAATTATCATTATGGTAATTACCAATTTGTAACTTAATATAAGAGTAAAATAATTGAAACTCTAAATACGGTCAACAAGTCATTTTATTTTAGTCTTGAAAATTCAATTTTGATTATAACAAAATTTCGTCACCAAATTTAAACTTAAAAAAAATAATGCGACAATTTAGTCACAATTTCACAAAAAAATTCGAAAACATACTACAGTAGCATCCAAAAAAATAATAATTTAAATGCTAAAGTTTCAAATTCTGGCAGTGAAAACTTAAGATTTGCAACCTTATTAAATCTGTCAAATTGTCATCTTTAATAAACTAAATATTAAAAAGTAACAGAAAAACTGCTTTATTTATTAAATGCAATATTTAATTTTAAAAAATTGTCAAAAATGTAAAAAAAAAACCTAAACTCTACATTCTACAATATAATTATATTGACCTTATCTGTAATTGTAATGCAATCAAAAAACCATTATTATTTAACTTGCTCATCAAAAATTTATAATTTCTGTTAATAAATCATTTCATCTGCTGTATTCATAACCATAAATTTATTCATTCATCAAAAATTTACACACACACAATACAGAGAATGCAGGTCAAAAAACTGATCGATTAAAGATAAAAATTAATCGATAAACCATTAATTTTAGTATCCTTGCTTATAAACTTAAATTATGCATTTATCCCAAACTTATAACGACACAAGTCACTAGCATCATTCTTGCAGTACTGATTTAGTCTAGCTTTACCTACTAAATTAGTCAACTTCCACAGGTCAGTAAATTTGTGCTAAACAAGTGCATATCCTATGTAGCTTGAAAAGTTAGAAAAAATTTTTTTCCTCAATGTCAACTTACATAACGTTACAAAGAAAATGGGTGTGCTATTTGCTGTATTTACAAGTGTGCAATTTGTCGACGATTTTCTTTTGTGTGTATCTTTTTGAGATAAAGTGGCTTACTTTTATGGCACTCACTGATGTGGACATAATAGCTCACTACCTATATTTCTGTATAATAGATGTGTATAGCTAAACTGCATTGCGACGCATTACTTGAGAGCTTATCTCATATGATGTGTACACAAAATGTATGGGAAAATGTAGCATCGGTGTACACCTGTTATTGAGTTTTGCCATATAGCTTTTTTTGCTATGTATCAATTTTTTTCAGCTAATGTAAATGTTTAATTTCGGATAATGTAAGAGTTAAGTTTTGTAGCTGAGTCATTAATGATGTGTGCAAAGTTAACAGGAGACATCGAAATAATAACATAGGAATGAGGTTGCATTCCAGGCTCTTTCTCATTGTAAAAACCGGAAACACCGTAGATTGAATATTTAAAAGAAAAAGGGATGTTTGGTCATTGACATTTTAATGCAGTTCTTCTTTCTCTTCTCCCAAAAAAAAACACCTTTATGTTATATATCATACATGTAGTTGTATTCTTAATCCTGTCCTGTGCACGGTTGTTGTCAACCTGAGCATCTCCAGGTTACCTTGGGGTGTGCCTGACTTTTCCATAAGAAACTGAGTCATAAAAACTTTGCAAACTTATACTAAACTACGCCAACCCATACAATAAAAATTAATCAAACTATGCTAAACAATTATAATAAAAAATTAAACATATTCAATACAAATTAAACTTTATGTAAATAAAACCATTGCAGAAAAATTTAATAAAACATAAATACGTAACCCTGTTTACCCACGCAATACGAATAGTTATTGACTTTTAAAATGTATAAAAACATATTTAAAAGTGAATAAAAATGCAGAAATTAATTCTAGCAAAAACTGAAGAAAAAACAAATTTTTGGAACTTTTGTACTAATTTTACTGTGAAGATAGAAAATGTCAGAAGGTTGACAACCACTTTTCTAACCAACACCAACCGGTCCCAAATTGACCTTAAAGCAAGATCAAATCTTTCGATTACCAAAAATAAATTACAACTTTTTCTTGCTACTGACACTGACACTGACATTCAACAGTCAATCAATTTTTTCCTCACTATTAATAAATTATAAAAAATAAGCAAAACTAAAATTCCATTTTTTTATTATTATTTTCTTTTCTAGAAGCTAAAGATCTTTAGTTATGATTTGACCAGGTTGTTCAGGTTCCGTTACATAGCTTCCAATTGACCCTGTTACGCTAAAGTGCATTCGTAAACTTATTTTCAAGTTTTCAACTCTTTTTGTCCTATTTCGGCAAAAGCCTTGAAAACAATAACGTTACTCATTTGAAAGTACCAGTAATTTGCTAACAATTGCTACAAGAAAAACAAAAAACACATGCAATTATAACTAAAGTACCTTAATTTTAAGTTTCTTTAAATACAGTAGTGTGCATAAGATTTCCCTGTGAACTATTGATATAAGTTAGACAGCTTTAGATTAAATTTCCATAGTAAAATTAACATGAGTTTTAAATGAGGTCAGTGGGCAATTGGAAAAGGGTTAATGGTGGCTATGTAACGGAGCATTGAACCTCTCTATGCACCTTCAATAGACAGTAATTATTAGTTGAAAGACCTAATATTTACAATAGTTTAACCTTTAACAATAGTTTCAAACTCAAATGTGTGTTATGCATTGAAGGAATTAAGTCACCTTAGCTGTTGAGAAAATAACAGCGGTTAAGCAATAATTAATTTTACAGATGATTTGATCGAGGGCGCTGGCAGAAAAGATGAAATGAATAAATTATGTCGATTACATTGATCGATTTAAGTGGCCCAGAATACTAAATAACAGTAAAAATGCAGAGTCAACCATAAGGAAAAGGGTCGGGTCGGAAAAATGCACCGTCGAAATAAAAATCAAGACAACATTAAATTAAAATTGTCTAGCAATTTTTAATATATGATAGAGGGAACTAAATAAATAGCAATTTGCTCATTATAAGCAAATCAAATCGATCGAGAACATTATTAGCAAACTGTGCTGAATTGACAGCTAATTAGACACGTTCTTGATTCAACAAATTAATACAACAAAATATTTTTGCGAAAATATATTTCATAATTTCATTAGAAACTGTATACAGTATAGCTAATGGCACCAACTCAGAACCAGCAAATAGATCAATCGAAATAAATTACTGTGGAATCCGAATTACAGTATTTTCGTGAAAACAGTGTGGCAATTTGTTGGAGAACTTAAACTATAAAATGCAGAACGATTTCAGGGACATGAAATTAATTAAAATGGAGAAAAATATATAGATTTACAAAAACAATTTCCAAGCGTTGAAAATACATTTTTTTTAACAATGAGTTCCCATACTGTCAGTCATAGAATGATTGTGCAACGCCCCCTGATGGCTCATCTCAAGGCCTTAAAAAAAGATAAATAAAGCACCGGAAACGCACTGCCACACTCGGCAAAGACCCATAAAAATGCCGCATAATTAATTAATTATGAAAATTGATTGTTCAAGCGACCATAATATACTTGTACTGTACACACTGCTGCAATGTCATATATGACGGTATTATTATTTTTTCCAATTTTCTTGCCAAATACCAGTACAAAATATTAAAAAATGTCAAGTATATAGTAAATGGGAAGGAAAAATGAGCCAATTGACTAAATTGATAAGTAAATTATAAGTTATACAAAAAGTACAGCAATTTATTCCAGCAAATTACCAATATTTCAAGTGTGCATAGATCCAACTTCCAAGTACTATGAAGTAATAACTAAAGTACACCCAAATTATGACCCAGACACACAGGGCCGGCCTTCTATGGGGTGCGGCGGGTGCGCCGCACCCGGGCCTCGCGATAGAGGGGGCCTCCAAAATGACAAAAAAAAATTTTTTTTTTTTGTTTTTTGGGAAAAACTTTTTAATTTTTTTTTTTTTGAAAAATTTCATTTTTTTTTGGTTTTTTGGGAAAAAATTTCTTTTTAAATTTGTTTATTTAAATGTTTAAAGTTGTATGGTGTTGTCAACAGATGACCCAGTAATTTTTGCTATGTAGCATATTTATGCTATTCTTCCAACTTAAACTATACTTATTTTAACATGCTAAATAGCATAAATAAGCTCAATTAGTTCTATAGCAGTGGTTCCCAACCGGTGCTCCGGGGAGCACTAGTGCTCCCCAAACCCTCTGAAAGTGCTCCCAAAAAATTATACCTAAAATAACTATTCTTTTTTAAAAGTTTTTTACAAGTGAAAATTTTTTACAATTTTTCAAATTTTAAGAAATAATTCTACAAAAACACTTATATTGTTAGAAATTGTAAAATGCATGCTAATAGATGTCTGTATTTTATCATCATCATGTGTTAAGTGCTAAATGTACCGGTATTTCCTTGTGGTCTAATTTGTGTTAGTTAGAGAGCTGTCATCTGGGACCTTTTGGTGCCTAATTATGTTAGTTGGTTTTCTTTGCATGTACCCAAAGAAAGAAGGAAAAAGCAGTCCAGCCCTTGCTGACTGACCTTAATACATGACTTTAAACCCCTGTTTCCCAACGTGAGGTACATGTCCCACCAGGGGGCATTTCAACTGTTAAAATGTTAATTGTGGGTGCTCCGCAAACATTTTGTATTCAGAAAAGTGCTCCGCAGTTTATAAAAGGTTGGGAACCACTGTTCTATAGCAAAAAAAAAGTTAAAGGTAGTTCAAGAGACATCTTCTTCCCATTCATTCATTTGAAAAAAATCAAGCTACAAGCTCGTATTTAATTTGCAGTGGTGACCTACAATACACCAAGTGGAAATATTTTCGTACATCCTTTTTAAGTAGTCAGGACCACGTGCAAAATACACTATCTTAAAACTAAGGTAAACTAATTTAATTAAAGCAAATTGTGACTACATTGCACTTCATTCAATGGCAATTTGTCTCGTTTATTTCATTTTGTATAAAGTAAATTGCCAATATCAAAATGAGACTAAATTACATGTGATTTAATGACAATTTGTATCGTTTATTTCATTTTGTAAAACAAAACCTGCCAAATTACATGTGATTTAATGACAATTTGTATCAGTAAATGCAAATAGTGAAAATAAAGAAACGAGACAAAATTACATGCGTTTCAGTGTCATTTTGTCTCGTTTTTTAATGAGTAAATGCAAATAGTGAAAATAAAGAAACGAGACAAAATTACATGCGTTTCAGTGTCATTTTGTCTCGTTTTTTAATTAGTAAATGCAAATAGTGAAAATAAAGAAACGAGACAAAATTACATGCGTTTCAGTGTCATTTTGTCTCGGTTTTTTAATTAGTAAATGCAAATAGTGAAAATAAAGAAACGAGACA
>JAAFCF010006596.1:14005701-14103399 GCA_013389785.1 Helicorthomorpha holstii
GGGGGGCCTCCAAATGAGTTCTTGCACCCGGGCCTCCTCTTGAAGAAGGCCGGCCCTGCAGACACAGAAATCACTACGGAATTGAAAAACAAAATTACAAGCCAACCCAATTTATTTTGTTTGAATTATAACAGAGTTTATCAACGTGAATGTCGCGAGTCTTGAGCAATGAGCCGTAAAGACACTGAAAATTTAATAAAAAATGCCCCACGGTCACATCCTCCATAATCACCAAATTATTTTAAAGAAATTTCCAAATTCTAATTGCTATTAAATTATACAGTATTAAGAAACCATGAGTGTAGATACAGCAGGGCTAGACAAATTCTGACCGTTCCTGTTTACAATACAATGTATCTCCTAAATGGGCAACTGAATAATTACAAAACCGTTACTAAATCCTCATTACGAGCTTCTAAACACTGGGTACACAGAAAATAAAGTCTTAATTCTAATAATCAACATCTTAAGTATGATATCGTCACAAAAACTGAAATATTATAATCATTATTTACGGACATTAATCACTTGACAACGCAAACACAGCAGAATCATTGGTTGCAATGCCAATCTAGCCAGCTGTAAGTGGATCTGCCTTGACATGAACAACCAAACTCAGTAACTATGAGAACTAATAACTATGTCAGTATCAAAATGTGTCCTTAAAATAAAATTTAATACGTTATCACTTATGTTTCACTTGAAAAGCTGTCTCATCAAGTTAGCAGACAAGAAAAATCGACTCGCTGCATCACAAAACACTGAAACAAAATACAGTAATTAACTAATTACTTATTGTATAACTTACTGCTTACTGACTGTAATGATAACATGCAATAAACACCATGAAAAATGCTTTAATCGACACGTGAAGTATAATAACATAACATTATTACAGTTATTAAAATCTACAATAGTGTGTTTAACCAATTAACACGCAAAGAAAAACACTGTAACAATTTTGTGTAAAAAAGACAAAGCTTTGATGTTAATAAACTAATAACTAAACAATCATAATATTCATGGCTACCTATAATAGGTTGGCATTAAACGTCCATTAATTTAACAAGAAGCCAAATTAAGTGCCTTGAAAGTCAATTAAAATCGATTCCAAGTCAAATTACGTAAATTGAAAGTCATAGGACATCGCTTTCAAAACCAAAAATCATTATTAAATATTTATGACAGATAACTAAAGTAGTTTCCTCTAAACACAAACCAGTAAAAGGTCAAAGCTACTCTCAATTATTTTCCATAACAAAAAACCCACAGGAACCAACAACAACGTAGAAATCTCATTATTTCACTTAATTAAATTCAAATTCAGTTTATATTTAATAGTTAATATGCAGTTCTCATAGCTAAATGTTGAAATTAGGGATGTTGAAAAAAAAAACCGTTTCAAAGTTAAATATTCTTTTTATATATTTTTTAATAAATTATATTAATGAGGCATATTACATTTAATTACCATTAAGTAGACTGTATTGAATTAAGTAGTATTATCTTTTTAAGTGACTACATAATATTATGTTACGAATGAATCGCATATGTTACGGTGTTCAACGCCTATTTAGTTACATAAAGTAGAGTCAGTCGGTGCCTGGAACTTGGAAGAGAGCTTGTCGGAAGTGGGTTGGGGGAGTGGGAGACTGTCGACATAATTCGGATCACTGCAGATGGATAAATCATACGTACAGTATACTATACTTCAGTGGGAAAAAAAAACCAAAAAAAATATATTTCGACTAAGATGACGTGTAGCACCCATTGAAGTGTTACTAAAATGTAAAAGCGCATTTCATTTACATTAAAACGTCAACTAAACGGTGTTGGTCATCGATAGTACTGTAATAGGAGTGTCGACTTTCAAAAAGCTTTCAACCAAAAAAATTTACATTTTTTTTCATAAAGAACGGTACGACAAAAGATGACAAAAAAATATTGTTTACACAATAAAATAATAAAACTAAATTTATTAGCCTCTCCACCCTCAACAATATAAAAATGTTACACAATGCATTTTGATGTTTTTTTCTTTCTTTTATTTTTTTTTTGTCAATTGTGGAGTTTGTTAAATTGTTATGCAATGTTGGATTATTTATTGCGTAAAAAATTAAAATTTCTCAAACGTAAATAACTTACTATCATGCATACTAAATAAAAACTTCTCATTGTAAAAATAGCATAATTATACGAATATAAATTAGCTTTAATTACAGGGCAAGTCATAAACTGCAAACTTTAAACCGTTTTTAAAATGCTACCAAGTAGCACTGTTTTTTAGTTGAAATATACTGTACATTGTGTAATTGTAATATGGAAAAACGAATTTTTCTCAAAATCTTTTTTACAGTAAGTGAAGAATTAGAGAAACGTGTTAAAATGTAAAAGCTATAACGATTTAATAGATACATACGATGACCAAATGCTCGTTAAGTGATACTGAAATCTGTTTAACATGAAACAGTAACAACTGAAATATTTCTTCGTGTTAAAATAATTTTGCCTTAAGCGAAACACAAAAAAAAAACAAGAATATTCTCACCAAAATGACATTTCTTAGAACACATTATATTAGATAGACTATATTTCAAAATACAGTATTAAACATTTGTACATACTGTATGCATTTAAGAAGAAACAATATACCGGTAATCTTAATTTTTTTTTATAAAAACAAAATATGTATTGATTTTGTATTTGTTTTTTAAAAAAAATTTCAAACTTATAAAAATTTTGTTTTTCCCTGCATTCTCGCCGACGGTATATGCATTGTGTTCATTCGGATAAGCAAATTTGGGTTTGTGTTAAAATAAAAAATTGCCTATTTTTTAGTCTTGATCGAAATGTTGTTTTGTGTTAAGTGAGTTCGCGTTCAACAAGTCCACTTTATTTAGATTTCCACAAATTGAACACACAATAATTCCCCTTTGTTGTCAATATTTAACCGTTTAACAATGTAAATACTAAAACCATAGACAATCAAACGTCATAAATAAATACAATTGTATGTCATAAGAAGCCGAACTTAACAACAAATACAGTTTCAGATACAAACTTAAATTGCACAAATATCAAGAAAACCCATTCAATAAACTTCAAGCATATAAATGTCACTGTCACATTGCAACAAATTTGACATTTCAAAAAATATTTTTAATATGTATTTTTTCCCTTGCTTTGATATGTTTATTTTCTTATTGTTGATATTTTTCTCTGATTCTAAAATAACGTTACAGAATTTGTTGTTGTTTTCAAACTTAATGTTTAATTCAATAACACTATGATTTTCAAATGTCATTTCCTTCTCAACAATTTTTTTAACCTCCTGTATAACTTACAGTAGAAAATATATATTGTTATTATAGATCCGGCTACTTAATAGCTATCCGTCTCATCTTAATCTTTAATTTCACCTTTATCTTTTATTAATATTATTTACAACTTTTATTTTTCATCTTTTAAATTGTTTTTTTTTTCACGAACTGACTTTTACAAACGAGGTCAAAGTAAATATTTCATCAAAGCAGGATGTGCAATGAGCATGATAGTTGGATAGTTTCTTCGTGGTTTTAAGCCCATCAACAATATTATGTGCTTATCAAAATTAGATTTTTTATACAAGTCTATCAGTTTAACAAAAAAAAAGTTATAGGTCTATGAATGATGTAATGACTTTTAATTTTCCTGTTTACAAAGGCTCCCTGTTGAGGAAGTGGAGGTGTAGACTGTGGGTAGTTCCTATGATAGCTCTATCATTAAAATACTTAGAAAAAAAATCGTTATTTTTTTCAATACTTGTTTTCTTATAAAAAAAATGTAAACACATGATATACAGTACTTGTATAGTGCATGTTATTTCATTATGATAAAGAAACAATAGATGACTCCCTGGAATTTAGCTATAATGTACTTAATACATACCACAAGTAATTGTTCCTCATTGCAAAAAAATACTCATTGCTTAAAACACTTTATATAGACGCTTTTATGATATTAAAAATTAAGTAACCGCAAAATAACGGTGACATTAAGTTATTACCGGCATAAACAGTAAAACGTAAACAATTTCCAGTAAATATTTTATAAATCAAAATTAAAAATGATGAATTCTCTATTGTATTTGTCACGTTCAATAATAAACATTGTTACTTGGGATTGAAAATCATTACTTAATTGAACGCCAATTCATTGCAAATTAATAAATTGCGGTTACTAATAAATTCTTAAAGTAACCAATTTAAAAGTGCAAACTATTAAACTAAATTGATTTTAGTAAGTTGCAGAAAAAACTATAAAACTTAGCAAAAATATTCAGTAAAATCTGTATTATAATAGAAAACACAGCTAAAAACAGAAAAAAAAACATGATAAGGACCGAAAAAAGATACCAAATTGCTTAGCATTACACACAAAGCAATTAGAATTTTGCACATGAATATATTAACATTGATTTTTTTTGTTCCTTAGGGTTTCACATGGCTAATAAACTGAGTAAACTATTCCCTGAAAGTATCCTTCTGATCATTCTTGGAATTGCCATTGGTCTTCTAATGTTCTACACGCACCTGATGACCGTTTCACCTTTAACCCCATTTACTTTCTTTATGTTCCTACTTCCACCAATTGTTTTAGACGCCGGTTATTTTATGCCAAATCGTTCATTTTTTGACAATCTCGGAACTATTTTACTATTCGCTGTGATTGGGACGATATGGAACACAGTGGCAATCGGTGTTTCGTTATGGGCGGTTGGTTTGACGGGATTATACGGTCTGGAGCTAAATATACTAGAGTCCTTCTTGTTTAGTGCCTTAATAAGTGCTGTGGATCCAGTGGCTGTGTTGGCCGTGTTTGAAGAAATACAAGTTAATGAAGTGTTGTACATTGTTGTGTTTGGAGAATCGTTACTTAACGATGCAGTTACAGTGGTAAGTCAATCAAAAATCATGAATAATTTTATCTCTTAACAAATCAATCAAAAATGTTTACAACTTTTAACAGCAATTTTAACATTCCACAAACTTACAACTAGTCAATAGAGTTACAAACGTTATATTTATGTCATAATTAACTGGATGATTTCAAAACCTAAACGGTTTTTTAAAGTGCTAACAATAAAACGAGACGAAATCTCGTCAGTTAGAATAGCAAATGTTCCCGTTTCTTTTTTCTTGTCATGCGAAAAAACTGCTAATAATAATTTAACACTAAATTTCAATCGGTTTCAAAAGAAAAAATGTTTTCTTTTCTTTTTTTTTTTTTGTTATGAGAAAAAATGTGTTAATATAAAAACGAGAATAAATCTGAAAACTACCCATGGCGATTTGTTCTGTTATTTATTTCCCATGAGAAAAATAAAAGTGATCTAGTTTATCAAACTGCATTACCAAATTTTATTTATTTATGTCTCAAGATTGCACTGCTTGAAGAGCTAAAAATAATCCATATGTAAATTTTATTTATCAATGGCTTCTGTTTCTAACATTTTCAAAACAACTGTTATCTATAATCGCATGATTTTTCAGGCAAATCAATGCAGAATCAAAAAATCCGTTTATAAAATACCGCATACTGTATTATCAAACCAAACAAAACAATCTCAAAAATCAACTTTAACTAGATAATCGATTATCTAACAAGCACTTAACTTACACAGTATTACCAAATTTATAATTAAACTGTATTTCATTTTCTTTTTTTGCTAAGTTTGCCCTTCGAACGCCTTTGATCGTCTGGCATTTAATTAAATGTTTAACAAATTAAAATCCATTCAACAAGTGCAACTATAGATTTTTCAAGAATTGTACCCTTTGTGTCGAGTCCATTTACAGAACCAGAAATGATTATTATTATTACAGAAATTAGCTAACTATTCTTCGAAAAAATAGATAATATTTGGTGTCCTATTTAATTTCGAAATTATTCGGAAATGCCAAATTTCCTTATCCGCTTTAGATATCAATTACATTAAAGTGGAGCCAGATTCTTCGTTAAATTACATATATTATAAAGTGCTAGGAAGTCTAGACTTCATACTGTACAGTAGCTATTACTCATAGAAAATTAAACAGCTGATTATTAAATAGACTAAATTTCCTAGAATCGGCCAATCTAAAATTACATAACGATCAGCAACCGGTAATAATTTCTAAGAATTGAGCCCTTTCTCCCTTTTCATCGTTTTCAAGAAAATTTGATATTTAAGTTATAAAAATACATTTTATCAAACCCACAAACAATTAAGCCATTTTCAATCCATTATACAGTATTTTTTAGCTTAATTTTTTCAAATAAAATTTAAAAAATGTGCACATCCTTTTTTTTATTTAAAATATTGAAACCTAATTGTCTTCCCATCTAAAAAAAGTTCCAATAAAATAACAAGACAAATCCTATTAGTTTGTTTCGTTTTTTATTAGCACAAAAAAGTGCACTAACTTCTAAATCACCTAGTATACCGATATCTATTTTACTAAAATATGTCAAAACTTCAAGGAATCCTGGAAATAGACCATTGCAAAAATAATGGCATAAATCTTAATAGCTATCATCATTTAACAGGTAACTGTATGACAATTAACATTTGAGCCAACGTATTTTTTTTTAAAAAAATATTGAATTGAGACATACAATACTACAAGAAGCCTTAAAACAGATTCACTTGACATACTTTTGTTTTTTACTTATAGTTTAATAGTCTTTTGACGCCAATAAAACGTTATAATAAAAGTTGTAAACATTTAAGACCATGGAGAGGTTATACAATCATTCATTGTCATTGTCTAAATGTTAATGTTTTTTTTTTTTTATGTTCATCGTTCATTTTACTATGTTGACAGGTGTTGTACCACATGTTTGAAGCTTACACTGAAATGGGTGAAAGCAATGTCGGTTACAGTGATGTCTTGCTGGGCTTTTTGTCATTTTTTGTGGTAGCTTGTGGTGGAACTGCCATTGGAATTATATGGGGATTTCTCACCGGCTTTGTCAGTCGATTTACTAACCATGTACGGGTAGTTGAACCACTTATAGTTTTTGTTATGGCTTATTTGTCACACCTAACAGCAGAGCTGTTTCATCTGTCTGGAATTTTAGCGTAAATATTTCTTTTTTTTTATTGCTATTATTTTATTAAGTTCAACCAATTGGCAATTGATATGCTTATGTTTTCCAAATCATTGATTCGATTTTATGGCACACCGTATCGAATATACGATCACTTTTGTACTGAAATTATTTATTCAGTTCCATAAGTGATCGATATTTATTCACTTTCAAATCTATTGGGTCATCAAGTTGAAGTTGTAGTCAAAAACTCAATATACAGTAATGTTATTGCTAAAATAACTTAGCAGCATGAACAAATACAATACTCTTCATTGTACATCAAATAACAATACAACAAAAAGAAATAATCAATACTATCAATCAAACATCAAAATAATACTAAAATAATGTTACTGGAATAATTTTATACATACAAAACTAAAACGAAATGACTAAATTTCAATTACATATATGAAACTTAAGTTTGGTGCAATAAAACATAACATAAACAATGAAAAAAAAATTTCAGCAATTTGAAATTAAAAATTAGCCAACATGGAAATTTATTTTTACAATATCACTAAACAAAAAAGACTAAAATTTCTACAATTCCAATAGCAAATTTCCCTCTTTCCATGGAAACAGTTGATTCCTACTCATAAAATTATCAGGTACAATATTACCCTAAACCACATTTTACTTTTAAAGTTTTAATTTCGCCAATTTCCCATGCACCACCACCTGCCACCTCATTTTAACGCTATATTCAAAGTAAATTTGATTGTAATTTCCCCACACAATTACACAACACTTCCTTTACACACCCTCAATTAAATTTCCCTTCCAGCTAATCAACACTTCTTTACATTTTATTTATAATAGAAATCACCAAGTCATTAGCTTGGTAAGGTAAGAAACTACAGGAAGTATTTTAACTATTTCCCCTGGTCTTTCGACCTAAATTTTGCACTTCAAAAACCGTATTTTTTCCCCCTGTAATACTCCTAGTCAAAATTCAAAAAATGAAGCTGTGCAATGTACTGCAATGATGTGCCATAAATTAAAGTCTCGTTTTGAAAAACACAAAAGGAGAAATAATAAAATTTAAGGCTGTGCAAATATTTTTTTCTTCATTTAATTTTTTTTTCTGGTATTGTTGCAGGGTAACATTTTGTGGTATATGCTCAAAGAATTACGTGGAAGCTAACATATCACCAAAGTCACGCACTACACTCAAATATGCGATGAAGATGTTGAGCAGCGTCTCCGAAACTATTATTTTTCTCTTCCTGGGCGTGTCAATTGTTAATGACGAACATGACTGGAACACCTGGTTTGTTATCTTCACTATACTATTCTGCACAGTCTACAGGGCCATTGGTAAATTAATAATCCTTAATTCAATTTTATACAGTTCAACAACAGCCACAAAAAAGAGTAACTAACTCGAATGCTTCCAACTAATATTTAAAAAAATAAATAAGAAAAAATACATACAATAATTAATGTTATTAAAATGATCAAATAAACCCATGATAGCTTTTAATGCGCAAAGACATTATGTATTACAAAATAAACAAGTTAATGAAATGGCAACAAAGGCCTCTAGCTGTCAAATTACTGATATGAAAATTTCAATGACATCTGTTGAAAAATTAGCCAATTGATTGTAAAAAACCAACAAAAAGTTATAATAGAAAGTAAACTCATTGCCTCATGAAGATTTAATATCTATAATTAACGGAATTCACATATTATAAACAGTATTCAGAAATTCTATTCTATTAGTTTTATTATGGAAAATCTGACTTTCTCTTTTATTCCAAGTTAATGCTTGAATAAACTGTGTACTAACTTAAGAGTTAAAAAGCATGTATTTGCATTTATAGTAATTAATTCAACACCTATATAGGCCAGAAAAAATTTTTAGCAATATCAAAATAAAGAAATTTAATTTAATTTTAACTGCCACGAATTAAAACTATTTAAACTTAACTTAAATAGATCCAACTGGCCAAAAATCAATCAAAACATACAAATGTTTTAATCATATTTTGGCATTAGACATTCACTCATAACTTTGCACACAAAAAAGCATTACCTGCCAATAAAAAATATAATTTGGCATGAAAAATATAACTTTGGCATAGAAAATTACAACCAAACTTGACTAAAATCGCCCAAATATTTAATACGGTAGCAATTAAGCTTAATCCAACGGTACATAATACTGTTCAATTGGCACAAAATCCAATTTGACAGCATTGTTTTGTAATACAATAATTGTGTTTAACGAATCTTTCAATAAGCAAGATTTTTCGCTACAGTAAACATGCTTACAAAATAAATTATACGTTAATTACAGTTAAAACCTATTTATAACATAAAAAAAACTGATGGAAGTTATTTGCGTGTGTTATTTCACTTGTACACCTAAATGTTCACTTTATATGCGAATATTCACCCGTCTATTTTATTTACTAGGTGTGG
Organism: Helicorthomorpha holstii; assembly: GCA_013389785.1. Classification (NCBI taxonomy): domain Eukaryota; kingdom Metazoa; phylum Arthropoda; class Diplopoda; order Polydesmida; family Paradoxosomatidae; genus Helicorthomorpha; species Helicorthomorpha holstii. The sequence goes on from JAAFCF010006596.1 coordinate 14,015,245, forward strand.
TTATATTAACTGCCATGGCCAATCATTTCCGGGTACATAAACTGAACAGAGTAGAGGAATTTGTGATGGCGTATGGTGGATTGCGAGGAGCAGTGGCTTTTGCCCTTGCGCTCACCATTGACCAAAGAGTAGTTTCGCAGAAAAAAATGTTTGTAACAGCTACAATAGCCGTGGTTTTTTTCACCGTGTTTTTTCAGGTTCATCCTTTTCAAATTATTTATACAAATGTATGTTTACACTAACAATAAATGTCATGTTGTTATTTAGGGAATTACAATTAAACCGTTAGTGCAATTACTAAGAGTTAAACAGAGTGAAAAACGGAAAAAGACAATGAACGAAAGAATCCATGAAAGAGTAAATTTTACGTCAATTTAGCAAAAACAAACCAATTATTTATTTATTTCGTGTTGATTTATTGTGTACATAGCTAATGGATCATTTAATGGCTGCAATGGAAGAATTAGTTGGAAACCCAGGCAATATTTACCTCAGAGAAAGGTATTTTGCAGACTCTTTTGTAACTTTTAACTTTGTCATTATTGCTCAATTGCTTCATTTTTAACAGGTTTAAATATTACGATAATCACTATATACGGAAGTGGTTGGTTCGTGAACACCGAGCTAAAGAGCCAAAGATTTTAGAAACGTTTTCAAAGCTCAACGTCAGAGATGCCAAAGAATACTTAACACAGAATGGAGCTATAATGCATTCGACATCAATGAGCAATGAATTATCACTTGCTGCCATTTTTAGGAGTTACACACAGACTAATCTAGAAGGCCTCAAAAGGTAATACAAGAAGCATATTTACCACAAAAGCATACAATAATACCGGTTTGTTTTTCTTTTTAGTCGCAACAGCAATTATTCATTGACTGCAAATAACGTCAGCACTTGCACTTTAGATATGCAAGAGCTGGACTATTCTCCCTCCACCAAAGATTTAAATGATGTACGAATGCATCACATTCTTAAAGATTCCATGTTTCAAGCTCCAAGAAGGGTAACAGTTAAAATACAGCCAATATTGTTGTAAGCAAAAGTAGTAATTAAATTTATGCATTTTTTGTTTAGCACCGACGATATAGCCGAACCGTGTTGGACGATGACGATAACAATTTTCATCCACCATTCAAACATATGGTCAGAATGCAAATTAGACATATGCTAAGTGAACAACACAAACAGAAAAAAGGGAAAAAGAAACATGGAGCCGCTGACAGTGGATTAAATAACGTCAAGTTTAATCATCTAGCTATTGGAGATGGCGTTTCCAGTTGAGTACCATGTTACATCCAATTACAGTATACTTATTATACAGGGTATTATTTAATTGGTGTCGTGATATCCCCTTGCATAGTACTACGTCGACGTGCTAATTGCTATCCAGAAAGAAACGAGACGATACTGCATAAGATAAAATGACAATTTGTCTCATTTCTTTCTTCGCAAGACTTAGCACGTGCAGATTTCACTGTCAAAGTTTCTTTGGCACTGTATATAACTCCAAATATTAAATGATACCTTGTATAGTCACATAGCAGTTGTAATAATTAATAACTGTAATTAATAGAAAATGGCAATAAAGACGAATTTGGGCATTCATATTTTAACCAAGGATTGGACGATGAAGACGGCATTATGTTTACAGCCAAAGTTTCAAGTAATTTCTGAGATTTAAACAAAAAAAAACTGCTATCTTACAAATATATTTTACATTGTAGATAAAGAAGAAAATGTTTTCAACCGTAAAGTTATCAAACCGCCCTCACCACCACTTCCCCGAACGATGACTGAATCTCAACTGCCCTGGAGAAGAACCGAGGACGGCTTCGATGATCTCCCGTTGGATGACCACCCGATTGTCCAACAAGAATTTCCGTTCTGGGTTGGAAACAAAGAGTATAACCCTTACGTGTCGCCTACAACAACTTTCCTAAACAGACTAGACACACGAGATACGCGTCCAGTTTATCACATATTTGAGGAAACAACTGAAGAAACTGGCGAGAGCCGGGGTGGTTCCTCAACTGGCTCACCTAGTAACCACACGCGATCAACAGCTCGAGTTTCATCAGATTCTTCATCCACCAGTTCAGAAGTTAATGAAAGTCGCAATAACAGTAATGAAAAGCATACGACACAATTATAGACAAAGAAATTCATGAAATGGTCAATTAGTTGGATGTACAGGGTGTATGCTGAGCATATCCACAAAGAAATCACAATTTCGGTTGTTAATCAGTTAATTGTTAGTTGAATTGTTACAATATTTTTTAATCATAATCATCTAAATCGGTATTTAATTCTTTTCTGAGATTTTATTATGAATTGATAGAAGTTACTATGTAACTTAAAATATAATGTAATCAGGACTTCTTTTTTTTTTTGTTTAATATATTATTCGGTAAATAATTTTACTGATTTTCTGCAAAAAGTACTTAAGCTTACATTGTACAAGGTGATCACATTTTCAAGTTGGCTTTGTAATAGTGACACTTAATGCTACGTCCCTGTAATTGACTCAGCTCATATTCTGTATACAACAGAAATGCTTGTTTCATCGTTTCTAATTTCTAAAATGCCGTAATCTACATTAAAAATTGGTAAATAAGATTTAAATAGATTCAAAAAACATTTTATGAAGTGTCTAATAAAGCCCCACTTATTGGTTCCACTGAAATTAGTGTTTACTCAATGTCAACACTTTGGGGAGCCTCTATAAATGGACTCTGGTACTTTTTGCAGATTAATTTTATTTTGTTTTTCTCGTCTAAGATGTAAAAAAATTAGAAAGCATTAATCTACTTAATGACAAAAAGTAGAAATTGGGTTGTGGACAACCATTACCATTTATCACTTTAATTTTTACAGGCAAATCGAGTGCCATGCACAATCAGCGTTAATGTTATGGAGTATATGATCATTTAAATATCGGTTTTGTAAATAATTCTATATAAATATGTTAAGAATTGTTGAAAATGAAACAGTGAGACGGTAAGAGATAATCTAAAGAAAAATGTTTGACAACGTGATCAGTGCATAAGTGAATTGAAAAGTTGATGTTTTAAAAGTTTGAAAGAAGTTAGTTACAGTAGTAATGTCTTAATACTGTGGGAAGTGGCCTTGTAAAAAAATAGTAAAATACTGTGTATAAAAGCATTGTTTTTCCTTTGTTTGATTAATGTGCAAAAACAATTTTATGCAATGAAAGTTTTAATAAAATTTCGTTATTAATATTTAAGAAAATGTAAATACACCTCATAATAACGTGTTATGTTTACAACAAAAGAAATCGTTAAAATTAACCTCGAAACACAAGTTTTGTGAATAAAAATTAATAATTAAAACTACATTTCAATTGCATTATTCGTTTTATATCGAGATTCATACAACAAGCCTATAAGTTAGTTCACTAAAGTTTTAACTAAATTAAAAATTAGTCACAGCCACATTTCTTGTATAACTTCATCAAAAAAAATTTATTAAAATACACATAAACTATTTTATTAAATGTTTAGAAAAACAATTACCAAATAATCATAGTGGAAAATGCCTTTTATAGCTACCTTTCAGCTGCTTAACTTAACCGCTATTCATAGTAGGAAATGTCGTGATATAATCTACCATAGTGGAAAATGTCAACTGTAGATTTAAAATTACCATAGTGGGAAATGTCAACTGTAGATTTAAAATTACCATAGTGGGAAATGCCTTCGATAGCTACCTTTCAACCGTTTTAACTTAGCTGCTTTTCATTGTAGGAAATGTCGTGATATACGTCTACCGTAGTGGGAAATGTCTATCACTAATTTACCATAGTGAGAAATGCCCAGATTTCGTCTACCATAGTGGGAAATGCCTAAATCATTGCTATAATTGCCATCCAACTACAGTACCCGGTATTGTACTTTTAAAATTGCTAGACTGCAACAAGTGAATGATTGACCACACTTACAGAATTATTTCAAAAACAAAAATAAGATGTTTTTGGGATCCAGACCGAGCCTAGTGCTACGTACTATTCGATAGATAATTTTACTGCTTTTCATTCATAAATTTATAAATGCCTAAAACACAGAGAGAATATCCCAGACAAGTTTTCTAAATACAGTACTTAATGTAACAATAAGATTACCATTTAAAATTTAGACAAAAGTTTTTTACCGTGTTAAGAGACATTTCTTCTTTGCCGACGTTCGAAGCATTCCCAACTTGCACAACTTAAGATGAAATGTTCACTCTTGCACAGTGTTCACAGAAATGTCACTATATAGTATTTCACTAACTCTTACGATTATAGTAATCACAATTTCACAAAACCGTGCAACTAAAAGATGCACTAATCTAGAAAGATATAATGCACAATTATTTTAGCCGATTAACGCGATGACATGTTTGCTGCTGGTATTATCAATAATGTCGTTTCACAACAGTGCGCGTCTTTACTTACACTTACAGTAACTATAATTGAGGTTGCAAATAGTTATTTACAACCTCACAAGTTTGTTATTTTCGTTAATCACAACTGATGAATTCAATGAAAAGTTTTCACTTACTTCCTCGTAATCTTAAATGCGATTAAATGTCGCACGTAAACTTCATCTAATATATTCAAAATTTATTTTACGGTATTAGAAACAATTACAGCCCCAAACAAAGGGTCTACTTGTTGCATTACCGGTAATAACTTGTTTTACTTGCAAATCACGTGACATCGCAAAGTTTACTGATCGCCAAATACGTGGCAGCACTGACTTTACCAAAATCTCCTTTTCTCTCATTTGTCATCTCTGCGGGAATTTTAAACTAAAATAATACTGTACATGGACTGTATTTATAAATACTGTAATTTACTTTTTTTATAATTTACTAAATTTATCGTTTTTTATTTGAAGCTTAGTTATTAAGTAAAGCTTAGCTTAACCTCTATCGGTCATTAAAATTAAAAAGCTTGACGTCCAAAGGTCCCAATACTGTAAGTTATGCTTAAATTAAATTAGTTAAATACTGTAAATTAAAAATTCGTTTAGTATCTTACGGTAACTATTACTTTATTTGGATTAAAGTAATATAGAAACTTAAATCACAATTAAATAATAGACAGACAGACGTCTCGCGAGTGTAGACTTGAACAACTATAGTGTAGCGAAGAAGAGGCGGAGCATAAAAAAATCTCTCAGCATCAAAATGAGTCATTGCGGGTGAATGGCAAATGGCATTCTCTTCGCATTTTAACAGCGTTTATCACTCGGAAAACACTCATCGGTGATCATCTCTCAAAAACTTATTACCGGGATTAAAACTTACTATATTAATCTATAATGACCCTACAGTATAATTAACATTTGGCAGTTTTATTATCATAATTGGATTGAGTCGGTGATGGTGATTGCGTGACTCGTTGAGTAAAGGCAATGACATCGGAGCAGCGAAAAGACGGGCTGAGCGCTCACGACAGCAGCGTTCATGCTACCGTCGGCGGTGCAGTGGCGGCGGCATCGTCTGTGAAACAATGTCCGCGATCGCCCAGCATCAATAGCAGGAACGGCAGCTTTCGTACAAAGAGTAATAATATTCACAGAGATAAAAATGCATTGGATGATAATAATATGTGTCAAAGAATGGCAGCATTGGAGAAACTGCTTTACGATTTAATTGTCACTCAAAGTCAAAGGGAAAGAGTGTTAATTAGTCATATAGCTAAATTGCAAGTTGAATTGGAAAGAAGCAGAAGCATCAATCAGAATAACATTACGATCAAATGTGAAAATTGCTGTAAACAACCACAACAATCCGTAATTATTGCTTTTTTTTCTTTATTAAACATTCATAAAATAAGTCAACATAATTGTCAGAGAAGATGATAAGATTTCTTTTCAAGTTTCAAATTATATGTATGTCAAATTGGTGATGACCGGTTTACCTTAGCATCGATTTCAGAAAAATGTACTACATTAAATTATTGAGTTGTCATATTCCAATTTTATGCTGTTTATCGAAAATTTCTAACTCTCCAAAGACAATCAATTATAAAAAGCGGTTTATTGCCTTGATTTAGACCGACAAATAAATTGTTTACCTTTAATAAGTTATTACCATATGTAAAAAATGTTGATTTTTCAAACTATTAATGTTTGTGAAACTAGAAATTTGTCCTTGTATGGAAAAATAACTTCATGAATTAAACTTTCAGATATTTGTATTAGTTTTCATTTTAATGGCTAAATTTGGTCATTAAGAAACTACATTTGTGGTTTGAGAAGCTAAATTTGTCATTTAAATCTCTGGTTTTGGACACCGAATTTATTTCATAGATTGGATCATGTTGGTCATTACTTGGCAAAATTATCATGTAAGAACAAGTCTTTCAGAAGAAAAAATTGATGCTCAAAAATTTAAATTGATTAAATTCGTTAATTGATTTGTTTGTTTCAAACATTTGATGAATTAAATCAATTGATATTAAACTTAATTAATTGTTGGATTAGCGATTTCCCACTTACAGTATAATATTATGTCAATTGATTTGTTTTTGATGGTTGAAATGGATGTCAATGTACCCACCCATGTTACGTTATACTGTAACCAAATATTTAAATAATATTTAGGTATTAACGATGTGTGAAATATCACTAGTACAACTTGCTAGGGAATATTAAAGTTTTGCTAGTGTATGTTAATTATTTAGGTCAATACTAACTGTAAACATGTGACAGTTATTCAAACAACAAAACAAAAATTCTGTTTTTGCACAGGTGTTATATTAGCATTAAATAGATCTAAATTAGATTTTTCATATCAACATGTTTATAAGTCTTAAATGTTGACATTTACAATTTGAAGTAAAAACTGGTTTATGTCAACTTAATTTCATAATATTTTGTACGAATAAAAATACCAGGTGATATTCTAAAATGTAACACGATGACGATTTGTCCTGGTTTTTTCTTGTTTTAACAAGACTAAATGTCATCAATTCCAATGGTGATTTGTCTCGTGACTTTTTTGTTTGGCCATAGGAAAGAAATGTGCTCTAATTTAGCGGTTACAACAGCATTTCACAATAAAATGTCGAAAAATAATACGAAGACCTGTGCTTATCTCTTTTATGGTAAAAAGTATTTTTGTGGTTTTATTTAACTTTTAAACCACCCTCCTCCTCCTCCTATTTTTTTGACATGCTATTTGAAATTGTTCAATGTGGGCATTGCCAGGAGACACTTAAATAGGCATATCTGACCATTTCATCAACAACATCCGCCCATACAACGAATAAACCAAAAACATGTGTGTAAAAACTTTTTAAGGGGTTGTGCACATTTTTTTAACTTTTGCATTTGGTTGCACAAACACCTTTAAACTCCTTGATTGTAAACGCAGATATACACAGGGAGCATCTCTCGTCTACTACAATTATTTGACATTCAATTATACTCACTAATTCATGACTTCCTTACGCTTTAATTCGCACCAGAATTTATTGGATCAAGAGAGGAAAAACGTTAAAAATAACAAAACATGAAATAGGACTGCTGTCAGTTCTCAATTAAGGACGCTGTAGTTCTGGTCAATTGTGTTTGACAGCTTTATCTCGATCAAAATTAAGTGTCCAGGCTACAATAAATTGAACGTGAAATTGAAACGTCAATGTGATTGCACTAATTAAACAAAAATAAAAACTTGTCGCTAGAAACACAACAAAGTGAATTAGCTTAAAATCTAGACACCGTGATACAAGATAAGACTTTTAAAATTGTTGTTGTTTTTCCCATAAAATTTTAATGGCATTTCGTCGGCTTCATAAAAAAGTAACCACCAATAAAGAAAATTGGTTTCAATAAAGACATGTCTCGTTTTTTTATTGTTACTGTACCGAAGAAAAGAGATTTAAATTTCATTGGTTTCACTGAAGATTTGTCTCTTAAAAGAAATGAGACTGTTTTGCATACATTGCAATACCTATTTGTCTCGTTTCTTTATTACTAATGCTATTTGAACTGTTGAGATTTGAAGTTTAGTGAAAATTGATCTTGCAGTTAATTATGGAACTAAGTGACTTAATAACTACATTAACCAGCTAAGTTATTTATTGGACAAATGCAAATATTATTTTATGCCAAACATAAAGATGCAAACTTTATAATGTTTACTGAAAAAATATTTGCTGGCTACTTTTTTGTTTTTTTTCCCCCCTCCTCTTTCAGACGTAGCTCCTCACTCATTTGTTGCAATTTATTGTTTCTTTTGATGTAAACCGCCACATCTGCCGTTGCTTAGTGAAAAATCTTATTTTCTTTCCCCAACTTTTTATTTTCTTTGCCCGAAAAAAACATCCCCTCCCCATAGATTTGTACGTAATATCGGCAAAGAAAAAAGAAAGCAAATAAAAAGTTCTTAGATGGCGAAGAAAGTTCGCCAAATACGTGTCAAGTGACCCTTGACTTTGTTTTAAAGACTGTGACTGTGGAGGGGGTGACGGTCGGGGGAAGAAGATAACAAATAAATATGTGACGCCATCAACTGTCAATGTGGACAAAAGTTTGCAGCAGATTTTCTTACTTCTTAGCCACCATCAAAGAGCAGATGTTAAATTAACTTATATAAAATATAAAACGATAAAATTTTAATTAAATTAATTTACTAGCGCACATCATATTTTAATACACTGTAGGGAAGCTAAATTTACAATACAGTTAAAAATTGCATGGCGAGTGTAATGTGTTTATTGTCATTTTTATTTTTGGTGTCAGTAAACTTATAAAAAAAAAACAAATTTAATATCTGGCACTGATAGCATTTTACGAGTTGTCGTTTATTTTAAAGATATATCTGAATGCATGTACAGACGACTTTATAATGACATTTAAAAAACGACAAAGTGACATTTTCCTCGTTAATATAGTGCCACACGGCTTTCAACATTATTTTCTTAAATTTATTGTCAAAATTAGTGTCGGCGGTGAATCAGCAATTTGCTAAGGTTGAGAAGAACTTCCTGGTGATGTAACTTAAAGCATTTTAAGCATTATACAATTATTGCAGTCTTTTCTTGCAATTTTTGGAAGTCAATTTGTGTCGTTTGACTAGGTCACTTGACTATTTATTACTTGAATTTTAATACTAAACGAGATTTCTTACACAGCATCATGTTAGTATGTTTACAGTTTATTCTGACGTTTAAGTGACTAAGACTGAGGTTTTAAACTCGGTCGTATGACCAAATAAGTCACACTGAATTCGCACTTAAAAGCACATTGAACTAAAGTTAAACTGAGGAAGTTAATACTTTATAAGTTTACATATATAGGACAAGGGTGTCATGTCAGTTACAAACATCGCAGCAATATTGTGAATCATAAGCATTTTTTCGTACTTAAAATTCAATTCATGAATACTTCAAATATAATACTGTATACAGGCCACGATTAATTTCCCTGTTTCATTTTATCTTTTATCTACCATTTGTGTATTTTCTTTTCCTATTTTAAACATGTACGAATCTAGTATGTGAATTTTTGTTGAAAAGTTGGCAATGTTTTCAAATTTGATTGAAAGATAAAAAGAAAAAAAATAAATGTACATGTTACAATAATGTCTTAAGTCCTGTCATGGTTTTGCCTGTCGTGAATAAAAATTTATTTTTTTGTAAGAACTTGTAGCAGTTCCTAAAGATTTTTACATGTGTACCCACGATATCAAATTTCAAAAATGGTGTTCATTTAGATTTTAGAGATTTGTTGTAATTTTTACTGTAAATTTAAAAATTCCACATTTCGTAAACTTCATAACACTATCAATTAATATAATCAGTAATATTATACTGATAATTCCTTTATAACTTATTATTAATTAAGAAACGAGAAACCATCAGTGTCACCAATATAATTTAGTTTAATTTTCTTTATTTGCCAATAGTGAAGTTAGTGAAAGGTTTTATTAAAAAGTCAAAAATTTGAAGTAAAATGTGTTGATTTTCTAATCTGTAAAAATGTGAACCTTAGGTTGAGAACCGTTGTTGTCAATTGCAAAATACAGAGGGATAATAAGATAATTTTTTACATAATATTATGTAAACACCATGGAATTTGAACCACGTGTCCTTTATAAACAATACAATTATAATTTCTATGGTTTGCAACATATATTTTTCTCGTTTCTTTATTTCCTGTATGTGTAATTATGTAAACACATATCTTCTGATCACCCTGTAGATGGGGAGAAATGTTTGTTGTGGTTAAGCAAAAAAATAAGAGTTTCAAACAGTGTAAAAGATGCTGATTTTCATTTTTAGCTTTTCTACAACTCTGAATTCTGATCTTGGGTTACATTTGTAAAATGAGCCATGTCTTCTTCCTCTTTCTGTATCTTTTATTTTTTTTATTTCAACTACTAACTGTATGTACCGTTTTATTTAACAATCAGAAACTTCTTTTTTTTTATTCAATTTCTTTACTTGTGTTTCCTCTCATGTCCTCGTTAAACGTTTGTAAAGTAGAAGTTGAAGGGTGTCAAATATTTACAAGTACGTTTACTGTTCATGCGGTTGAATTTGCTGTTGAATTTTAGTTTCGCGTGTTAGTGATAAATTTCAATTTTATCTTTTTCACTGCTAAGGGTTTACTTGTATTTTTTTTCTTTCAAAGTTCCTCTCAGCACTTTTACTCAATTCAAATCCGTGCTAGCAGATGTTTCTGCTGTTTGCTTACATTAGTTTTCACTCTAAAACTCTCGTCATTACTTGAAAGATGGGAGATGTCTTTTTGCTTGATGTTGCGCCATTTATAAACAACTACATAGTCGACATGTATTTATATTTTTCATCTTTTTTTGTATTTATCAATGTAATGAACAGCTAACTTAGTATACTGTTGAAATGACAAGACGTTATGTATTCTCTACTGTATTTAGATTCGCGTTTCACTTTCAGATAACCAATGGTAAACACTAAAACTAACCAGGAAACAAAATTCTGGAGTCCTGAGTTTTTTTTTTAAAAAAATGTGCATTGTAATTCATAATTCAGCGTTTCAAAAAGCTAAAAAAATTACTTTTTTAAAAGAAGATTGCCAGAAAATACGAAGTTTGCATTTTGAATGCAACTTTTCTGCTTTGCATGCAAACTTTAAGTTTCTTGAATGTCAAAAAAAGATTTTAATGTAAATTTGAATTTTTATAAGTTATTTGAATGCAAACGTGAGTTTCTAATATGTGAATGCTAGTTTTGTGTCAAATGTGTCTCAAAACACGATTTTTAATAAGTAAGGTCGAATAGTTTTCAGATAAAATCACTATAAATTCTAATTTTCTTTTAATATTGTGCATCAAACTTCTAGATTGGAATAGGCGCCACGGATATAGACGGAAGTTAAATAATATTTAATAAAATCTCACCGTTTATTTTTAGACGAATGCATGGGTGTACATACGTCTACGTCTAGCTTTTCCGTTTATATTAAAAATACAGTTGCATTTCCAGTTTCATAAACATGTCTGAGTTGAAATACAAAACAGACGGTAATGTCACGCTTGAATTTGGGGTGAAAAAGATCCATTTTGTTACCTCGTAAACATATCATTTCTTAATGCTGAAAACCACAACTTGTGGCTTAATTATAGTATTTAATGGAAACGCTCAAACATATCATGTTACCTTATCTGGTTTTAATTAAAATATTATTTAATGCTTGAAGACGGCGCTATAACATTTTAGATAATTTTCTGCATAATGCAACTCCTTTGTCAAAGCTTATCATTTAATTTAAAGAGCTCAACGTTGATTTTTACGATTATTATAATGGTTAAGTTTTGTTTTAAGCGTTAAGAATTGAGATTACTGATGTAAAAAAAAACGACTGGAATTTTGACTTCTTGTGTTCGTGGTTATGCAATTTAGAAATGTGGTGGTTTATTGGTGGTTGTCATTTCATGGGTCTATGTCGAGTTAATATCGTTGTGTTATTGCAGCAGATGTTTTGATTAATCTAATTGACTGTTTTGTCCATTTTGAAAGTGTCAAATCACTGTAGCTTTATGCTATTGAAGTTTTGGGGACTCGGAATTGCGGTTTGGTCACTTTTACTGCAATAAATTGCTTTTGTGCACTATTATATTGTGATTTACAAAAGCTGCTATACAGGGTGATGTGAGATATTTTTTTTAACATGGGGAAAATTATCATTGGAATCGATTGGATTTATACAAGTTTCTTTGTTGGCATTGTCAAAAACAGTGAGTTCCAATGTAGAGCATCATCCCCTCGTAGGTATATGCCCCTCGTAAAAATATTTTGTATCTTCAACTGGTAAATTTAATACGGTACTGCACTTTATCGAGTGAAATAAGCACTATTTCAGTGTGGCTAAAATATTATTAAAGGGTCATTAACATATCACGCGTAAGATTCGCACATGGGCTGAACCTGGGTCCTGGAAAGTTCATCGTTCTGGGTCTTGTGGCATGAGTATAAACTTCTAGTGATCACATTACGATTGATTAATTAATTAGTTAAATGCGAAAAAGTTTTAAAAACATTTACAATTTGAGCAATGTGCAAAATTTAACATAAATAAATAAATCATGCACACTTTATCTTATAAAAGCAACATCCTTGGTGGTCTAATCTTTTATTGCATCCCTTCTTAATATAATATTTGCCTAGTTAACCTTGTCACAGTATAAAAAACTAATCCTTTTTTATCTAGTTTTGCGCCAACTCATTGCACCTGATTAACAAATTGAATTCTTTAAAAATAGACTCTTACTATTTAAGTATAAAACATTAATCTCTTGGTTATTCATCCAATGATCCAGACTCCAGAGCACCAGATAGTACACGCTGTATCCGGTAAATTTTCTCCCTCAAAGAATCAAAGTAATACCCCCTGCTGGCCTACTCTTTCACCAAATCAAGAAGATTTGACATTCAGAAAATGCACACACGTATTTTACAATTTACATAGTGCACAGTTGTGTCTTTATGAATAGGCAATGTATTAAAGGTGGTTTATGGGGAGATGAGATAGGGTGGAAGGGAAGAGCAGGGGATGGGGATAATATAATAGCAGAACAAAAAGCTTTTTATATTCTTTTACTTTTCACATTTGCACGAGGCAGTCAGCCGTTCACGTTTCAATTTTAAACGCTTTGTGTACTTTTAAACACATTCAATCTAAACTGATTAATGAAACGTGCAGAGGCACATTTAGGCTTGTGTCATGTATTTTTATTGTGCCCTCAATGGTAGAGTGTCAAGGAGCACAGCTGCAACAGAGTATGGGGCCCTCTAAATTTGTCATGTTCAGCTACCAAAAGATTTACCGAGAAATTGACTAAAATTTAAAAAAAAAACAATTTGGAATGGCTAAAATCAAATGTACAACAAAATTTGCGAATATGTTTAAAACAATTGGCTAGTTTGTGTACAGTAATCCATTGTACTAATAAATTTCACTAAGTTTGACTGTTTTCAAAGCACATTGTATCAAAAATTCCCCTTAATTTGGTCTTGATTTTTCTAAACAAAGCTGGTTCTTATTTTGAAAGTGACTGGTCCGGTACTGAACTTTTACTCCAGTAGTTGGAGCGCAAGGGGGCCCATTGAATCTCTTGTGTCAAGGCCCTTAAACAAAATGATAGTACTGCTCTTGTTCTTCACCCATAATAAAACACCCCCTCCAGACTGTGCAGTGTGCACATGTGGGTTAAGTACCGCCCAGAAGTGTGTTCAAGGTTTTGATAACAAAAGAGAAATAAATACAATACATTATACAGTGTATACGTAAACGGCAATTCTGGTTTGAATTTTTGGTGCAATAAATTTGACCAAATTTTCTCAATTTTATGCTTTACTACTCGTAAAACCAGGAATCGCCTACTGTTAAGTGCTTTTCTAGTCCATTTTTATGAACAAGTTTGGTTAGTTTATTACAGAAATATATATTCAGAAGCTTTTAAACAATTTCAAGTTTCATTTTTCATAATCCATTATACAAATAGTAAATGCAAGGGACTGGACTGAGAGCCTGAAATTGCTCCCCCACCAACCTGTACATTATATTCAGCAACTTAATATTTTTAACTACTGCAAATGCCATAAAACTGTCAAGTAAAATGTAAACATCCAGATGTATTCGTCGTTGAATTACATTTACATTGCATTTGTTTTTTGTTGTTTGGCATTGTAGACCATGGCACCGTGTATATTGCGTTTTTATTTATTATTTTGTGCGTGTGATTCAACCAGATGTGTCGCCGTTTTAGACAATTCGGTGCTTAGAAGTTCAAAATGAAAACTCATTTTCATATTTTAGATTTACGGGGTCTAAACTGGGGAATGAACTTTTTCAGCTAACAATAAAACTTCACAACGTAATCCTCTTAATTTAAACGGCACCTCAAACGTTAAATATAATTATGACTTCTCTGTTGGGGGGGAACTTGATTTTTCCTCGTGAATATTAGTTTCTGTCAACTTTTTTCATTTGGCTTTGACAATTCATAAACATCAATTAAATAACGTTAAAATATTGAAATTGTCATCGTTTGTTATGACCTGATAACATTTGGATTTTAAGAGGCACAATGTGGGCATCTTTTTAGTTTTTCCTTGTTCAAGTCACGTTCCAGCTGTAATACATGAATTTTGCATATGTCTATAATAATGGGTATGGTACTTGGAATTACTGTTTTCTATCGCGCATGTAACATCGAGGACATGTCACCGGAAGTTAGTGTGACAAATGGCTCGTCACTCTTCCTAACTCCCCTCATGTAAAGTATGAACACTGTATATATTTTTCGACTACTGAAAACTGAAAACATAAAACAGCACCGTCTTTCCTATATCCCTGGGTTATTTGGTCGCATATGTGTTGTATACATGCAGTTGCCACTTATATACACTCGTGCTTTTCATTATATAAAGGGGGCTGGAGGATGAGGAGGGAGAATATATGGGATTTACTTGTTTTTGCTCATGTTAAGAGGGCATTGCCCTTCAAATTTTCCTTCGAAAACGGTTTCAACCTTCCCTTATTTTTTTTTTCTTTTCCAATTTTGTTTTCACACATTCTCGATTCCCATGTGTAACAACAAATATTTATACACCCTGCTAAACTTTTTAGTTTTTAGCTCGCCTTCCTTCGATTCAACAGACACCTAACAGAGCCCAATTTTTATGAAAAGTTCAAACACACACTAATAACCTCATACACAAATCATTCGTGATGACTTCCCAATTTCGCTGGAATTTTTACTTTACAGCTGAGTTTTCTCACGTTCAAAGGGTATTTTACAAGTTTGGCATTTTAGAAAATTGATTTTAATAAGATCAACATTTTTGTCGCATATTTTTCCTTCATTTTCTCTCTTCACAGCTGAAACCCCTTCATCCAAACCCTCCTTTCACTTTTTCTACTTGTAACACTAAACCAACTGAGTGCATGGAGTAAAAAAGTTTTTCTTTCAAATACCGGGTGATTTCCAAAAATGGAAAACTTTCTATTACAGGGCCAATAAAGAAACGGGAATAAATCGTATCAGTTTCAATGTGGATTCGTCTCTTATTGAAACGAAGAAAAGTGTCTAGAAAGATTAGAGTTCCAATTTTGAAAATCACCCTGTATACTGTAATATAGGAATCGTCAGTCAACAGTTATTTCCTATCTTTAATGCAGATATTTTGTACATTTTACTAATTGTTAGGGTTCTATTGACATAACCAAATGCACATCTGGGAGACTTCTTGTTAATATATGGGCACAGAGTGATGTAAGTTATACCTAGGGGAAATTGCGCCCATTGAAAGATCTAAATTAATGTGCCCCTACTCGAAACCAACATTTGACAGACCTATGAGCAACATCCTAAATGTAATCTCAAACCTTACCACTAAGAGTATAATTTTACGATTTAAAAAATCGTATTTGTATCTTTTAAGTTTTTAAGTCCTAAAAATATTTCAATGTTGCTTGTCACATTATTTTTTTATGAAATTTAATATCTAATTTCGTGTTATGTTTTAGTTAAGCTCGACCTGCTCTTTGGGTAGTGCTGCCATCCCTGAGGAACCGGCGTGTAATCCAGCTAATGTCAATCCAGCTGATGTTGGTTCTTCTGTTAGGTCATCATCGACTGAACCAGATGTGCTGGATGATTTTAATAAGTACGACATCGAGTATGAAGTGAGTATAATGCACATAAATATGGCTTTGACAAAGAAAATATTACTGGCGTGTGTATTAAATGCCCCCTGCTGAATAAATTGTTATGTCTGTGTATAATTAGGAGGTAACTTTAGACAAAGTTCAGTCCAATGGAGACTTAGGTTTGGCTCTGTGTTGTGGAGATGACAATGAAACAGATGTATTTGTTGAAGAGGTGGGTTCATTATTTATATTATGTACAGCACATTTTTGGGCGTCAGATATTCGGAAATGGCAGTAACTCTCAGGGGCCAGGGCTGGCTGTCAAACATTTATCCTCACAAACAAATATCAAACTGTGGGCGTTTTTAGATGCATTTCTTAAAATATATTTAAACATTAAAAAAAATTGAATATTAGATTTCTATTTCTTTTATTTTTTTCTGAAACAAGATTGTTGAGTGCTGTGTGGATCAAATAAGAACATTTAATCTAAAATGTAAATGTTGACTTTTTGGGTTATATCGTATATCGACGTCCTATCTTGTGTATTGTATTTATTTAGAGCACTGATTCTCAAACGGTGGTACATGCAATCTCTTATTTTGTATTCAAATTTTAACACGCAAAACTGATTTAAAATATTGTAGACAAAATATACAAATGAAATCTGTGAGAAGATTAAATCGGTGGTTAAAATGAATTATACTGTACTAATAAAAATTGGAAAGATTATTTAAGTAAAGGTCTTTGAACCTTAAAAGTTTGAGAGTCAGTACTTTTTAGGCAAGTTCTGGATCTGATATAATAATCAATCATCATTCATTTTTGTAGGTTTATCCGAAAAGCATCGCTGGATGTGACGGCAGAATTAAACAAGGCGATGAAATTGTTGAAGTAAACAAATTTACTACATTACATAGAAATGCAGCAAAATATTTCAAACTGCGATTTTTCTTCTATAAAAATTTTCAGCTACCATAAACAGCAACAAAAATTTGTTACTAAAAATCTAATGAATCAACTTTTCAGCTACTATACCGGGTGATTTTCAAAACTGGAAAATTGCTTGTACCAATAAACAAACGAGATTAAATCTTATCAGCTTTTATTTGTTGCTTTAAGAAAAAAATGCCCATAAAGAAGCGAGACTAAATCTTACAAGTTCCAATAAAGAATTTTCCTGTTTTAATTTTTTATGCCATAAATAAAAAAGTGTCAAGTGTATTTATTTGCAAGAAAAAAAAAAGAGTTCCAGTTTAGAAAACGCTCGGTATAGTAAACTGTTAATACACAAACCGGCTCACTTTTAATGTTTAGTACACTATTTATAACTTTCATGATACCAGCTGTATTTTTCCATATTGAAAGAAGAAAATATCGCGTTAAAGCCCTTTCATGGTATATCATTCATAATAACTTTTTTTATTTTGTAACTTTTATTTAGATTGATGGTGTTGATGTTCAAAGTCGACAACAAGCAATGCAATTGCTCGGCGCTGATAAAAGCTCTATAACTTTGGTTGTTGCAAGACCTCATCTCAAATCAGTAAAACATACTTTGCTTTTTAAAATATCTTTGAAAGAAACATGTGCACTAAACGCAATTTCATATTTTTATCGATGTATAGGATGAAGATTTGAACAGTGTTGATTCTTCTATCGACTGTAAAAAGAGTGTTTGCTCCACTGATTCATCATCGGGTGAACGAACTCTTTTAAATCGTCAGCAAGTTCAGGTAAAAACACAGGTTATCAACTGGAGTCTGGAGCTAGTCATTTATTGGTTAACTTCGATATTGCGTTTGTTAATAGAAAAACTTTTATAGCTTTAAGTTATGAAATTCATTTACTGTATTAACTAACATTTTTCTACTAAATTAAGGAATGGTTCACCTCCAAGCTACTAAATAGTTTCAAAATTTAAAAATTAAATTACATCTTTAAATAACCAGAATCTATTTACTCATAAAACATCTAATATGATGTGTTAGTTGTAGAAATCAGTTAAAACATAACAGTATAGATAAACTAATAAATTAATAGGCATCTTTAAAATTAGCCAAAATGGATTGGTTTTAACATTCTGATAAACGCAACTTATTTTAAATTACAGTGCATTTTAGAAGAAGATGAAGACGAATATTCCAACGAGGAGCACCTAAGCAGCGATTTAATGATTAAACTTGACACCAAGCAGGAAGTAGTCGAACCTAAACATATAGAGGACGAAAATAGCTGCGTCGAAAAAGACAGTGGAGTAGAGAAAACCGACGAAAGTACCAAAAATGAAGAGAGCTCAGAGCAGGAAAGCGTCAAGGAAATAAACGAGACTGGAACTAACAGGAAATCGTTAAAATTAGGAAAAGAGCCAACAAAACGTGATGATTCAGTTAACAAATCCGAGGCAGTGGAAATGTGGCTTGAGCTTGCTGCATCACCAAAGCATTCGTTACCGGCTGAAGATTTATGTTTCGACATGTTTGTGCCTCCGCCACCAATGACCGACACTGAAACGGATTTACTTAGTGTTGTCAGCTGCAATAACTGTCGACAATGCTCTTGCAGTTTTCCTCCTGAAAATGAATATTATGATCAACGTGAGAAACTTGCCAGGGCGATTAAACTTCAGCAACAACTATCGAGATCGTTTCGAAATGTTGGGGCATCAAAACAGCAGAGTTCTACTTCTTCTCCTGCTAGGTCCTTAAAATCTGCAGAATCAACTCTGGAATGGAGAGTCAAGCAGAATTCAGACGGTACTAGATGCATTGTTAGGCGCCCAGCCAAGGTGAAATTGTTGAAAGAAAGGGCAACCAAATTGGCAGAGGAAAGAAATGGGTTGACAACTGATGATGACACAATGAGTGAGTTTAAACTTGGGCGTTACTGGTCTAAAGATGAAAGAAAAAAGCACCATGAACGCGCTAAATTAAGGCAGAAACATAAGGTGGAACTTATTCAATCTAGAAATTGTAATACTTTGGAAAATGCCAAGCAAAAGTCAATAATTGAAATGAGCAGAAGGAAAATGATGCGTTCTAAGTGCCAAGGTGTTCTGGATGATTTTACGACAGTTCAGGAACTGATGGCTCATGGAAGTCATGGAAAAAGTGATAGCAAAATACCTCATCGTTTATTAACCGTAACTACCGTATGAATTTCGTGGAATATGCTAGTCTCGGTCTCGTATGTTAATAAGATAAAAGAAAAGATTATTAGTTAAATATATTGTAAGTGAATAAAATCGGTGGTACTCCGCAAATTATTATCAAAGTGTTGTATTTCGCTGTCTGGAAATAAATTTGTCTTTTAGTAAGCATTTTCCAATTTAGATTTTCAATTTAGTGTCAAATGTAATTTCACCTAACTTAAATCGTCATTTAGTATTGTATAGGATTAAGTTTTCTGGGCAGCTGGAACTTGTATTGACTTAGCTATGTTTTTTTATGCCAGCGAAATATTGTATATTTAATTAAATAATTTCAATGCAACATGAATTGTTAAGTTAAAACAAGATTTTTGCTTTCAATTTGTTTATTTGTTCTATGCGACTACAGTACAGTATGTTAATTCCTTTTTATAAAATGAAATTTTATACTTTTATAACGACATAATTTTTTTTGAAGTACAGACGAAATAAAAATTGATGATCAATTGTAAGATTGACTTTTTCTTATCTTTGGAAAAAACCATACCAATAAAAGATAACTTACAGAATATAGACTATTTAATCTCTTATTGGTCTATTTAATAAGTTGAGTTGAATTCGCTTTTTGGAAATTTCTTTTTGACACTGCAAATTCGGCGTATCAAAAGATCATCTTTCTTGTAAATTAGACATTAGTTATCAATCCTCATGGTTAACATATTTACATTAATTTTGCTGTATTCAACCTACAAGACTAATATTTCGCAATTGAAAAACTAGGACAGGATGACATGACCTCTTATAAGTATCAACGATCAATGGTGGTCATTTATGAACCATATAAGCAGCTTACATTTGATTCAAGAAAAATTACATGATTTCCTGCTTCTTTTGACAATTCCATTTCACTTTAAAAAATCATTCATGCTTATTTTAAATCTATTAAACCTAAGAATAACCGTTGCAACAGACTGTTTACTTATTAAGCTTTTGTGCTATTGAAAAAACAAATTAAACTCACTAATGTACAGTAAGTCGAAGGCTTCACTCATGGAACTACTGTATTTGTCATTCGCTTAAGAAAAGTTCGATTTTATAAGCCACTAACATACTGTACGATTCAAAACGATGACATGAACTTGTATGGTGCAAGTCCAAATCATGCAAAACATTTTTCTTAAATTATTCACTGGCATCTGCATTGAAAAATTACTTATAAGTATGAAAATTCAAAATTTGACTTACTGTATGGTAACGTGGTATACGACCAACATCAACAGTATGGTTTCTCAACTGGAGTATATTGGAACTTACAAAAAAATTGCTTTAACACTGTAACTAATCCAAGCAATATAAAGCTTTTCTAAACAATCGTGTGAAATTTGATTTAATTTTTAAACAAAATAGCATATTTTGGTAACCGTATTAAATTATTATAGCGAGCGATTTTCTAAATTAGAGCGCAATCGTATTATTTCTAGCTAAATTTTATCATTTCCAATAACAACTTGTCTCGCTTTTAGCTTGCAATCGATAAAAAATTAAAAAAAAAAAAAAAACACTCCTATGCTAAATATTATATTACTTTCATTAACTATTTGTCTCGATTTTTTTTCTTGAGAGATATAAAATGTTCCATTTAGAAAACACCCGGTGGATTTTTGACTCGTGTGATTAATTAGAAAATAAGTCAAGGTTGTGATGCATTCACGGTATTGGAAATCGGCAGATAAAAGCCTGTCCACTTGTCCATTTCATTAGAGTGACCAATTTTTTTAAGTGGACTTTGATTGCTTTTTTTAATACCAACATCATACATTAAAAGGAAACTTAATATAAAAATGAGGCACTATACAAGATATTTTAGCTATTGATATTCATTTTACAAAAAACAAAAAGCTTATTCCAAAACATTTTTTTGATAATTTTGTAAACAATTTCCGTTTTTGAATATTAAATTATTTTCTGTGGTAAGCTTAACATGAAAAAAAAAAATGGTTGGATGACATGGTGCTGCAAGGTCGGTGAAAGTCTGTTGCTTTTTCACCCAATAAAACCTGAAACCTGTCTTCAATGTCGTTTTATAATTAGTCGCGAACAGAGGTCAATTGACTGATGCAACTAAATATAATATCAATTGGAAATTATCAGGGAGATCACGATGAACATTAAATCGATTGCATTTAACAATAGTGGTTATTAAATACCGTCTACTGATCAAAGGTGATACTTTAATGCTGCATATTATTGATTGACAAATATAATGTGGCATCTTTGCAATAAAAAAGTGTCAGAATTGCCTCGTCTACATATTAAATGACACTTACTTGAATATACGAAGACAAAAATAACTTTTACAGTAAACCTTTAGCCATTAAAATCAGATAGTTAAATTTCTAAAGTAAAAAACTAAGCGTTGACAAATTATTAATAAAAAAAAAACTATTTCCGGAAGTATTTTGGTGACGTGTAATCAATGAGGAGCTCTTGTTAATGATCAATTGATTTTAAGTTTTTTTTATGAAGTTAAATGTAAGTTTACACAACATTATACAGTATATTATATGGAAAAAATTTAATTTATTGCAATTTTAACATTAATTTATATGGAATTTTTCTAAGTGTGAGGCCTTAGTCAAAATCCCGAGAAACCGAGTCCGGAACCGGCCATACGTGTAATTGCTCTATAACTCTATTTACCGTTTATTTTAACTGAATTACAATACTGTATCTGTATATTGAATTTTGTATTAATTGAATAGTGCATAATTACCGTATATTGTATTGGAATAAGTTTTGAAGTAACTTAAGCTGTGACGTACTGTATATTGTATTGAGACTGTATTTTATTGCGTGAAAAAACTAAAAGCCGACACATGCGTATAAACCCATGGCAACAATCTTACCAATTTAGTCGTGATTTTAATTAACTTATTGTTTACTTATCGATCGAATTATATAAGATTTTAGACGACGCTGCTAATTGCTAAGGTGACATTTGTTCATTTTTGTACCAGTGCATTTCTTACCTTGAAATTTCTTTTACAATGGCTGACAAATGCCATCAATTGAATGGGCCACAAAGTGTCAATGCTGACATTTTTAACATAGTCGTTGTTATTTTGTAGATACAGACATTAATAATTTTAGTTAAAACACACTAATTGCAAAAAATAGATCTATTTTTTTTTAAAAAAAAAAAAAAAAAGTAGAACCACGCTGCAATTACCCTGGGGAATCATAAAAAAATTACTACAGTAGTTCGGATCATGTGAATTATTCGTGATTCTAAAGTGATTTCTATACATAAAAATTAACTCGACATTACGCCGGATGATTTTCTAAATTGCAACCCGTTTTTTCTCCATGGTTAAAAAAAAACAGGAATAATTTCTATTAGAACTGATGCTATGTAGTTTCGCTTCTTTATTGAAACTTTGTTTTTTCTTCATGGCAAGAAATAAATGGGACTAACACCCATTAAAACCGATGAGATTGTTAAAACCAGTATTCCAATTTATAAGATCACCGGGTATTTTTATCATACTGATTCCACCGAGTTAAATGTTAGACAAATGTATGTTACTTTATGTATGAGTGTGCAAAATTAAACATGGTGAATTATGTACGAGCATTAACTATTATGTAGTTTCCATACGAGATTTATTGCTACTAAATGAATTAAACAATGTTATAATTCAAACCGTTTAAAAGCTTTATATTTTATTACTTAAGCGTTCAAAGTCAAGGCTAAACCAGGAAGTATCGCAAAGACATGCCAAACACTTTCAAATATATTTGGATAATAATTAACATCTACTTCTTAAACAATAAATCGAATTAAAGGTAATGATTAGATTTAGCGCTTGGATTTGTATGAAACAGAAACTGTCAAAATATGCCAATAAAGCCACGCCAGTTTCCAAACTTTGAGAAACACTCGCTAATTAAATATTAATAACTCAGTCATTAGTAATAACTAATAAATAAACTCACAAATTGACAAACACTAATTGGTGTTGTATTTTTTGATTAAATCGATCTAATCACTTTACATTGAATTGTCCTATTACGATTCAACAAACCATAACAAAAAATCAAGTGACAATATAATTTGAACCGGAAAAGCATAAGGTTGAATTGTAATTGTTTGAAATAATTCCAATAAGTTTAAATAGCGAATCTGATGATGAGTCACATTTAAGATCAGATTAGATTATAATCTTGTGCACAAAACAGTGCCAAAATCTCTAATGACAAAACAACAACTAATTAATAATAACAATAACATTAATAATAATCATTATTATATCCAATCGAGTTTTCTCGACAATAAATTTATCAGTCACATTAATGATTTTGTAATTATTAATCAATTGACGGATAAATAAACAACAGAACAATCAACACTTAGAAATGAGAAATTATTATTAAAAAAATAGATAAAAATTGTTTTTTTTTTAGCTAGAATAAAAAAAAACAAGTTAAAATAGACAAAATTGTACTTAAAAGTTAAAAATGCCACTCATATTCGACTTGTTAAGAAAACCTCGTAAACTTAACGAGACTGAATTACATTGGGTTCAACGCATGTTTTTCTCGTTTCTTATTTGATGATAATGGAGTTGCAATGGATTCTTTTGAAGCCGACTTCGGATATTTAATAGAAAGTCCAAATACACAGGAATGTCCAGTATGACCGAAAAACAGCTATAGAAACGACGATTTAAAAGATGCAATTGATTGACGTTTCGTATTTATTTTATAATTTTATATTGAAGTGTGAGTATTTGTTTGGTTGATGTGTGAGGGGGAGAGGTGGAGCAACCGGTTAAAAAAGCTTATTTAGAGGCGGATATAGAGATGCACTCTCATATTTGTATGGCGGGAAGTCATTTTTGAACTTTGCCAAATTTAATTTCCACTCCTACTCCTCACACAAATAAAAGAGACATCAATTGATAATTGAGGCCATCCTCCTGAATCTTCGCTGGCATCATATTAATATCATCATCGTCATCTTCCATCAACTGTACATACACTGTATAATGTAATCTAAAAATTTAGTTTTCTTCAATCCAACATGTTCACTTCCTCACGTTAACAACAAAACAAGCAGAGCTGGAAAATATTATGACGCCAAAACCAAAGCTAAACTGCCTTATGAGGCGATTAGGATGAGCCAAAGTCAACCAATTGTCTATTATTTTTATTGACAATTAATAATTAACGATGTTGAGCATCAACAACGATTTACAATGGATTCCTGAAGACAAAAATGAAGTTGCCAGCGCTGGAAAGTTGGTGGTGCCTCCAAATAATCGCATTAAAAAATTGAGTGACAATAAAAAGGTGCTAACGGCTGTGGACTGGGCCATTGCTTTAACCGTCCTTTCGCCCCTGTGTGTATTATATTGGAGAGGGACATGGCAATTGCTAGATATTTACGTACTCATTCCGGATACCTATGTCAGGCATCCGAGCGGATATATCTCATTAGCTATCGGATATTTGTTAACCTATCTGAGCAATGCCACTCAGCGACCTGTCTCAGCCATAATTGTTAATAAGAAAAATCATATCATTGTAAGGGTTTTTGTTTCGCGAATTTACACTCTAGTTTTCGCTTTTGGGCTGGTAAATTTGTGGAGAGGAGTATGGCAGTTGTTGGATGAATATTTTACTAATTCGTGGTATTCGGGTGCTGGCAGTGCCGTTGTAGGGTGCATCGTTTTAGGGATGTTAAGGACCTTGAGAAACATAGCTGCGCCACCGGTCATCATTAATACGGATGTGATGGACAGCGATTATACAGCGTCACCCACCATGTTTCAGACCTTATCTGTAAGTCAAAACATTTCAACTTAAAAAGTACGGTAATACATAAATCTAACAATGAAATAAAAATTATTTTAAAATAACATGGGTGTTTATCAACCTGAATTCCCCGAGTTAATGCACATGTGAGTCAATTTAAAATTAATAAAAAAAATGAAACAAATTCATGAAAGTCTTTGGTAAAACTTTAAATAACTTTTTTCTTGAATTTAAGTCAGTCAATAATTGCATAACCAGGTGATTTTTAAATTGGAACATCTTTTTCTTCTTTGCCAAGAACGAAACTAAACAAAATAGTCATTTGAATTGGTAAGATTCTTGTCTCGTTTCTTTATTGGAACTGTAAAAAATGTTCCAACTTAGAAAACCACTGGGGTATAAATCGATAATCACTGCCTCGCTGTATAACATTATTACCACCGTTTAAATTACTAGTTAGATCGAATCTAATATAAATTTCTATTTCTTATTACATCAAGGTATATTTTTGTATTTTTGCACTTATGTCGTATACTTCAAATACAGTCATAATTGTTGCAACACTTGTAGTACTTACAAATTAAATGTTAGTTTAAAATAGCATTAGAAGTCTTATAAAATAGTTAACATGAGGATGAGAATTGTGTTATGTCGATGACATTGTGAACTATGCCTGGAAAAGCACAGTCCCACCCACGTCATCCAATTTATAATTAGTTAAATAAGAAATTCAATACCAATTTTATTATTACAAGTTGCAAACACATCAATTGATATCTATATTTTTAGATATGGGTTAACATGCAGTAGCAATAAATATTAATTAGATATCTTGTACTCAATGCACCCAATTCAGCATTAAAATTTAGTTATTTTTTAAATAAATCCAAAAAAAATATTTTAAGTGCAAAAATGAATCAACTTTGTTATTTATTATTTACTGGAATTAATTCTTAATGGATAACTTTAATAACGTCATTGACTTATCACTTTCTGTAATTCTGCGATAACGATGCTTTTTTTTATTTTATTTTTTAGACCAAAAAGTCGATGTGGTTTTTCTTGCTTGACGTCGGATTTTCAGTGATAATCGTTGGTTCTTTAGTTGTATTCGTGTGGCGAGGATTGTGGGTTATGGAGGACCGTCTGTTATATCCGGATTCAAGTGCCTTATCATGTTGGATGTCTTTAGCCATTGGTTATACAATTTCCTTCATGGCTTATCTCCTACAAAAGCCTTCAGCAAGCACGTCGAAAAAAATGTCGTCAAACTTAGCAAGAGTCTTGTTTGAAGATATGGTTTATCTTTTCGCCAGCTTTGGTACGATTACGCTGTGGAGAGGCGTTTGGTTGTTTGCCGACGTTTACATTTGGCCAGGTTGATACCAACTTTTATGTCACTCGTATAATTAATAAGAACAAAAAAAAAGTAATTCAGTCAACACAGCAAAAACCTCTATCCAAAAAAAAACAAACTATTCATATGTCGAGTGCCATTGCAACACAGGAAAACAAAATTTTTTTAGAAACAGAATAATAGATTAAAAAAGTATTTGAGTTATTAAATGAAGACATTTGATGGTAAAACTCTCACTTAGAGAGTTTTAATGTCTTTAAAAAAAATGAACTAAAGTTTTTACTAAGGAAGCTGCCCCTTCATTCAGCTTCTCCAGGAACCAAAAAATAATTGCATTTGCTGTACTATTTCTTGAGTTTATTCAGTAGATGACACGGTTTGAGGTTTCAGCTGTATTTTGATTGACCAACAATTGGTTGAAATAATTTTATATTAATTTTCCAATTGTACTGCTTTAACAGATGACCGAGAAATCTCCAATTGGATAACATTATTCTTTGGGATGATTGGTTTAATGTTATTAGGAGCTGGTAACACAATGCTAGCAAAAGGAGTAGTGATTGATGGTGGAATTAAAGACGGCTCTGGTTGCATCTTTAACACTCAATACTTACGGAAATTTTTCAAGGTTATTTTCACAGTATTTAATTACAAATCTGACACTTGCATTCAATTTTATTTATTTTTAGGAGGACCAACTGGTGTTGATAAGAAAGATGGACTTGGTTGATGGTAGCAATAAAATGACCCCGATTGACAATAGCCAAGTATCAAAGCTCATAAATGAACCTAATCATCAGACAAATAACGTCATAGAAGTAATAATTGAAAAAGAAACAGTTATGTAAAAACTGTATTTTTTTTTTGTTACTGAAAACATAAGACTATAAATTTTTTACAAATAAATAAAGAAAAACTCTCCCAGTCATCGAATTAGAAAAACACTTTTTATCAATTTGCTATGTTTGATGCTATTATAGTTTGTAAAAAAAAAATAAAAAAAACATTATTTTTAATTAACGTGTTATTGGTCTTTTGTCAATAATGCACTTATAATGAGGACATTTAACTCATCCAATGATAATTAATCTGTGATAACAATGGTTAAATCATTAAAATAGCCTTTAGTAATGTTACTAATGTCTTCCCAATTTCCCAAATCAATATCATTTAATTGACATCTCAAGTCAATTAATTAACTCGTCAAACAATGACATACTGCACAGGTTAAAAACCCGCTTATCAAACAGTTTTAGTTCATTTTTACTCATTTTAGTAGATAAGAGATGAAATGTCACTAAATACGAGAACAAGAAAATGAAGTTCAGGTTACAGAAGGTCATGTCATTATAAAGTTACAACGATTGAAAATTGTAATTCAATTTTAATGTAAACTTTTGAAATAGTTTGTGAGTAATGACCATTTGGAAATTCCCCAACAAAAAAAATGGTCGATTGCCTCGATTTAATTCAGTAAAAATCCAATCACAATGTATAGTACTGTATATGGCTACTCTGTAACTAAACTTGCTCAACTTATAAATAATCCATTAGCGTTGATGGTAAAGCGATAAAAATATTGTACAATAATTATAGCCTTATACGAGTCTTAATTTCTTAAACTTTATCCCCCAAAAGTTGATTTTTTCTATGTCAACGACTGAACACCTTTTTGAAGGAATTTAATGCTATTCAATTACATGTAACTATTGTACTTGTACTTTCTACAGTATTTGGAAACATTTTTTTTAAATTTAAAATAATGGATTAACTTAATCAGCTTCTGCCGAATTTACAGATTTAAACGACAAAATTTAATCTTATTTCTTTTTTCTGCAAATTTCATAATAATCAAATTATTTATCGTCAATTCCTAAACTTTCCAATGGTAAAATGCTTGTAAAACATCGGTGAGTTAAGAAGCTTATAAAATTACAATACTTATCACAGGAGACAGTGACTCTTAAAATTTGATATCGATTTTCCTTGACCGAATCAAGAATTGATTATTAAATCGTGTCGCATGTTACAACAATGTGCAAGAATTCCATAAAAAAAATCTTACAAACTCGTCATAAAAAAGTTTATAGAAATTTTATAACAGTGCTAATTTTTATTTTAACAGTTTCACATTGAACTATCATTTTTTTATTTTATAACAATGATAAACAAAAAAATTATATTAAAATATTAAACAAAATTTAATAACATTATTAATGGCCTAAATTTAACTTACTGTAAGTTAAAAGAACAACAGAATGCACAGTCGAATGAATAAATAAATAATGAATTTGTTTACATAATTTACCTGAATTATGCAAAGACAGAGGCGTACCTACAGTATACTGTATAAATAATAAAATCGATTAACCATGGTAAACAAAGAAATGATGACCATGACAAACTAATTAAACTCAAGTCTTGCAATACCTGAGGCTGACCCTCCATCTCAGCCTGAGGTTTTTTCTGTGTTGGAACACGGTTTTCTTCATTTCAAGAAACAAAACGTTGCTACATCTTATCAGTTTCTTAAGAGATTTTTCTAGTTTCTTTTTAGTAATGGAAAAAAAAAAGTAACAACAATAAATAAGACTACATCTTTACCGATTATTTCTTTGCTACGAAAAAAAGTGTCAATAAAGAAACGAGACTAAATCAGTTGTAACAGTGATTGGTCCCGTTTTTTCTTGTTATGGATAAAAGTGCTTATGAAGAAACGAGAATAAACTTCGGATCAGTTCATAAAACCATGCTCTCCGTGTCTTTCTTGCCATGTAAAGAAACAATGTTCCAGAGTTTATTAAATTCCAGCTTCAGCAACAAATTTTGCTGCTTAAAAACAAAAACCAAACGCATCTGGAGAACCAAATCATAAATATCAATGAAGTTGAAAGTCAAATTTATATCTTTATAAATAAAATTATATTTCTTTAAAAACTCTAGATACGCCACTGTGTCAGGAAGAAATCGAGATAAATATGAAAGACCATTTATAACTGGCTTTTAACCTTTACAACTATAACAAACTCAAAAGTTTCAAACAGAAGTTGTCATTTCTTCAACTAACGTCACATTTCTCTGGGTTATTGTGGGTGGCTTTGGCGCTGGCACAGTATACGATTTGCCCTTTATTTTCAGGGTAGATTGATGCTGTTTTACCGGCAATGGTGTAACAATATCACTCAATTCGTCTTTCTGGTCATTATCACCATCAACTACATCTTCAATTTCGTCTGATGATGCGGCCGATGCTGAAGATGGCGTAGAAGATGATCCCATCTGGCTATCATCTTGCGCTGTCTTGACCACAACCGAATCCTGACCCAATTGATTATCAATTTGTCCATTTTTTAACTTATTATTTTCCACTTCAAAGTACACAAAATCTTCGATGGGTTTATCAGTTGATGTCACACAAATGTCTCCGCAAATATCGTCGTACATATAAAGATCCTGCTGATTTTCCGAAACTTTTTTCATCGTTTCATCATCTAGTAAATCGACCGATGATGCAAATGAAATGCTTTTAACCGGTCTAGTTGACTGCTGCTGCTGTTGATGCTGCAAAATTTGTTCTTCAGTGCTGATATCTTTTCTTAGCTCATCAAACGTGACTCCGAAAGTCTGACTTTTTCTCTGCCTCAAATGATGCCTGTGAACATTCATTAAAAACAAACACGAAGCACCAATAAACGCAAATGCACTTGCAAAATAAAATCCGGTTTTTAAACTGTGTCCTCTGTTAATATAACCGGTGATTGGAACTCCAAACAGTACAGGCAGGGCTTGAGACCACTGAACAAAACCCCATGCCCTGGTAAAGTACCGAGCACGCATTTTTTCTAAGGTAAATACTTTTAAGGAAAAATGGTAACCACCTAGAAATAATCCGTAGATCCAAGTGAATAAAACGTAGGAATGATATCCATGGATTGAAGCTAATATAAGGATTGAGATTGTTAATCCAAATAATGATGCTTGAGTCAGATATTGGCGTGCAATTGAGCACTGATCGTTGTGGCGCACCACAACTAATCCAAAACAACAGTTGCCAAGAGCAAAAGCAAATCCCAAAAACGTCTGAAGGAGCAGAATTGAGTTGGTTTCTAAACCTTCCTGTCTGCAATGAAGTGACTAGAAATTTGTATTAAGAAAATTAACGCAAATACAACAATAACAAAGCGTCAACAATCCAAACATAAATGTTCAGTCTTTCCCAAAAATAAAATAGTTAAATTTATCAGTTTATTTCACCAGTTTCATCACATCTTAATAGTGAGATACCGTTGCATTGTAAAATGGGCTCCAAAATGTGAATAAAGCACATAAAAGTACTGCTTGACATTTTAAAGTAAATTCAATGCAAAAAAAAGCGTTGTAGTATAAGAAAACGTTACTGTACCGGATGATTTTTTAAATTGGAACACTTTCTTTTTCTCAAGTAAAAACGGGACACATAACCATTGCAACTAATAAGGTTTAATCTCATTTCTTTATTGCCACTTTTTTCCTTCATATCAAAAATGAAACGGGAATAACTGGCATTGGAACTGATAATATTTAATCCTGTTGTTTAGTTCCTATAAAAAAAATTGTCCAATTTAGAAAATCAGCCGGTATATTAGAAATTCAAACAACTCGTTCACGCTTGAATTGCGATTGGTTTGTTGACACTTTTACATCTACAGTTTACCATATAAAATATAGGCGAATAGATTCCCAGCGACGAAACGCCAGTTGATAACATGATTATTTGCAAAGTTCTCGTTTTCACAGTTGTAAAATCAAAGTAAGGTGGTTTATCGTCCAACTTATTTTTATCTTTAACTTTCTTCTGATGATTCTTTAAATGAAGAATCGCTCTGCGTTGAGGATGATAGAGAGAAGCCGATCTGTAGAAAATGCCCAGAATAAAAGCGGAGAAAAGTACTCCAGTTACAACTTGAAGACCAATTCGCCATCCTAGAGAACTAACAACAAAATTAAACATTACAACAGCACTTTTGAGAGTGTACAACAAATCCCATGCAACCACTCTATCTAATTACATGATTTAACGGCAGAACTACGACACTAGCCCTTCAAAAGCCCTGGGATTTCAGCATAAGTATTGTGATACTGTGTTTTTTGCTTTACCGATAAATTACAGCATAAATAAGAATTGGAAGCAATTGTCAAAAATGCCCTTCTTCAAAAAATATACTAAGATTAGCAAAAAAATAATAATTATAGTGTACCGGTAATAACATTTGATTAAAGATGCATTAAAAAGATAAAATTAACAACAAAAAAAGCTTTCAAATGATTAACATTACTGAAATTATACTGTATCTGTAAAAATACTAACAAAATAATGTGGCACAAAATATTTAGATTATTAAATAAGAAATATCTGTAATTTCTTAAAATTAGTTATAATTTGTTTTTAAGAGTAGCACTGAGATCTTCCTGTTTCATTTTAACTAGTTTTTAGTTAAAAGAAGAAAAAAAAACAAGAAATATCGCCGTTAAAAACTAGCAAAAAATTAACAGGAAGTTTTCAGTGTTGTCGTAATTCCTAAATTGTGTCCTGTTTTTGTTTGTAAAGTGGGTACTGTTATTGTTAGGACATTCAAGAGTCATTGAATCGACATGAATTTCACTCATGCAAGGGAATTGCAGTTTTAAGTTGAAGATTACCTAATGGCTTCGTGGAAAAATACAGAAAAGAGTGATATTCCGATACCACTTCCAGTATGTACAATAACTTCGACCACTTCCCTTCGTCGTTTAAAGTATTGTCCAATCATGAGATCAGAAGCCTGTCTTGTTAGACCAACGCCAACTCCCAAAACAAGCCCATAGCTTAGAAAGACTTGGTGAAGTTGCTGAGCAAATGATGTGAACAGTGAGGCCAGAGCCATTGACAGGCCACCAAATACTGCTGTTAAACGCGTGGATTTTCTCCTGCACAGAGCCACAACCAGTGGCGATAGGAACAATGATACTGAGTAGCATAACACACCTAACCAACCT
This sequence comes from Helicorthomorpha holstii, assembly GCA_013389785.1. Classification (NCBI taxonomy): domain Eukaryota; kingdom Metazoa; phylum Arthropoda; class Diplopoda; order Polydesmida; family Paradoxosomatidae; genus Helicorthomorpha; species Helicorthomorpha holstii. The sequence goes on from JAAFCF010006596.1 coordinate 14,047,734, forward strand.
GAAATAAACAATTATAATAACATTAATAATTCAATAAAAATTATTACGGAATCTCTCAAGATGCAAAATAATGCAAACCGCGTTAATCGTATTTCTTTTAAATGTTTTATCAATTTTAATGCATTTAAAAGATTAAATATAAGATTATCCAAATAACTAAAGTTGCGCTGATTTCGGTATTTTGTATACCTGGTTAGTTTTGTATGAATTTAATCAATGACATTGGCATAATCTAATCAAATTCGAAAAATTAAATAGGGCTGATTTTGTAAAGCTTTAAATAACATAAGAGGATTTGCAGTACACAATTATTATAATGTAAAATTGCATCAACGAAATACTAAATGTAAATAATTTAATATCACAATTTATGGCTGAATGACATTATGTTGATATAATCGTACTGGATTTATTACATAACATTAGCATGGCTGTAATTCAGTTTTTATTAAGTGTGACAAAATGAATAAAATGTTTGATGTTACTACGGTACCGGTACTGTCTATAGTGCTGTTGCCAAGGAAGATGTAATATAACCAAAAAGAAGTACAGTAGAATCCGTTTAACGCAAACTCGGTTAACCCAAAACAAAATTGCGAACCAGACAAAAGAATAGGCATTTCCATTTATTATTTTTTTCACACTAAATATAACTCGTTTAATACGACAGAATTTCGCTTCTCCGAATGAATAAAATGCATACACCGCCGGAAAATTTGTAGAACAAATCAAAATTTTTATAAGTACTACAATTTAAATAAAAACAAATAAAAAATCGATACATTTTGTATTTGTTTTTATAAAAAAAAAATAAAATGAAATTTTTTTCTTAATAACATTTTCATATATGCATATGTACTGTACATGTAGAAAATATTATATATTTTTGAAATGTACAGTAAATACAGTAGTCTATATAATATAATGCATTCTAGAAAATGTCATTTTAGTGAGAATATTTTTGTTTGTGTATGTTTTGCTTTAGGTAAAATTCTTTTAACTCGAAGAAATATTTCGGTCCCGAGTTTCGTGTTAAACCGATTTTCCTGTACCTTCTAATGCAGTCAAATTTGACAGAAATAGAGAGCAATTTCCTAAATTGGCAACCACATTTTCCCCCCATGTCAAAACAAAAAAAAAACAACCAGACACATAGCTATTAGAACATATGAATTACAGTCTCGTGTCTTTATTGGTACTTTTTTTTCCGCCATGGCAAGAAAGAAACAAGTTAAATCGGTATTGACACTAATAATATTTAGTTTCCAATTTAGAAAATCACCCAGCAAATTAAAATCTGCTAATTTAAATAACAACTTACAACAAAAAACACTAAAACAAATTTATTGTTTAAACTTTGAGTTAAAGAAAGCAGTAAATAAAGTAACGTTGACAACGTAACTACATTTTTACAACATCATTTTTAAAATTATAAATATTCTCCAACAAATGCTAAGTGCAAAACAATGTTACATAAAGTCATGCCTTAACGTAATAATAACAATCAAAATAAATTAAAAGATGGAAGTTTCCCTATTTTTTAAGACACAGAGGTGGTCGTAATCTTAATCAAAAAGGTTTGTTTTTCTTATAGCATTTTAGTTTGTTGCCCTGAAAAGTTAGTTAATTAGAAACATGACTGGCACTAAGCTCTTTTATCTTTTATCAACAATTTTTTAGTATGTTTTAGTATGATATGAAGAGCTGAATTACAGTGGTCAAATAAAGCAAAAATAAAAAATAGATTTATCTGCAATTAGATGTTTTTATGCCAGGGCATGGCTCTCACAATCATTATACAGAGTGCCCATTCAATCAACATTTTAACACATACTAAATTATTAAGTTTACTCAATTATTAAGTATTATTTCTGTTTATTTTAAATACTATACAATTTTTTCCAGTGAAAGGCACCTTGTAGAAGCGGCTTTTTTATGTTATATGAATGCTTTGGCAGGTTAAATGCACAACTTCCGCCACACCCCGCCATACAAACATATACGGTTGTGTATAAAGATGCATTTATAGTACAAAAAAAGCGACCACCCTTCTTAAATATATTGCGTATAAACGCCCTGTGGCTGCTTCTTTTAGTAGTCGATGATATCAGAAAAGTCTTGAAAGAACTTAAAGAAACGCCACAACTTCAATGAATAAAACATTGATAAAAATAATGAAACAAAATATTAAAACGTAAACGTTGACCTCAGCACAACATGGTTAAAGTTACGACAACAAAGATGTCTAAAAAATTTCTTGTTATGCAAACAGTATTTGTTTTGGAGAAAATTTCAATAACAAAATAAAGTAGAAAAAAAACAGACAAACAAAATGTCCAAATTAAACTAAAATGACGTTCAACACAAATTGCTATAACAATTTCAAAGTTAGTTATAAAATGTATTTATTAGCTAACGATGCCTCGGTATTGAGTAACTTGAGTATTAACAGTGTATACACGAGGAATTTATTGAGATGGATTAATCTCAATTTACATAAATACAAGCTATGATTGACATGCAAGTTAAATTTGTTTTCGCCTTTGGGCATTGCTTACATTTGTTTACTGTTTGTAAAGTAGCTGAACATACTGTACAGGACACAACATTAGGCTAACTTCGTATTCCAGCATACCGGTATCAATATCACGACTTTTTTGTACAAAATTCTTCATAATAAATTTTGACAGATTTCGGAAGTGCATGACCTTAACAGTCAATCCTTCTTCTCGTATGAAATTCAATGCTTCAGAATTTTGTATTTTGCAATGTAAATAATGGCAGAAGTTATCACTGCATATATTGCCACTTTTAGACACTTAAAAGATGCTAAGCCACTGAAGTATTCGCCAGATGCGAAATTCACATAAACTTATCAAATCGCTTCTAATTCGTCACGTTGAAATAAACATTCAAATTGCAACTCTTAATATCGGATGCAATATTAACAAAGAAAAAAAAGCATCTTTAGCAAAATCGGTAATAGATGGGAAAAAAAGTTTATTCGAAGAATGAGAAATATTCAGTAGCAAAATTTTCGTTAAGTAATTTTAAGTGGGGGTTTAAAAAATTGTAAGCTTATATCTCCACTAATATACAAATACAGTAAAATCCGTTTAACGAGAACTCGCTTTACACAACAACAATGCGGTCTGGACTAAAGGATATGCATACATTTTCTTCTTTTAACAAGAAACAAAACTCGCCAAGAGAACATTTCGCTTCTCTGAATAAACAAAATACATACACCGCCGGCGAAAATGTAGAAAAAATCAAACTTTTTATAAAATCAAATAACAAATCAATACATTTCTTGTTTATTTTTATAAAAATAAAATTATATTGTTTTTGTTAAACGCATACTGTACATACATAATGTACAAAATAATATATAACATTTAGAAATGTAAATATTGATTCTAATATAATGTACTCTAAGAATTGTCATTTAGGTGGGAATAATTTTGTTTCTTTTTTTTTGTTTAAGACAAGATTCCTTTAACATTAAGAAATATTTCGGTACCGACTCTTTCGTGTTTAACAGGTTTCACTGTATTTACTGCCCCTTGATAATTCGTGTAAAGTTGTACATGTACTGGTATGTATTGAAGTGGAGCTCTGGTATTGGGAAACTTTCAACAAATCTTTTAAGCGTTTTTAATTTTTCGCAAATAACTTGTCACTAAACGAGCGTTTGACTATTACGGTTAAATCCCTAGACTTTAAATGTCAAGTTCACCATTTAATCACCATACGGATTATCCATATTTATTATTTCTATAAATAAACCATGAGTTGAAATGATATGCTTCTTTAACATTTTAACACGGCCATTATCGTAAATTTTTATTCTTATAAAGAATTTTCTATGCAGTTTTAAGCAGCAAATTTAAAGCTTATGCATCGAGTATAATGAACCGTGAACTTTAGTCGAGATAACAATAAATCCTTTCAAAATTGGCTATTTGATCTTTACAGTTTCCCAATTTAACGATTGTAATTTATATTTTTCAAGCTAATTCAAGCTGCTCGACATTTTCCGCGAAATATTTTGGTATAGATTACAATTATTGTGAAGAGACATTTTGTAAAGCTGTGCTGACAGCTGATTTGCTAAGAATCGGTACGGTAAGAATAAAAAATTTTTTTTTTTATCTTTTAACTTCTTAGCTAAAGCTTAGTTTTCATCTGTACTTTTTCTTTTACTTAAGATTTTTGAATCAAAGCCAACAATCAAACAACAGGCCTTAAAAACACTATAAAAACGACGCTTTTGTATTTAGTGTTTGACTTTGATGGGGTTTGACATTCTCTTAAAATTTAAACAACAAGTCAACATGCAAGAAGAAGCAAGAAAAAAAAATCATTTCTTTCCTTTTCCGTTTTGTAAGAGTAAAATAAACAAATTTGATAGCTTTTTGAATAATCACTCGTTGCTCTAAAAATAAAATATGGCTATTTTCATTGTTGGAAAGAGAAAAAAAACAACTTTTTATTACAGAAAGAAAAATGGTTGCGCAAAAATCCACCAGATAAAAGAGAAAGTTTCAGACGATTCAATTAATCTTTCAACTAAATGTTAAAATGTCGGTGACAACGCCACTTAATTCTACCCAAATATTAGCTTTAAAAAATTGCTTTGCAAAAATAAATTCATATTATGACAAAAGCCAATGTTGCGTGTCACCACCTGGAAAAGTTATAGTCACAAGTCGACGTGTCTTTTTTATGGTCCAAACATTCAGAGCTGGCATTGCAAGTAACGGGCCTATATTAAAAGCAACAATACCCCCGTGTTCTTTAAAAAGTCCCTTTAAAAAGCTCCTAGCCTCATGGGAGAGTTGTTGAAGACAAAACGACCCTAACTTAGTCCTGCATCGTGTTTAGAGTTTTGGCCATGTTGTGTCGGTGACATATTAGAGAAAATTTTTTTATCTTAGTAAATAATGGTCGGCATCTGTCGTCAGTGGTTCTAACTTTTGTGACTTCATATTAAAGAAGCACAGGATCCATCACTGTCAACAACTGCGATTTTCTCTTCACCCAATTCTTCTTTATAGTTCTATGGTTTCACATATATACATAGGGAGTGTCTTAAAACGATGCCACAAATAGATTTTGATGGCAAACGAGGACTTTGTTTTTGTCAGATTGTCAAATTCGGCTATGTTTTATAACTTTCATATTTTATTAGTTCTGCGCTCAATACATAATATTTTATGCTCATATTTTATCGATATTTTATTGTGTGCAGTTTCCTACTGGTTGCAATTTTATGTAGCACACGTGAGTGTTAAACTTATCAAAATAATAAATAATACAAAGTTGAGCAACTGTTGAACGCATTCAATTTAGATTAAAAATTAATTTAAAACGGCATGAAGGTAAGCTAGTTTCAGGCGATAAAACCATAAATAAACGGAAAAAAAATCTCAATTTGTTGTCTGAATGTTTTTATTCAATCGTTTAAATATTTTATCCTAAATGTTCCCTGGTGCAAAATGCATAGCAACTAAAAAGGCAAAATTCAAATTATGAAGACTTAAAAACATTGATGTAGAATAATAAAAATCAAATGCACCTGAGCCCCAAATAGTCACGGCTTATGTTAACACTAAAAAAATAAATGTTTCTTAAATATCATAGCTAATTTATCCGGTACAAACTTAATTATTTTAGCTTTTAATAACACAACAAAGTCTAATTAAAACGATTTAAAATTTAATTAATTCATTATAACGAGAAATAGTCTCAATATCTGTTACACTTTCATATGATTACGACTTTCATCTTAAAATTCTTCCACAGACAGCCATGCAAAAATTCTCCCATTGACTGCATTCACTGATAAATTCTTCCAAAAACTGATGTTATTTAAAAGCAATATAAGTTACATTCTTCTTTTGACATCAAACTTCCATAGACCTTCAATACAATATTTTCCTTAAAGACTTTCAATACAATAATTCTCCCATAGACTCAATACAATATTTTCCTTATAGATTTTCAATACAATAATTCTCCCATAGACTCAATACAATATTTTCCTTATAGATTTTCAATACAATAATTCTCCCATAGACTGAATACTAAAATTGTTTATATACTGATGATAATTAAACGTAAAAATAATAAAGTATTCAATACACATTCTCTCATAAATGTCATCGTTAAGAATCATAAACTAGATGTAGTCACTTTTAACCACTACTTTTATTTTTTTCATAACAACCAAATTTTTCTTCTTATTTGACTTAAAAGATAATTTTTATTTTTTAAAATCACAAAAAACAAAATAATGAAAAACGATATTGGAAGATTTGTTTTCATATTTTGAATACCCCGATGTTTCATGGCATAGCGTATTACTGTACAAAAACAAATTACTATTTCCAACAATAAGACTTCTAAAAAAAATCACCATGCAGTTATTGTAGAGAAAATGTAATTGAATATCTGGAATCTAAACTGCACAACTGGAATTTGAAAACTTAATCTTCATCAAATTCCAGTTTTTCCTACTGAAAATATTCCGAAAACTTTCAACTTTATGGCTTTTTCACTTTACCACTTTTGTGAAGTAAAAGTCACTCGATCAAATAAAGATCTCAATCATTTTTAGCTGCATATAAAACCCACATAAAATGCATAAACTTCTATTTATTAATTATGTGTAGAGCTGTGGACTGTATGTATGTGTTCATATACTTTATTTACGACTAAGGATTTATGTATTTTTCTCTTTAAGCCAAGGTGCGATACCATCCGCACTGTACAATGTACATGTACTCCCCAAAAGTGTAAATTCCCATAGCGGTAGTTGTTTCTACTACATTTACGCTAATAATAAAGATAAACAGCAAATTGAATTCGTGCAAGAGACACTAAAGAAAAAGACAGAGCAAATACTACGGAAACAGCGAGAAAAGTAAAAGCTCTGAATTTGGCGCCATTTAAATTCAGTCATAAAAACAGCATCAATATTCTTTTGGGTATGAAATTTTTGGAAGTCCTTTGGGTCCTTGCACACGTTACTTTTCTGCAAACTCTTTGCAAGTAAATTTGATTCCTTTTTTATTTTGATTTAGCTCAGCCTACATGATGGAATGAAAAACTGAAGTATTTTTCCATTCAATTGTGTATTATGTGTTAGGGTGGCAGAAAACTTCCAGCAAGTCCAATGATTTTCAACCAATGGTAATCGAACCAGCAGTAGCCCTCAAACAATTCTGCTGATCCACAGAAAGAAACGCTATATCGCCTGTCAGATTTAAAACCAAATATTTTCCTTCAAAGTGATACAACTTAGTTTCAAAAATAATTTTCTGTGCAAGTGAATAATATTTAGCTCTTAAATAATAAAGTTTCTCAATGTTGAGAGCTAACTATACGTATATTTAAGAGATGGAGATGATGGTGCCCCCTGTGGTCAGCATCACTACTACCGCCATCTTAGTTTCTTATTCTCGATTTTTTGCCCCCACTAACACTCTTGCTATTACATTTACGATATACCGGGTGATTTTCTCTATTGCAACACTATTTTTTACATTGCCAATAAATAGACGAGACTAAATCTTAACACTTTCAATGGCCATTAGTCCCATTTCTTATCTTACCACAAATTAAAATAAATCAAAGAGACGAAATCTTATCAGTTTCTATGGCCATTATTCCCAGTCATATAAAAAAATCATGTTACAATTTCTAAGAGCACCCTGTATATAATATACAGTACTTTGCTATCCAAAAATCCTATTAAATGTTTACGAGTTCTCTCTCTTCACTTCCTTCAACGTTATTACAATCATAATCATAATCATGACCGATATTAAAAGGCGACGACGTATACAGCGCCCTCAACGGACGTTTTTTTTCCTTCTTCTTGGATATTCAATATACAGTACAGGGTGCAATAATAATAATTGTTTCCAACTAATGTGGCCACTCGTCAAGTACTCTTACTTGCAACTTAAATTAGGAGACGAAATGTTTATTTGTACAGTACAAAGTGCAACATTCATCCCAAATGGAGACTGGAGGTCTAAGATAAAGGACTATTCAACGACAGCTGTTTCGACTGTTTCTGCTCACAGCATTTGTTAGTGTCATTTCAATTACTACTTTCATGAGCTTTATTCATCAATTGTTGAGGTTTTGGCACGTTATTTAGTGATTAATTAACGCATTTATTGTTTTGGCCATTAAATTTACCGTTTTGATCGTTACTTTTGGAGCAATAATCAAATCGATTAGATGTTAGGGTTACAAAGTTACGCACTTTCGTTACACAAGTACAGTAAAGTATGATGCTGTAAGGCCATTACGTTTCCAATTGTTGTTTTGGAAACTATTTATGCTATTGCAACAAGGAAATTGTCACTGCAAAACAAGACTAGTGGTTAAAACACTAAAACGGCTATTGGAACATTGCATTGTCTATTTGGCTGCTGAAATGGTCGTTGCAAAACAGAAATTGTAATTGCAAGACAGAAATTGTAATTGCAAGACAGAAATTGTAATTGCAAGACAGAAATTGTAATTGCAAGACAGAAATGGTAATTGCAAGACAGAAATTGTAATTGCAAGACAGAAATTGTAATTGCAAGACAGAAATTGTCATTGCAAGACAGAAATTGTCATTGCAAAACAGAAATTGTAATTGCAAGACCGAAATTGTCGTTGCAACACTGCGATTAGCATTGCAACTCTGAAAATACCATGGCAAAAGGAAAAACATGACAAAAAACTTTAAATGTCAATCACCATTGAGCATGCTATTTATAACATTGCGATTGACGTTTGTAATTCTGGAACAGTCATTTCAAAAATTCAGACATAAGAAATGTCTTTGAAAATCCTAACCATAGTTCTTCAGTTACCAACTTTGATCGAATTTCTATTTGAATAAACTAAACTCAAAACTAACTCGTTGACATGACGTTGTTCAGTTACCCTTTAAAATGTGAAACTAACAGTATAAATTGATCTTCAGTTGTCGATTTAAAACAAACAAAACAGTTAAAAACAATGTTTTTTTCTAAATTGGTTACCAATTTAAAATTCTGACCTATTAATCAAAAAGCATTAAAAAAGTATAACCAAATTTCAAATGGCTGAATATTGAATAAAATATTCTTATAGCCAATTACAATGCTAAAATAAAGAAATTTCAAAAAGTCAATTACATTACAGTAAAACGTTATTTAATGGGTAATAACCATCATTAGAAGCATTACGATTTTAAATCCCAAATATTGATTTCAAAAACATAACTGATTTTAATCTTAGGTTACCAATTAAGCACAATAAAATACTGCAATTTAAATCATCCAACTGACTTTTTACGATATGAAATTTAGTTTTTCTTAAGAGGAATTTCGTCAAATTAAGCATTAAGATTTCCTGCCCATAAATATTATTTCCCCTCTGAAAAAATTCCCCCAAAGAATGTACAGTGCTCACCCTGTAATGTAGTGTACAGTATATTTTGGAATGAGTAAGGCTTTTAATAAATATCATATATCATGTACACTTGTACAGTGTATATATATGGCCGAGTGTTATTTCTCGGAAGAGGTCGCTTTTCAATAACTGGATGCAATTCGTTTATCGATCTATGATAATGGCGCCAAGTTACATAAGGGATAGAGGATGGATCATGGAATGAAAGATAGAGAGAGAAACGAAAAAGAGCATCATCATATTCGGATAATAAAATACATTCAAATTTATCTAAGCTAAAAGAGCAACAAAACAAAAATAATTATGTAAAAAAGAAAAAAAACACAGCATAAAAATAACATTCGGTACTTGTATTATGATTAGAATTAGACAAACGACATGCCAGAGGTAAAAGTTACATTTTGACATAAAAACTTTAATGCAACATTAAAATGACGTTTATTAAATCTCAAAGGATGGTATAAGGTTAAAATAGCACACTAAAAACACTGCAAATGAAAAATATCGTGGGTGTCGATGTCAACTAAATGTAAAAAATGCCAAAAATGCTGGTTGTGGGTTTTCATTTTCAATCAAACAATCATTTGCATAACAATACATGGTGCTCATAAGATATATGTTCTCAACTTCACATAAGCTTATTCATATTAAAAATAAAGAAATGAGAAAAGCATCAATGGATTTTATGGCCAACATGTATATTTATGTCAACTCAATCTGAAAATCAGTGATCATCCTGCAGCATTTGCCAATTTCAAATTAAATCTCTTTCTATTTTTGAAAACATATGTAGCAATTAATGAAGTTATAGTACTCGACTTTACCTTGTTTTTATTTTAAATAATTGAAAAATATTTTTATTCAATTGTAAAAAAAATTGAATGTTGCTTGAGTCTCAAAAACAATGTTATTGAACATAATGCACTTCTTAGCTCCAGGATATGTTTACGGAACAACTTTCAAAGACAATTTTATCATTCAAAAAAAAAAAGCCATTACATTAAAGTCTACAAAACAACATCTTAGTGGTAAATTCAATTTTAAATTATTATGATAAAATTGGAAACTGCAATGAAGGCAGATTAAATTGCTTAGAAAATATTTTAAAGTTTACACTATTTAATAATACAGTATATACGCAAACTTTTCATGTTTAAAGGAATTGTCAACATTTCCATACACCACATAAAAAATAAAGAATGTCTTAAAAATTCAGACTTTTCTGACAGCCACTTGTAAACTACTAAAGCGATTTTTTTCTTAATATTTTCCTGAAGTATAAAATTGATTTTTTTATCACAAAATAGACCCGAATTTTAATAGATTTTACAGCGATACACTTTAAATTTAAAAAATATTGTAATCCAGCAAAATCGAGCATAAAATGTTATGCATAGAAGTAAGCTTACATTAACTTACATTACAACTTGGACGCTTTAAACATAAAATCCAGTCATCAGAAAACATAAATAAGCTGCACCAACATTTACGGTGAATTTATGCAATGACAAACTGTTTTTTTTTTAAATTAAACTAACCCTACACCGTAATTTCGCACAAGTATCAAATAAATTGCAAGACATTAAATTACCAATGGCAAATTATTCGAAAAGGAAAACCACTTTAAAGAGTAAATTTAAAGCCATTTCATGTAAAAAAAAAGTTTCTACATAAAAGCCTTTTGTAATGTAATACAAATGGCAATTGGCTATTAAGTGACTGTATACAGGGTGATTTCCTAAATTGAAACAAATTTTGACCGTACCAAATACCAATAAATAAACGAGACTAAATATAATCCGTTTTAATGGCAGTTTGTTTCGGTTATTTCTTGCAAAAAAGAAAAAAAAGTGTCAATTAAGAAACGAGATGAAATATCATTATTTCAAATGGCGATTTGTCTCGTTTTTTCTTGTCATATAACTCGGTATAATTTTCACTACAACTGGTACACTTTTTGTGGTTCTAAGTCTTGGAGTTTGTTTATGTTTAGCTGTAGAGTGGTTTATCTTGTGGTAAATAAAACTTCATATTAATCAAGTGCTCATACAATAGTATATTGTGTTGAAATGTAAAGATACAACAGTGGCGTAAATACCGGAAGTGTTTTTGAAGCAGTTTTATAAGGATAACATTGAGAAGCTCGAGTTCAATCTGAGTTCGAGGGTATTGAGCAATTTGTCTCACATAATCCCATAATGGTGGATCAAATGAAGATATGGGAATTAGACGCATTTTCACTACACGCAACTGCGATAAACTGATAAAGAGATTTTCATGAAATTTAACTTCAAAGAAATACTCAATAGTTAAACCATTTTGAAAGTAATTAGTGTACATATTAAACAAAATAGAAACTAAAAGATGAAAAATGAGATAAAGTATCAAAATTTAATTATAAATTAAATTTAATCAAATAAATAAAGATACGTTTTTAGTACGTCATTATTGAACGATTTTACGTCAATAATCTTTTTTAAAAAAATGTTATAAAATGAAATGTTGAAAGAAAATTGAGCACCGTGCTTAAGGTTATTGAATTACTGTATATCATATTGAACAAAATGTGGGAAAAAAAGAATTATTGACAGTTACGATGAGTTGGTTTATTTTTACATTAGCTATTAATAGTTACTATAAAAAAGTTCTTTCTTACATGTCTTACAGTTCTTTTTTTTTTTTGCTTTTGATTGATAAGTAAAATACAAAGCACTCTCACCATTGCAACATACAAGACATGTTATTAAGTGATCTGTTTGAAACCGTGTCTTTCATTATTTTATTAGAAATTTAACAAAAACAATTTTCCCAAAACATACCAAAGCAAATTCAGACGAAAAACACATCTTTCATTCATTTCTTACAGCTATTCTTATTTATATCGGCACTGTATTTCGCAAATTGTTTTCTCAGTTTTAAAAACAAAATTTATTTTTATTTGCACACATTTTAAGTCTTTTTTCTTAAATTTTTTGGCAAACTTTTATATTTCTAACGGTTTAGTACCATTATATTTTGTTTTTCAACAAAACCTATTTTTTATGAATCGTTTGAATTTATAAAGGAATTTTGCTTTTTTAGCCAAAAAAATAAGCGTACAAGTTATATAAAAAAAAGAGGTCAAAATGTTTGTTTAAAAATCGATTTTTCTGGCTATTGGCTTTACATTTAGCTTATTTTGTATATAAATTTAGTGACCACTTGTGGTTTAGCTGTATTTATTTTAAAAAAAAATCAAACTCATTCACGTATACAATGCAAATTAAGCATAACACAAGATCAATTCATAATTAATTCGAACTTACACAAGACCAAATGGAATTTTAATGTAATTAACTTATGTAATTTGCACTTGAATTACACCATACGGGTTACTTGAAAACTTAATTTTCTCGACTAATAATAATTCTTTTCTTTGATCACGTTAAAAGCGTAGGTCGACTTTGATCTCATTCGCTCTCCTTTCATTTCAATAGAATTTAGTATGACCAGTGTGCTATTTAGATGTCTATATATAGCATTAACACTTTTATTATGCATAAGGCAAAAGTTTGTTTACTTCAGCAATTCTCTCATAAACACCACTTTAAGGTTTCAAATTAACAAGCTTAACATCTCAACAACCGACTTTACCAGACTTTCAAAACTAAATAATGCATACAACTAAATTTGGGGAAAAGCCGAACCAAACAAAACAGCAAAGCAAAAGACATATGAAAATCTTAAAAACCCTAAAGACAAGCTGCAATAATCCGTATAACGTTAAAGTAAATCTAAAGCTCTTTTCATATCAAATTGGCATAGTAAACATAATGTATACAAAAATACATGTTAGCAATCACTGTATGATAAAATTCTTGCATATGCTCTACAGTATGTCGGGTGATTTTATAAATTAGAACACTTTTATTGCCATTGAAACTGATATTATTTGCTCTCGTTTCTTTACTGACACTTTGGTTTCTTTATAAAAGAAACTGTCATTGGAAACCAACAGGACAAATCGTCATTAAAACTGATAAGAGCCACTGAATAGTTGTTAATGAAACGAGACGAATTGTCATTAGAACGGATATGATTTAGTCTCTTTTTTTTTTCTTTTTTTTTTTTGGTTAAAAAAAAACTGAAATAAAAGTGTTCCGATTTAGAAAATCACCCAGTATAATGTTACAACAATATATAACGCATTGTTGACAATTTATGTTATACACCAGGGGCATTTAACCCATCTGAAATTGCTTTTTCAATGTAAACATGGCTTTATTTAACATCGCGTATCTAAAGGAATTAAAGAAAATGCCTTTAGCAATCTAAAAAAAATAAAATAGTAAACTTACATTGATAAAAACTAATTATAATTAATCAAAGCAATATTAAAAATAGTTTGGAACCAATCGATAATGTTGTTCTTAATAAATAACTTTTGTACAATAAATATGCTCCCAAAAAAAAAAAAGAAAGAAATTCTAAAAACGAAAGTTTCAAATTTACTGTTTCAAAAGTGCTACGGGTCTTCCTAGATAAAACTTCGTAAAGCATTTTAAAGTTGTAAAAAAGGAATTCAGACGATTTCCCAAATTTGTAACCGTTTCAAAATCATAATTTTGCACTCGACTAAACACAAGAAAAGTCAGTGTAAATGTAAGTGGGAGCTAGACCTCAATTGCAATCATGGCAATAAAAAAATAAAAATTTGGAGCATGTGTTAAGACAGGGTTTCAACTTACACTGCCAATTCTCCCAGATAAAGGGATTTAAAGACATTTGCCATATAGTTTAATCAATTTTTATTTTTAGCACAATCCATATGGCCCTCATCGATAACAGCAAATCAATACATCAATCTTGCAATATAAAAAATTTGGTACGTCCAAATTTTAAAAGTACTTTTGAATCAACTCAATAGATCTCATACATGTAAGTTTTTACCACTTTTGCCGCATTTTCTTAATAACTTAATTACTCAATAAATTTTCACAGAAATGCACTAAAACATAATTAAAAACAAAGCTAACTGCGCTAAATTAGTTTATGCGTTTATTCCAGTTGATTTTCTACATTCGAACACTGTGTTTTCAGTACCAATAAAACAACAGGACTAAATCTTATCAGTTTCAATAACGAATTGTCTCGGTTATTTTTTCCAGCCATGGAATTTCAATGTAAAAAACCGCTTATTATAATGTAAATCAATCTATAATAATTTTACCTGCTTGAACAACGTAGTCCTCACCAAACTGTTTAAGAACATTAATATATAGCACACCATAGGCCATTTGTAATCCAGTTGTAAGCACGTGTATCATAAAAGCACATGCACAAATAAGCCATCCCCATCCTCCTTCAGGGTAATAATGCTGACGAATAGTGGACGTTTTAAGTCCTCTTCGTTTAAGTGCTGGTATATGCCTGCTACTTTCCACCTGTTCATCACTCAATTTATTTCCATTTGAATGTTGACCAGAAGAAGTACTATTGGTAGTTCGCACACTAACAGTGCTGCAACTTTGTCCACTTCCCTCCCGGCGTAACACGGCACTATTATGCACTGGGCATCGTTGATGGTGATGGGGCACATGCAGAGGCGGTGGTGGTGGAGTTGGGATAGCGGAAGAGGGGCAATCATCATCTTCTAGAACTACAGCCTCTACATTATGATCTAACACTCTTCTATCCATCGTTTACTATGCGATACGCCGTCAACCACCACTGAGCAACGACTGAACTGAACAAGCTAAAAGCTCACTTCAGCGATATAAACGACGCTTCAGTGATTACCACACGATGCAACCAAAAATAGATGCATTCAACGACCTTTCCTTACAAAAAAAAAAAAAAAAAAACTATGTCTCCTAAACATTTATGGCTTCAACTATTAAACATAAATTTAAGGACTTTTAATGGGAAATCTAGCTATTTAAAACTCAAATTTAGCACCTCAAAAACCGAAATTTATAATTCAAGGCATGAAATAAATACGTGCAATAAAATCGTGTAACATTTTTATCGCTGATTACAGCCGCTGCGTTTTTCAAAGTTAATATACTTTCAATAACGCAAATATTTATCACCAATAATCAGCTTTTTATAGCAATTTTTTTCCAACGCATCCTTCAGGCGCATTTTTTCCACCTCTAAATTAATTTTACATTAAGTTTTTACAGTCGAAATTGCAGAGTAAAATTTAACCGTTAAAATTTCATCACACGGATTTCTACTATGTAATTTCCTACTTCAGAAATTTTTATTGCCAATAATGATAATAATATTAAAAATTTTATTTTTATTAATTTAAATTTGAAGTAGCCGCTCCTATTTGTGAAGAAGATAGCTTTGTTCAAACATAATTTTTATTATGTCTACAATTATGCAAGTTATACAAGATACTACACCCAAAAAATAAATTTCACTGAATTTAAAGTAACTAAAATACAAAACTAAACCGAAGAAAAATCATTGAAACAAAACACAGCACATTTAGATTGATGTTAATTACAAACTCATGATTTATGGTATGGAAATACCAGAATAAAACAACCAAAAACTATCAAATAATCGATAACAAACAGCACTGTAATTATAAATAAACTTAATTAAAGCGGCAACTGCACTTAAAATTAAAACTATGTTTAAATCAAATTTTAGTAGCTCTGTAAATTAACATTTTCTTAACCTTAAATTATTTTTCCAACTGAACTACATAAGCTTAATGTAGTTAATGAAAAATGATATTTGAAGAAAACAAATTCCTCAAAGTTCAGTTAATTAACATTTCCCAAAAAAAATATATTATATGCAGTAACAGTTATACCGAGGATAAACTTAATAAGGAAAACCCAGTTATTCTCAAAGACAAAAAAAAAGTAACAGATAGATAATAATATTCAATGTAAATTCTGTAGTTAATACAGAGATCTATACTATAGTTATTGTATAAGCTCGTTTATTAAATTTAATGACTTTTCAGAGAAAAGAAAACATAATTTTGTAGGAAGGTACTCAATAATGAAACTTTTACTGCAATTTACATCAATGAAATACTAGCTTACAGTACAAACATCATAAAATTTACTAACGTATTTCAGAGCAATTAAATGAGAAGTAGCTCCACCAAAAACTTTAATTATTAAAAATTAGACCGGTGTATGTCCCCCATTAATAACTACAAGTTTTACATTTAATATTTTGTTCTATATATTTCTGATTTTAAGAAAAATGTAATTTTCCTTCTTAACTTTACATCCAGAATACTGCATAAAAATAAAACGTTAAAACTGAAAAACTAAATAAAATACTTAAAAAGCAGTAGGGAATTTCTTTTAATTTAAAAAAACAAAATTCTCATTTAAATATCAAGAATTAATTAAAACTTCTTTTTTTTTTTGCTTAGTTTTAGCTTTGAAAACCTTATAAGCCGCTTAAAGGATCGAATTAAAATTAGCATTAAAAATTATCTTGTTTATAAAATTAATCAGGTATCTTTTCTCATAGAAAAATACTTTCTATACAAAAATATGTAGGTTGAATTCTATTAACCTCATTTATTTATTTATTTATACGTGTATAAAGTTTAAAACTCAAAAAGTAAAAGAAAAGAAAATCTAGTCGCTAGTTTTCATTAAAAAAAAAGCGTTAATTACTATAAGTTAATTAGTTTATTTGTGAACCGTATAAACAACGTAACCAGCAAAAGCTTATTATTATAATGATTTAATTATCACGACGGTTGTACAGTATTTCTCGTGTAAATCTCGTTCAGGAATAAAATTTTTACACTCATACACTTGACTATCGAAATGCACCTTGGGAAATCAAGTTTTGCTTTTGTATATAAATTGCATGCAGCAAAGTAAAAAAAAAATAGCCGTGTGTGTTTTCATTAAATGTTGCAATGCTTTTATGAGGATTTCATGGAAATGCATTCGCTCTTACACACACTAATTCACTTCACTCAAGGTTTTACCTGAAACGGTGAACCCATAATAAAATTACTAAAAAAATATAATATAAAAGTATCAGTCTACCGCGATTCCCAATCTTTTTCTATAGACGTACCACTTAGAAACTCAACGGCAAAATTAATCACCTTAAAACATCACAAACATGGTAAACAGTTGTTGTTTATTTCAACATGTTTACCAACATGCAGTAAGATGTCTGTCAACAATTAGTATATTTCAACAACAATTTTAAAAATATGTTTTTCAATTTTTTTTTTACAATAAATTTGGCTAACTTGTAATACATTTTCTTGACTTGTACAGTACTTGAATTTTGACATCTTTTGCATTTCAACATTCAGCTAAGAATCTAATAACGCATTTTACATTAAAAAATTCACAATTTTAAAAGTTTTTTTGAACTCATTTTCACCATTATTTAATTTTTTTGTCGAATGTGACGTATCCCAAACCCCAATGAGTTCGCGTACCCTTACATTGGAAATCTTGGAAAACTTTTGATCTAGTGTGCATACGTCTTATCTGGCGCATGCGTACCAGTCCATTCGTTTTATCTTTTGTCCAATTTGACACCCAATTTTTCTTCTTCAATCTTTGTAATAGGCTCCTACACAGTTACATTGCAGTTTCATTTAAATCGAAATTCAATGTGGCAACGCCAATGAAAATTCCAAATAAAACGCTAATTATTTTCTTACACCTTTCTTCTCGTTTCCTTTTCTTACTTCTCCATTTTTTTTTCTACTACCAATTTATCATTAGCGACATAACCTTAAATTTAACTATTACTTAAACGCAATTCCAATATAAAATGCTATCAAATAATCAATAATAAAAGCTTGTTAAGTTAAAAAACAACGAAAATTCGTTGCATTATTCGCTGCATTTCAACCACTAATTGGTTATTAAATGTCTAAAAAAAATTGTGATTATTTTCAGTTAAATGAGGCTTAGCATGTACATCTAGAAAAACAATCTTTATAGGGCCAATTGTAATAAGGCATCACTTGAAAGTTTTCTTTGATTTATTTTTTTCCTTTCTCTTTATTAACAAAAAAAAATCCCTTACAAGATTTGTATGTATATGTCGTTACACCGGGTGATTTCTTAAATTAGACCACTTTTATTCCATGTAAAAAATATAAACCGGACAAGTCATCATTGGAATTGTCAATATTTTATCTCGTTTCTTTATTGGCAATTTTAAACTTAAGACAAAAAGCCACTGGAACGAATGGTATTTAGTTTCGTTTGTTGTATTGGCCCTTATCAAAATAGCTCCGTAAAAAATGTTCCAATTTCTAAAATCACCCCATATTCCGTTATGTATTATTTTATATTTACGTATAAATTCCATCTTAAATTTGCATGATTTTTTTCTTCGTCCTTAAAGCGCTCGCTATGGTTGAAACCTGAATATTCATCCAAGCACGTAGACTTTGCAGTGCAAAGATTTATATTGGTTTCACGTTGTCAACGACCAAAAACTACATTTATATATTATGAATAAAATTGCCAAGCAGAAAAAAGATAAGGAAATGGATCATAATTTAAATCTGACATTGAAACAATGGCTCTTTCTGAATAGAGAGTTTGGTTTTGGGTGCAGCAGGGTTCTTGGTCCTTTGGCTGCGATACGGTACTTCTGGCTTGTTAGTTGTTGATGCTCAATGTTATATTTAAGTACCAAAAGGTTAAGCTGTCATCTATAATTAAATGAAACGTGATTTATGACTTTTCTCTCTCATGGCAGCGAAAACGTCACACCATATATTCTTAATTATTTAAGCCTGTTTCACCTATATTTAACCGATAATCAGCACTGTCAGGCAATGCATCAACACCAAAACAGCAGCGCCACATCAAAAATCAAAATACTTACATCACTTATTTACATTTGGCCTAAAAAAACCACTACATTTAAAAACAAAAATTTTTAAGATAACATCTTGATTATATCGGGTGATTTACTAAGTTAGAGCATCCTTTTTTACAGTGCCAGAAAAGAAACGAGACTAAATCTTATCAGTTCCAATACACGTTTTCCCTGTTATTTTCTTGCCATGAAAAAAGACATTTTTCAATACCGGTATAGAAAATTATCCGGTATATTAATGATGTTACTACATATAAACATAATACCGTAATTAAATTGCGATTCTTAAAATAAAATGTTATAAACTTAAAAAAAAATATTTAGCTTAAACTTAATACAAATTAAATCTAAACAGAAACACTGAAACTAATTAAGTCTTACATTAAAAACATTTGCTCGTTTTTTTTTTAAATGAAAAAAAAAGTGTTTTAGCAACATAATATTATGTGTAATCATAATTCGTGTTAAACCAGAGCTTAACATTTTATATAGGAGAAAAACAAAATTCTCTTTAAAATTGTCTGCTAAAAGTATCATAACAGTTGAGATTAAATGATGCGTAGATGGAGAGTGCATTGTAGTGTAATAAGCAAAAGCAGAAAGAAGAATCTTGTGTAGTATTAAAATCATAAATCATATTATTTATGAATTGCCGACCTAACAATCTCATACATCAAAACACAGTACACACTACAAAACTCGTATATTTCATAACTCTAACTACCGAGTGTTTCATAAATTAAGTTACAAAAAAACAGCAAAAGAAATTGACTAAATTACAAAAAATACAATTTACGCTCAGGTAACCAACTATAAAATCATTAAAATACAATATATAGCACAGTAGTTTATACAAATTATTACGATCAAATAGCGTTACAAAGAAAAATTATTACCCAAAAGCAAAAAAAAAAAAAAACAAAACGATAGAAAAAAAAGTGATAGAATTTAGCAATTGTTTCCTTTTGACCAGAAAAAAATAGTACAATTCGACATTGAAAATGATGAGTTTCAGTCTCGTTTCTAAATTGAAACAGTTTCTCTCCCATAATAATAAAAGGGAAAAATTGCTATTTGTTCATGTTTATTTATTATCAATTTATTCCTTATGACAAGAAAAAAAAAGACAATTAGTTGTTTTGATTATATTTAGGCTCATTACTTTAATGGCACTTTTCTCCTATGACAAAAAAATAGTCATTTGACTGATATCGGTTAGAGTCTAATTTTCTTAATGACATTTTTTATTAGTTTTAATGTATTTACTGTACGTCTAATATGACAAACTAAGCTTACACACATTGATTATCGATAAAATATCAATAATTTAACATCTATGATTACATGATTTAATTAAAATATTTAATTATGATTTAACCCCTCTTTAGAATGTATACAGTGACTATTTTCATTACAACGTACAGTATTTTTCCATATGACTAGAAAGAAAAATTGTCATTGACACTGATAAGATTAATTCCCGTTTCTTTGTTGGCACTGTAAAAAAAAGTTCCAATTGAGTAAATCACCCGGTAAGACAGTTTAACGTAGAAAGAAATGTTGAGCAATGCAATTTGTTGAAAGTCTAGAAATTAATTCTTTTTCTATTTTGTCTTGAATCTCGTTAAGATCTCAATCTTATTAATGAAACACCATGTAAAAGTTAAAGACTAAAGAAACGCGTCAACTAAGAATAAAAAGCGATGAAAAGTATACAAGTATTATAGACACAAATACACACATCGAGATTAGTAACTGTTGTTCAACAAACGAGTTTCGTCTTTAATAATTATAATTACAATGTTTAAAAAGTGTCAGGAGAAATTAAAACTTTTGTTGTCTGAAATTAAAGCTGGTAGACAGGGGAATAATTACAAACTAAAACAGTCTGATTTTCAAATAAAGAAAAATGCAAATTGGGCTTTATAAAGGGTTTTAGGGAGGAAAAGGAAGAAGGTGGAGTCTCAAAATGGCCGCCCTCATCTTCCTCTATCTTAAACGTCAAAAAATTCAGTTCTGACAGTTTGTTTGTCAAACAGCATTCCTCCTCCTAGTCTTAAAAAATAACGAGAAACATTAAAGAGAGAAAATTTGGCAGAAATTAAAGTAAGCGTGAAATTTAAACCGGAAAACGTTTCAGTTTTTTTTTAAACTTTCTTAAAAAGAATGTTAACCAAAGTTTCTTTAAAATATGAGTTTTACTACAAAGTTTTTCTGACTGCGGGATAATTTGTTTTTGATGCATGTGACGCAACATATGTGCGCAGCGACGTCAATTTTTGGTTCATATTCTGAAGTATTCAGCGTAAAATAATTCATTTAAGAGTAGTTTTGAATAACATTCCTACAGTACTGTCAGTATTACCAAAAAAAAAAAACTTTTAGACGTTTGAAGCATACATCAATACATCAATTAATCTTAAAACTTCTAAAGAAAACTCAGACTTGTTTCATTTTTATAAGTTTGTAGTATTGTACGGTATAGAAATATTCCTTTCAACTTTTTCACTCAACTAATAACAATAAACTTTGTAAACAGCTTTTTCAGATCTAAACTTACATTACAGTATATGCTTAAGTCATCTTTAACCAAAACCTAAAATTAATCATAATAAAATTGCACTCAAAGCAATTTAATTATTAAACTTAATTCCTTGGAGAAGGTTTTAATTACGGTACTTACTAAAAATAATAATTCTTATTCTTATACACAAGCACAAGATGCATCAATTAAATAAATCGAATACATTTTTTAAATTTTATTTTGCTTTTTAAAATCATGAAATTTTTGAATACAGTGGAATCGGTTTAAGACGAAATAGTCAAGACCAAAAAATTTCTTCGTCTTAAAAGAATTACCGTAAGCGGAAAATACAACTATACCACTGTCTAGCTTGACTTTCTCTATTTAGCTTGAAATGTTCATCAACATTCAAATAAAAATTGCGGTTTCAACAATTGTTTTAAAACAAAAGTGTAAAACTCGCGATAGCGTTTATTTTAAATCACGCGTGTCATCTATTATCTAATTTCTACTAATTCTAAATTCTCTAAAATCTAATAAATTATCTAAATTCTAATTTCTGATCTGATTTTTCGCTTTTAACATTTTTTTGTTTCAGAAGAATTTCATTTTGTAGATAACCTTTTTACACACTCTAGTTTAAATGCTTGGTAAAACAGTACCATTTATTTAATTTTAATAAAATTTCAAAATAAATAAAAGATACTACTGTACCAAGATAAATGGCCAACAATTTCCTTGCTTTTAAAAACAACCCAACATTTTAAAAAATCATTCCTATTATTCCATTGTTGCACCTTATACAGTATATCGATCTTGTATTTTTATACTGTAAGATTAATTAATGGCACCCTCCTGGTAGTAACTTAATGTAATCAGTTTAAGAAGTGATTGTTTTTAAAACTTTTCTAGACATTAAAAGATTAATTTCGATACCAATAAAAACAGTGATTTACTGTAATGCCCATAAACTTTTTCACTACAACAAAAAAAAACTAAATCATTATTTTTAACATACAACAGCATTATTGAACTAAATAATGTTTTAGAGTGAATTTTATTAAAAAAATAGACATTTAGATTGCACTTTTAATTACCAAATGGACATTTTATTGACCAAAATCCGTTAAATCATTGTAAATGCTATGTTTTATTAACAGTGATCAGCTTAATTCGTTTTAGTAAAATAGTTTAGTATGACGATAATGACGTCAGACATCTCGCTTTTAGGCTGATGATAAATTTTAAAAAAAAAAGATGAAAACGTAGACAAGTAACCGCCAGGTGTCACATTTCATGCTAAAGCATTCTGCCAACTTATTTGCAGTAGCAAACGCCTGTGCTTTATGTACATTGTACATAAACATCAAACACATGAACATTGAGTATACACGAACTTCTCTATGTTTTACTATGTGTGTCTTTTTGTGTGTGCATAATCTAATAGAAATGAAAGACAAACATTTTCCCCCCTAACGAAATTACGAGGGTGGGATGAAAAGTAATGCACACATGCTTGTAGAACATAAACCAGACTATATAGCAAGTTCAAACGAAAACCATCTTAAAGTACATTTCTTAAGCTTCAAAATGACATATTAGTTTTCAAAATAACTTAATCCAGTAAATTCTGAGAAGCAAATTTTAAAGTTATGTTTTATTTCTATGTAAATGAGCTCGTTCAGAAAATTCAGCGCAACTGAGACGCTCTGCAACTGGACAGGGGCCTTCATCGCATTGCCCGAGGTACAATGATTACTCTTAAGGTCTCTCTTGAATAGATGGAATAAAATAAACATCATAAAACGAAGTATCAGGGTAGTAGGATTGGTGTGGAAATGGTTCAAATGTCAGGCTCCATAGAACTGCTGCAGTTACCCACGTGCGTTTTAACATGGACATTTATGAGCTCAGTTACATAAAACTAAACATATAACCAGTCTTTTTCTTCTCAAAATTCACTGGATTGAGTTATTATAAAACGTAATATGTCATTTTGAAGCTTGAGAATTGTACTTTAAGTTGGTGTTTGTCTGGTCTTGCTTTTTGATTTGGTTTGTGTTTTACAAACATGTGTGCAAGACTTTTCATCCTACCCTCGTACATTTACTTTTATACAGTAGATGCAAGTACTGTATTGCATCTGCAGATCGATAAATCGATATAGTGTCATCGATAACTTACCTAATATAATAACTAATTTCCTTTAACTACTGTGCAATGAAAATGCCAGGTTTCTTATTTCATCACATAGTTTAACGTTAAAACTCAAAATACGAGTAATTAATTTCTAGAATTGTAAAAATTTTATTACGCAAAGTAAATGGGTTTCAATAAGAGTATTAATTCCACTGAGAAAAGCAAATAAAAGTTAAATTAATATGTTTTTTGTGTTATTCAGTATTCAGTTACTTAAAAACAGTGATGCGACATGAAATACCGGGTGATTATCTATATTGGAATAATTGTTTCTAAGTAAGAATAAAAAGACAAATCGTCATTTTATTGCCACTAAAAAAAAGTTTCAAATCAGAAAATCAGTCTTTAAGAAAGTCTTAAGAAAAAAACTACATTTAAAAACTAGTTTTTTAATATAGAAAACAATAAACACTAATGGGACTGAATCTCATCTGTTCCAACGGCGAGTTGTCTCGTTTCTTTTCTTTTATGTAAAAAAAATCACAATAAATAAACGATACTAAATATCATCCGTTTTAATCAAGACTAATTATCAAATGATTTCTAACAACGATTTTCCCCGTTTCTTAAGTGCTCCACTTTAGAAAATCACCTGGTATTATGGAACTGTTTAATTAAAAGCATTTGTAATATTATACGACAACTGATTTTTATTATTTATATAAAGAAAGTTAATGATAAGTAAAATGGCGGAATGAACAATGAATTAAAAAGCTTTTCCAACGTGAACTTATACGGAACGCCCTTGGGGCCACCAAAACACACATCACGAATATTCATAAAAATTTCTCAAGTTTTCAGAACCGCTATATGATATTACAGAATGAAAAAACCAACAGATTCACCAATTATTACAGAAGCCATTTGCAAATTTACTCCCAAACATTATTCTCCATAAAAATGAAGCAAGGATGCTTAATTGCAAACCTGTAAACAACGCTGTGATCTTCGTTTAATTAACTCAAACATTGATTAGGGTACCGGCAAAATAAAAATCTAACAAAAAAGCATCAATATTTTGAGCTTGTTGAGCATGTTGAGTTTTATCTGTTTTTCTCTTTTTTTTTTACTGCAATTTTATTACTTATTAGTATGTGGGAGTAACGAGGTTTGAATTTTGAAATAAATGTTGTGATTATTTGGATTACACGCCCCTTTGTACAATACCCATCTTTTGTTTTTAGCTGAAATAATGAGTTCTGAACTGCTCAATATATTGACAAACTGTCCTGCATATACTGAAGAGTTGATATAATGTAAAACAAATGTTTACTTTTCTGCCATTTCGAGTCTAATCTCGTGTTATTTATTTCATTTTGACAATGATAAAGTGCTCGACATACAGCACAATAAAACATTTTTTTTTTAAATATAGCTCATAAATCAAAATCGATTTAATGTATTGTTTGAAACGATTGTTAAACAATCATTTTTATATTTATTTTACGCGACTTTGAGTTAAAGTAAGGCCGCTGGCTACAAGGCCCCAATGTTTAGGTCATTTTGTCAAAGGTTTTAAAAGTTGACATTGTGAATTTTGCATCTAAGTTACAACAGTTAATAGGTCTTAAACATCTCTAAAAGGTCCTTTAGAGATATAGAAAAATAAATTTCAGTGGCCCCTGTAATAGGCACTTCAATATAAAACAACAAGTAATAAGTTAACATAAAAATCTTATCAATTACAATTATACAGTGGATTATCAGTTATGATTATACAGTGGATTCTCGTTAACACGAAGCAACATTGTGGTCCCCAATTACAGTAAAGGCTTTCCCATACATTTTTTGTTCGTTAACACGAAGTAAAACCCCGTTAACACGAACTGATTTTGCTTCTCCAAACGAAAAATTGCATATATCGTCGGCGAAAATGTAGAGAAAATCAAAATTTTGATAAGTTTTAATGTTTTTATAAAAACAAATACAAATTCAATACTTTTTTTTGTTTGGTTTTATAAAAAAAAACTTCAAAATTGCATTTTTTATTCTTAAATGCATATAATGCATAATATTTTGACTCTAAAAAATGTCAGTTTGATTCTAAAAAATGTCAGTTTGACTCTAAAAAAAATGTCAGTTTGGACCCTTTATATTCCATTTTGCCTGTTTGCGTTAATACAAAACCCCGTTAACACGAAGAAAAATCTCGGTCCCGTCGACTTCGTGTTAACGAGAATCCACTGTAATTTAGTTTTACAAAATACGGTACAGTAAAAATAATAATTACAATATTTGATAAAATAATTAAAAATCAGCTGTTATACTTCACATTATTGTACTAAAAATGGAAAAATGAAATACTGAAACTAATTTCGTTGTTGTTAAAGTGTTAACTAAAATTACTTTAACCGTTTCACCATTAACTCTACCAATTTTCTCTTGAAACATGTTCACTTCGTCATTAAACTTGTTGGCTTTTAAATTTTTCATTACGCTCATCAAACGATTCATCACTACTATTATTATTATTACATTCTGGAAGAAATACTGTATTATTTTATTGGGTGGTAAAAGCTGGCTATTTTGACCGAATTCTAGTTGTTTTATTGGTCGTACACATAATGGCTCTCGCGACTTGACGTTCTAGCTTTTGTTTTCTATTCGGATTTGGGAACTATAATAGTTAAACGGATACACTGACGCCATCGATTCTTAAACATGGGTTAAAGTTCATATAATAAAGGTTGTATAAATTCCCAAATTCGTTTCATTCACTGTACAGTAGCATGGTATCTTTTATTTATTTATCTCGTTAAATCAGTAGCTTATAGAGCTGTAAACTCTTGGGGTTAACAACAATCACCATGGAAACCAAACTCCCAATCGTACGAGCCAAAATAGTGGGCGCCAGTCTATCGGAAGTCACAGCTTTCAGAGTGAATGTAGATCAGCAGTAGAAACCGGATGTTTAAATGTTATACTGTATGTATCTATTCCCCTGGTAACAAAAAAAAAGTTGGGTAGCATAATCATCTTCATTTTGTTTGACGGTGTAATGGTTAAATGGTAAGGGCTAGATCTTGTTAACCTAATTTAGATTTTATCCGTCTAATCCACATCCACTCTTTTTAGATCCGATTACATAACACGTGAAAAACTTAACAGTAGGAAAGCTAGGAAGAGTTTATACCAAATCAACTAACTAATATAGTAACTATACCGAGTGATTTTCTAAATGGGAACACCTTGCTTATGACAACATAAAAAAACGGGAAATAATCTTATCAGTTTCAATGACAATTTATCCCGTTTCTTTCTTGCCGTAAGGAACAAATGTCAATCAAACGTGAAACTAGACTAAGTTTCAAGTCCCAGTTTTTATTGCCATTAAAAATAGATTTCTATTATTCAGAAAATTACCTAATATACGTCATAACACTGTTAAGTCACTGGACAAGTCAGATAACATTCATGTTTATACAAAAATACAATTTAATTAAAGTACAGTATTACAATTTCATCTTCTCTAATTTAATACATTGTTTAATCCTAATAGAAATGTTAATATCAGTCTTTTTGTTTCAAGTTATAGTCACATCATCCTGTCACTCGACTCAAGTCATTCTAAGCCAAGTGTGGATGCTTCCTAATAAAACTCGTCTAATGTTAGTAGTGAAAATTCAATTTGGCCATTTGTATTGCAGCGCATCATAGACACAGCAGTTTTCAACAGTTTCATCTCCAGATTCAAATTAAGTGAGTGTGGAATAATAGCGATATAGGAGTGAGGATAATGGTAGTGTAGTAGTATTAGATATATACAGTAAATATAGGAAGTTATTTAAAGGCGAACTGTCACTATGTCCATCATCATCGTATAAATAAAATACACAGTATGTTTTCCAATTAGACAAAGAAGCTCATGTAGTGTATATGTGTGGACGGCCCACTATCACATAAAAGCGCATCAAATTGTAGACGACGTCAATTTTGAAGTGCTTTAATCCGATTTCGATGAGACTCTCATCGAAATTGCTTCTGGGAAAATTAAAGCACTTGTCAATACTGTACTTTGCAATGAAAAAATAAATGCCGTAAAAAAATGCTGACTACACATACACATACACAACCATTAAGTTTGGTCAGAAAATAACAACGGAAAATAATAAAAATGACCGCTACACTTTACTACCAAGATTAAATTCACTTATTTCCAAAAACACAAATAAAATAGGAACTTCTGGCGTTTGTTTATTGGTCAAAATTAATTTTAATGATGGAAAAGTTTAGCTTTTTCAGACTTGTTTTTTAATACCACGGTGTCTAGTTGTCTGTTACTGTTATCCCTTAAGGGTATTATAGTTTCGTTAGTGGAATCCTTAAAAGAATCAAACGTACAATACATGCCACAATACACCACTTAAATTAGTTGACTGTTTTCTTTTTTTTAAAAAAAAAAAACTAGTCTAGACGTAAACCCTGTTTCGTTTAGCCAAAGATTTATCAAACTGTTAATACAAGGGACGTTTCTTATGTCATGCTACACTAGAACCGCATGATCATTTAAACTACTAAAACAAAGTTAAAGTTGGACCACTTCTGATAAATAACCACAAATAATAGTTATCCTAGTCCCTAGTGTGCCCCATTTTTTTACTACATGTTTTAAACGGTGTCTTTAAAAATCTCTTATCCCGTTTTAGTGAAACCCCAAATGCCTATGGAAATCAATTTTGAGATTTTTGAAGACACCATTTAAAAATTGTAGTAAAATATGAAGTGCACTGGGGAATTATTCCTCAACAATTCAACAAAAAAGTGGTCCAATTTTTTCACCTTGTTTCTATAAGTGTGCATTACATATGAAACGTCCCTCGTAAAGTGTTACATTATCAGACAAAACACCTCATTACTAAAAAATAAATAACACAAAAGGCACAACACTTTTAAGATATTAAAAATATATTATTCCAAATCTGTAGCCGGAAGCTAACACTTCCACATAAAATTTTTTTTAAAAAATCTCTTGTATTTATGTTGTTTACCGATAGAAAGTGATTGCGGTTTTTTGCTTAGTGTGTAAAATCTTAAAAAGTTGAAACGTGTGTGTGTGCAATGTGTTGTGATTTGGCAATTTTTAAAATGGCAATCGTGTGATATCGTAAATAAACTTATACTGCAATTTTTTTCAAACAGGTGTTTCAACATGTACTGTACGTTGAAAATATTGACATCAACCGCGCATCAGATGCAACGTCTTACATTTTTACTTTTCAAGAAAATGTTTTTTTTTTTTTTTTTCATTGATAAAAGTTTAAAGTGTTGCCGAAACGCGCTGACGTTTGGTGTTTCTGTAAAAATTTGATCGTGTCTATTTTATTTCCTGAAGAGTTAAATTTGGGTGGAGAAAAAAGCCGAGTACTAAAATGTTTCAAAACCAGTAATGAGATTTTTGAATTTACGAGCAGGCGAAATAGGCTTTTATCCATCTTTCTTTCTCCGCGTGTATGAGAGCGCCCTGTTTGCTTTTGGATTTTATCCCGGATGATTTTCGAAATTGGAACCCTTTTTTTACTATGTACTAAGAAAAAAACAGGACAAATTGCCATTAAGACTGATACTATTTAGTCTCATTTTTTAATGCTTCTTTCACTTATCATGACAAGGAAACATTGCCATCTAAACTAATAAGATATAATCCTGTCTTATTATTGGTTTCTTTTTCTTCTTGGCAATAAACAAACGGGAAAAATCTTTATGTGAGTTAATACGATTTAGTCTTGTTTTTAAATCAACTCTTTTACTTCTCATGACAATAAAGAAACGGGAAATATTGCTATTCAAACTCATAAGATTTTGTCCCGTTTCTTTACTGACAAGCAAAATAAAGTGTACGAATTTAGACAATCACCCTGTTTCAATTGTACATTCAGTATACCGAGTACACGTACACATTGAAGTAGCTTTGTGAGAACCCCTAGCGGCTAACAAATTAAAAAAAAGGTGTATGAAAATAGAAAAAAAAGCAGCACTGAAAGGAAATGAAAAACCATTTACTGTCTCAATACATCAGGAATTAGACGTCGTTTCGAGATAAGATGGGAAAAGAAAAAAAACAGTTTCTTCTGACCAAATAAAAATATCTATAATCACGTCATGTTGTGTGACATTAAGAAACTAGCAATTAATTTAAAGCTCTGAAAAAATACTTCAACAAACTCTCGAAATGTAGAGAGAGAGAGAGAGAAAAAAAAACCCTGTAATCGAAAATAATTGGAACCGAAGTTAAACATGATTCTTGTTTTGTTACACATGGAGCATAAAAAAGCAAACTTTTTATATTAAATTTAAAAGTTCAACTTTTGAAGCCACTAATTAGTTTATACTGTATTTCATAACATAAAAAACCGATATCAGCGCTTTATAATTACAAATCAAGTCATTGTAAAAATAACATTTGTGTTTTTAGGAATTATTTTACAGTTTTAAAACAAAA
Organism: Helicorthomorpha holstii; assembly: GCA_013389785.1. Classification (NCBI taxonomy): domain Eukaryota; kingdom Metazoa; phylum Arthropoda; class Diplopoda; order Polydesmida; family Paradoxosomatidae; genus Helicorthomorpha; species Helicorthomorpha holstii. Next base: position 14,078,198 of record JAAFCF010006596.1, read on the forward strand.
AACTGGCTTTCTTGACATAAAATATTAGCAATATGTTTCAAATTTGTCATCTGAATGCTTCTCATTGTGACTGTAAAACAAAGATTTTTTTCAGGCACTAAATTTGGTTCTCAAGACATAATATTTGGGTTTATAGTCGCTATATTTAGTAACCTCATATATGTATCCAGAAACAAAATGGGCCATAACAGAAACTAAATTTGATTTTTAAGACACAAGACCTTTTTTTTGTATTTGCTACTTGAACTTAGTAGATCTGACTTTTTGACACATTTTGTTACACGTTTTTAGGTTGTTTGAAATTGATGCATTTTAACTTTACGAGTTTTCTTATTAAAATGATTCGACTTTAATAACGGTCTTAAAATTGAAATATTGAACCAGAGATGTCAAATTTAACGCCGAAAAGTTTAGTGCTTCTTTTCTAATTACGTTTCTTGATTTCTACGAAACATCGTTTAATTTACGACAAGACGCAAGTCAACAATTTGCCAGCGTATTATCGCTATTATTTGCAACTTAATTTGATTTTTTGATTTATCGTTATAACCTCAATTTATCAATGTAAAGATGGAGGTTAAGCCGGGTGATTTTCTAACCTGGAATATTCTGGCAAGAAAAAAGCGTACAAATTCGTCATTAAAACTTGTAAGATTTAGTCTCGGTTTCTTTATTAGCATTCTGTGTATTTCAAAACAATAAAAAAGACACAAGTGTTATTGAAACTGATCTCGTTTTTAATAGCCACTTTTTTCTCCATAGCAATAAAAAAAACAGTAAAAATTGCTATTTGAGCTGATTAAATTAAGTCCCGTTTCTTTATAAGAACTTTTTTCTTTGTGGCAATAAATAAACGGGAAACATTGACATTGAAACTAATAAAATTTAATCTCGTTTATTCTTTTAACATTGTAAAAAAAATGTTTGCAAATTATCGAATCACCCGGTATTGTGTTTTAGTGTTGCACCCTATTTTAAAAATAATGTAAAGCCATCTTTTCACTTGAAAAATTGAAACATTATCTTGTTTTATTCTTAAGAAATCACCATCAATAAGAACTCTTGCGGTTTTTCATTACAAAATACTTTATAAAAAAAATGCAACCAACTTCAAATAAGAGAGTTTAAATAATGTTGTAGTAATAATAAACTTACAGTATTGTCTATTTACTTAACACATTTAAGCATTAAAAAACATAAATGAGGAACAACAACAACAAAAAAAAAAGTACACAAACTGTTTTCAACATCCAAATTAACTTATGAGCTAAAAATGTCAGCTAAATTATGAGAACCAAAATACCATCTATAAATACCAGCTTGTTAATGTTTAGTTTTAAAAGAAAAACTATGTAAATAAAAAGGTTTTTTTTTCTTTTCGTTTTTGCTAAAACAGTTGTTGTTTAATGGATTGTTGCACGCAGCGAGCACTTTTTCAAGTAATTTCATATTCCCCATTGGCTACACTATGTCAAAAACAATTTTTATTTTTAAGGTCATTAAATCAGGTTTTTTTTACGTACATGTATTTTATCTTATAAATATCTGACGCAAGTAGCAGTTAACAAATTGAGAACTAAAATTGAAAAGAAACTCGCATATCATGTTTGTTTAAAATCCACAACTGTAATTAATACATTTTAACAGCAATTTTAGCGGTTGCATATTCGGCCAACAACTTTTAGTTCACTCATGCAATATTATTTGATTTAACAAGATAACTTTTTTTAATAACTCTTAAGTAATGGAAATGTCTTGTAATTGAATATTTTTAATTGCAAAAAAAAAAAAGGATTTCACAATGTCAACTCAGTCAATGATACTACAAACGGTAACTAAAAAACAAGATAATTTTCAAAAAAAATTAATAGTGTACTTAAATGTAACAACAAGTCGAATTAATTTGGAGATAAAAATCGATTATTTGTATCATTTCATCATGGCTTAAAATGCAATAACCGGGTGATTTTCTTAAATAGAACACCAATAAAGAAACGAGACTAATTTTTTATTCCAATGGCGATTTGTCTCGTTATCTTTCTTAAAGAAAATATCAAGATTTAGAAAATTGTCCTGTATATTATTAAGAATTAAAATCACTCGAATGCTATACTGGTAATAAAGTATGTCGATAAATTCTAGTGGATGGAGTAATGTGTTTTAGTCAAAATGTTTTCACAGCTCAAGTTGGCTCAGAGACGACAATGAGTTTTCCTCAGTTGCAAATAAATGCTATTTAAGACACAAAATACCTTAGTCATAGCAAAATTTGAATACTCCCTCTTTTCCTAAGACGTACATTGATTTTTCATTTCCTCTCTTAACGTTTTACGTCTTGCGATTACGCCAAGAAATTATAACGTCGAATTAAAAATTTTCATCAAAGTGGAAAAATATTTCTTCAAAGTAAAAAACAATTAACGCTGGTGCTGGAGTCTGAGGGTTTAATTAAATATGGCATATCCTGTAAGCTAAGAGGAAAGATTTCAACAAACCGCAACGAATTTGATGAGGGAAAATATTTTTAATAATAATAAAAATATCATCTCGTTTAATTACACGAAATACTAAACGAGATGAGTATAATTTTATTAAGATAAAAAATAGATTAAAAATGAATCGATAATTGTTATTATTTATTTACGTCCCTAATAGTAATATTCATTAAAACATTTTTAAAAGTTTTACTATAAAAAACTTTTAAATGTATAGAAAATGTTCCAAATTATTAAAAGTTTAATTTCAATATGCTAACAAATTTTCCATAATTATTTGAGTTAAATTTACTCATGCTGACAGAAATTTTGTCTTAAAACAGGAAACATTTACCGTGTTAGATAAGTAATAAGTTAATTCTTGTCATCAAATCGTCAACTACCAGCTAAAATATCTCCAATCCATTTACATTACTAATTTATTATAATAACTTATTCCAGGTGTAAAGATAAAAAGGAGGAAAAGCATTCTTACATAAAACTGTAGTAAATGTCTCGCCCTATTACTGTTTTTGAAAAGAAAAAAAATATTAGTTTATCCTACTTAACTTTACACCCGGTATATTTGCACCACCCACTCAGTAACAACATAAGAGAAACGAGATGTTCAAAATCCATAAAGTATAATGTTTACATTTTATGTCCTAATTTACATGGAAGTTTTCGTAATACGACCTACTGTAAGATGTTGTCTGCCAACATACTGAAAGTCGTTAAAAAGCTTAAGTACCAACTTGTACATTTACCTGAAGTAAAACGACCGGATTGATAAATGCACATACAGTAAATTGCATGTACAAGTCTAGTAACAGTAACATGGTAAAACGTCAATGTATTAAAAAAACCGAAAAGTAGGATTACAGTTGAAAAATTTAACATGCAACCATTTAAAACGTCAGTATAAATCACATTTGTTTAAATATTATTTCTAAACGATAAAACTGGATAGAAAAATATAGTTATTTCTAGACATTACTATTAAATTTATTTTTAAAACAAAAAAAAAGATCATGTAGAATTACTTTTACTCAAAATGTTGCTTTATAAGTTACAATAAACAAAATACAGCATAGTCACAATATTATTGTAATTTCCAGTTGCATTTTTAAAATATGCATGGTATTACAACAGAGTGACGAATTCTTATATCTACAACAACTGCAAAAAATGAATACAATTTAGAAATTGTAATTCAATTGCTAATTATTATTTGATATCATGATGATGATAAATAATAATGACGCAAGTGATACATTGAAAGTCAATTGTTACGTTTAAAGTATTCTCACACATGTGCAACAACATCAACAGCAGAAACCCAAACTACATAACAATATCCACTGAGCTCTAGACTTTTCCAGCATTTGTTATGGAGCAAATAAGTTTACTTTTAGCTGCTCTCTGCACTTTGCTATTGATCGGTAGTGTTAAATCGATTCCAGGGCAGAGTCTAAGCAACATGAAATACACAAAATGCTCTCAACTTCCAAAAACTCCATTGGTACCAAAGGTAAACTCTAAATATAATTGCATTTCAACTAGAAAATTTTCGCAATAATTGACATTTGCATTTTGTTTTAAAGAAAATACTCTCACTTGGGCCAATTCATTACCATTACACCCTTAATCCGGTATTCAAATGCACTAGAGAGTACTTTGCTAAAACATACAATGATTTGCAAGACAATTCCATCACTGGCTTTGTCCTAAATGGGTAAGTGACAATACAACAACATACTGTATTCCACAAAATGACCAAATCATTCAAATTTAATAATTGTTTTTAGAAATGATGTAATTCAGGCTAATGTAGTCAATACGACTAGAGACATTACTGAAGCAAGTTACTGTGGAAGTGGTACGTTCAGTTGGACTTGACTTTCGAATTGCTGGTGTCATAAAAGATTCTAGTTTATATTAGTTAACAAATAACCTTATGGGTTCAAAAAAAAAATAGATGAAGTTTTCCTTTATTTATATACCAGTTGCAGAGTTCCCCCAAGTAGCCTTTCTCAATCTAAATGTCAAATCTATTCAACTTAGGTGACCGTGCGAGAGTGTTTATTTTAGCAATGAAATCTAATTCCCAAGGGACCATGGTCTGCCTCTATGCTTGCAGCAGTGATCAAAACAACCTGTTAGGTACTACATGTATAATTGACCCATTAAAACCAAATCATGTAAACGCTTTTAAGACGAGAGAAATTTAACAATAACTTTTTCAGATTTTAAGTGTGGAGCCACGACAAACAGCAAAGATCTCATCAATCAAGAATTTGAATATGTCAAAATGGCTAAAAATATCAAATCAGAGAACCCGGAATTTAAAGAAATCTCTGATGCTTACAGCGATTGCCCTAAAACCCAAAATTGTCCCTAAATAAATTGTTCAAATTAAGAATAAAGAACACCTACACAATAGGCTGTAAATATCAGTTTAGAGACTCAAATTGAACAGAAAAAATATCAAGATTTAGAGTTACTTCAAGCAACTAAATTTAATAGTCAATCAACTTGTATTTTGTATGTTAAAATCATTTTAGAATTCATAGTATGGCTTCTACACTAGAGATTTGATGAAAAATACCAAACGTCACAGGAAACAAAAAATAAATTAGTCTTTACGACAGCATTCAATCTAAGCAATTCATATCAAATGGACAATGTATCTGCGATTTCTTTTTATTTCCAAATGGCTGTTATCAGTCTACGTTTTAGTCTCATAAACATTGTTTTATCTTATACGTGTACTGGAGTTCACCTTCATAAGTCTCATAGCATGTAGAAGCAATAATCCAGGGCAACATGTTGTTCACATCTGTGATATTTCTCTTAACATGGCCTTAATATCATATACTTAACTATCATTTCTATATCTAATATAACAGACAGTCTGAGACATACCGGTACATCACCGTCTAAAACTTCATGACATTCTTACCAACAAACTTTCTTCTAATTAACGTTATTTGTGGAGGGAGAATGCAATAAAATATCTGCAATCTCAGTCTATTATTCTTTAGTAATATTGTATTATTGTGCGTAAATAAAGAATGCATCAATGTCTAAGTAATTCGTAATTACTTATGAAACAACCCCAATGAGACAAAATAAGGCTTCAAATTTCCATTATCATTTTCATCTTACTTTCAAGACTTCAAAAACTGTGCAGAAAATCAATTTTTCCTTACGTTTACATTACTTAAATTACCGTATTGTGCTTTAGGATACGATTACAGTTAAACAGTCGAAGGTACACAGTATGTAGAACACTCTAAATAATTCCATCATTCGTAATAGTAATATACAAATATGAAATAAAAAATTCTGAAATTTTTGATGACCAAAATTAACTTATCAAAATCACACTTAACTAGTATAACGTAAACACTATAAATCATGTATTCAGTGATGCAGTATTTTATACAATTATGTGAATGAAGAAGCCAACTAATATTCTTTTAAATATCTGCTTTAAAGGCACATGAACTGTTTTGCTACGATTTTCGTATTATTTTAATCAGTTTGTCAATATTTATGATGTAGTACCAGTTATTATTTTTGCATAACAGTATACTGTATACCGGATGATATTCTAAATTAGAGCACTTCTTTCCATTGGCAATAAATAAACCAAGAAAAAATCGCCATTTGAACAAGTCAAATTTAGTTTTGTATTTTCAGTGGCACCTGAATTCTTCACTGAAAGAAATAAACGGGAAACATAGCCATAGAAACTGATTGAATTTCGTCTCTTTTCATAAGCCAGTACTACAGCTTATAAAATCACTCAGTATTCAGCAGCTAGCAAATCTTAAATCCAAACTAAATATGTGAACAGTAAGTTACATTTCACCACCGAAATACTAATGATTTAAAACATTCAATTTCTCAGAAGAAAATGTTCAAACGTCATAAAATGTGTAATAAAGCACAAATTTCACTTTAATATTTAACGTTGCACAGAATGGCATATTGCGTGTTTGGATTAAAATATTCATAGTCTTATACTGTATTTTCTTGTGTGATTATGAATTTATAAAGAAAATGTTGACGATGTCTATAATACAAAAACAGTACGGTATTATAAAACAAAGTAGCATGTTGTGCAAGACAATATTAATATAACGTTGTTAATCTTATGCCCGAGGGTAAAAGTTCTTAAAATTGAATTTCCAGAGTGTCTGGCATTTGAAAATAACTTGCTTCTATGAATTTCAAAGTGCTGGCTTTTATAACAATGTAATATTATGAAATACTGTATTAAATAATTCAAATAACTTAAAAAGATAATGAATCATTTCCCCAAAAACTAAACGGTAAAAACTACAGTATAGTAAGTTACATGATGGGACAGTATACCTCACTCAATTACTATTGAACGTTTATCAATAAGATTTTGGCAAAGTTTTTCTCAAATTCTCACATGCAAAACAATTTAACAGTAATTTAATTAAATGGATGTTCCTTAATCAAAGTACCGTACTGATCAAGTTTATATAAAAAATTATTTTATAGCAAATTATCAGCTGTTAAACAGCCAAAATAATGAATTAGTAAGTACTTACCATGATTTAAAGAGCTCCATATTAATAAACAGACTCCACAAAAGTAACTAAATCCAGAATATATTCCGTTAAGTTGGAGTTTATTCACAAACTGTACCAAAATGAATATTAAATGTTCAATATTCTGCCTCAAAGAATTAGTCTGATTTTAGCTACCGGTATGTCGTTCATAGACCCACTAATTGTTTTGGTGGCTCGCTTACAATTTCGTCCTGGCCACTGGGCTCCTTTCATTACCAACTTTTCACTGACAAATTATTAAGTAATTTCGATAAATGTCGCTCGATTTGATTTTATAATAAACTTAGTTGACAAAACTGTAAGAATAGTGATGACCGTTGAAACACGTGGTGATGTGGTTGTACACTTAATGGATTGATTGTCGTCACCCTAATGATGGCTGTAAATCTTCGTGAGAACTTTAAAAACATTTCTGATGAATTGCGAATACTGGTATTTAAAGGAAATTACGGTAAATAAACTTGTCAAATTATCAGACATTTAACGACGTCAAAAACGTCAAAACACAAGTTAAAGAAACGAGAATTCGTTTTTGTTGTTACTGTACTTACATTGCCATCTATTGATGAAGAGAAAGGTTGCACAACCGTGATTTTATATTCTGTTGTTGGCGCAACTTTTAAACTTGCATGTCTTATTCCAATTCCCATTAACCATGGGATGATGGGACCTTTTTATGAAACAAAAAAAGTCGTGAAAACATTTTGTACGTACCGGTAATTATGGTAGATTATACAGTCTAGGTATACATAACTCATAACAACGAAGTTAGTTAACATTAACACAAACAATCATTAAAACAAAAAAAATCATATTCGATTTCTCACATACCGGTAATGTAATATTATGATAACAAAGTTATGCCATACATGTTACAGTTACAGTACAGTATAACAAATTACTACTGTATACTGTATGTATTATTGTTATGGCATTACAGGTAATTTTCTTCAAAACAGCTTAAGAAAATGTTTAGTTTAATAGTATAAATATTGTCATTATAAGGAAATTATTTATAATTAATTAATTAAATCATTTAATTACAGGTACCGTATAGTTTTCTCGCATTGCAAAGAAGGCAGAGTTACGTTTGTTTACATGCAACGTCATAATGGCCGTCTTCTTACGTAAGAAGCTTTGGTCAATTCGAAGTCATTATGTGTTATGGGGGTGTTGGGTAATTGTGTATATAATTTTGTATAGTGAAATTGATGAGAAGCTTTTTACGGTTAAGCCTAAGTACGGGAATTGTGTAAGAGCGGCAAAAATGTTGCCGCTGATAACTACTTTTATTCGGATGTGAGGTTTACCGTCGTTTTAAAAGTTGAAATAAATTAGTTAAAACGTCATTAATCAACTGTTTAATTGTACATATAGCATCACTTTAGTGATATAAATAAGTGGTTGTGAATTTGTTTGCTTTATTTTGCCAATATTTTGATTTCAAAATTTAATTTCACATTATATTTAAAAACATGTTCAAGTGCATATACCCCATGTTAAACTTTTTTTTCCAAAAACACGAAAAATTTTAAAAGTTTATAATTACCTGTCCAAATTGATTATAAGTGATCAATAACATCATAAAAACACTTAATCAACTATTTTAAACATTAAAAATAAGCTAAATATAAATTGTTTTAATAAAAACAATATTTTTTGGATATTTTATATGACGTCATATGCGTTATGGAATATCATGCCTATCGTTTGGGTAATACCATTTTGCTCATTCAAATTCGTAACTCGCATTCCAATTGGTTGTTTTAGTTGCCAAGGCCTGTTCTGCTTCCTGATTGGCAGTTATTTATATAAGAGCAAGTGGGGGGGGGGGGGGAAGGGGAGGAATTAATATTAACCCCCAAAATATTCCCGCCAATTTGTTTACTAGTTTTGAGCGGGAACTTTCGTCGGGTGGAATCTTTGAAGTTGTGACTGTGAGTCGTATAGTAATGAACACTACTGCAGGTTTAAATTTTTTAATGAATATAAATTAATTTTAACAGCTACTGTTAATTAATGATGATGTATTATTATACTGTATATTTAAATTATACAAAATCTTCCATTGGCAATAAGAGCAGCAAAAATTGACGGTGCTACCAATACGATGTGTTATGTAATTTTCTATAGGATAACCTATGAAACGTCTTATAGGTCACGTCGTTTGCAAATACTTTATTATCTTAGAAATTATAACCCCTGATTTTTTAACGCTGGTATAAGAAATTACTATTATTAATGTTAATTAAGTATTGATGACAATGTCAACTCGTTATTTTTTTGTTTATTAGGGAATTTTACCGCTCGGTAATTTAATTTTTCCGACCGAAGACGCAATAACGACAGCGACGAAAAATGGCTACCCGGCTGTACTTTATCTACACGTATAAAGTTACCCAAGTAACTGATCAATAATTTTGCAAAAGTACCGGTAATGTGATTTTAATTTATATGAATTACCGGTAATTAAAATTCTATAATATATTTTGATTTTTTTACGTAACTAGAAAATGTATAGTATGGTGAATATGATTCTTGTACTGATCACTTGAAAAATGATGTCTTTCATGGGTAAGTCTTGTTACTTAGGTTTGTAACTTTTTATTCACATTTATTTATATAATTAAAATTAGAACAAAATAGTATACTATTATCGTTGACTTGCATCTCATTTCATTTTAAAGTTATCATTTGTGTTTATTCTAAGAAACAAGACACGTTTGTTGATCCGTTTTTCAAAACAGAAATTGTGTATTACTACTTTGCCAAAAGTTATCATCTAAACTGGAAGTTTAGGACATGTGAGCGGTTACGAGAAATATTTCCAACAAATAAAGCTAAAAAGATTAGTATTTCAATCTACGTTTATGTTATGACATTTCTTCTGTAAAATGAAACGCAAAATATGAAGTTAAGACAGTAAATTGTCAGTAACAAAATTACGATGTACAGTATTTTAGATGTTAACTCAAATTGGCACGTAATGTATAGTGTAGTTTATAGTATTATTAAGTTCTAATGTAAATTACTGAATCTTGTTTTGTATCAACCAATATCAAAGCTTAAAACGAGTTTCAATCTTTTAATGTTTTCGCATTTTTTTTTAATTTAATTTAGAAAGGTCCAAGCCTTCAATGAGCTATAAACTTAGATGTCACATCACTTACCCAGTGAGTATTAGATATCGCAACACTTATCCAGTGAGTATTTGAAACGTCATATTCAATAAGGATCAATTTTTGCGTTTGGTTACCAACAACTTCAGGAAAGCAACGTGAAAAATTGGCTACACTAATTTTATTAAACTACATTGCTGCTACTGTATTGAAAATGCCTGGGTCTCTATGAATTGAAAGAGTACTGAAGTTAAAAAATTAGATTGATATTATAGGTACTGAGTGTTACAGGTACTGTATGATGTTTACAAAATAGTCTGGAGTAACTCAAGTTTCCATATTTCTTTCCAAACTAGAAACTACAATGAAACGGAACGTTGCTTATTTAATACAGCTATGAGTTATCATCCTAGAAACTCAAATAAAGTACAGTATGTATTTATTAGTTAAAATATAAATTCAAGAAGTTAAATTTGTAATACCGTGTACTGTACATTTAGATGGCACATCACTTGAAACATTTAAGAACCTAATGAAATGAAATCATCAGAAGTTGGTAAGTAATAACACTATTGGGCTCTTAAAGATAAACTACTGCCAAAGCTTTATTTGTATGAAATGAATTAAGGCTATAAAACACATTTACTAGAAGTATACTGGTAAAATCAAGTAAAAAGCAGTTTAGATTTTCGATAACATTTACTAAAACAGGTTTGATATTAGACTTAAAATCAGCCAAAACTAATGCATGTATGCAAACTATATACCGGTAACAAATTAATTTATTTCAAAGGTGGAATTATACAATACAACTTTACGACAGCCAATTGTATCGAAATGCTTTCAATATTTGGTTATCTCAGATTTTACGTTAGAATATATACTCTAACTGAAGATTTATTAATAACAGCAGTCTATAATAAGCAACTTTAAAAGCTAACTGATTATATTAAAGGGTCATGAAAAATGATTAAAGTAATATCCAATAATACACAACCACATAATTACTTGCAGTAATTATAGAAAATTTAACATGATTACGCAATTAAAGCAAACGTAATTGCAAGTTTGCAACAAATAAAATTGAATAAATTTGGCCAGTCGCAAGAAATAAATTAGAGACAAATCGTTATTGAAATTAATAATATTTTGTCTCGTTTATTTTGTTTCTTGTTATGGGGATAAAATTTCCACAACTTAAAAAATCACCCGGTTTTACATCAATCATCTAGTATACAAATAATACATATCAAATTATTAAGGATATTACATAGAGTTAAAACTAAAAGCTTCATTCAAAAATACGGTGTCGTTCCTTCCAGTGTTATATACAGAAAACGAGCTACAAGTACCATAGTATTGTACAGTACTTGGCTTTGTAAAATAATTCATAATAGCATTCATTTACTTGCACACTTAACATTATGAAATTCATGCCAGATATTTTTACAATGCTTCATAGATGACTGAGTATGGATACAAATGCTGTTTAAATTTACACTGAATTATTGCTCATGCAAAACAAAATATTATTTTAATATTTGAGATTGCAATATGCATTTCATAATAAATCATAATCAAACGCATAATAATGCAATTCATACAAAATTAAATAAAAGTAACTGCAGAGGTGTATTGACAACTTGTCAAGAATCCCTATAGTACGTAGGTTCAACTTGGCAAAAAAAACCTTACGGTTCTCAAAAGTTGTTTAATTTGGCTTCTGATGATTATTGTTTCAAATTTAAGTCGAAACGTCACTCTAACGAACCTACAATGTAATAGACTAACAGCTACAGTGCATTATGTAATATGATACTATTTATTTATGTCGTTTAAATTGTTTGACTTTGGTGCATTGAAAGCAGAAGTTTTGAGCTTGATAGAATTACTTAGAAGCGCGTGACCATGTTTACAAATTCTCCCCAATCGATCGAAGTGACTAACCGGGCGTTTTCGTGCAAGGTAACATGCACCATTTTTATTTTAAGCTGGTAACGGCATAACACATTACTCATCACTTTACTCTGTTGCATGCAAAAAACCACACACACATTAATGATTAAACCCGAAAACCCAAGGCACGAAAAACAACCCGGAGTTATATTAATACGTATTATTAATTTTTATAACATTATACAACTCTAAAATTATTATTTTAGTTCCCTTAAAGCTGATTTCATCATTTTAATTAAACTAATGTTTATGAAACTGATCAACTGTTTTTAATACAACATTATACTGTATATTTATAATATATAGATTTTACAACTTCAAACTAATGTTTAACACAGAATTATGCACAGTTGCATCACGTTGACTTTGCACTCACTCATGAACTGGTCATAACTAATCGTATAATAAATGTGAAAATTAGGCATTAAAGGAATGGAACACTATGAAAAAATAATAGTTTTTAATATTTTCTAAGTTTTTGGTAATTTTTCTAAAGGATTAATACATTTTATAATTTTTTTTAATAACATACTATATACTGTACAAGATGTAAAGTTAACAAGGAAGTTCTTAAAAACGGTGATAAATGGAGCAAAATATTAAAGTTAAATATATTAAAGAGTAAGTTATATAGTATGAGTTCAAATGGTGATTAATTTTTAACGATTATTTTAGAAAAAAAGATTGAATTTAGTTTAAAAGAGCTTCTCGTTTACAATATTTCACAGTGCACCTGTTTAATACTGCATAAGTAATTATTTGTCAATAAGCATTTTTTTATCTATCAGCAGCAAGCATGTTTTGTTAACCTGTCATAACAAATGCATTATATTTAAACTTTTATGATTAACTGATGGAACAGCTCTCATAGGAAAAATTAATTGTACTTAAAAATAATTAATTATTACCAAATAAGCAGTTGGTCATCAATAGTTCTTTTTTAAAAACTACAAGTTTGACATTTTGCAGTTTTTATCCATCTAAAGTTATTACTGTTTAGAAGAAAAATGTTTACTCTTGCTTGAAAAAACTTTACATCTGATATACAGTGTTCTCAAATATTTTAATACGTTTCATCTATCATAAAACATTTTATTTTCATATTTAAAAATACAGTAGGTGCTTGCACTTTATACTAACTTTTGATGAGGTTATGCTATACTTTTACACGTCTGGTAATTGATTTTACTGCAACTAATTTCTATTAAACCAGATAAACTTGCCAATAAAAACAGCAGTAAATAAATCCAATAACATATGAAGGACTGCATATTCATAATTTAATGCAAAAATAAATTTCATTTACATTAATAATAGTAACTGGATTTTGCAGATTGATGAAATTGATAAGATTAATAATAAAAAGATGGATTAACTTATATTTGACACTAAACTTAGTACACTGTATATTTAAAAATAAATCTCTTTCTTTTTCAAATATCTTGTCGTCTGTAAACAATATTTCAATGAAAATCTATTTTTAAAACTTCACTGCATGTACAGTTCTTGCACTATGATCTTTAAAATAGCAAACATTTATTATTTGAATATTTTTAATCTACGTGAGGCTGGTTTCAAATTTCTGCCTGGACTTCAAATTTAATGTATTACAGTATGTTATGATATACAAAGTCACATTGCAAAAGTGTCATAAATTCATAATAACAACAACATAATAAAACTTAAGTTAATAACAACATATGGTGAATATACTGCATTACGATTTTCCAAGTATCAGACATTATAGCATCAAAATCAGCAACCAATAGGAAACTCAGCATTTTATACAGAGTCGCTGAAATTAAACAAAAAAATCCTCCAAAGCACTAAAGCAGTTTACAGAGCGATGTTTGCTATAGAGTACTGTATAGCCTATATACTCAATGTACTTGAATGCAGTTATTTTGTTACGGTAACTGAGCAACGGTTAAGTACGTGACGTAAACGAAAGTGCTGCCGGTAAAACACAACCTTCGACGGCAGGAAGGTGAAACCATACGTTCCGTGCTCTTATTATCTTTCTCGATTGTTTAATATTGTGATTTAAATTTATAACTAATTGAGGACAAGTTAATATAAAGACGAATATCTAAATTACATTCACAGAGTAAAAAAAAACTGATTTGTGTTTGTCGTAAGTCAAGGCTGTGTACGTGACGTAACGATCGTCGCTCCCGTCAATTCTTTACCATTAACGGCAGGAATTTCACCTTGCATTCCGTGTGCTAGAATTTTCGTCGTGAATATCATTATCTATGTAAGTTTATTTCAATTTGTCAATTAATCGAGGACATGTTAACATTTAGTGTAGGTAAAATAATCCAACTGTAAAGAGTATAATTGATTGATTTTTTTTTGCTAGTGACTCAGTGAGCTGACTTTACAGTTGTAGAAATTTATTGATCGGCTATGACACTGTTAAATCCGTCGGTAGAGTCGGCATCGGACGAGGAGCCGACTGAGCGGTCTTCCGATGTTCAACCCGTCGAGTCACCACCGGAATCACCGTCAGATGATCAAGGAAAAGATTTTTCAGATGCCAAAGGAGCACTTGAACGTGTATCAACATTAATGACGTCTTTGCATATTCCTTCTGGAGTCAAGCCAACCACAATCGTTAGCACCAATTTAACAGAGGAATTAATTCTTCGTGAATTAGCTGACATTCGTCGGATTTTGCTGCAGCACTTTATCATTCAACAAAATAGCACCAAAAGGAATGATGAGAATAGTTTGAGTATTATACTTGACGCCGAAACTGAGAGCGATTTGTTTTATATTTTGGGAGTTTTAAGTGATGAAATCGCTCAGGTGGTGGGGTCATCTCATGAAAATTCACACTTAGTTATGGAAAAATTGCGTTGGGATAAATGCCAAATTTGTTTCGAGCATCGATGGATGTACAATAACAGACCGTGCTGTGATTTCCCAGTTTGTTATTTGTGTCTGAAAACATATTTTACGCTTAAAGTTAACGAAGGAATAGTGAAAATCGAGTGCTGTAATAACAAGTGTAAAACTGTTGTTCATAGAGATGAAATTTCCGAATATTTAGATCCTCCTGATAAACAAAAGTTTTACAAGTTTATTGCGGATGTTAATTCGGATCCATGGGTTAAGACGTGTCCACAATGCAGCCATGTGACAAAGTTTGCTAACGTTAAGCCAAAACGGATGACAAGCACCAATAAATACCCCATCAGATCAAGGTAAAATCTTTTTCATTTAATATTATTTTTAGTCAATTACCAGCCACATTATACCCATTTGTTTCAACAAATTTTGGATTATGACCTTGAATCGTGCCATGAGATATTTTGGTTTTTTGACATTGCGGTCATTGGCACTTATAAATGAATTATAATTTCTGAGTTACAGTATGTTCACTCTTTGCTTTGACATTTTTTTTACTTTATTAATTAATTTTAAAATTTTTATCAAACTACTTTCAATGTTTTATTTTAATTTGCGATCATCGTTGAAGTAAATCTGACCGTGAACAAAATTATTTACTACAAAGTTTACAACAGGTCAGCAACTTTTCATAGTTTGTTTTGCTGTTGAAAGCTTTTGTTATCCTGATACTATTTTAGACAATTTATAGTTTCACATTTTACAATACAGGAAAACAGTTGTACCCATAGCAACCCCTCACTCAAACGATGCCCACTCCGTCACTCAGGTCAAGTGGTGTCCTTCCACCCTTAGTTGATTTAGTAAATGTACATCCATTAAACGAGGTTGTACAATGTAGGTCATATTGTGTGTATAAAATTTAGCTACATTAACATTTTACTGTGAAACAGTTTTGTCCAGAGTGTTATTTTGTCCGGCATTATTCTATTCAAGTTTACTCATGAGATTCATGAGTCACATAAATTTCCAATTTGCGCAATTTTAGATGAGTAAAATTCCCCAAATGCTAAAAAAAAACATTTCAGGATATTATGTCAGAATAAAAATCATGTGTAAACTATATCACTACGGCTTATCACCGTAATTAATATAACGTTTGCGTATTTAAATTTCTCAGCGCAAGAAAAAAAATTGCACATCGTTTTCAACATTTAAGTTACAACTTATGAAGTCAATTCACAGACTACAGGTCAATTATTTAATAGTTTGCAAGTTTATAGTTGACCTAGAATGGCGCTAAAACTAAAAACTTGTGTTGATTTTGTTGGCCGGTCATTTACCTGACCTTGAATATCTATTCACCTTCATAATAATAACGTAACCGTGATAGGGGTGCGTGTGCATGTGTATGGCCGGTTGCAAGTGCACGCACAAATGCACATGCTATACAGTAGACCTCTAGCAAATTACCAAAAATAACGACAAAGCAAGAATATCCTCAAAATTAACCGTGCAAAACGGATTCCAACACTGAACTTGCCAAAATGGTGAAGTGACTTGAATTTTAAGTGATAAAACCTTAACTTAGTTAGCAACAAAAAGTAAACAACAAATTGCAAAAAAAAAAACACAACAACAATGTGTTGTTTGACAAAAAAAAAGTGTTGTTAGAATTAGTAATAACGTAATTATTGTCAGTTAAAATTAGATAAGTTTTGTATATTTTGCTTAATTTTTGTAAATAAGTATTTTGGTAGGTTGTATTTACATAAGTTATTGTTTCATTGAGATTAATTTAATAAAGAAGTTATAATTGCCGTGTTTAGTGTACAAAATTTTCATTTAGAAATTTTCAAGGACATTTGCACCACTTTGTAATAAACACTTTCAAATTACTCTATAACTCTTGGCATTGAAGTTGCTTTTGAATAGTTTTGTTATTGAAATTAATAAATTATTTGGAATTGTTGTCAGTGACGAATTTTACTGCATGGAAAATAACGTCCAAAACAAGCACCCTGCTTCATTAGCTAAAAGGTAACACCTTTCCCGATCTTATTAATATGACAGAAAACTTAATAAGACGTCTTTCTTAAATTTGGCTTGAATCGATTGACAATGACACTTTATTATTCACTAAATATTGCAATTTTATATCATTTGCACATGCAAGTTACTAATAAAAAAGCTAGCACGTTGTTATTTAACATTTTTTTGTTAAAGTAATTGCAATCCAAGCACTTTATTGTCAACTTTGTGTAGCGCATTAAAACATCAGAGAAATATTTAAACGTATTAATTGAGGCAATAAAATAAAATGTGGTGTTTATATACCGGTAGTAACTTGTATAAAAGTTTCGTAATAAAGGAGTGATAATAAAAAAAATTACCTGAAATATTATTGAGCTACAAACTGTACAGTAGATGTTGCAGTATTACGTAACGTATGCTAATCCTGCTATTCTAAAATAAATATAGTACTGGTATCAGAACAGATTAATGTTTTATTATTTTATCCGTGTACTGTATACCGTGCAATATCCTGAAGACCTAGTCTTATAAAAAAAAGTGGGCGGATTAATGTTAAAATAAAAGCAAAAATTGATAAAACGATTTTCATTGTTTTGCATACAGTAATTTCAGCCCTTGTTCAATTGCCAAGAATAGCAATATCGTTTCAAATGCAGTAAAGCTAAAATTAGCAAAAGCATTTGCATACATGTTTGTAAAGACGAACCTTTTTAAAATAATCAAAAAATATGCTTTGAATAATTACCATTTTACAGAATTAAAAATAATACAGTACTTTGTAAAGTTGTTGACGTTTTTCAAATGACATTATCTTGATAAGTATCATAGAAAAGAAAAAAATAAATATCAAATTTGCATTGTTTTGATATTGAAAGTATCATTGGAAAGAGAAAAAAAATACAGTATCATATTTGTGTTGATTTCATGAGAGAATTTTAACATTGATATCTAAGGAGAAAATTTAGTAATGGTGTTTATGCAAGTATTTTATGAACTAAGACTTTGATAGAGATTAAGCGTTGAGTCTATGAAAGTATTTTAGAATTTTATAGGAGAATTTTATCATTGAAGTCTCTGGAGAAAATTAGCTTGAGAGAATATGAGATACGATTAACATTTTAAAAATTTAAATATAATTTATCATATTTAATATAAATTTAAAAGTGGTAAGCAAGTATCAAAAGTTAAATAAACCCAGATTAAGTGTCTGTAAAGTTATTGACAACATATCAAATTACAATATTTTGATCTTCAAAGTGTCATTGGAAAGCAAAAACAAAAAAAAACACAATCTTATTAATTAAGAAAATAATTGTAATTTAAGTAATTGTAAAATGTGTCAAGCGTTGGTTTTTAAAAAAAAATAAAAGCGCTACACACAAAAAATGTGACCAAATTTTGCTACACGTTAACACGCTGCCTATAAAATCAAGACAAATGCTAAATTATAAATTAGGTTGCAAATCGCTTCAAACTTCCACTGTAAATCCGAGCTGAAATAATAAAATAGCAAAATAAAAACTAGAACCAGATTTACTTTCAAAACACAATTTGCATTTCAAGTGTTTACCAATGCACTATGCATTGTAATTTTATACTGTCATTTAAAGTGCATCTTTCTGAACTAAACTTTTTTTTTTCTTGTCAATACAAGCAGACTTTCATATTGAAGGAGTAAAGGACGTCATACACATACAGTATTATATTACATGATTGTGATAAAACTGCAAAACACAGCATTAGCGATGAACTGCATCGATTTCGTCCTCCAAACGATAAATTATTCACTTGTCTGTAAACAAACAATAGCTTTAAGCACAAAATAGCATTTCCATGTTTAAATCCATCTTGATACACACAAGAAAATTCGTATGTAAACAATCATCATTGTTTTTACAAATATTGTAGATCTTTTGCTAAAATTGCCCTTCATCTTATCTTAGCCTGGACTATCTTGTCTTAAACTTGCTTTTTAAGAGGAAAATATTTTGGCATAAATCACTGAAAATTTACATAATATTACGTGTAGTGTTAACGCATCAAAACAGACACAAATAAACACTTTTAATTTTCTTATTAAAATTCACAAAACAGGTTTTAGGTTTTTATTCAAATTCTTTAAGAGAAATGAACACAGTTATGTCACTATGAGACTACGTGTTGTATTTAAGCAAATTTAAGTTACTTTTTTTATTGTTGCTTATCTTTAAAAGGAAGTACCGAAAACCGATTGGATATTTTTTTTATCCTTCTTTAAAAAAAAACCAGTTATTTTTCTAAACGAAGGGGGTAACGTTAAAATATATCGGGTGATTATCAAAATTGGAACATCATAAATGGATAAATCATATCAATTATATTCGGAATTTACAGTATCTCTTTTATTTCTAGCTATGAAAAACAAAGTAATAAAGAAGCTATACTAAATCAGTTCCAATAATGATTTTTTTTGTTATTTTCTTTATTAAAAGAAAAACGAAATATCAAAAAATAAATAACGAGACTAAGTCCTATTAGTTCCATTTGCTATTTTTCCTGTTTATTTCTTGACATGAGAAAAAAGTGTTTCAATTTAGAGAATCACACGGCATAAAATAAATAGAAATGAATTGTAATTATAAAAATAAAAAAAACCAGCAATACCTATTTCTTTCTTTCTTTCTTTTTTTTTTTTGACAGTTAACATACACGATGCTTCCTGGTTTCTGTTAGTTACAGTCGACCTGTTATTAGACAAAATGTAGGCCACATCTCGTTTTCTATATGTGCAATGTACTCGTATACAGTATATAATGTATAGAATGAAAGTTGTTTATGGCTTGTAAATATTAGCTAGCGAAATTTCTCTTCCGGGCTTTAAAATGCTTTTGCTAATTTTTTTTTCTTTCCTTTTTTATTATTTTGCAGGTTGGTGTGCGCTGAATGTAATTTGCCATGGTGTTTTAACTGCCATGCACCGTGGCATCCTGGATTCACTTGTAAGCAGTATAAAAAAGGTGACCGATTGACTAAATCATGGGCTAATGAAATTCATCACGGACAACTGAATGCCCAAAAGTGCCCCAGATGCCAGGTTCGCTGTAAAATTTTTGCACATAAAATAATGAATCATTGTGTCGTAAAAATGAGCCAATATGTCGTAAATTTGACGTTTTACTGAAGCTGAACAGATGTGCTGGTTTACATTCAATATCATTGCTTTTCTACGTCACAAAGTCATCAATTGTGACTTATAAATTATATAATGTATTACACTTGTTAGGTTGATAAATGACTATTTGGCAGATAAAAATACTTCTTTATTGATGTTGTTGATAAATATTTTGCAACTCTGACCATACAATCGGTGGTTGTAAATTTTAACAACAATATCCTCCATTCGGCATCAAAATCACCAATTTTGCGTAAAAATGCAGTTCTTAAATTTGCAACAACATAAGTTTTACATTGCTATATGTGAAGAATACATCACGAATTTTAAAAAGTTAAACATTTGGCTATAAATATAAACTACTAGTATGCAGAGTTTCATTTTGTTATGCAACATTAAGTTTTTCCATAAAAAAGAAATATGTTTGTCGAATGATACGCGTTTTGTTGTATTATTAATTGGTGATTATTAGTAATGTACTTGTACTGTGCACATTTTAATAAGGTTACATCATTCACTGATGTTTTTTTTTATATTTATATTGATGTTTTATAAGTAGGAACTTTGACAGATGAATGATTTTAAAATGGTGTATTTGTCATGTTTCAAGTTCAAAATTAATTATTAAAGGTCGCGCCATTGGGCATTTTATTCCTGCATAAGTAGGACTTGACTAGCTTGGCATGACATAGGCGTGGACCAAGTAAACGCCAACACCTGAATAATACAGTAGTATAAAGCATTAAATTAGTGTTTCATCATATTTATCATAATTTATGCTCGTGATTTGAGAAACTGAACTTGTTTCTCCAAATGCTAATTAGCTTTTAAAAATTTATTCTTACGTTATAACTTTTCAAAAGGAAAACTTTTCAGTACTAGGAATAAAATTTGGTTTTTAAAGTTGAAACACAAATATCGCCGACTGCAAAAGAAAACCTTGTAACTTCACGAGTCGCTAATAAATAAACGAGACTGAATTGCATTTGGTTTAATGCCGTTTTGTCTCGTTTATGAAGCCAGACTAAATTGAGGGGGCTTCATCCGATATTTATCTTGTAAAAATGAACTATGATGGAGTTGGAATGTTTTCTTGTGAAGTGGACATTTTAAAGATTGAATTTTATCCGGCTACCAATTCACGACATATTGATTCGTCTTAGCGTTAACACTATTGATTTTTGTTTGTATTAATAACTTTCAAATTAATAATGCATAATTTTGTCTGTACAGGTTTACATCCAACGCACAACCGGTTGTGACCACATGCATTGCACCAGATGTAAAACTGATTTCTGTTACCGCTGTGGAGACCGCCTACGAAAATTACGCTTCTTCGGAGATCATTATAGTAAATTGAGTATTTTCGGCTGCAAATATCGTTACAAAGCTGACAAACCAGTACAAAGAAAGATTGTTAGAGGAGCTGTATTCGGTATGACTGTGTTTAATATTCAGTATCAGTGACTGCTAAAGTTTTTGGTATTTCGTAGCTTCACAAATTAGATTTTTAGTTTTGTAATGCAAGTTGGCGTTGATCAAGAATTTAAGAATTTAAAACATTTTATATATTTAAAAAACCTTTTAATACCGTAAATTAAGTATTCCATTTTAATATTTACTGATATACACAGATTTTACCAACCTAAAAAAGTACTTTATTAATTTTAACCAATTTTATAATAACTAACGCAGAGTGTTGGCACAACTGTAGTACAATTTACACAAATTTGCAATACAACGAATGTTAAATCTTTATTTGTTTATTAACCTTGTCGTGACTCCACGAATTGGAAGTCACCTGTTCGAGCCTTGAAACTAAAACTGACAGCCACTGATCTCGATTTATATTGTATTTGATTATGAGTCATTAATTAACATTTTGATTCATTATTTCAGGTGGTAAACTGGTGGTTGCTCCACTGCTGGGAACACTTGGTGCTTGTGCTGGTGTCATTGCATTGGGTTTTGGTATTTTTATTCTCCCAGTATACGGATCCGTTAGACTGTATCAGAAGTTCCATACTAAGTGCGATAAACCACCGGTGCATGTCTTTTAAATTTTGTTACTATTTAAGGTCTGCAAAAATTCATAAAAAATAATTAGAAATGTGTAAGTTACAATCTGATTATGGCACCTACCAATTAAATAAGAAAAAAAAACATATTCTATTATAATTATACAGTATAACGATAGTAAATAAAATAATAATGAAAAATTAATATATTTAAGCATTGCTTTAGCAAATATTTGAGTAAGTTACATACAATATAGTCAGGATGGAATAAATTATGCAAAGTTAATGGGTGCTGGGATTACTGCTCTGTAGAATCCATTTAATATTGTGATATAAATTAAAAAATGGTGAAATATTTTGATTTTGCCAAAATCAGAAAAAATATACAGTATATCTAATGGATATGTTCCTATGCCTCTTTTGTTTTAAAATGTTCAAAAAGGGCTTCAATCATTGCAGATGTTGAGTTTAAAGTGGTCACAAGGCTACTAAACAATTGATAAAATCGACCAAAATATTAAATACTATTCGT
Organism: Helicorthomorpha holstii; assembly: GCA_013389785.1. Lineage (NCBI taxonomy): Eukaryota > Metazoa > Arthropoda > Diplopoda > Polydesmida > Paradoxosomatidae > Helicorthomorpha > Helicorthomorpha holstii. The sequence continues at coordinate 14,100,945 of JAAFCF010006596.1, forward strand.
TTTAAGTAGTTTAAGAAAGTGCTTGATTAATCAAAAACGTTAAACCGACTGCAACAAAACTGTCATTGAAAACTCTTTACCAATAAAATGTAAAATTATTTATTTAACCAATGTCGACTTCGATGTTTGTTTCGACTGTCAACATAGATTTAGTACACTTAAACATTGCTATTTTAAGAGACTGATTTTTAATAAATTGTTAATTAAAAGGCGCAACACATTTACATTTAACTTAAGCTGATAAAAATTGAGAAATTAATTTTGCTAACATACGAATTGTAAGGTGTGCCAGATGTTGGAACAGGGGTGAAAATTTCAGCACTTGCCACTTGCATTTACCTGGGTAAACAAAAATAAAAGTAAATAAAATGGGGCTGTCAAATTTATTTTTATGACTTGGTATTTGTCTGACAATTCTATGACCTGGATAATGAAGATAATTTGTATTTTAATACTCGTACGATGCCAAATACAAAGTCAGAAAAATAAGTCGCAGATTACTGGATGAAAAATAAATACCTACGTGATCCTTTATCAGGTGTATAGTGAATACGAGTGATTTGCTAAATAGGAACCTTTTTTTTCTCCATGGCAAAAAAGAACTGGAAAAACCTCCATTCGAACTTATTAAATTTAGTTTCGTTTCTCTACTGGCACTATCAAGAAAATTTTTTTAAAAATATACGTTTCCAACTTGGAAAATAACCCGGTGTATAGTTATTGACTGCTTAACAAGATGAAATGACGCAAAAACTCGTACTACTGTATACCGGTACTGTATTTTAAAAATATAACAATGAATTGATGATCTGCGTGCTTAGCAACCATTTCTAATGCAATTATTGTTTGTGGATTAGTTGTGAATTCGTCACCCACATGAAAATCAACGTGGAAAATGTATTTGGCCATCAAAATAGTCATTTTCGTCACTTTATCTATGCATCAATCTTGTTAGAATATGTCGTTTTACAAAAATGACATAACAAGATCGATGTATCATTTCATTTGAAGTAATAAACTTATTATATGGTCCGAATACAAATTTCTTATTTCTATAATTACTTATTAGAATTATTACAGTATAATAACTTGATATACTGTGCATCAGATAATCATAAAATTCAATGATGTTCAATCCATGTACTGTATTACGAGAATTTGGCAAAGCTATATAACGTCGGCTAGCTGAAGTAATCCCCTGATTCGGAATCGTGTTTTCAGTAGCTATATCGATACATTTCAATCGATAGAATTGCATTGGGACGCAACGCAAATTATGGGAATCATTATTCTAGGGGGATGGGCAATCATTGACCCACGAGTTATTTCAAATACTGTATGTACTTGACAATATAAATAAATATTAAATAAAATTACATTTTTATGAGCAACTCTCACATGTTTGAAATATTAAATAAATATACTATTACACACAAATATTTTTTTCAGAATTAAAGATCATATCATGTAAGAGCACTAATAAAACAGGTAACAAATACAAAAACATTCACAAAATTAATTTAAAAAAATAAGTTATAAAATGGCACCTCTAAAAACAACTGCTAAATTTAGCCCATAACAAGGGTTATTTACTATAAAAATATAAAAAAGTTCTGACATCTAGTTTCAGAACTACAGAGCTCTGTAACTTCCACTTTAGCTTAACTCTTGAGGCAAAATTTCATTCACTAATTTATATTTGAATATATGAAATGGCACTCATAACTAAATATTCCAAATTTAGCCCATAACTAGGGCTATTTACTATAATTACTGTCAAGGAAATTTCATTAAAATGTCATAAAAATGTCATGGAAATGTCATAAAAATATCATAGAAATGTAATAAAAAAGTTATTAAAATGTCATAAAAATGTCATAGAAATATCATAAAAATGTCATGGAAATATCATAAAAATGTCATGGAAATATCATAAAAATGTCATGGAAATATCATAAAAATGTCATGGAAATATCATAAAAATGTCATGGAAATATCATAAAAATGTCATGGAAATATCATAAAAATGCCATGGAAATATCATAAAAATGCCATGGAAATATCATAAAAATGTCATGGAAATATCATAAAAAGGTTATGGAAAAGTCATAAAAATGTCATTGAATTGTCATGGAAATGTAATAAAAATGGCATGAAAATGTCATGGAAATGTAATGAAAATGGCATGAAAATGTAATAAAAATGTCATAGAAATGTAATAAAAATGTCATAGAAATGTAATAAAAATGTCATAGAAATGTAATAAAAATGTCTTGGAACTGTCATGGAAACATAGAAGTTTTCATGGAAATGTCTTAGAAATTGGCATGGAAAGACGAGTTGACAAGGACGAGTTGACAGGGGCGGGTTGACAGGGGCGAGTTGACAGGGGCGAGTTGACAGGGGCAAGTCGACAGGGGCGAGTCGACAGGGGCGAGTCGACAGGGGCGAGTCG
>JAAFCF010006596.1:14103409-14115812 GCA_013389785.1 Helicorthomorpha holstii
CAGGGGCGAGTCGACAGGGGCGAGTCGACAGGGGCGAGTCGACAGGGACGAGTCGACAGGGACGAGTCGACAAGGGCGAGTCGACAAGGACGAGCTGACATGGACAAGCCGACAAGGACAAGCCGACAAGGACGAGTTGATAATGGCGAGTTGACAAGGACGAGTTGACAGTATTGAAGTAGCTGTTCAAGAAAAATATAACTGTTTATTAACATTTGAAATTGAAAAGAAATAGAAGTAGTTTTTATAAATTAATTTGGAACCTTAACATCTAAATTAATATAACTTTTTTTTCATAACTTAATTTTATAAAAATAAACTAGTGGTTTTATTTTTTCCCATAGAGTAACGTTAAGCTAGGGCGGAAGTTTCAGAGCCCCCTAGCTCCGAAACTGGACGTCAGAACCAAATTTGAATTTAAATTTATGAAAAAAAACATACGGCATGATACTTTTGTTTATAACTTTTTATTTAAATTTTTTATAACTAAATTTATACTAAAAAAGTATAATAGGATCGTTGATTTTTATCTCATTTAAAGTCACAAGTACTCGGAACAGATTATGCTAAATTGATTACAAAACGATTTGTCAAGAATGTGAATGAGACATCAAAATACAGTACATTGTTCCACCACAAATGCCATATTTAGTAAGGACCACATTTTTTTCGTTATATTTAGTCACCAAGGACCTCTAGAATTCCTTCAACAGTAGATCCAGCTCCAGGAATGCTACGTGAGAAATTAAATACAATTTTGCTATCCTAACGACTGTACCGGTACTTCATTGTATTGGAAAGGTCCTGATTTTCTAAGGATCCAAATAATTCTGTTATAAACTATAAAGATTGGTTTATTTTTAGATACTGGATGTTACATGTACTGTATTGCTCTACTGATGGAAACATTTGGTTTTTGTGCTGATGTCATTTTACTGGATTTTCGGTCTAAGTATACTTCAAGTTTACGGATCAGTACAGGTCGGCTGTACCAGAAGTCACTAAGTTCAATAAACTACGGGTGCATGTCTTTTATTACTGCAGTATTTAGAATCTAAAAAAAGCAATAAAGGTAAATACAAGTGTGTAAGTTATGAAAAAAGTCTCTTAACACTTATAAATTCTATAATGACAGTTTTATGTTTTTCAGATGAGCGTGATCACAGTGAAATACGATTGAAGAAAAACGAGTGAAATTTTTAGTTTGAAGAAAGAACTGTGAAAATTTTCAAGTGAAAAGAATTGGAAGTCTTACAACATAGAACTTGTGCTACTTTTTCAGTTGCTGTGAAAAGAAAAAATTGAGCAAAACCGTTTCAAGCCTCATTTAAATTTATAGTAAACAGAATGTGGTGATAAACAAAATCAGTTATTGTTGTTTATAAGTTGTAAACTTTACCTGCAAATTTAAAACATTTTTTAATTTTGTTATAGACATCTCCTTCAGAGTGGCAAATATATTCCAGCATTGAAGATGCAGCTTTACAGTAATTGGTATTCCCGATGAACAAATTGATGAACTAAAGAGATAACATTGTTTGTTCAAACGTTATAATCTCACCAAGGATAACGTTGCCGAAGTTGTTAAAGATCTTTCATTTTATAAGCCACAAAACACAACTGAAACAAAAATGTAAATCGAATTGTAATTGTGTTATCAAATGAAATGAAATTTTGTTTCTTTTTAGCTCAGGTGGCTTTACACAAAGATATTACTGTAGTAATAGTGTTGAATACGTTAAGCACAATTTCGAAGATAATTTTAGGAAAGATTCGAAATCGCTTAAGCTGAAGATCAATTAAAAGGACTGAATAAAACTATAGATAAGATGATGGAGGTTTATATAATTTGACGAAATGTAATACAGAATCTTAACTGTATTTTAAATAATTTGTAGTTAAAAGAAAGAAGATTATGGCATTACGGTGAATTATTTTTACGAAATGTAATTTGGAGAAAAAGAAGCAACACGGCTTATATCATCTTCGATCAGTAACATCAGTTGATTTTTTTTAATGTTTTTTTTATTCAATCTTGAATGTTGGATCTGGCATCAAACGAAGATTTAGTTGCTTCATTTTCTGCTTTTTTAATTGAAACAGAGTTGTATAATAAGGTATAAAATTACATAATAATAATAAAAGCTGTTTTTAATTATAAAGGTTTTGGGCTGAAGACTCGTACTAATAAATCGAAAGTTTTAAAGCTCAGTATCAATAAGAAATATTTGTCTAAAAATTTGCGATCAATTTAGTATAAAGTTGATAAAACGGGTACAATAATTATATTTGATAATATTATGTATTTGAGGAATCCTATTTAAATGAATGCAATAGCGCTGATGCCATTCTCAGTCAAGCAAGATAATTTGAAACATGAGAAATTTGGATTGCAGTAATTTAAAACTTCTTGTTAAACTTGACTGTCTGATAGGTGCGATGAAAACTTGTAAACGGCTTAAATTTTGCTTGAAGTAGTAAAATTTAATAGTATAGATTCCTTTTAAATTTTGTATTTATTATTAATTAATAATTGGTAATGATTTTAGAAATTGTTAACTTATTTTTTATTCATTATTATAAGATCTAACGGTTAGAAATATAAAAAAAAAAATTTTTTTTCAATCCCATAGTTAAAGTATATAGTGTGTTATTAAGAGACTAGCTTTCGTCTTCTCCGGTGTGGCCGAGTTGGTTTAGTCGCCAACTAAAAACAGCGGAACCCTCCTCCCGTCCCATTCCTCTCCCATTGGTTGGTTTAGGTATCTGCTATGGTACCAGGTATATAGGTATGGCATGGACGTCAAGCGCCTTTGAGGCCTTCACCCCGCAGGGGGCTTTCTTCGACCCTGGCCCCCTGCGAGGGGTGGGGTGAGGGCCTCAGAGGCGCTGGTGATGAAACCTTCCTTTGGGGTAAGGGGGGCACGGTCGAGGCGTTTTATTATCATTTTGGAAGGCGTGACGTCACCTTCTTAGTTACGACGGCAGCGCCACCAAGCGAATTCTGATGACGAAATTAGCGCCATGTTGGATGATCATTCTAGAAGAAGCTGAGCACCAAGATGGACGTGTCTTTTTGTATGTCGGCCTGAAGATTCTTTTTAATAATTTCGCTGTAGAAGTAATTTATCAAATATTTTTTGTACCGTATTGTTTTGTTTCAATATAATTCGAATAGTTGAAATGAATGTTAATGTTTCTTTAAATCACTTATTTTGTAGTCAGGATTGAGAAGTTTGACGTGGCGATGGTTAAAATGGCTATTGCGTCGAAAGAACTGTGGAATCTTAAAAATTCTTAAGTGAAATGGTAATTACTAATTTTTAAAAGCTACTTTTTTAACGTTAATTAATGTTGATAGTTTTAAATTAAACGATTACTAATAGCAGACTTTTTAAATTGATAATTCATTGGAAAGTTTTGAAAAAAAAAATTGACGGTTATTAGACTTTGGTCATCGCGTCGTCTTGCAAAATTTTTCCATTTACATTACATGCTTCTAGCTTTTGATGAATTTTATTTTATAAACGAGATCAGTTACTGCTTTATTTTCTTGTTTTATGTTGTATTTTTTAATGATTGTAGTCTTTGCAAAAGCGTTGAAAAGACCAATAACTAAAATTGAAATTTTGGAGAGGAATTGAATCATTGGGTCTTTTTACATTAATAAGTTAGTATTCTGAAATGTAACTGGAGGAACCAAATCTAAAAACTTGTCACGTCTAAATTCGTAGAATATTTTTTGGTAAATTTATCTCTAGCTTCTAAGCTGTGTTTTCATGTCTTTTTTATTGTCAATATTCTAAGGGCTACTAGATTAAAAAAACGCAATACAGTTTAAACTAATTCAATAACTAATTTAACTTGTGTTTTGACAATCTTTTTTTTTTCTAGGAATGACAGAGACCGTTGTTTGTTTCTTGAAAACTACAGTATCGGGTACTTCTACTTGAAAAAAAATCGATTTAGCGCAAAAGTTTAATTTAAAACAAATTTGTATTTACGTTTCTTCTTAAATTTGTCAAATCGCTTGTAAATTCGCTTAGCTTTCGAAAATTGTCATATTTCTTGTATTTTTGTTACTTGTTTATTTTGTTGTTTTTTTGTCGTTTATTAAAGGTTTTTTCGATATATTTCCGGCCCTTCAGGTACCCGTACTTTTTTCAACAATCATCGCAGCAGGGGGAGAGCATTCTTCAAGTCCCCGCGCACAGATTTTCAATGGCAACCACCTGCGCCAACACTTAGCTATTTTTCCCCCTCCCCTTATGGGCTTCCGTAGTTTTTTCCTTTTTTTCCCCCTTGGTTTTTTTTTTTCCTCCCATTTTTTTTTTTTTTTTTTACCTTTAATTTTTTTCCCTCTGAAATTTTTGAAATTTTAAAATTTTATTTTTATTAAAAATGTTAAACTTACAAAATGGCTTTGAAATAAAACGACTTGAAAATAAAACGACTTTAAAATAAAATGACCTGAAAATAAAGCGACCTGAAATCGATTTGTTTTGTACAAGACAAGTAAAATTTCGAAAATAGAAAAGTCATAAACGACTACCCAGTGGTTGAGAAACAGCTGGCAGGGAAATTTCGAAAAAAGAAAAGTCATAAATGACTACCCAGTGGTTGAAGAACATCTTGGCAAAAAAACTATGTAGACATATAGAAATAACTTAGCAGCATATGAAAATGTATAGAAATAAAATGCATATAAACTAACTGACAAATGTACGAATTTGATGGATTTTTTGGACATTAAATCCAAAAAACAATGAACAATTCAAATGTTTGCGCATGCGTAGTTACAAATCCAATTGTAAAATTGAAAAAAAAAATTTATCTTGTAGGAGACTTGAACCTGCAGTTATTACAACAGGAATTCGGACAATCACGCTCGGCCATCAGAACATTACATGGGTGAATGTCATACATTTTGTACCAGCTAGTAAAAAGTGCAAATCAAACAGCATTTGCCTCTAGAAAAAAATTAAAAAATTAATTAGCAATTACTTAAAATTATTTTACAAGTAAATGTTACTTACCCCATGTAAAAGATGAAACTTTGGCTTTGCACTCTTTCCTATTTGCTTTTGTCCAAAATATTTGACCAATAACAATGCACTCTACAAATATCAAAAACATCGCCATTTCCTGAGTTTGTCGATCAAACTCAGCTAACACTATTACGGTATATTTTTCGCATTTTTTAAAAATATAAAATTACAAGAAAAGCGCTCTTAAGGTATAGTTTTCATTAATTTTTACACATCTGTCTTTCGCTACAGCATAATGTACAGAACCTAAAAAAATGAAAATATTACAAAATGTTTTTGAGCTGTTACTTTCATAAAATCTTACCCAAAAAGCTAAAAATCAAGACGAATCACAGCCAAATAAGATAGTTGTAACTTCCGGCCACATGTCTAAAATTCAAATAAAATTAGTTTATGATTTAAGTTTTTAATATACAATAGTATTGTCAGATTGCAAGAAATTAAATACGGCATATGCATGGTATCTTCACGTCACGTTTCCTTATCTACAATAGTTCCTTGAGAGTTGGATTTGACATTGAACTAAATTCCAATGTAGTCAACAGTTAAATTGACTAAAAAATTTAATTCACTGAATTAAAGATTTAGGCAAACTAAAATCTAACGTACAGTAGTTTACTAAATCATCCAATCAGACATGCAATTGGCTCAGTGCCAGTCATTTGTAAATATGAAAATTAAAGAAAATTAAATCTATGCAATGGTACCTTGAACATTGTGGTGTCGCATCTAATTTCTTATTTAATAACGTTCTTGCGTAAATTTAAATTAAATATGTAAATGAACTTCAAAGTTGCAATAAACCTTCGATGGTTCAAAGATCATTATCGTTTAGCTTAAATTATTTTAAATAAACGTCGATGGCTGAGAATTCGTCACCCGAATTAACCACAATTATTACGTTTTAATTGGCGCAAATGTATTATTTTGATTTTATGTAAAAAATTAAATCCATTCTTACCTTTAAAAGCAATTTACGTTCATTATTTTTGTTGCTGTCAATTTTGATCCAATGCCGTGTACAGGACTACTGTACCTAAAAAGTCAAATAGACGTTAAAAGCGTAATAAGAACAGCTTTAATGATTTTTTTTTTAATATAAGCAAATATACTTTAAAATATGTTAGAATTTAAAATAATGAAAAATCGAATGGTTACTCGCTGGAATATGAAACAATGAACTTTGGCATTCGATGAATTATAATTTATAACTTATGATAGTCTTCAATTTACTGTATAATTTGTATTGTTTCATAGCCAAATTCAATATAATACTTCAATTAAAATAATAATAATTAGAACTTACCAAAATAATGTTTCCTTAACTTCTTACACATACAGTAAGTGTTCAATTTTCATGGCCAAAATGGCGACTTTAATCGTTATTACTCGATTCATTATCCAGCAGTACAGTATAATATGGTACATTAAATTCCATAGAATTCCAATCAATCTTTCTAAAAAATAATGTCTTTCAAAAAAAAAATTATAAAATTAAAAATTCCGACTGCTAAAAATCTTATACAATCAATGTTCTTTCATATCACACAAACAACTGAGAAACAAATTTGAAACGACTAGCAAAACCCCTCCCCTTTACATGACGTTGCATTTCAATTAAATTAGTAACAACCAATTATATTTTGTCTATTACAATGATACTTACAACTTTATGAAGCTTTTTTTATTCTGTATTTTTTTCCAAACTAAAGTCTATTAAAAGTTTTATAATTTAATACTTTGAATAGACAATAAAAACAAAAAAAATAGTTATTTACTTCTTTATTTTTATAAAATTTTAATTTTGAATACTTACAAAATGAATCAGAAACAAAACATGACCTGAAACAGTTTTTTTTTTAACAATAAAAGTAAAATTCCAAAATAAAATATTACTACCCTGTAGTTGAGAAACATTTTAAGAGAAAAAGAAACTATAACTGGCATATAAAAATATATAAATATACAGAAAGTTATGATCATCATCTACTGTATACAATACTAAATAAAAATGATTGCGCTTGCGTAGTTACAAAAAGAAAATGGAAATTTAGTCGGTAAACAAAAAAATTGATCAGGCAGAGAATGCGATCCTCAGCACTTCTTCCAAAACGACTGACTGGCTAGTGCGCTCGACCAACACCTAAAGATTCTATCTAAAAAAAAATACAAATAAATAATCAATTAACGATTTATATCCACTTACCTCATATTATTATGGACATCGTTGCAGTAATTTTTAATTAAAAACTGAAATGGCATTTACGACTACTGTACATTGTGATCATGTTATTTGGTTTTTAATTGTTTATATCGGTAGATAAAACATTGATTTTGAGATACATTCCCTGGTATTGGAATAACTCAACATTGCTAACTACATTAGAAAGTACAGTAATAGTAAATAAACTTACTTACCCAACATATGCAGCATGTCTGGTTAAAATTATTCAATCGTTATTACTCTATCTTTAAATCCAGAAGAATGTAATTGGCACATTACCAAAATTCCGTTCAAACAATTAAATAAGCATTAAAAAGTCCAATGACTCTTCGCATTCTCCTATTATGACGTTACATAATACAGTAATTATATCATTATTGTTTTGAAGGTAGAATAAATTTGGCAGCAACAATATCAAATTTATAATCGACTCTAAATTTTTATCTTAAAAAATTAAATGATTAATAATTCGCAACTTCTATTTTCTATTCGACAACTTTTTATTTAGTCAAATATATATTGTACTTGTATAATAATTTATAGTTTATCAGTACATCACGAATAACATTTTACTTGTCATCCATGTTTACATATATTTCGGATAATTTAAGTGTTACATTTTTTTACATTGACACTTCACAGTAAACAATGATAATCGTTTTGCCATAATAGTGTTAAAAATTTAATTTCAACACTAACTAACATGTATTTGGGCACATTTACTTCATTGAAATATCTTAAATGTATTTTTTATGCATCAAAAATATACATAGTAATTAATTATGGGGAACAACCACCTGTAACAACCACAACCAATATAATTTTTGTAAAAGTGGTTCAGCCATTTTTGAGCTTGATTAAATTTATAGTTGACGAGTATACCATTTAGTATTTAATAAGCTCATCATTCATAACTCTAGAACTACCGGGATCTCTGAATTTCAATCTTTCTGCAATATTATCAACCGATTATCATGACATAAATGTTTTATACAGATAATAATTTAGTTTTTAAATCCTTTTTAGTCGTTATCTTCTGTGTCAGTTAATACACCGTCGGGATTGTAGGCAACGTATCTGATGGGGCAATCATTACCAATAATTAGAGACTAAAAAAGAGTAATCATTTAGTTTGGTTAGTTACACTTAACTTATTAAAGTAGAAGCGTACTAAGGAAGCAATAGTTTTACACACTACAACACTTTTTACAGTAATTTTTATTTTAAAAGTTTGAGTTGATAATCGAGTTTGCTATATGTTCATTAGTACGCAACTACTGTAATTATTTGTAAATTAACATTAACACTTACTGTTTTTTCTTCTCGTCCAGGTGGATTTCGGAGAAATATCATGAGTGGAGCGTATAAGAAATTTATAATAGCCATTCCGTACAGCATCCTACATAAATAAAAGATAAAAAATTAAGAAATATAAAACAAACCACATCATTCGTGGTATTGCTAAAATTGTAATTGGAGGAATAAATGTAGTTTAAACGACGTTAATTGCTTCTAATCTCTAAGTTTTAAGATTTCCACACCATTCAATTTTGCGCCCTGAGAAACTTGAAGCTGTCATTTCAGGTATAAATTGGGCTTTAAAAGCATAAAATGTTGGATTCATAGTCATTAGAAACACATAAGTCTTGATGTTCAGTGCAGTAATAAATTATAATCCAACAGTATAGAATTTAAATGTGGTCTAAACTACACCTCCATCTTTTAAATGTGGTCAAAAGTAATGTACCATGCAAATCCAATTGATTGAACCAGGCTTCCGCTCAAAGCAGGCCCTATAAAGCAACCAACAGTTAGTTAGTAATTACATTGTGAAAAGTAACATTTAAGATTACCGATAGCAAATCCTAAGCAAAAGGCTACATCACCGATAGCATATACGCTGCCATATACTGCTGAATGACGAATGTCGACTAAAAAGCCCAACTGTGGCATCATTGATGAGTCCACCATTCCTAGAAATGACAATTTAATAAGCTATATTTTTTTAGTAACAAAACGTTTTTAAGAATAAAAAAATATTTACCGATAGCAAATCCTAATCCTGCATTTGGAGCTATCAAATGATTAATGTGGCTAGCTTGAGGCACCTATAATTACGCAAAACCCATTTATTTTACACTCGAACTTTAAAAATATAACAATTCACTTTCAATAATAAAACTATTGGGTACTTACTAACATGATGCATATCCCGATTACAATTAATCCAAGGAAAGCAGCTAGCCACCTAAAAATAAAGTGTTTTATCACTAAAATAAATATCAAACTGAGAAACTCCACCAAAATCCAAATTCTTTTTACTAGAAATTGATATTAGTTTAAGTTCATAATTAAATGATTATAACCTTCCGATTTTATGGCCGAGTGGACCAAATAAATTAGTTCCAATTAGATACGATATACTAGCTGGTAGGAATGCAACACCCAGTTGCCACTTAGGTGAATGCATTGTATCCATCATATAAATGGGCAAAGAAGGCTCCAGCATGGCAATTCCCATATTAGCAAATGTAATTGCGCCTTTAAACAATTAAAACCATTTTTAAATTAATCAAAACTATTTATCAACACTATTATCTAACCTGCTGCAATAATAATATAAGGATCTTTAACTAATTCTAGCAGAGTAGGCCCTTCCTGGTTTTGCTTTTTCACCGCAGGTTGAAGCACCAGCATTTGTAACACTGAAATCAAACTAACGATCAGTAACATTTGCCAACGACTAAATAAGATCATTTATATACTAACATCCATCTCCAAGTGCCAAGAAAGCTAAGATAAGAAACGGGGCAGTTTTACCAATAAATTGATACATAACTGCCCCAAATGGAGGTCCGATAAGTACTCCAAGTGCTAAGCCACCAAGAGCAATTCCCATAGCATTGCCTCGTTCTTCATCATCGGGGTACCGGTCTGCTAACATTCCCATGCCTAAATCAACATTTCAAATTAAAACAACAAAGAACTTTTTTGAATAAAAAATGTATTTTATACCAGAAACACTCGAACATGATGAACCAATACCTTGGAGTGCTCGAGCTATAAATAACACGCTGTAACTGCGACCAAATGCAAAAACTGAAATTAAAAATTCACAGTAAATCAATTGAAGTTTTAAAGAAACAACTCATTTTGATTTTTTACTTACTAACTGTTGATACAAACATTATAACAAACCCAGTAAACATAGGAATACTGTAGCCAACTCTGAAAATAATAGTTTTTTTAAGCCACGACAAAGTAATTATGTCACTGTTTAACAAACCTGTTGGTCAGTGGCCCAACAAACGGATTGGCTATTAGTTGGACAATTGCTTTCGATGCAAACATGACGCCAACTTCAACATTTTCTGAAATTAACTCTTCGTGCCGCTCTTCTTCACTTTGTGTGGGTGGAGGTCTTGTTTCCAATACTGTTGGCTGTGTGCTGGCAGGACAGCACCCTGTTCACAATTTGATTACAATAAACAACTTAGTACAAAGAAACAAGTTGGCATTACCAGTATATAAATTGGGTTTCCAAATATCTTCAGTAATATTAGTTTGTAAGTCGGTGTCATTTCTTGGATGAAAAATGCGCAACTGGTTGTTCTTCTGTCTGATTTCATAAATAAATTCTGGGATGATTGGTACTGAAATTAAAAGTAAAAAAAATAAAACAAGGGTAATAATTTGAAATTATTTATGTTGAGTAAGTATAGTCATGAATTTAATCAGACTGCATATGTGCAAATTATACAGAAGAAGAAGTTTGAGTAAAAACAATTGGTGCCATATCATAATAGTCATGTTGAATCCCATAAAGCGTTCACTAACAACCTCTATAACGACTTTGAATGATGATGTGAGATCGATAATGGAAGTTTTCTACTGTATGTATGTGTTGTGAGTATAAACGAAGCTTAAGTTAAGCTGGCACTTCATCTTCAATTCAGGAGCCATTAAGACCACCAGCAACAGTTGCTCTTCCCAGAAAAGAGTCATCCAAAGCTTCATATCGTAATATACCCATATTATATTGACGTTGGCCGCAAAAAATAAGAGGAAAAAAAAAGAAAGAAAAGTGCACATCCGTTCAAGAGAATCAGTAAAAAAAGTCCTTTAGCAAATACAAATAGAAAAAAGAAGACAGAAAGTCTATTCTTTGTGCAGAAGTCTTATTCTTATTGCTTTGAATCAATTGGGATGACTATACACGAATCATTCAGCGGTGTAGTTGGCTTTGTTTCATGTCTTCAGTGTCAAATAGTTCCCCTCAAAAATATATAAAGTGATGGAGCCAATAATATCGCAGTAACTCTCATTTAACTCAGGTTTCAACCGTTTGCTTTAAAAAATAAAATCTAATGGACCTCTAACTTACACCCATCAAATTTTTTTTAAAGCAACTTAAAAATTTCTTCATTCAAGATTTATTTTATAATGGTGGCCATTCTGACATTGTGGATTAAGGTAGCGAAATCTGTCACTATAAAAAAAAGAGATAATTTCTTTGTAAAAAGTTTAAGGATTTTCTAAAGATTTTTATTTCATTTCTGGGATTTAAATAACTTGACATTTGAAAAATAACCACGCAAAAAAAAACAATTTCTTAGTGAAACTTTATTACTTAAAATTTAAAATTGCGTAACCAAATTTTCTTTTAAAAAAACTCTTCGTATCAAAATTCTATTGAAATACAGAGTGATTTTCTAAATTGGAACTCCCTCCCCGAAACAAGAAAATATAACGAGAAATATCGCCTTAAAAACTAGTATAATTTAGTCCCGTTTCTTTATTGACACATTTTCTCCATGACAAAAACAAAGCAACTGATAGTTCAGTTCACATTGTAAAATATTGTGTTCCAATTTAAGAAAAAAATGAACGGTTTTCCGTATTGTAAACTATACTTTTCTACTGAAACGGACTGGTACCTTTAATCCTGTAACTTACTCTGCATTTGTGCATTTGATGACCACCCTCTATTTGGTAACGCAACAGTTACTCGTTATAAATGACATGTTTATTGGATGACCGTAAGTATAAAGTTATTAATCAGTGTGTGTGTGTGCTCCCATATAATCTATCTATATATATAAAAGAGACTGTGTGTGTGTCTTTCTGTCCT
>JAAFCF010006596.1:14130812-14234113 GCA_013389785.1 Helicorthomorpha holstii
GGACAGAAAGACACACACACAGTCTCTTTTATATATATAGATAGATAGATTTACATCACAGCAGTTGGCCAATTTGGCCCTCTAGGCTTTATAGTACACACACTGTACGTCACACTACCAATGCCTCCAAAACATACTCGTATGTATAGATTTTAACAAAAAAAAATTCTTTTTCTGACAGGTCTAAGACGCAGAAAAAAAAATAACTATCGTTACATCAGGAATTGTCGTTTTATGCAAAAATGCAACAATATCGATATCATGAATTCCGGTTAAAGTAAAGTATAAAATATTTTTATCAAAGTACATTACACTATCTAGTGCTTTTATGCTGTACCGGTACTAATTAATAATTTTTAAATTCATAACGTACAGTAATTATTTAACTAAACATTGGCCCCTCGTTAATTATTTATTTGGGTTGTATTAATCTACAACAATTTTAATTTGGGAATTAATTCCAAATCAAAATACAATTTTCGATTATTTACAGTAAGTTAATTTGGGTTGTAGTTAACTCTCTTTGATCAAATAACTTAATATCGAGACTATCATTTTGAAAGTTTTTTTAAATGTTGCATTAAAATAGTGAAAAATATTTCTAAAAATACGTTCAAACTTCAATAATTTGAGAGATGACGGGGATTATTTGAGATAGTTGGGTATTGGACCCCTAGTCCGGTATAAATAAGCGTAACAAAACTGGGAGATAATTATTTTAATTACTGTACAGTAGATCTGCGCATTGTAATACAGTAAATCTACTTTGTTTTAAAGGCAACTGTGTTAATTTATCAACGATCTTCTTTGTTGGGCTCCAAACAAGTGCCAGACTACTGTTCGATCTTGTCATTTCTGAATAAGAGCGTACTCAGTATTGGATCCAGTACAATTATTACTGCAATTCTAAAAAAAAATGGATAATCACGGTGAAAATCATAAAAGACCTAATTCTGACGACGACGACGATGTTAAAAGATGCCGACATGTTGAAGGACCAGAAATTGTATATTTGATATCCAAAGAAGAAGAGAGGATACCCGTCAGGAGAGACCTTGCTTTAAAATCTTTAGTAATTAGACGAACGATGGAAGGCCCTTGTAAATATCAAATTCATCTTTTGCATGATTTTGCTTTAATCTGAATCACAAAAACTTAATCTTTTCTTTTTTTTTTACAGCTACATCAATGAGAAATCAACTTTTTAATTTAAGACAATATTCGTAAGTAAAATTTAAATTGCCATATGTAAATAAAGTTTTTAAAACATTCTTTTTGACAATTTTTTGACCCAGATCCGATATTTTGAAATTGATTCGTGTGTATTTAGAATGTATCGATAGTAATCCCGACAAAGAAGCCTTCCATGCTTCAATCCAAATGCCTCCTGAATTCTATGAAGCGATCGAATTCTTAAAACTTTAGTTCATCTGTTACAAAAGCTCTTAAAATGCTAACTCTGAAGTTCCATTCTATTGCTAAAGGATTTATTGTACTTTTTTAAATTTTTAACTTGTTGTATTTTAATAAAGTCATGTCCGTATTATAGCAAATTTAAAATGCAAAATTTCCATTGCAGTATTAAAAATTTACAGTAATTTTCCAAAAATGTTTTCACCGGCTTTACAGTCTTCAATTAATTAAAAAAAAAAGTTTTCATCTACTAAAAAATTGTACAAGTACAGTCGGCAAATTTAAAACCAATTTATGAGCTGCAAATCGCAAAATAATGTCACCAAATTAATAATTATACTTCAGTTAAAATTGTTCAATTGCCATTTAAGTAATTTAAATCAATACGACTCGTGCATTTGACAATCAACAAGTTGAAATCGTTGAGTTTAACAAACGATCGGTTTACCCCATTCAATGTAAATGACGCGACAGTTTTTATTGCCCCAGTTAGAACTTACTAGATGATGCGGTGTAAACTGCAATTGGCTTTGGTGGATGAGGCTCATATAAAAAGCCATTTTGTGGCTGACCAAACTTTTATGTATAGCACTGACTTAACAGCTTTAGTCAACGAAAATCCCAGCCAATTGCTATCTTCTTAAGTTGTTCACACAATACAACCAACAACCGATTTCTCTTTTGTTTTTCTTTTTCTCCAATACAGTGTCCCAAATCAAAGCTACGAACAATTTCTACTCAAGAGCAACTCAGACGGAACAAATAATACGTTTTTTAGTGAGTCTTTTTTATTTTATTTTTGGTTAGATGGAAAATGGGGGAGAAAAAAGCACGGAAAATGTCATTGCCACTTGTTGCCTTCGCTTACATTTACAAGACTACAATGTATCAGTAGACTGTGTATCCAATGGCATGACATTTGCACACAAATGCTGTTTTTCTTTGGCATTGGAAGATTACACCCTGTCGACTTCATTTCAAATCAATGCAAAAATGTCACTACTTGTACAGTATACTAGCTTGCCTCAAGCCAGAAGCCTAACAGTGTAAAAGGCCCTATCGACTTTTTTATTTAGATGTTTTATTCTAATTTTGTCTGGTAGTGTCTGTGTAATATAATTAATGTTTTCAAGAATGTAAACTTGTATTGTGTTAATGAATTTATTATCTTCAGCACTGTAGTTGACCAACTTAGCCCCTATGGTCTATGACACACCACTGCCAAACAAGCTCACACCACACAATCAATTTTGCTAATAAAATATCGATTGATTTATTGTAAGGTTTGACAGGTCAACGGCAAACAATAGAAAGCATCGTCACCACCGAAAAGGTCGTATTATGCAGAAATAAAAAAAAAGTAATGAGTTCAATTATTGTAATCTAGAAAGCTTTCGTCTTCTATTATTACAGAAAGTAGTTTAATACTAATAACTTTTTTTTTAATCTAAATAATAAGTTTTTTAATTTTAAAACAGGTCCATTCGTTTTTAGAAAACAAAGCCACAACACAATAGCCCGTTGAATTAATTGTTGCTACCAGTTTTTTTTATCATTCAACTCGAATAACGCTCTACGTAATACAAAGCCTATTAGTAGTTTGATAATATTGTTTAAAAAGACTGTATTGAAAAATATTTCTAAAAATCGGTTCAAACTTCAATAGTTTCTGAGATGACTGTGATTACTTAAGACAATTGGGTAATAATAGGTCCTCTGGTCGGATTTAAATAAGCGTAACAAAATTGCAAAAATTATTTTAGTTACTGTACTGTAGTTCTTCGCATTGTAATAAATCCCATTTGTTGTAAATACAACTGTGCTAATTTATTAACGATTTTCTTTGTTGGACTCTCAACAGGTGCCAGACTACTGTTCAATCTTATTAATTTATCAATCTTAAGTAAGAACTTACTCAGTATTTCATCCAGCACAATTATTAGTGTAATACTAATAAAAAATGGACAACCACGGTGAAAATTTTAAAAGACATTATTCTGACGACGGCAGCGATGTTAAAAGACGTAGACTTTTTGACGTACCAGATATCGTATATTTGATATCCAAAGAAGGAGAATGGATACCCATTAGGAGAGGCCTAGCTTTAAAATCTGAAGTAATTAGAAATATGATGAGTACATTTCGTAAGTATTAAATTCATCATTTTGCTTTAATCTGAATCGTAAAAACCTAATAAAAATGTGCTTTTCTTACAGCTTTATCGGACTTACAAGGAGTAATACAATTAAGAAAGTTTTCGTAAGTTAAATTTCACTAACTGTGTAATCGAATTGTCATACATTCTTTTGGCATTATTTTTTTTTTATCCAGATCCAGTACTTTGAAAGGAATTCGTTCGTATTTGGAATTTTACGACGACCCCAACAACATTGGCGTACCCTATAAATTTAAAACCGAATAAGCCAATTACCTAAATATTTAGTTCCATCTGCTACAAAAACTCTTAAATACTAACTCTAATGTTCCAGTCTATTTCTTCTCTTGTGTAAGTAAGATATTTGTAAATGTGTTAATACTTGTGTGTAAGATTTTAGCTTGTTTAAATCAATTATTTTTAATAAAATCAAGTCCGAAATAAAGTAAATGTTAAATACAAAACTTTCATTTTAGTTCATTTCAATAAGGATTAAAATGACTGCCACTTTAGTTTAATGATTTACAGTTACAGTATCCTTAAAATTCAAACAGAGTATGAATTCGTTATATTCAAGATAATTCCAATAAAGCAATACCGGTATCTTCCTTTATGGCATTTTGTTTTACAATGGCTAAATGCAAAATGTCTTTACCACTTGTTGCCATGAATACAATTTAAGACTACTGTAAGCATTCAAATAGTGTAACAAATTCATTTCCGTTCAATGCCAAATTCTAACTACAGAGCACTTGCCTAATAATTTACAGCAGCCAATATCCATCGCTAAATAGAATAAAACCCTTTTAGACTTTTAAAACTATTCTTGTTTGTGCGTCTAATTTTACATGTTAAAAGTTCAAACTTGGTTTTTGAGAATGGAAAAAAAAGCATTTGATCAAACGAGTACTTTATACTCTATAATCACAATTTACATAATAACAAGGTCACCAGTTTCGTTTTTTTTAAATACTGTATTAAAATAATGAAAAATATTTTTAAATATCCGTTCAAACTTCAATAGCTTCAGAGATGACGATGATTACTTAAGACTTTTGAGTGCCCAGACCCAATATAAGTGTAACAAAATTGCAAACTAATTATTTTTATAATCTCCTTTGTCTTAAATACAACTGTGCTAATTTATTAAGAATTTTCTTTTTCGGACTCCCAACAGGTACCAAACTAATGTAAAATCTTATTAATTTCTCGTTTCTGAATAGAAACGTACTCTGTATTTTATCTAGTACAATTTTTATTGTAATACTAATACAGAATGGATAGTCACAGTAGCAATTTTAAAAGACGTTATTCTGATGACGACAGCAGTGGTAAAAGACTTCGAACTGGTGACTTTAAATGTAAAGAAACCGATATCGTGAATTTTATATCTAAAGAAGAAGAGAAAATATCCGTCTTTAAATACCTTGCTTTACAATCTGAAGTAATTAAAAATATGATTCATGAAAAGTGTAAGTACCGGTATGAAATTCATCATTTTCAAGATTTTGTTTTAATCTGAATCATAAAAACCTTATATTATCTTGGGGGATTTTTTTTACAGCTACTTCGGTAGAAGAAATAGATTTAAGACAATTTTCGTAAGTAATATTTAACTTGCCGGGTAATTAAATTGTCAATGTAAATAACTTGTTTTAAAAAATTTTTTGATCTACTGTAGATCTCGTGCTTTGAAAAAGGCTCGTTCGTATCTGGAATCTAAAGAACAACACCAGAATATGCACTTCCAAATTGAACCCGAAATAACGCTTGAATTGTGGGCCCTGGCTGCTTTCTTACAAATTTAATTCATCTGCTACAAAAAGTTTTTAAATGCTAATTTTGATATTCTATTTCTTTTCTTGTGTACTGTAAGGTATGTAAAGTATTTTAAGTTTAAATTTTAACTTGTTCAAATAAACTATTTGTATTTTAATAAAATCATATTCAAATAAAAGTGCTGTAAATGTAAAACGCAAAATTTATATTTTACAGTAGTTCATTTAAAAAATGATTAAAATGAAGGCCAAAATCTTCAATATCTTCAAAATCCAAATCGAGTATGATTCATTTTTATTCAAAACAATTCCAATGAAGCAATTCCTTGCTTTTACGGTATTTAGTCTACTGTATTAAACATATTTTTGTTACTTGCTGTTAAATTTACAGTGTAAGACTACTGTAAATATACTTAAGTGGCGTATGACATTAAATTCATTTCAGATTAATGCAAAATTTTAACTATAGGGCACTTGTCTACTAACTTAGCTAATATCCATATCTTAATACCGTATAAAAATAATTTTTTGTGCGTCGAATTTTGCCTGTTAAAATTCAAACTTCGTTTTTGAAAGTTAAAAAAAACATTTGGCTGTACGTTACTTGTACCGTGTAGATGACTTTATTATCTCCGCCACAGCAGTTGGCCAATTTGGCTCTCTAGGATTTATGGCACTCCACAACCGTACATACAGTACTTCACAAAGTCAATGCCGCCAATAAAATATTCATTGATTTTAGCAAAAAAAAAAAAAAAAAGGTTTACCTAACAGGTCAAAGGCGCAGACAAAAAAAAAACCCATCGTCACCACTGCAATTGTCGTTTTATACAAAAATAAAGTAATGAGCGCATTCATCACAATTCCTTTTCAGACTGTGTTTAGAAACTGTTATTTTAAAGTATAAAAAGTTTGATCATAGTACAATATACTGTATTATCTCTGTATTATCTAAAATTAGTAACTGGTTTACATGCAATATTTTAATTCATCATGCACAGTAATCATTTAACTGTGCATTAACCCCAACGTTTGTCTTCGTCGTTAAAAATCTTAATTTGGATTTAAGAATTCAAATATTTTAGTTCTTGTAGTCTGTTACTCGAAGTTAGTCATTTTCTTGGGTGATTGAAACCATTGCCACTCGTGGTCGTAGTTTGAAACTACTGTACAATACAACAACGTATAAGTATTGTTTTTCTATGTCGTTGGAAGATCTTCTCTACTAATTTCTAACTTAGACCAAACTTACAGCCCCACAGGTCCTTTTGATTTTAAAATATCTTATTTACAATATGCCACTCGGTCGACTTAGTTTTGCCTGGGTAAAGTCCAAAAGAGTTTTTATTTTCGAGAATTGTACCGTACTTGTAGTAGAAGGCCCCCAAGGCTTTATGACTTTGTCACTGGAAACTATACTATTGCCTTTCGCAAATACGTCATATAGTCAATGCTGCCAATAAAAGATCTATTGATTTTAGGAAGAAATTTCTTTTTTATGACGGGTCAAATACGCAGACAAAAGAGAGCCATCTTTAGTTCATCACCGGAATTGTCGTTTTATGCAAAAACAAAAAGTAACGAGCTCATTCATCGCATTTCCTTTTATTACATTTCACTGCACTAATTCATATAAAGCATTTGTCTTCTATCACATTATATAGTATATAAAGTATTCTATCTTATGTCAACTGATTTACACGCAAATAATGAATTTTTTCAATACATGTAAGTACAGTACAGAAACTATTTAACAACACGTGATCTATCATAATTTGTTACACTTCAATTATTTATTTGGTGAGTTTTGATTAGTAAAAACTCTAATTTGAAAGCAAGAATAAAGAAATGCCATGGCCAAATACAAATTTCCGATTATTTATTTGAAATTAAGATAAAGTAACTAACTGAAATCAAATACAACCGAAACATTTATTTTAAAAGATAAGGCTTTTGGTTTCTTATAATACTGTATTAAAATTTAATAAAATCAATCATAAATGTTTATTTTATCCAAATAAAATCAAATTGAAAAAATGTAAAACACAAAACTTCCATTGTACTTCAAATTAATTTTTGAAATGATTTTACATCAAATAACCCTTTCAACAAATAAATTTGTCATCACTATTAAGACAAAAACTATTTTAGTGCATTTTAAATATTAAGTCACTAGTTTAAATGCAAAATTAACGATTTTTTTCTTTTAAAAAATGTGCACGATCATTGCATAATATAAACGTGTCTTAGTTGCTTTGGCAATTCATTGGAGTTACACGGTTTTAAAATACCGGAAGTAAAGGCGCTATACACTGCCTTATGTCACGTGACTGTTATTCAATGTCTCTTATCTTGCATGTGCTGTATTTCATAGAAAAAAATTACGATTGGATGATGTACAAGGTTCTTTTAGGAATAAAATATACAGGGTAGGAGTTGTCAAGCAGTTATCTCATTTCTTCGTGCAAAAATACGCCATGCCAGATAGAGCAATTCACTTCCGGACCCAAAATACGCTGAAAACCAGAACAATAACTCGTAATTTTTGCAAACTTATGAAATTATGAATGCGTAAGTACTGTACTGTATAGGTCGTTGGAAGGATGTAAATTATGCAAATTGCTTTGAATTTAACGCATTACTTTTTTTTAAATATTTTTATAGAGGTTCAATACAAAGAATGATATAAAATTATTAAAAAAAAATTAATAGCTTTTAGAAATATTGTACTACGGCTTATTTGAAAATATAAAAACAATTGATGAGGTGCAGTATATTGCCATTAGACAATTTAATATTATAACATGTCCATTAAACAAAATGCACTTGAAAACGTAATATATTTTTGGTTACATAACATTTTAAACCACAAAATATTCTAATATTTTTCAAACTCAAAATGATGTATTTTAGAGCAATGACTTATAAAAAGTAGACTTCTCATCTAAAATACTGAATTAGACTAACAAACACTTTTTAAGTTAAAATAAAACTGCTACCCACTACTTAAAAAGTTTTAGTAATTTAAAAGATGTTGTAATTTTAATGTTAAATTTGTTTTAATATGCTAAACAAGTCATTAAATGTACTAATTGGACTAATTCAGGCACATAATAAAACTTTCAGGCTCTATAACTTTTAAGACACTATACCTGTTAGTATGAAACTTGTTTCCCCAACTTTTATAGTCAAAAAAATCTCTTAAATATAATGATAGAAGCTAATCATAATTTCACAAAATAGTTATTGTGGCTTCAAGGTAATTCTCCATTGTCATTGTCAATTTGATTTCAGTTGCTTCTCATCTCATAATTGAGTAATTCAATATTACAAAACTTGGTTAACTTAATCATATTTTCCAATTGAAAGAAAGAAAGTGCAGGTACAATGTCGCCACAGTGGTTCTCACATTATGGCCTATCCATACCCATTTATTTTCAACGGAATTAGTTTACTAAAAATATCTTTTAGACTTAGATTAAATACAACATCAAGTAGAAGACCCTATAAGTTTATCAGGGATTAAGAAGCCAATACTTTATTCATTTGACTTGACATTTCTCATTCAATTATTTATGCTGAAACTCATAAAAATAATATGGTTGAGTATTTTAATATTTTCTTTTTGAACGTCTTTGTTTTACTAAACTCATTCAGACTCGTTATATTACTTAAAATATTCAAAAAAAAAAATTATTATGTTCAAATATAATTGAGAATTTTTTTGTTATTTCTTTCCAAGTACGTTTATTACACACAAAAGGGTGAACATTTTCCGCTGGCTTAGTGCATAGACGATGGAAAGCGCAGATAAGTTGATTTGAATGAGAAATAAAATGTATTTTCATATTAAATGAGTTGCGGTGAGTTCCATCAGGGAGCATATTTGCATGTGAAAAGCCACAAAACATGTTGATACGTCATTTATGACGTGTTGATAATCTTCACTAAACCAGCAAAACTGATTTGGCAGTCGTTGTGTGCAACAGGAGGTAATGACATTGACAGCCCCAAAAATCTCAAATAAAAAAATTCTAACATTTTTTTTTGCATGACAATAGACTTTAAACACTCACTTATCATCAAAGCCGTTAAATAAACTTCAAAAAATGATTTTTTTTAAACAAATCAATACGAATTTTGCTAATTTTTTTAAGCAAGACCATTGCGTAATTACAAACATAAAGCTTAACCAAAATTACGACAGAAAGAATGAAATGTACTAAAATCTTGTGAATAACTAAAATTTTCTGATATTTTTCGTTTCATGTATTTTAATATTTTTTGTATTGCATTTTGCAACTGCTCCTAATACTGTATTGACAAGCCACGGTGGCACTGTTTATAGTACAGAAATGGCAAAAGGCCATACCAACTCATTTATTAAATTTTATAAATGAAAAGACAATACATTTCTGTATACGGTTTTTTGTCGGGTAATGTTTTTAGTGAACCAAATTTACGTGTAATGGCATATGGCACGGTGCTGCACTTTCAATAATGAATTCAATTTTGACGTCGTGTTTTTTTTTGCCTCTACAGTACTTCTCTGTTACTCTCCTTTTTTTAGTCGATAAAATAAAACCTTAATAAAAAAAGTCTTTAAGATTTTTAGTCACTTTTTTTTAGCATAAGATGCTGTATAAAATACAAATTTCATATTAATAATGTTTGACAAATAGGGGATGGGGTCAGGAAGAAGAGCTTCAAATGTGAAATGTGCTGTATATCTTCAAATTGATATTGTATTGGGAGACAGTTGATGATTAAAAATATAAATTCTTAATAATTTCAGTACATGGGCAGAACTTTTTATTAAAAAATTTTTGGAAAAATCAATTTTTGTACTTGTGCACTGAAATGCGATATGAAAAATGTCAACAATTTTTTGTAACTAAACATATCACAATAAAGATTAAAGTTGAGATTACCATGCTGTTTACATAATGTATCTTTAAATTATTAACTTGTAGGTAATGAGTTTTGAAATGATAAATTCGCGATCCTTTATCAGTTAAATACAAAGTTAAATATAAAGGCAATACATTTAAATGTATGAGTAATTTGTCGTCGTTCACTTTTTTTGTTGAAATGATAATTAATTCTTAAAAATGCTTTGATCTTTGTTATTAATTAATTAATTATACTAAAGCGTCAGACGCAGAAAAATTAATGTATACTGTCATAAAATTTCATTGTTTAGTTTTTCTCATCGATTAAAAATGGAGCTTTTCATTAAATATGACAGACAATTTGATAACTTAAAGAGGCGTTTGTCTCGAAATATTTTCTAAAATTTCAAACATTAGTCATGTATTGTCTTAATTTCCTAAATATAAAATACATTACTTAAATACTAACAGTAACTCCTAACAAGTTTACAGTTCAGAGCTAACTCTTTTGGTACCCGGTATTCACAGTAATCGAAATCCCTTATAATAAAAAGTTAATTTAGTGATTCAAAAAGCTATTAGCTACTTTCAGAAACAATTCAAGCAACTCAAAACAACAACTACTTTATGATACATGATAAGAAGATTTTAATGCTTCAACAACTTGCAAATTAATTTGTCTACCTAAAACATTATTTATCATTGAAACTGAAATCCGGATTAGTTAGCTTGACATAATAATAAGAATTTTTTAGGTAAAAGTAACTCTGTATTTTGTTAAAAAAGTAAACATCACTTTGAAGTTAAAATTTTACTTTTCTGTGTGAAACAAGTTCAAATAACTCATGGAAATTCATAGACTAACAATTTTTTAAATAGTGAGCTTATTAAATGGTGATATAAAAAACATAAAAACTTACCAGGAAAAATGAATTTTACAGGTCGCTTCTACTTTTCAGGTGACTTTTTGTCATTTAAATGCACGAAAACACACAATGTTGAGATTGATAGCAAGAAAAGATGATTGAAATGTCTCTTTTTCTTTAGTTCCAACACGATTCCGCCAAACTTAATAAAATTACTTCGACAAACCGATATGGAAAAAGTATTTGCACAAGTAATAAATTTTTCATATGTACTTATTTGAGAGTTTGTTGTTGCGTTTTTTGACGGTTGAAGAGTTGTGATTGAGCAGCTGAAAGAGTCGGGGAAAAAGTCGAAAGTGAAGGCGCTTATTAAGCTCGGAGTTGCAGCAGCGGCCAACGAACACTCCGCGAAAGATGAATTCAATTTCGCCCAGTAGGATAATCGATCTTGTCACAATAATCGATCTTTATGACGTCGCCAGGCCAGATCTAACTTTCTTCTATATAATGCCATCAGCATCATCATTGGTTGAGCAGATTTCATTGTCACGAGGGATGATATTGTAATGAATTATATGAAGCTATTACTTTTCAAAATATCTTTGATTTCTGATAATAAAAAAGAAACAAAAAAAAGAAAAAAAGTTTCAGTTAATGACGTACAAAACAGTTCAAAAGAAATACTTTTTTTTTAATAGCAGTGACATTTAATCAAGCTTTAAATTGACTTTGTTTAGATTTTATTTTAAGCAATGGGTATACAGGACAAGTAGAAAGAACTTTTTTCTGATAGCAAAAAAAAAAACCCCCCGAAACAAATAGCGATTGGAACTGATAATATCTATTCTCGTTTCTTAGGTAAAGCAGGATCTTAGGATCAAGTAGTGTTACAATTATGAAAATCACCTTCTATAACATAAATGCATTAATGTTGAACTTTAAACATGTTTGATGTTTCCATATTAGTTATTGTTTCTATTAAATTTGATGGTATAGTACAATTTTAACGATTTTATGCCAAAATTGTGTATAAAGCAAAACAACGATGCACTGCACTAATTAACCTCTAATAATAATTACCAAGAGGTAACAAAATGTTCAAAGGTTATATTTACATTGTCAATTTAAAGCAACAACAAAAACAATATCTGACGCATAAAACGGATCTACTAATCATGCAAATGGATAGAAGTCTTTCCTGAAGTTCCATGCACCCAAATATAGAAATTTTTCAAAAACTTTTATTCGAAAAAAAAAACTAATTGTGGTATTTGCTTGAAATAATTATTATGTGTGTATTAAAATGACCAAAATAGCTTGCAATGATAAGTACCCTCACTATCCCGATTATTAATTGAATTTGTTTACATAATGGTGACGCAATTGTAAACAAATGCATAAGGGGAAAAAACAGGGCAAAAGCAACACGTGGCATAACGTCAACATATTATTCAACTGCATAAACATTGTTATATGTTCGTCGTCTAAAACTTTCATCGTCAGTGAAAACTTAATTTTAATAAGTTTTCATAATTCCACTTGCTGCGAACAATGTGGAATATACTGATTGTTACTAAGTTTACTCTGATAACTTTTCTACTTTCTGTAAATGGTGCAAATGGTTCTGAAGAGGAAAATCCGTTGCTTCGCCGTGGTATTTTTCAACACCTTTCACCAACTCCAGCGGACGCCTATGTTAACTTATGGAAAAGACATGTCGATGAAAATAGTAAAGAAAAATTTGTAGAGAGAATAAGAGACCTTTTTTCGTTTGATTTTAAAGAGCATTTCACGTTTGGAGAAAATAAAAGGCAAAAAAGAAACATTTTTCAGCTGCCTGGACTCATCAGTAGCAAAAATATTACGCAGCAGTGTATTACAGGCTTTTTGGTCGCCATCCCAGCACTGACGGATCTTTTTTATGGAGAAATACCATTCTGGCCATTAAATTGTAAGTCACACCAAAGTGCTGGTAAAAGCCATCTTTAAGTTATCAATTACTAACAAAAATGATTTCAAATAAATTAAACTTCATTTATTTTTTAAAAAACTAAATTTTAAATACCAGTATTGTACCAAACTTTGATTTAAAATGGTGCGCAAGTTTTAATCTTCAGTACCAAATTTTGTTCAGTTTCAAACACTGTAAAAATCCATTTTTTTACAAATATTTATGAGAATATCAAACAAAAAATTATTTAAAAAGTTGAATTTCGTGCTACATCAGGTCTAAACATTTTTTAAAAATTGAAGTACTTTTTTTTTTTAATGGAAAGAAAAATACGGGAAAAATCGTCATTGCACCAAATAAGATTTAATCCCGTTTCTTTATTAACACTGTAAAAAAACAATGCCCCTATAAATGATTCGTAATGATGTAAATGGCTATTTTATGGCAGTGATTGATTCAACTGGAAAATCAGCTATTGGTCCATTGAGAGGAACCAAAAGATTGAGAGGCAATTTCCACGCTTGTTTGAGCGTTCGAGCAAAAACCCCACGACTTATCAAGAATTGGATTAACCCCGTCAATTTCATTGGAAAATTTTGCCATATAAAAGCTGAATATGGCACCGAGAAAGTTTCTAATCACATGGTAATTGCTATACAGTATTACGCTACTTTAAAAACAATCATTCTAACTTTTTAAAACATTAATAAATAGGAAAATGAAGTGATTCCTCCAAAACCAACCAGACGAATGCTGGACACTGAAATATGTTTCCCATCAGTTTGTTCAAACGCTGACGTAAAAAACATTGTTGAAACATGTACAGTAAATATTAATTTGCGAGTAGAATAAGTATATCTAAAGATTAATTTATGTTGTTTTAGTTTCAAATGAACTGGTTTATGATGAATTTGAAATTACGTATATGAAATGCAGCACTTCTGATAAAGGACCTATGTCATGGTGGACAGTTTTAGTGATGTAATTACCAAACTTAAGCTAGTTTGTAAAAATAAAACAACTTCAAAATATTTTTTTTTCCAGAGTTATATGTTCTGTCTGGGGTGTAATACTGCTGACAGGAACCGCTTTTGATTTAATCCAGGAATTTCTTCACAAAAGAAAAACCCAAAATTGGTTAGACTTGTCTAAGCCAATTAAAGCTACCGTGGCCCAGCCTCCTGAACATGGTTCCTAAACAAATCATTTATCACAACATTCAAAAATTAAACTGAATTTTGTTAGGTTTATATGCCAAAATTCTATTGTCTCTTTCAATTCCAAGAAACTTTGGCTACTTATTAGACAATACAACTCAGTATTCTCCAGAAGATTACATTCCAGCCATTGGTGGTTTAAGATTTTTAGTATTTTTTTGGGTACAGATTGTTACCATCTATTTAATTGCAATCAGACTTCCTTGGGGTAATCTGACATTGACTAAATATAGTTGGAAAATAACAATTAATTAACTTATTACTTCTTCTCTTCAGGAAATTACGCAGGGATTTTGGAAGACTTGAGAACTGTTAATTTTCAGTGGATTATTAATGGGCGATTTGCAGCTGAAACAACTTTCTGTCTCAGGTAAAAGACTTAAAAGCATCTTTTGAAGTTTTGTATTTCTCAATTTTGGGCGTTGTCACGGGTGCTTTTCACAGTCAATACTGTACTTTTGTAGTGGATTTTTAGCCAGTTATGTGACGATGACATCAATTGCACGAAATAAAGGACACTTCAGCTTTTATTCTTATTACATCCGGCGGTATCTAAGGTAACTATTAATTTAATGTTAAATTCTACTAAAATATAAACAAGTTATTTCTGAACAGGATAACACCGGCATACTTATTGGTAATGTTATTAGCCTCAGCATTTTACTGGTATTCCTACGACGAAACGCCTGACTGGGTGGGAAAATATCAGTTTGAAGATGCATGTAAAAATCACTGGTGGAAAGGACTGCTTTTCATAAACAACTTTTTTCAGGAAACTGAATTAGTACATAAATGCCGTCAGTTACAACAGTGATCCAGTCGTTGTCAACAAAATTAAAATTTGGCAAAACATTCCACTGTTTGTTGATAGAAAAATCTAAAATACTTGTGGACCTCGCAAGTTCTGTAATAAACAGTACATTTAATTAATGACTGAAAAAATAAATTAAGCAAATAGTAGCTCGGTGCCATTAAAGATTGACAACGACGGCATCACGCTAATAATTGCTATTATTATCAAACTAACTAGATTTGCCTTATCAATTTAGTGTCCTCCATTTTCTTGGTATTTCGCAGTAGACATGCAACTTCACTTAATAGCTCCTTTTATTATCTACATTTTATACAAGTAAATTAAATAACTGCAAAGTACTTCAAACCGTATATTTATAACTTATACATTTCTCATAAAGTAAGCCACGGGTAGGATTTTGGTTGGTCATCATGTCAGTTGTCGTATTTGCATCAATGTCACCACTGCTTATTGCATCTCTAAATTTGCCATTTTTTATTGGCAGACTATTTTAGTAAGATATTTTTAAACACGATAAAATACTTAAACTAACAAGCTGTTTTTTTCAATAGCTTCGAAGAAAACTACCAAGGATATTTGGATTATGTTCTTCAATTGCCATTTTCACACGCAGGACCATTTATAATTGGAATTCTATTTGGATATAAGTTATTCGCCAGTGGAATCAAATATAAAATAAATAAGGTAAAATCTAGATACTTTTGTCAGAAGTGTATCACGAGTGCCAATGTTGTAAGAACAGGAGAGCATTTTTCGTGCTTGTCCTGGGAATTACTTACACTAGGTACACCACTGGCTTAATCAAATAAAAT
This sequence comes from Helicorthomorpha holstii, assembly GCA_013389785.1. Classification (NCBI taxonomy): domain Eukaryota; kingdom Metazoa; phylum Arthropoda; class Diplopoda; order Polydesmida; family Paradoxosomatidae; genus Helicorthomorpha; species Helicorthomorpha holstii. The sequence continues at coordinate 14,146,711 of JAAFCF010006596.1, forward strand.
GTTTCTGATAATTTTAACGATTTCAGATTATTGTCATAACTTGTTGGCTACTATCCGTAATCGCTATACTAGTCATCATATATGGCTTTTATCCATATTTAGATGGCACTAGAAAAATGCCATTAGTTATGGGATTGCTATACAACACCTTTGCTCCTTCTGTGTGGGCTTTAGCAATAGGATGGCTCATTTACGCCTGTGCTACTGGAAATGGATGTAAAATGATTTTTAATTAGTGCTTTACATTTTAAATAATTAATTTAACTAACGTATTTAACAGCTATTATCAACACACTCTTATCGCTAAATCTATTTTCAAACTTCAACCGATTTTCCTACTGTTCATATCTGGCTCAAGCCTTGGCAATTAAACATTTTCTGTTATCCCGTCCAGACCCTCTGTACTATGATCCATGGATGACGGTAAGTAAAACAAAACCATTGAGATTTATGATTACTATTCTAACGTTCCTCTTGTTCTAGTTTTTGATAGTTAATGGCTCGACAGTTATGGCAATGTTTGCTGGTGTTGCAATAAGCGTTGCGATCGAAAGACCTGTTTTGGAACTTCTTAAAGCTCTGAGCTATCAGAGTTTCAGTAAACAAAATGCTAAAATTATTAGTGATACTTCGGAAGACGAAGAAAGCGAGCTGGTTAAAGGAGATGCTTGAGTAGTACTAACTGAGAAAGAGATTAACTGTTAAATTAATTTTTATAAACTTCTTAAGAGACCATCATCGCATAACTTCCAAATAACTGGGTTTAAACTACACCTGACTCCAACAAATTAAAATTCATAACCCTTTGAACTTGAATAAAACTTTATATCTTAAATGCTGTTAAAAGCTATGTTTCAAAATAAATTTCTCAAATAATTTTAAAATCTGCTGGACTGACTGTTAATTGACAAAATTTAGATACTGCAAATGTTCTATCTAAACAACATATGTAAATACCTATACCGTAGTACAATGTGCTCCTTCGGTGAATCTAGTCGCAACCGATCCTTCCCACGTTTCCATACAACATCATAGCTTTCTTATGTAATGCAGATTTTGTTACATTGTAAAAATAAAGCGATCAACCTTCAAAAACGATGAAAAACAATTAATTTCAGATTTGAACAATATATGAATAAATTAAAACTTTTGAACTAAAAATACCAAATACAACAGCTGTAATGATATACTGGAAATTTGATCGCTTCTTCAGATTCCAGAGATTTCTGAATCCATAATACAAAATGTGACATCATGAAACTTGGAAGTCGTTGTCCGCTTAGTATCAAAGTAGATCGACTTTTCCCTGTTAAAATTCAAAATAATTATAAATAATGCTGTCAATAGCGATACAAAAAATGCATCTTACAAACCGGCAGAATATGCAACTTACAAAATCGTCAACTCCAACGTCAGAGCTAAAAAATAATGATAAATAACACCATATAGCACCGACTAATTATTAAATTTTGACTTTAAAATCGTTTTATTAACGCTATTACCATCTTTAAATGTTTCTAGTTCATCTCCATCAAAATGGTGCTGAAGTTTGCTAATTAGAATTGGAAGTCCCATCTTGTCTAGTGGTTGGTCCCAATATCGATTGGTTCTTGTCAAACTAGAAACAAAATAAAATGTAATCATGTATTATTTTATTTTTTGTTACAAAAATTATTAAGTGATCACAGTCAGTTATTATTTAATAGAAATCTAATAATTTTGCTGAATTACAGTAGTTTAAAATAACATTTTTTAATAGTTTCTTTCACTATTGTTTTGTTGTACTATAGGTTTCTTTTGCAAATTGCTCTATTATTCAAAAGAATCCCCCGTAAAATTGTTTATTTGACATTAATTTGATTTATTTTGCATCGATAAGGAATTACTATTCTTAATTTACTGCACGAACAGCATTATTTGTCGTTTAAAATGTTGAATAGAGTACACGTTTTATTTGCAGCTAACCACAGCCACAGCCACAGCACCAACAAAATAAAAATCCAAATAGAAGATCCTTGATCCAAGAAAGCCTGTTATTTTCCCCCTCCCCATTATCTCAATTCCATTTTCTCTTTCTTTTTAAACTGACAAAACTGCCATCAACTGGCACTTTTATTTTGTACTCAGTCAATTGTTGTTTTTTTAAAGAGATTTCATGGCTGTCCAGTTATCCCGCTGAGAACTCCGTAGGTGGCCATCTCTCCTTGTCTATCTCTGTGCTAGCAAATTGTAAAGGACCTGGATGCCACGTACTGAGTAGGCCATTTGTCATTGCATCACTCCCACAAGACGTGCACGGCCTGGTGAGCGACTATACTATATTACTAAGGGTAGATGATAATTTAAGCAAACACCTGAAAACTAAAACAGCTGACAACTTTTACAATACTCAATTTATCTTCTCCTCCTCAACTTTTTTGTTGTTGCGTGTGTTTTTAAAATATATTTTTTTACATGTACTAGAAAGGAGTAGGTTTGAAAACCAATTTATTATTTTCGTTTAAACCAAACTCATCGAAACAAGTGAGCTGAGACCCATGGATAAGGTTACAATGATATACCCTTCTAGTTTGCAACCATCACTTTGCTTTTCACTTTTCTATTGTCCATATAAGAGCAAAGCACTGATTTAGTGGATAAATTTGCTATTTCAATCACTGAAGTTGGTACTTTAACTACTTAATTTTATTTTTGAGCCACTGAATTTAGAAAATTAAATAATCACTAAACTCGCCTCTTTAACCATACAATTATGTTCTTTTATTTATATTCATGACAAGAAAGAAACGGGAAAACTCGCCACTAATACTCATTACATTTAGTCTCGTTTCGGTTCGTGTTTAAATTTAGAAAATCTTCCGGTATTTAATACTCGAGGGATTTGATACTTCAAACACTAAACCGAGATAGCTATTTTTATTATATTTTCCAAGCTCGTTACTCACGAAATTTTCATTTTTTTTGCTATTTTTTAAAATTTCTGCTATTTCGCAAAAGTGAAAATTTTATAATTTAAACACAATTCAAATTTGCATTTTTAGCTAATTAAAAAATTTTTTCATTTGAAAGTTGCTGTATCAAGTGACGTAATTAAATTCAATGTAATCTCAACAATGTGAAAATAATACTGAGAATTCGAACTTTATGTTAAAACTAGCATCGCTTCGCATTGTTGTAATGACATCCTTATTTTTGTAAGCATGTCAACTCAAAAGAAAGTCAAACTCAAGGGTCAAAACTTCTTAGACCGTTGAGTTTGACTCTGTTTTGAGTTGACACATGAAGTTACTTTAGACTCTAAAGTAACTTCATTTCAATCCTAGTCAAGAAGATGGGTTTGCATTTAAGTGTCACTTTTATTCTTTAAGCTTTTCATGTCAGCTAATTAGCTACGAAAATCCCATTTCTAAAAAAAAACTGTTCATCTTCTAACTACTACGGTATTAGTGTCTGGTGCTGACCATTTTAGTTGTCCCACATACCCACCGTTATTAACTTATTGTTATGTGTAACAATAACAAAATTAATACACTTTACTAAGTTTACTACGACCGTCGCCATTATGTCTACCGTGTTAAATAGATAAGACAAAATCTAAAGAGATTTGTCTGGATAAACAAAGCTGCTTAAAAAAAAAACATTTTTTTTTGTGTCATCGACTAAGAAGTTCTGTAAAAAGGTGGTGAAGTGGAGACTGTGAAGGAGTTAATTTACACTAACTGATTTGGCTGACTGCAGCAGAAAACTTAAATGCACACACAGCAAAACAAAAATGCTAAAAAAAAAACACAAAAAACACAAAAAAAAAAAAAAAAATAAAATAACTGAGTACACCGTATAGCACAAGTAAAATTTCTTTAACAAAATCGCATATGATTACAAAATATATCAGTGCAAAATATTAAGTTTATGTACAGTACCGTACTCGGCACTGCTAATGCCTGTCGAAAACAGTAAAAATACAAATAATAAATTGGTGAGCCGAATAAATAATATTATTTAGGTATTCGTTAAGTTGTGTCCCATTTCAGGTTTACTAGTACCGTATTTGTTTTTATGTCTATAAAGTATTTTTGGCTACCAAGCAAATTTTTAAAAAAAAACAACATAAAAACAAAGATATGAATTAGTGTTAAAAGAGATTTTCTCCAACTCTCAACATGGAATACAATGAGATTAACAAATATTAAGCAAGGGTGATGGAGTGTTGATATGTGGTTCTCAATCTTAAAATACAGTAAGTGAAAAGCAATTACGAATAAAACACCGTTAATCGTTTTAAATTTAAAAAAAAAAATTATAAGGATGCATTTTCAAAAACTTCAAGAAAGTTTAATTTTAAACTAAAATAAAGAAAAAAATATATGTTAACTTAATAATAACTTAAATTAATGCCAAAAATTAATTAAGTATTGGTAGTCAAAGTTGGCAGAAATTGAGAAAACAAGACATGATTTCAAATTACGTCACTTAGATATAAAACATCAAAATCCCCTTCAAAATTGCATAACGTTTATTATTATGGTTAAGAAGTTAACTAGTGTACAAGTACGCAAGTCAGAAAAGGTTGGGGATCGTAAATTTAAATATATTACAGTGTAGTGTCGGGTTAAAAGAGGTTTTTCTTTCAGGAAGATAAAAAAAAATCATCACCAGTCAAACATAACATCTGTCTACTGTAAACCTGTTCTGGCTCTTAAAATTTGAAACTCTTTTTAGCCAATTTCCTAATGATCATCTCGTACACAGCAGACATCGTCTATCAAGAAAAAAAAACTACCTACCCAATATACCCATAACCCCCCTCCTTATACCCATTTTTTTATGGAATATTAAACATATAGTTAAGAGGTCACATGTCAACCCGTGACCGTACTTAATTAACATATTCTCCATAATGCAATGGAGTAATTAATGAGGTAAAACGTAGTTAACAATGCAGGTGTTCATTTGATGATTTGATGCACATTCAAAAATCCAGACGTCATGTTTTTATACTTTGCAAAATAATAATAATAAAAAAATGACGTCACAACAATGGTATTAAAATAAAGCAATGGCTGTCAACCTGGGTGTCGCGGATCACATTGCATAACTTGAGAAATAGCATGGAATAAAACGAGCTTGTGCATCGGAAAAAAGGTTGACAACCATTGAAGTAATCAGGTTTTGTAATATTCCTACTTCATTTCAGAAGATATCGAACTATGGTAAACGTCCAAAATAACTTAATAAGTAAAAAGCTTTTAAGCCAGCACTATCAGTATTGAACTGAAAATTTTTACTATTTTGCAACAGTTTAATACATGTCATTTTTTTTAAAAAAAAATACCAAATAACAATTGAACAAACGTGATATTTTTGTGGTTGCGTAACTTAGGAATTATTGGATGAAAATAATTGGATAATGTGAAGTTAAAAAGTCAAACACGATGATAAAGTAAGTCCTAAATTTACATATTTAAAATTATAAGGTAGACACTGTACGATAGGTCAATGCATGGTGATGTGACAATGATACTGAATAGCAACAATGTCTGGTCATGACCGATGAAACGCCTTTCATGTTAATTTTGCATGCAGATGAAATACGAGACAACAAAATTATTCAATAAATTTGACAGTAATTGGTGTTTAGACACACAGTCAATGTCTGTAGGTTGGTCACCGTCGGCGCTGGAATATTTATACATGTTTTAAAATGAAAAGTGACAGTTTCCCCAAATATTCTTTAGTTAGTTTTTACAAACTTTTTTGAGCAATGTTTAGTAAAGTTGTGAGACTTCATTTGCAATTCTTTATCACAATTCCAATAAAGAAACGAGACTAAATGTCATCAGTTTCAATGATGATTTTTCCCGTTACTTTCTTGTCAGGAGGGAAAAAATGTTAATAAATAGATGATACTTCATCAGCTTTAAGAAATATTTGTTCCGGTTGCTTAGTTTTTGTTACTATAAAAAATGCTCTAATTTATTGTTTAGAAAGTCATCCTGTGTAAAATATTTAAAAGTTCCGGTTGTTAATCCATTATTTCATTTGTGTATTATTAATAGTAATGTGATATCAAAATCTTCATGATTTTCTTATTTTATTTGTTCTTAAAAACCAATTTTAACGGTCTTGGTTGAAGAAAAAAAATAGAAAATTGATTTGAAAATTTTGTTGTAAAATGATATCGCATCATCATCTTAAAAATCTGGTCATTTAAAGGCGTGTTTATGTTAATCTGATAGGTTGAGGTTAAACACATGAGAGAACACCCATTTCTTTCTTCTTAAGCTATTTTCTTCTTGGAAATACAGTACAGTATGCTTTGGCTTTGGGAAACATGTAAATATTTTCCTTTCGCTTTCACTGGGTTCGTGATTAGAATGAAGGTTAAAGGATAATGTCAGTCGCATTCAAATTTAACTTTAGATTTTTAACTCTGGCGTTTTTAGAATTACAAATTACATACATTGTCATCTTATTACGAAAGCTAAATAACCAGAACCAAGCTCCTCTAAATTTAAAATACATTTAGCAAAAACCTTTTAAAGAAATCCTAGCACTGTATGCAGTACTTTATTATTCATGTTTCAACTGTGAAAAAAAATTCGCATCAAATACCAATTCTGATCACTTTTTATCAATAATTTTGCTTGACTATAGTCAAGTAAAGTCCTGTAAGCATGTAAAATAAAACAAGATTTAAGTAACCTTAAAACCATTAAAAGAAAAGCATCAAATTAACTAAACAAACATTCAATTTTATTAAATAAAGAATCGCATTTAGTAAGCAGAGCACCCAATTTAAGAGCTAGAATAGCATCCAATTTAGCAAGTAAAGCATTCAGGATTCATTTAAACAAGAAATAAGCAAAAATTTGATTCTATTTGTAAAGCAAAATAAAATTTAACAAGAGAAGCATCAAATTTAGTATCAAAATCCAAATTTGAATTTCCAAGTAGTGATTTTAGTTTTTTAAAAATATCAGTACTACGGTATTATAATTAATCCACTGACGAATAACGATTCAATGCAAAATTTTAATATTTTAGTGCCGTTTCAAATTGTACGAGCAGAACATAAGTTTTGACAAACCAGTTTTGACATGAATAGAAATGTTTTGTTATGGTTTTTGTCGTGTTTTACATAGCTGTATTGAGAGCTTATTTAGTATTAATTTATATGCGTTGAATGTATTAGACAGCTTTTTCCCTTATCATCCAAAGAAGAAGAAAAAAAAGTTGAAGTCATTCTCAGTGTCAAAATATTTTGATAATTATTTGCCTTGTATATTTTAGAGGTGAGTTGTCAACTATACAATCAACTTACATACAAGAACATCTACGTTGTATTCAGGGTGATTTTCTAAATTTAAACAGTTTTTTTTCTATGGCAAGAACAGAAACAGAACAAATAGTCATTGAAACTTAAAAAATGATCAAGTCTCGTTTCTTTCTTTCTTTATTAGCACAGTATACCAATCTAGAAAATTACCCGGTATATCCACTGCATTGTATCTCAAAAACTTTCACTTTTATAATTTAATGTCAAGCTACAATTTTATGATATTCAAAAAAAAAAAACAAAAAAAAAACCAAAGAAAATAAAAGTGTTTGCATGTTTTAATGCATAATTTAAAAACCAGACTCAAAATATAAATTGAAGTTAATCAAGACTAAACAATGAATAAAAATTCCAATGTGCACTTGTGACTCCACCAGTAAAGTAAATAAAAATGCCATAGCCAAAAAGCAGTTCGTTGTAATCAGATAAAATTATTCAAATAAAACTTTTAAATGACAAGTCATCGACTTATTTTTTTACAGCTACAGTACGTAGTGAAGCAAACTAAAAATCCAAGCAAGTTTAAAAATTCATTTAGTTATTAGGAACCAATTTTTGACACCAACAACAAATTTAGAAGTGTCATAATTCATGAATGATGCTCCTAATATGCCACTAAAATTAAATTGCCTAAAAAATAACCCAATTAGTCACTTTAGCCCAACAATTAAGCTAACATGTTATAAAAATCGGATAGTTTACCCGTCGAAAAGCTCATAATTGCAACGAAAGTGGCTAAATAGTTTCAATATGTTTCAAATTTTAAAAGCAGTAAAAGAATTTCCTTTTCTCAAATCGTGTAAAATGATCAGTGCTAAGAAGTAATGGCACTCAAAAATTCAAGTTTTGTCACCAACACAAAACTAAAAACAATAATCATAAATATCAACATTCCACTTTTGAAAAATACAAGTTAGAAGCCGATGGTATGAAGATTAAATTTTTTTTTTATTATTATTAGTCTTAGACTGAACTTTTAAAACGGTTAAAATTATGTTTGTGTATTTTAAGTACAAGTGTGACACGATGAAGTGACATCTGTCATCAAACTCTTCAATCCTCATTTATAAGTATAATTATATTGTCCAACAAAAAAGACAACTAAGAGAAAGCCCAATTTCGCAAAACAAAAAAAATAATTTTTTTAATTCGTCTCTATTTGCTTTATATTTAAAGTCACCATAAAATACATCCACGATCGTTCTGATAATTTAACTGTAAATAATTTTACCTAATTTTTTTAGTTTATTTTGTGACGTCAAACAAGATTTTTGGGTTTTATCCATGTTTTATTGTCCCCATGTGGCAATGTTTCCCTATAAATTTGACTCGATTTGCAACTTTTAAGAAATTTTTAACAATGTTGTTTATGTAAATTATAGATATTTAAATAAAAAATCGTTTTTCCATGTAACTTTCTCCAAATTTATTAACCCATCACCTTATAATAGTAATTTATAAGCATTTATCTATTACCCCCAAACGAAAACAGGTTTATCTGATTACTTATTCAAAAATCTGTCAAAATTATTCACTGCCTTATATCAGTTTATTATGCATTGGAAACTACTTCATACTATACTTAACACAATGTATTAATTGAATTTTATTTTTAAGTATTAAACGCTTTGATTATATGAAATGATCAGGTTTGAGAGATATAAGTGCCACATACATTTTTATTAAGTTGTCTTCAAAACTACTTAATAATAGATAATAGTTGACAGTCAAATGTCTTAAGGGCTTGTTACATAGGCGCCATATGCAATTATGTTTGAAATTATTTGACAACTATTATACTAAATATTAATCATCGTTTAAACAACAACAAAAAATAAAAGAAATAAATAAAGACGTAGTAGAAAAAATAATAATTGGGCGTCGTTTCTAATGAGCTCATTTTTAATCATTTTCTATCCAGCCAGAGTTACATGTTAAATGGGGTAGACTATACCGGATAAAATTTTAACAAGAAAAAACACATTTTTCTCAAAAAATAGTAATCGATGGGAGGAAAATGTTAAATGAAAGACTTGCATCTATTGAAGGAAGACGATTTGTGATAGTTAACATTTTTTAAAATAAAAAATGCAATTTTACTTTATTCAGGAGCTTACTGCTTCTTAATTGATGTATTAAACCCATTAAAAAACAATACAAGAACGTTTGACATTTAAAATAATTTACCAGATTTGACACCACCCTATTTTAACCCATTTCTTATATTTTAAGTAACTTTACAATTACATTCTTGCATTCCCATCATTTTTAATTGCATTTCCATGCACTACGAATACAATTTAAATGCTAAATAGCTTTGCAGCACTTTCATATTATAATCCATCGTCTCGTAAATTATTTTCGAAATTTAATTTCGATCAAATATTGACGTATATGACGTGATGAAAATGCTGAATTTTATCAAGTTGTGTATATGCAGTGCCAGTACACACTGGTATGCGAATTGACTGCTTTATAACTACGTAATATTTCATCTATAACACTGAATTGACATTTTTTTGTGTTGCTGCATTATGGGTTTATGACTGATTGGTTTTCGACTATTTTTGAAAAGTGGAGTGGAAAATCCATTTATTCCTACGATATCGACTCCTCTCAAATAAAATAAAATTTTATTAAAAGTGAGTAAGCAATAAAATCATATCACTTCACAGATGGTGCTTTTGTTCATTCATCTTCTTTTTTTTTTAAAGTAATATTGTATCTCTCTTCTTTTAGTCTAATAAACATGTGAACACTGAACAGTGAGTAGTCAAGTACTCAGCACTGCCATCCTATTACTTCTTTGGGATTTTTGTAATAAAGACCAGATGGCGTCGAATTATACACCGGATGATTTTCCAACTAAGAACAACGAGTTTTAAAGAGCCAATAAAGAGATGAGACTAAATAGTAACATTTTCAATGACGATTTCAACTGTTTTTATTTACTGCTTTAGCGAAAAAAATGCCAATAAAGAAATGAGACTAATTTCTCGTCAGTTCTAATGATAATTTGTCCTGTTTATGTTTCAGTCTTTAAAAATAAAAGTTCCAATTTAGAAAATCACACGGCATATAATATTTTAGTACTGTATTATGGTATATTGAAGATTGTCAGCTACCAACCAACCCTTAGTTGTGTGTTTCATAGAAAAACGCATTGCATTTTCAACATTTCCTTCACAGATTCTCCCTATACAACAAATCGAAAGATTGACAGCTTGCTATTTAGTTTATATGACTCCCCAACCCAAAATCCAATCGTCACTTTTCTTTTAAACATATACAGGGGGAGTCTCAATCATTCACCACAATGCAATTTACAATAGAAGCTTCAAAATTAAAGTCCAGCTAAAATAAGACCCAAAATAGTATTTTTGTTTTCAAAACGGCTACAGTAGCTATAGTACAGTATAATATGGTCACTTGGAAATAGTGACCAAAGATGTAACCGAAATTTATCAATTTTATAATAACTTGAGTAATTTTTTACAACATTATTATAAAATGTTTATGATCCATCAATCAAAATTTAACATTTTAGTCTTTCTAATTCCTTTTTTAAGAATTTGTCTGCACTTTTTTGTTATTGTATTAAAACCATCCAAATCATCGTATAATTATACAAACATAAATTACGTCAGAATGTTTGTTCAATCAAAATCTTACAAAATAGATTTATTTTATAGTTAAAAGCTAATTTTGTACTTAAAATCTTCCATTTTTTATGCCCACCAATTACTAAATAGTTTATCAAGAAAAACTGACAACCTAATTATTGTAAGTTCAATTATTTTACAACGAGTAATGTTCAAATTGAGCAATTTTCCAGCAATTATCGTCTGTAAATTTTTCAAAGTTTCTTAGGTAATTTACTGATTTTTTATGGGGTTTAAGAACTCCCTGTACCTTCCCTATATTATAACTATACACAATGCACTACAAAGTCCTAGTTACGGTATGAAGTTAGTCTGTAGCTTACAACTCCATAACATCTATTTTTGAACATAACATTTTTTTTTTATAACAAGACATAGACAGCTGAGAGGGTGTAAGTTGCAGTTGTAATTTCACGTTGTAAATGCTTTTTGTTTGTGGTGAACATAAAAATTGATGGCAGAAAAAAATGTGTACATTTATTTCACAAAATACACAATTTTCAGCCAATGGGTACGCGTACCAAACCCAATGGAGGAGGTCACACGCCATTTTAGAAACTACTGACTACTCTATAAATAAAATAATAAAAATATTAAATTTTCTTAAACGTAATTGACACTTAAACCATTTTTATATACTCAAAAAAAAAAAAAAAAAAAAAACTTTAAAAAAAGCTAATAAAACAATAATTAATGGTCAAGGACTCGAGAATTACAACTTTTGCGAATGAGCTTCATGAGTGTTAGAAAAGCACGCAAACATAAAATGTTGAGAACCACTAAAACTCAATCTAAATTTACTTCTTTTTTTTTTTAAGATAACAAATTAGTTGTAAAGTATAGTCAATTAATTAATGTGAATTTCTTTACTGACGTTTGGCGTTTACGATTCTCATTTCTTAACAAATACGTAAATGTCAAAATAAAGCAAACATAGCTACATTATTTATTATGAGGCAAAGAAAACGACTAGTGTTAAGTTGTAAATTATTTGGCGTCTGCATAAACAACGTGTTACATTTTTTGCTTTTGCTTACACTTTTTTTTTCCTATGAGACAGTACAGGATATTGTGTGTTAAATGTCATCATCCTCTTTTAAATTGTTTGGAATGTCTTTAGTATCCACTGCAATCTCCAGACATTTCACAAAACAATTAATTCATTATTATGAGTGGCAAAACAGTAAAATACGGAAATTGACAAATGATGAGAAAATATAAAGAGATTTGTGAATATTACTGCTGATAATTAAAAAATTGAAAACAGTAACCAAAGTTACTAAAAAGTAAAGACAAAAATTTCAGCCCTAACAGTCAAGTTTACGTTATGAATTTATGGCACATTCTTTCAATTAATGTCCTAGATAATTTGATAAGCCATTAACCGACCAGTCTATAAGCTAATGAATGTCAGAAGCTAGCACTTTTAATTTTAGTGATTTATTCAGATAGCCAATGGCCCAAATAAGTAAAGTTCAATGACTTCAAAATTCAGTGAATATTTAATTTAGCTGTTCATATTCACAAAAATCAGACCATAGGGTTAGCAATGCCATAATTAAATTGTATCTTTTCTAATAATTTGCACTAATTATTCGGCAACCTAATTCAACGATATCATAAAACGTCCTGTATTTACATATCAAATAAGCAAATATTAGCTCATTTTCATATCAATCTTGATTAACCGTTAAACTTTGAATGTTTAATTTGCATTTTCATAGCAAATTTCAAGAGCATTTTGCCATTTTATCAAGTTTTTTCCCCCTCCAAAATGAACTAATAGAGTTAGTTTCAGTTTAATACTTTGTAAATGTGCAAAAATATGCATATTTAGATAAACATGCATAAATTAGCCAAATGTTTCATTAAAATTTGCACCATACATGATTTAGCAACCTACAATAATTTTCGAATTTGATGTAAAATCAATAGTAAATGCATAAATTGTGAAAAAATGTTTGCAAAATCGTGTTTCCAAACTTAAAGAAAACGTACTAAAATATATTAAGATTTTATGAAAATTGACTTAAATTTGCAAAAAAAATAAACATTTAATGAACTTATTTCGGAGCTATGTCCCACTGTGCAATTATGAATCGTTTAAATCTTATACTAATTATAAATTTACAATCTTATTTTATAATGTTAGAGCACTGTGCAAATTTTATTAATGTAAACTTCGATATAATTTCTCGATAAAGTCACAAAATTCATCGATATATCGATTTATTTCTGCTGGGTGCTTGCTGTCTCCACTGGAAAACCTCTCTGTCTCAATTTAATTTAAGCTGAGGAGCCAGTTACAGCGGCTGCAACACTAGTCGTGTCCTCCTCCGTTCAAAACACGTTCAAACTCACCCTTTAAAAAACCCTATCTGACACTTTCTCACGTTTTATCTCAATTTTGAAATTAAATTCTCGTGCAGTGAAAAGGATTAAGTGGAATATAATTAGCCAACTTTTTTCTTGACCGCGTTATGCTAATTTAAAGTGCAGACTGCTGCAATATATTGTGATGAACGAAATATAAAAAAAAATTTCATCTGGAAAAATATTACAGGAGAGACGGGAGACCATCGTCAGCCATCCGCTTTCCCATAGTGTCGCATCGGCTTAGCATTGCATTGCAGCGGCAGACAACCAAGCATCTCCAGCGAAGGAGAGCAGCACCAGGCAAAATTCAACAAGGTAAATAATGATTTTAAAATCCAAATTAATAACATGTGTTCAAATAAATTTGTATACAATTGTTGCACGCTTTGTATACCAATTTTATGCAATGCAAAAAAATTAAAAACGCGTCATCAAAACGTAAGCTAAAAAAATATAAATGCAACTAATTTAATTAGACACATGGTAATCAGGGTCGAATTCATCACTGGGCCATTTAAAGTTTGAGTGCATCGTCCCATTTTAATGCAACTCTTGTTTTGAGTAACTGTAACTTAAATTGACAAAAAAATATATCATCAGAGGAACAATTTCTTTTGCATATTATGACAAAATATTTACCAGTACTGTTCAAGTTTTTTTTTAAATCCCTGAAAATGCCCCATTGTTCATACGTACTGTACATTGTTACAGTGTCAATAAAGAAACGAGACAAAATCGCATCATTTCCAATGGTAATTTGTCTCATTTATGTATTGCCATTGGAAAAAGTCTCAATTTAGAAAAACCACTCTGTAAATTAGACCAACTTCATACTGCATTCGTAAAATTTCATTTTCTTTATTATTTTTTTTTAGATATTCAATTTCCTGTCATCAGTTTCTGCCATCTGTGTCTAACTTTTTTTTTGCCATTTGAAATGTTTTCATTAATCGCGATAATGGCAGCATAATATAAAGAAATCTAAATCGACTTTTTAGTAATATATTTATCAAATTACATTTATAAAAATGATTCGCCAAATGTTTAGTTTAACAAGGTGGCTTGCTTTTGGTTATTGGATATTAACAATCTCACCACCAACATCAGCAGCATCAGCTGTGAAGCTCTTCCAGTCGAGGACTCATGAGCAAAGAGAACTACCCGGTTCATCAGTTAGTGTAACCGAATTCGACGGCTACTATTCAGACTGGAACACTATGGGCAATCGGCCTACTCAGCCAACATGTGTGGACATTCCCAAAAATATGTCACTTTGTCACAACATTGGATACACTAAGATGAGGCTACCTAATCTTTTGGATCATGACACTTTGAACGAGGCTTTGCAACAGTCGATTTCATGGATACCTCTTCAAAATCTTGGATGTCATCCAGACACACAACTGTTTTTATGCTCCTTATTTTCACCAGTTTGTCTGGATAGACCCATATATCCATGCAGATCTTTGTGCAACAAAGTTAAAGAGGGATGTGAAGGACGAATGAGAAAGTATAGTTTTCCATGGCCAGATATGCTCAAATGTGACAAATTTCCACTAGATAATGACATGTGCATCACGGCACAGTCTGAAAATCAACAAAATCAAAAAGTTGAAGGTAAGAATGCATTAATCTTCTTGATTCTTAAATCATCCTTTTTTTCCCCCTTCATTTGATTATTTTTATCTTGTGTTACTAACTTAATTTTAGAGCCTAGTAACGACAAAATCAATGTTTTGAGTTTGACGCCTCCTCCAATTTTTGGTGCTTGTGGCGCATGTCTCAGTTGACATACCCTAGATCCCCTACTGGGACTATGACTCACATGAATATTTCATAGAGTTCAAGAAACAATTTTTTTTTTATTTTGTCAAAATTTACATTTTCCTTTATGATAAACTAATTCACATAACGTTAACAATATTTTCCAATGTCATTTTAAACATTGCAACTTCCCAAATACAGTACGAGTATTTTAAATGGCAGTAAATATTTTTTTTTTTGTATTTGAGCACGCAGTTTATTATATATTTTGAAGTGCAATTTATCTTTGGACGATAAACCCCGAAATCCCTCAACCCTCATTGCTCCTGCCTAATAAATTGAATTTTCTTTCTCTCACATTGACTTCAATTATTTAATATGAGTGTGGGAGGAGTTTTACATATTTGTTTTCCACTTGTGTGTGTGGTCGACGGGAATGCTGGGGTTGTGAATAAAATCCATTTGCATGTAGGTGTTATATGACATTAAGGCCCTAAACCCCCTCTAAACTAAAGCCCTGTGTATTAAAGCTTAATCCTAGACCGCCAAGAGACTCCTTTTCTTTTATTGTCATTATTTTTTTTTGTTTTTAAATTTGAAACTGAAAGAATGAAAATAAAGTCGATTTACATTATGATGTTAAAGTCGGAAGAAAAAGCGACTTCAACTTTCAAGAGCATTAAATTTTAAATTCAAAAAGTAAAAAAAATATATATAAAATAACACCGATTCCGACAATATGCAAATTTATTTGAAAAGTGGCGTTGACCCTTTTACAGCTTTCACCTGTAAGACAAGTAAGGAAAAAGTAGACATGACAATAATTTAGTCGTCAGAGCTTCTTTTCACAATTTTAGTTCCTTGTAATAATCGGATAATTACTCACTGATGCCCCCCACCTCTTTTTCTTCGGTGTTCATTCAAAAGTTTCACAGACACCTTTTAAATTTAGAACACCTTGAATGTCCATTTCAGACCCATACGTGGCTCATATTAAAGTTAATTAAGCGGCGTTTTTCGTTTCATCCTCTCTTGAAACTTTGGTTGGAAATATTTGTCAAGTTAATCTCACAATATCCCGGTGAAAATCAAACAAAATATAGAAAGTGCCGCACGCCATAGAATTTGTCTTAAAAACATACAGTACATTTTTGTCTGTACTTACCAAATACCAGTCTGTTCAGTAAAAAGAAACAAATTAGTCAAAATGACCACAAAATTCGGCAAATTAACTAGTAAATTCTTCCCAAATTTCGCACAGTAAACAAACTATACCACGTAATGTGTTTTGATATCCCATTGTATCACTCTGGTTTAGGTTGTTGTGCAATGAACCTTCTTAACTATTTAAAACTCATTAATTTGTTTAACATTTAATGATTTGAAACTCAAAAAAAAATTCTTTTTTTAGTTTTTTGCTATTTAGTATACTGTATATACATTTTAATTAATTAGCGTTGATAAGGCTGCAATTGACTTATTTTAAATTGCGCAAAATTAGTCATCTTGTACGATAGCAGCGTGTTGAAAGTTAATTAGGCAGAAAAACTGGTTAAGGATTATAAATGAGACAGCTATTAACAAGTCAAACTGTTTTTGCTTAGAATCAATTTGCATTTTCAAAACGTGTTTTGTGGGAGAAAGACAGATAAGCTTCTTAAACAAAATAACAGTAAATAAAAAATCCTATTAGTTAATATTTTTAAAAATATAATTATATAAAATAAAATGCAATATATCCATTATTCGTAGATTAATTACAACTTTATATAATAAATAAAAAATTCTGGTTAAAAATATATTAAAATCCAAAATTTTAAATTCGATTTTTATAAAGTTGCAACCAGTATTGAATCGGCAGCTCTTGTTCTGCCCTTGTACTTGTTTATGTGGTTTCAAAATACTGTAATGCTATACGATGCAGTACAAAATTGATGAATACCCAACGAGGATAGAGTCAATCATTTTTAATACTGTATTAGCATAATAATTATTGGATCGTGTTATCTTAAATATCATATTCGTACAAGCTAAGTTAAAAGACAGTTACAGTTTGCCATGAGTCAAATTATAAATGCAAATAAGAAATTCAGTGAATAAATTAATGATGTTGGATAAAGTAATTTTTTTGTGGTTGATGGATCACATTACTTTAAATTAAAAGCAGAAACGGGTAGTACGAACTATATGTGAGTTACAAATTCCATTTGTTATTGGAGTCGTCTGGTCGTCATTAGCATGTCTCACATTGCAAAAAAATAATACAGTACAGTAGTGTATTAAAGAGTCTAGACTTTTCCGGAGCTAGCACAACGTCACCATAAGAACTTAAAAATTTAAATACAGTACTGCTCAGTGCAAAAAAAAAAAAAACGACCACAAATTATTGAAGTCGTTAACTAGGACGATACTTGCCATAGGCGCTACTAAAAGGTGCCGAAATACAGTCGTGAAATTCGGTCTTAAACATAATTTCATTTCAAGAGATTAAATAGTGTAGTCGGTTGTCTAAATTTAAAAAAAAAATATTATTGTATTGCTGTAAGATGAGTTCTCCTACTCTTACAAAAATCACTAAATATTCCTAAACTATCATTTGACCACCATAACTATGTATTCATTTATTTGTTACATTTACCGTTTTTTCAAAAACTGTTTTCCTAACTTAGTTAACTAAACTCAAATCAAATTTTAAAGAAATGCAAAGTCTTATAATCTCAATGAAATTTGATTATTTAATCGTATCGGTAACGTTATTTGGATTATAAATAAACTTAAAAATTAGATGTTTGTTTGCATTTGAGTTTTCAGGCAACATACTGTATATGGCAATAGGTAGGCATAAGTTAGTCATGAGAATAGTTCACATGTCAATCACTTTGATTCCACTTGACCTTACGTGGCACCAACACATACTGTACTCGGTGCAGTATGGAAATGCTAATGAATCATTTTTCAAAGTTAAAATTTTAAATTCTAGTCTGCTAAACTTCCTCCTCAGAAATAAATGGCTTCTAAAAAACCC
Organism: Helicorthomorpha holstii; assembly: GCA_013389785.1. Lineage (NCBI taxonomy): Eukaryota > Metazoa > Arthropoda > Diplopoda > Polydesmida > Paradoxosomatidae > Helicorthomorpha > Helicorthomorpha holstii. The sequence continues at coordinate 14,164,874 of JAAFCF010006596.1, forward strand.
ATCAAAAAATTGTTTAAATTTAAACATGACATTTTAGTTACCATTTGTAAATGTTGGAAATCGAGTATATTTAGTTAACATTTATCACAAAAGAAAAAAATTGGGTCCTTGGGCAATTTTTTAAACCTCAAAATTATTTAATTTACTTTAGGTACAGTATTAGCCACTTTTTTATATGGTAGTAAACTTATACCATTGGCAAAATAATAAAATTATTTAAAAATCAAAATAAGTTGGGCAGTTAATAATCCAGTCATGTTGGAAATAAAACTTAGTAATTTTACGGTATTAAATTATTTATCCAACAAAAAAAAAAAAAAAATACTGTCTATTCGTGATATATTGTTATAGCCAATTCGTACAGCTTCTTAATAATTCTTATACAGTAAAAACGTGATGGGAATTAAATTGGGCTGTTTAAAATCCCTATTGGTTATACCACACATTTAAAAATAGCACAAATTCAATATAACATTCTTTCTCCCTCTCCATTCCAAGTATTTCACCCCAAAACAAAAATTAAATTTGATTTACTTTATTTTTTGTTGAAAATTTAAATCCTCAAAATCCCTCACGGTTGTTAGAGGGAACTCCAACATAGACAAGAACCTCCACTACCCATTGAGATTTGAGAGGGAGGGTAAAAAAAAATAACAAAAACGACATGATATAAAACAAGTTGATAAGATTTTTGACTTCGAAGCAGTTTCCAGGATGAATCGGACAATGTAATTATTTACTATGGTTTCGTGATGAAAACCGGTCAAAATAAATGCTATGCCATCACTCCTTAACATCACCTTTAACCTTTTTCAGCTTTATTAATCGTATTTCATCTCTTAAATGTGTTGGAAGGTCTTTTCCAGTTTAGATTTTCTTTCCCTTTTAGTATTAATAAAATAATCATGCTCTTCCAGGGATACAAAGATAAAATACATTATACAGCACGGCACAAAAAGATAAAAGTGTGATAAATTATTTTGGTACTACTGTTACTGTATTTCTTTTTGGAACTTACGGTGAAACCTTATCTCTGTAGAAGCACAATTTATTAAATAACTTATAGTAAAGTGGTAAAAAATAATAATTTACACTGGCATGCGTGTTGATATATGGCCTGAAACTTTATCAGTGACATTTTACAGCCATTTTGTGACCCATGCACAGAATTAATGGGATAAACCATTGAAAAATACTGTACATGCAATGTCGCAAAATCGAAACAATAAATATCTTTAAGACTTCTTGGTACTCAAAAAAGTATAATCAGAAAAGTTAGTCTATTAATGGGACGTTGTATAGTAGATATTAAATTGAGTCGTTACTGTATGTGTCAAATTTATTAATAAGATTAACTAAACTTTTGTTTATTTGTTTCAGAAGCCAATGCCTGTTCAGCTTGCCATCAAGTGTTAACTTATGAAAATATTATAGACAACTTTTGCCGTGCAGATTTCGGTACGTTTTCATGCTAAATTAAACCGCAGACTATACAGTTTAAGTTCAACGAAATTACAAAGTCAGTTAAAATAAAAAAGCTGATATTTTGAACGTTTAAAATCTCAAAAACACCTGTACAGTTTGGCGATTATTTCGATATCGACCACATGTGTCTTAATTTGAAAAATATTTTTTATAGCTTTAAAGACCAAGATAAGAAAAATTAGGAAGTCTCGAATAATCTGCAAAAAGAGCAAAGTTTTCAAGAGTGGCGGCACAATGGCCCGTTCAATTCGCAAGCCAAAACTAATTTTAAACAACGTGGACGAATGTTGCAACGATGTGGCCAAAAAATTAAAAGCTAACTACTTGATAATGGGCCACAAAAACGGAAACGACCTAGTTACAACGTTCATCATGGAATGGGCACCTGATTCAACAGCTTTTAAAAAGGCCATCAAATCGTTCAAGAAATTTGACTGCACAAATCCCCAAATCGTGGCCGACTCAGTGATCGGAGAAGGCACACTGACTTCGGATAGCACGTTCAAATCCGGCAGTAGCCAGGAAAGCATCAACGCGCAGCTGCCAAGTTCTGTTCTGATGAACAACAATCGATTTTCAGGTCAAAACAGCAACATTAGTCCGGTGACAACCCTGGCGTCCACACAGCCCAGAAGATCAATCAAATCAAACAAGAAAAAGAAGTCCACAACCACCACATCGGATCAGCTGTTTTCAATGTCAACATCAAATGTCACATTTGTTGGAAATCGTCCACCCACTGCCACTTAAGAATTCAATGCAGCCATGTGTGACAATTCCTTTTAAAAACAAAAGCCCACCCAATCAGATAATTCCCCTGTGTTTTAATTAAATGCTGTATATTACTATGAAGAAGAATGGCAAGATGTCATAGAAAACTACACAGTTGTTATTTGAATGTCGACAGAATCGATTACAAGTCAAATGGGCCAAAACAAAATGAGCATGTAAACTTAATGTGTACATTTATGTAATAGTTTAGACGTAATCACTTTAGTCTGTAATTTGTTTTTAATTTTTATAGCCTTTTATTTCTTTGTTTTTAATGTTGTAATGTAAAATGTACAGGGTGATGTGATCCACAAAAAATGCACCCCTTTTAAAATGGCATAATTTTAGTTTTCTTTTCTCTAAAAATTTATTCCAGAATTTAATCTAGACCCTAGTAGTGCAATGCTCCATTTCGGTGCTCATTTTCATTGGCAAAAAGATCAAATGGAATTATACGAAAGCTGGGCTCGGGACCATTTATAAAAAAAATCTCCAAAACATCTAAAGAAATTCTCTGCCAATTTTGATCAAAAGAATCCTCAGAGTTGCTATGGGTGTTGTAATTCCCTATTGGCTAATGCCATTGGTACAATAAAATGCAAGTATTTAACAAATCTAACCGAAAGGAGCATCACACACTCGTTCTTATACCCAAAGATGAACGTATTATTATATTAAAAAAATTAAGTCATTTTAAAAACACTTTGTACTATGAAACAACATGCCTAATTGTCTATTTAACAAAATAGTCATTGTTCTTGCAAAAAGAAAATGCCAACATGTGACCATGATATTTTGAAACTTTACGCTCCAATAACATAACTTAAAAGTAACTTTGTTTCCTAAAACTAGCACATTTCAAATCCCCAATGTAAAATGGAGAGACACAGTTCAAGCATTTTGTTCACAAGATATCAGACATGGGCATTAAATTGATTTCGTTATTAATTGTAACGACAATTTCGACTTTGATAAAATGTATACCAACTCATATTATAAATTGAAACTCATTTTTCCTATTGACAAGAAAAAAAATAGGACAAATGGCATAGAAACAGTTGAAACCAAGTCTGGTTTCTTATTGGGACTTTAGTCTCGTTTATTTATTGACACTGTACTGAGTTCCAATTTATAAAATTGCTTGGTAAACAAAAAACCGGCGCTTTGATCTTTATTGTACTGTATGTCTTAAACAATACCATTTTGTGTAGTTATTCTGCTGTAAATTAAGAGTGCTTATTCATGTGATTTATGAAGGAAATGCTAATTAGTGCCAAACGAAAATAAGTTGAAATCAACTCTTCAAATCAACACTTGCTACACCAAAAAAAAAAACTTCCAAATTAAAAGTCAACAACTGGATTACATTTCAGTATTTGTTTTTTTTCTAACTTGGAAGATTCAGCATATTTATGGAGAAAAAAAATAAAACTTAACAAAAAAGACAGCTGGTGTGTTACGATTTGAATGGATTTGATGTCTACAAAAAAGTGTATTTTCAATACAATTGTACGTGTTTCCAATACAAATGGAAAAAGACGAGCTAAATGTAGAATAACCAATCGACACATGTATTTAAAATATATTTGAAAACATTGTATCTTAAGGAGATTATCAGTGCATTGAATTTATTGGTTTTTAAATATACGAATGCGGAACTGCTTCTGCTTTTGTATTGTCATTGTAATTGTTTTATTTATGGATATCTGTGATTCAGTGCACTATTTAGACTTTGAATTAAATTTATACTCAGAAATTCAGAATTTGTATAGTTTTTAACGTTTTATGTCTTTAAAATCTTTTTTATGTAAACATAGCGATGCAGACAGACTATTGTGAACATTTTGTTAGCCTACTAATTTAGCTTGACAGCTGCTGGAAATAAATTGTTGCTTTCATCATAAACTAAATTTTATATAACACCAGAGCCAATTTGCTTTCTACATATGTTATACCGGTATTAATCGTTATAAATTATACCAAATGTTATCCAGATGTCAAACTTTTAATGTTTTAGCCACCTGTTCTGCTCAAGTTTTGAACTTGTAAAGTTAGTGTACAAGTTTCACTGTTTAATTTTCATTTACGGAAACAATTACGTTTAAGTACATTATAAATAGAAAAACCATCAATTTGTTGAACGATTATCCCAGGTAAGTTATAATTAATTGCAATATTTTACTGATAACGAGTCTCGATTTCAACATCATGAGTTCATTATTACATGTCAATGAAGATGATTTGTTTAAGTAATAATTGATTTTAAGGAAATTATAAACAGCCAGACTGATTAACGTTACGATTTCAAGCAACAACCTAAAAAGCCAATAAAGAAACGACCAAAAATCAGTTCCAATTCTTTTTTCTTGGCATTGAAAACGTGTCCTAATTTATAAATTCACTCGACGTGGTAAATCCGATTACTACTGTATTATTTACAATCATAAAATGTCATATAAAGTTGAGAAATTACAGTACTGTACTATATGAAAAAGTACATTAGAACGTAATAGACATTCGGAATAAATCAACATTGCTTCTCAATAACTTCCACATTAGTGAGTTTTACTGTATAAAATGTATTTACACGGCAGCTTACAGTTCTCTCTACATTTAAGTTTGTTGACCAAACAACATTACAAAGATAGTAAAAATCTGCATTTAATGGTTCGCATGAGGGTAGAAATGACGTCAAAGTAACTTTTATTATTATTTTCAAGAAGCAATAAAACCCGAAATTATTCACCATAGTCAATAAACATTTACAGTGAGGGTTTTATCCCCATCTCGGTCTCTATTATTATCATCAATTTGAATAATGCACAGTAAATCTCTTGTGGATTATAACAAGGGGATGTAGCAACTCTCACAAACTATAAAAACAAATTTTAAAGAATAAGCATATCTTTTAAGCTATCTCGAATTAGTTTGAGAGAAAGGATTACCATAATGTATTGACTTTATAGAGTTTCATGGCCAATTTGAAAGGATTGTACAATTCAGTACTGTTTCAACGAAAACAAGTTTTGAAACAAATTCGAGCTGGCTAGACTGCTCGATTGCACACAGCAATTACATCAGATCAACTCAAAAAGTTCAAATTTCAAACCAAACACTGACCAATGATTAAACTTAATAGCAAATACAGTAACTTCATTGCTAAGATTGTAACCATTTGACAGGGTGATTTTATAAACAGAAACACTTTTTTCCAACTAATAAAAAACCGAGACAAATCGTCATTGGAACTGATCATATTTAGTCTCGTTTATTTATTGCATCGTGGAAAAAAAATTATGATTAAGAAAATTACTCAAATTAACTACAAATTTTTATATGCACGAATCTTTGACAAAAACATATTTTAAAGTCTTATTAGTTAGGAATAATAGAAATTATGAAAATCCTATATTAAAATATAGGTATAGAAATGTTTAATAAAATAATAATAAAAGGTTGACAACCGCCTAACGTCTAGATAACTCCAGTTTTGACAACCGGAAATCGGTGGAAGCTGATCTTCGAATTAAATGAAAATGCCAGCCATGTTATCACCGAAATTGATAAATGACCATATTAGCTATTAACTATAAAACTAGCTGAATTAGTTTGACCTAGTGATCCAATTTTTATTTAATAATCCAATTACTACTGTAAATATCGAATTTATTTATTCGCAGCAAATTATCAAAATAGTTTTAAATGCCAATGAAGAATCAAGAATTACTTTAAAACCCCTTAAATTGAATTAAAAATCACAATTGCAAATGAAAATTGTGTTGTCATGTATCTCCCAAATATTTACAGATCAGTGCCTGGACGATTTTTATGGTTTTTAAAAGCAAATAAAAATAAATCAACCAAAATAGTCCGTGAGAATTCAATAAAGCAAAATTTTATACAAACAAAACCGTTTAAAGCGCAGTTGTGTATAGTGAGAAAAAAGTAAACATAAACATTGCATTATATGGGTCCTCTATCAACAATGGGAAATACAAGATATGATAATGGGCAGTGAACATTTTTATTATAAATGTGCGAAAACTGATTATTTTCTTCAGAGTCAAATGAACAGCACAGTAGAGCTTTTCACTTTTGTAAAGTACTGTAACAACAAATTAAATGTGGTGGAAATTGGACTTTGTCAGTTGCAAATGACCAGATGAGATTATCCGTTATTAAAGTTAATTTAGTTGCATGTTTACCAATTTAATCTGCGCGTAGTAATTGACGTAAATGTGAAATTAATATCCGAATATAGTCGATCTTCAAGGATCAATAAATAAATTGCTCAACTTCAATACAATTTTCTTAAAAGGATTCTTAAAACCTCACAACTCAACGTTAGAAAGTTCAAACTGAACAAGAAGAAATGACGGTTATAACTGAAAAAAATCTTAATGCCTCTAAAAATAATGCAAATTCCGTCAAACCAAATGAAAAATTTACAACAAAACAATGGATTATGTTGGTGCTTTTGGCCATGATTAATTTGGGAGCAGCATCTGTCACATCACTTTTGGCACCGTTCTTCCCAGCTGAAGTAATTTAACAGCATAAAAACCAAAAAAAAAAAAATGGGTTTTTTTTTTTAATTTTCTGTTGAATTATAAATTTAAAAGAATTATTAACAATGCAACTGTTTCTAATTTATGTACTTAAAGGCTGAAAGAAAAGGAGCAACTCCCACCGAGTATGGATTCATTATTGGAACTTATCAGCTAGTCATTTTTATTGTATCGCCAATTTATGGAAAATATGTAAGTAAAGCTAGAAAGTTTTATTATTGCTAATTTTAGTTAATAAAACATAATTAAAAATATTTTGTTTAAAAAGCTGGTCAGAATTGGACCGCAGTTTCTGTTATTTGCTGGGATTTTTACAATGTCAATATGCAGTGTTTTATTTGGGTAAACAAATGATTTTCTTGAAAATATTACCTGATTAATTTACAAATTACATTGAAGAATATTAAATAATATTGTATTGCTGGGTTTGGTTACTAAATTCCTGACCATATTAACTTAACCCAAATTTCAAATTGAGGCAAAACTTTTTCTAACTTAAAACAAGAATGCTATTAAGACACATTTTCACTCGCCGTTTACTTTCTAGTATGCTGAATAAAGTCGACACCAGAACATGTTTTGTTGTTTATGGATTTTTAATTCGAATGACCCAAGGAATGGGCCAGGCTGGTTTTATCACGTCCTCATTGGCCCTTATTGCCAAAGAATTTCCCAACAACGTACCAACAACATTTGTAAGTTAAATCTCAGCTTTTAATTTAGATCATCAATACCATGCTAATGAATTATTCATTAAATCAGTCATTAATTCAAACATTTTTTGGAATTGGGATTTTAATTGGGCCGTCACTTGGAGGAGCATTGTACGAGGTTGGTTGACAGAACAATGTTTAAAAATAACATCAATACACTAAATAATAATCAACTTAAAAATAGTTTTATCATTTTTTTAAATTATTTTTTATAGCTTGGAGGTTATATGACACCGTTTGTTTGTATGGGGGCATTTCTCTTTACAACTGCCACCATTACATTCTTTTTCATGCCAAAACACGAACATCGTAAGTAGTCAATAGAGCAAATACGATCATAGTTTCAAAATTAATTTAATTAATTGTTAATTAAGTTTATTACGCCTTATAAATTACAGTTGATGAAAAAAACTTAGCACTTCCTCAGTTCTGGCCTGCCTTAAAAATTCCAGCAGTATTTGTGTCTGTTTTGACAACTTTTTGTGGTGCTGGTGCCATTGGGTTTATATCTGCTACTTTGGAACCACATTTGAGACAAGTAGATTCCTCTTAGTCATTCTTACTATTTAATAATTGTCACTATTTATTGTATACCTGTCATTGTTCGTTACAAATTATAGTTTGGACTTACACCATCAATTAATGGATTAATGTTTGTTATTTCTGGTTTATTCTACTCTATTACAGCTTCAATATGGGGAAGGTTGTGCAGATGGGCGGTAAATACAACACTAAATTAATTTATAATTAATCTTATACTATATTAATGGACAAAGATTTAAAATGTCATTTTGAACTTTACTGTCAGAGTCATACAAAAATTTTATGCGGCATTGCGGCCCTTATGGTTTGTCTTTCATTTACCCTGTTAGGACCAGCTCCATTTCTATATTTAGAATCGTAAGTTTACATATCTTAACCTTGACGTCAAAACAATTTTGTTTAATTTGTATTAATTATCAACTTTAGAAAATTGTGGCTATGTGTAGTCGCACTTTGCATTCATGGATTGGGTGTTGGTGGAGAATTAGTTGGAGGATTTTTAGGCAATCTCAAAGAAGTCAAGTAATTATTACTAAAAATTATTAAATGGTACAAGAAAATTAAAGTGTAAATTGGATGTTGATTTAAAGGGCATACGGTTATCCTGATACTCTTGGCACCTTTGGCCTTATGTCAGCTATATGGACGTCAGCCACTGCTCTTGGGTAGATTAAAATTGATAAAACATCACTAAATTTAGAATTTTTTCCTCGATTGTTTTGACAAACTTTATAATCTTGTTTTTGTTTGCAGAGGGTTTGTTGGCTCAAGCGTGGGAGGCACATTGTTAGATTATGTCGGTTTCCAAATGGGAACTTTGTTCATTATTACTCAGCATGGACTTTTAGTAAGTTGCTTGAGTTATACAGTACATACAATATTTACAATGAAACTACTGTATAACTTTAAGTTAAAATTCAAATTGTATAAAATTTTCATTATATTTCATGTACAAGTTTCTCACTAACATTATATGCACATTTTTACGCACAATACTTACTGCTATTTCTAAACAGATAATGAAAGTTTCTCTTAAGTTCTTAAAAGTCTTTAGAATTACTAATTCACCAAGTATTGCTATCTAGGCTTTAATAAACTTTGGATTCGGATGGCACCTGCAAAACAAAGATCCTAAAGATGCCAATTCCAATATTGAAGCTAAAGGCGAAAAATCACCTCTAATTAAATCTGAATGTATTAAATCACAATCTGAAAAAATAATAAAAAATTAATTTAAATCTCAACTATAAACCTAAAATAATATTTAAAAATATATTTCTTATTAAAAGTTGGTATGAACCTTAGCATACATTACAATAACTTTTATTTATTCAATTATTATGTATTTTATTAATTAAATGACACTTAAAATCAACTTTGACCTTTTAAACGTTGTCCATTTTATGACAGCTTGATGTTATTTTTCAGAGCGATATTCAATCCAATCGATTACAGACCAAATAAAACGCATTAAACTATCGAAATATGATCTTGCAATACCGGTCATTACTAGCAAACTGCTAGTAATGAAATAAAATATGATACAAACGTTTAATCTAACAAATATTTCGTCAGCAAATAACGACATTTCTATCAATAAAATTTACTAAAATCAATGATCAAAAAGAGATAATAATTACAATCATTTAACAACAACAAAAATGTTTTTAGTTTTGATTCTTAAAAATAAAACAAACGATATCGTATTTCAATGTAATCTACAGTATAAATAATTGTAAAAATATTCAGTGGTCATACTGTAGCTGCACAAGATATCGTGTTCTAGTATACAATGCAGACAATAAAGAAACTGAAATAACATGACGCAATATACAGTACAGTATGTTTTTATCGTTCATGATTATTTTTTTTAGTTATAAAGTGAAATAATGAAGTAGTAAACAGCATAAATTTCTACAGTTTATTATGTTTTTTTTATCACTATATTATCAACATATTTTACCCAAAAAGGTGCGAGTCTGTGAGATTAGTAGATTAATTATGACTGATATCTGTAGGAAACTCTCAGTATCTGCAGTATTTTAACAATCAACTTTAACGTACTGTAAATACCGTATCATGTCAACTTGAAATGTGAAGAAAAATGAATGAAGGTAATTTTTCAACAGTTCAATATACTGTACATGCAACATTTAAACTAAATATACAAAAAAAAATATATTTAAGAAAATGTCTTATCGTTGGAAATGTGATATGGCAGAATCAACAACTTCCTACAGTATGACCCATCGACTTAATCACCATCAGTAACTTGCGCAGTTTTACCACTTGACTTCATAAATTACAAAACAACTTTAGATCATCATAATGTTCGTCAATTAACTTATTGTTGTGATGCAAAAACAGTTTGGCGATCATGGTTTAACGTCACTTTGTCTGGCTTAAACTGGAGATTAATGTTATATCGGTAGTTATTCAAATTACACGTATAGTGACCGCAATATTAAACGATATCAAAACAGGGACATAACCAAAGTCCAAAATATTGCCGGCTACCAAAACTACTGTAAGTGCAGAGAAATTTTATTTGATTTGTTTGGATAAGACAAGTGTGGTGAAGAACATTTTTTTACTGCTGAAAGTTCAAATAAGAAGAAATTTTAGTGGAAAATTCCTTCAGGCTTCAGCAAAAATACTTTACATTTTTTTTTGGATAATATAAAGTAAGTGTTGCATGGTTACATTTCAATATTTAGTTGGTTAACGTAAATAAACGCTAAAATAGATATTGATATTACAGTATACCGGTGTTTGTAGTACGTAATACCGGTAGTTTATTTAAATATTTAATTTTAAACAGGTAAAAGATGATACACATTGGTTTTTTTAGTTTAGCGGGTTAATTTAACCTACAGCTTTTCTTTAAGTCTCAAAAAATATCTGTAATATTTACTTACAGTAACTAATATGCACAGTACTGAAATTTATCACATTTTCTGTAAATGGAAAAAAACCACAAGGATATTGAAACTAATATTTAAATTACTATAATGACTCGCATCTACTTAACTTATTTAATTAATTTGTTATAATTTCTATACCGTACTTATTAAAATAGTTTGACAGTATTTTTAGATTGATCGATTGTCAAAGTGGCTCAAACAATGCCTGACAGTAACAATTCAAATGAAGATCAAGGAGAAAGCTCCAAATTAATTAGATCCACAGAGCACCACCGATATTTGACTATCTCCAGCTCAAAAAGCAAAATAGACCAGGAACCGCAAATTATATATACGTCTGTGGAGCCTGACCATGGATTAACCGAACGACTTAATGGTTGCTTAAACCGGCTTTGCTTTAACTTTGAATTTACAACGAGGCAATGGCTGACGCTGATTATTCTGGCATTAGTCAATTTAGGAGAAGCAGTAATTGTATCACTTCAAGCGCCCTTTTTCCCAGCAGAGGTAAAAACAAAGTATTTGACATTTACATACAGTACATATAGCATAAAATCAAAAACTTTGAGTGTAAAACTATGATGATGTGTAGTTAATGCAGTACGGTATGTAAAACCACTGCCATGGAGTCGTTAACACGATCCAAAAGTTCAACGCACGTGTATCACTAGTTTGATTATTTCAAACATGAAAAGTCAAAATAATACTACAGAATGTTGTTAACACTATCAATGTACGGTAATGGTGACCACCGCACCCATGACCAATTATTTTTGTTTTAATTAAAGTACAACAAATTAAGTAACCCAATAACTAAACTATGAAATTTGAGTTTCAACATGCTGCTTGTTGCGCAAATTGTTCAATCGACATTCGATTATACTTAATGCCTATTAAAAATAATCAAAACAGTGATTGAAACTCAATGTAATTCGAATTACTTATCGTTCCAATCACTGTGTGGCTATTTTCAGTGTGGCATAGAGTATACCTGACCTCTTGTTCAGTAGTAGTCTAGAAGCAAAGAAAATGTTGTACAGTATTTCACGCCTGATCTTGAAGGGATTTAAGCTAATTAGTGTTTTAAATAACATACTGATTAAATACAGAATGAACTTTGTTTGAGACTCTTAACTTGCAGTTATAAAATACTTGCTCAAGTTCTCAATAATAACACCAAATAAATACAATGCTGAAACATTAAGATTATAATAAATAAGATGACGATTGACAGTGTACCGTACATCTCCAAATATTAACTTAAATTTTCAGCAAATTTGTGATGAAATTTAATTTTGTTATTTCCACAGGCCGAAAGAAAAGGAGCAACGGCCACTGAGTATGGATTAGTTTTTGGTGTGTTTGAACTGGTTATTTTCCTCGTATCTCCACTCTATGGAAAATACGTGAGATTTGCAAACAATATTCTTGTTTACATCTCCAATAAAACTTTTCTTATTTCAGATGACGAAAATCGGTCCAAAGTTCCTATTAAACGCAGGCATTCTAACTACATCTGTGTGTTGCATTTTATTTGGGTAAAGAAATTTATCATAGCAGCAAATTTTCTAAGACCACAACATAAATCCAAATGGTTTACGAACCCTATCGTGGGATTTCTCATTTAATTGCAGATTTTTAGATAAAGTTTATGACCGTAATGCTTTTGTTGCTTTGGCTTTTATTGTACGAATTATTCAAGCGTTGGGAGAAGCAGCTTACATCACATCTTGTTTTACGCTAATTGCTCAAGAATTTCCTGGAAACATTGCTACAACATTTGTAAGTAAAAAGTGCAATTAATCGTGCAGTACATCAAATTAATTGTTGTTAATAAGGCTTCGTTAGAAACATGTTTTGGCATAGGAATCTTAATGGGTCCTACAATTGGTGGTGCTTTGTATCAAGTAAATATTCCCAAACCCATAAACAATAAGTATGGCATAACTTTCTCTCTTTTTAGGTTGGTGGCTATATTTTGCCATTCGCTGTAATGGGAAGCTTTCTTTTTATCGGTTCATGTATCACATTTTTTTTCTTACCAAGCCCCTGCACAGGTAAAATCTTAACTTGCATTTCGTATTTTAAAACGCACTGAGTTTAATTTTTTATACAGAAAATATAGGGGACTCGAGTTCCCTAAGTGTGCTAGGCATGCTAAAAATTGTGCCTGTTAGCATTTCAGTTTTTACGACATTCTGTGGTGCCACTGGCATTGGGTACTTATCTGCTACGCTTGAACCACATCTCAGACAAGTAAGAACCGAAATATTTTAAGCCCATCTGTGTTGTCCAACGATTTTTATGTTAGACCCTAAAGTTTAAAACAAACTCTTTCATTTACAAAATTTTAGACAATTTTGTGTGATTTATAAAAACGCTAACTCAACTTCTATCAAATGTTACATACTTATGAACGAATTCTTAATGCTTGACACCAGATATTTCCCCGGCCCTTTTTCTCACTAGTTATAAAATTTGGCCTAAAAGCTATCCACTTGTACTTTCACTTTCTTACAAATTCTGTAACAATTCATCATATTCTTAAACTAGAAAAAAAATTAAGATAAAAAAAACTTGTAAGTGTATTAACATTTAGTTGTTTACTACTGTAGAACTTTCCAGAACAAAAAAAAAGTTTAAGGAAATGTTTAAAGTTTTTACGCATCACACTGTCGTGATAGCACAAAAAATGTAGGTTAAAGTGATGTAATGCCCTCTCCATTAAAATGTTTTGGGAAAAACCCAAACATAAACAAGGGATAAACATTGTAAAAACCAACCAAATATTTTTCCTTATCTAAAATCTTCCAAGTTCAAGTAGCTTCCTACACTATTTACAAAACACTATATTTTTTAAGAAATTAAATTTATTTCCGCGTGTTTTTTTTAGTTTCATCTTACTCCTGTTCAAAATGGAGCCATGTTTATCATTCCTGGAGGTAATATTGTGTATTGTTTTATGCCATAAAAAATAAATTGTTTTTTTTTTATTTAACTTGCTACAGGAGTCTACGCTATAACTGCACCTATTTGGGGTCGATTATGTGATAAATTTGTATGTTCATAACATTTTTCAGCTATAATATACTATAATTTATCTACTTAAAATTCGACAGGGACAAACTAAAGTTTTCGTTGCGATTGCTGCCTTATCGGTCACTATAGCCTATACTTTACTAGGTCCAGCACCTTATCTGCCATTTAACACGTAAGGAATCTCCTTCAGAGCTTAACTAATACCAAATTAATTAATTTAATAATCGATCAAGAATGCTGTGGCTCTGCATAGTTGCTCTGGTGTTTAACGGATTTGGAGTCGGTGGAGAAATCGTCTGCGGCTTTTTAGGAAGCTTAAAAGAAGCAATGTCAGTATAAAAAATAAAATCATTAACTTAACTAATATTATAAATAAACCTTCAAATTAGTAAACACGGTTATGCAGACGATTTGAGAACCTACGGATTAGTATCGGCTATGTGGAGCTCCTCATTTGCATTAGGGTACGTATAACTACATAATTACCGGTACAGAACGGGTAGCAACTGACATTTCCTATAATTTAGAGCCTTTGTTGGACCAAGTGTAGGTGGATTAATGCTTGATACAGTCGGCTTTCGCTACGGAACACTGTTCATAATAACCGAGCACGCTTTTCTGGTAAGAATTTAAGTCGTTAATAAAATATTTACTAAACTGGATAATTTCTGAAGTAAACATTTACGTAAACTTTTTTGTCTAGTTTGTGGTCGTCGTTTCCTATCTCCTTTACAGAAAATACTCAGGTTCCAGAGAAAAATCTTCTTGCAAGCCACACGTAGACTCTAAATTCCACGACAGTGTGCCAGTTATGTCAAGCGTTTAAAACTTTGCTCATCACACTTTACTTTTATATTGACGTAAAATAGCATGATCGTAATTGCATGATATTTGTAGAATATCTAAAGAAAAATAATTTAAGTGCCAATTCTCGAATTTTTAAATTAACTTTCCTAAGAGCGAATTTGAGCTTTCAAATCTCTATCCGTTTATTAAAGCAAGTGTTGTGTAAATAAATTTTAAACTTTTATAACGAAATTTATGTAGTACGTCTTAATTTGTTTACAATTTTTCTTCTAAATTTCGAAAGTGTAATTTTAGATCGCTATCTTTATCGTCCCACACTCTGTCGATTTCTTCTTTACGTTTTGATACTTCAACCATAAAATCAGTCCAATTCTGTAGTCGATTTTGCCTCGATTCATTTAGCGATTTTGCCTTTAAAAGTTTACAGACAAGTTTTAAGTATTCTAGTTATATCTACAAATATTACAGTACTAAATTAGTGTAAGCTGAAAGCCAAACACAAACATTTTTCAAAAAAAAAAAACAATTCAAAGACAGTCCCTCTCAGTAAAATAAGCTTTTTGTGACAACACAATACGCCCTAAACCCCTTAAACATCTATGAGTCACATTCTCACTTAAGTATCACTCAGTTCTCAAAAAAGTGTTCGAACATGCAAACTAGAAAATAGTCAAAACTTACACAGTTGTTTTGAACGTCCTCGCTTTTTTTGAGAATTTTTTCACTGGCGTTCAATGCTTTGTCAACTACAGTATATTATGTTCCAGTAATTAAAAGAATGAAGTACTGTAAACAAAAGTTTTCCTGTGAAAAACTTACGACTGGATAAAACTTCTGGAAAGTTGTGGGCTGACCGACTTTTTATGTTGTCAATTTCCACTTCACTCAATTCTTTCACTGTTTCATATAAACTGAGCAAACTTTTGATATTTTCTTCCGTTCTTTCATCCTATCAAAGAATTAATTATTCAATATAAATTGTAACAGTACAGTACTTAAATGCTTAAACTCAATTACATACGGATAGCTCCTTTACAAAGTATTTAATCTCGGCACTAACAACTGGATGATGATTAAATAGACGACCATAAACGTCGTGCACATCTGCAAAAATTCAGAGTTTATAATCAGTAAAATTGATTTATAATCACATTGTCAATACCTTTAATTAGCATACTACCAGTTGACGCTTCCATATTTACAATAATTTATTTACAGTAGTAAAGAACTCAATTTATTTGAAAAGTAACAACAAACACAAAACAATAAGCGAAACTCGTCATATGATGATGTTATCGCTGGGAATGATTGCTTACTAATAACCGATTGTAGTATGGAATACCAACAGCAACAAACAGTAAAGTACAACAGACACATTAATATCACACATAGTTTAAATAAGAGTTACTTTCGCGTTTCATACAACTTTGTAAGAATTTACATTTTTTTTTATATAATATGGAAAGATGCCGTAGACAGAATTATTATTATAGTTCTGTAACTTTCAAAATTATTACGATAATTTACGTTATTACAAATCTTACTAATTTTAAACAGTAATATGAAGACTTTAATGAAAAACAATTAAAATATTATAATTTAAACAAAATGTGACATCAAAATTAATACCATAAATATCTTGAAGAAAAAATAATAAAGTAAAAACATTTTTAAATTGAAAAACAAATTTGTTGCATAAAAAAATATGCAGCTAAAAAACATTATTAAAATTTAAAATTTTATAGTTAAATAAAAAAATGTTTTAAAGCGAGTTAAACAACTTATAATTTATTTATGTAAATTTTAATAGATTTTTGCTAATAATTAATTCTTTATTGTTCAATTTAGTTTCGATGTCATCTATTAAACTTAAACTTGAATTACAATTTTAAAAATTATTGTTACAAGAATTCCAGAGGTCACCTTCAGCAGTCAATTGTCAGTTTGAGTTCACTTGGCACAATCTTTGAACTGCTTTACAATAATACTATTTTAAAATTAAACGAGTGTCAGGGAAATCCCAATGTCAAGAATCCTCATTATACAGGTAAAAGTACCATTTTGCAAATTAAAAAAAAAGTTTCATCCATCTTCTCATCTAATGAAAAGTTTAAATAAAACATCATTCAGCCTTGCAAACGTCAAACTTTCAATTCAAGCTAGAAGACAAGGAGCTCTTTGTGTGTATGACCTAATAAACAGACCAACTGACTTACTTATCAGTCCCAATTTACACCCTTGCTCAAATTTCTAATTTAAAAATCTACAAAGCTATCTTTACAGTTCCATTTTGAAAAAAATGAATTCAAAGTCACACATTGCTGTGAATAACGGTTCAAGGTGTAAAATTGAATGAGACAGCATTTCTTTCTTTGAAATGTTTGATGATTTTCACCCAAACACTGCCCCATCAGGGTCAGATCATTGTGTTAGTATGAAAATAGACTTTTTTCTTCCCTTTTAACATGTAAGTAAATGTTATTTTTTTATACAGGGTGTTATTTTTTTTTTTTTAATCCAAACACAATGTCTTACAGTGCTAAAGAAGAACCAGTCCACTTGGAGATTTATCCAGTTATTTTTTTTTTTTTTTTTTTTTGACATGGAAAAATAAGTTTCCAAATTAGAAAAGACATAGCAAATTATAAGTTAATTCAAAAACAAATCTGAATTTCCGTAAACCATTCAAGATTACACGTTTTTACTGTAACAATATTTTGGTTTTAATTATACAAAATTAAACTGAACTAAAACCAATGAGATTTTTCACATTAAAAAACTGTGATGGTGGAAAACAAGATACAGTAACTATTACAGTCGTTTTATTTTTTTGGCTTGACGTTGGATTTGTTTTTAGTAACTAGTTTTGCCTGTTTCTTCAAGTCATAAATTTGTAGTTAGAGATTTTAAATTTTTAAAAGTTTTATAAATCATAATCAGCTTTTATGAAAACATTTGAAATTAATATGCATTCCATTATGCAACAATACATTTTGTGTTTAAATTTTTACTAAACTCGAATAAATAATTATTTTACAATATATAAACGTACCATATTATTATTTTAAAAATGACATTATTTTATTAAATCTTATTATAGTTGTCCTTCCGTATATTTTATTACATTTAGATATTTAAATACAACTAATAAATTCTTAATTTATGAATTTATGTCGATCACTTGACGGTTATACTAGCTTTTTGTCTTTTACTATGTCCATAAGTTGTACCCATCTTAAAATATGAAACAGGATGAACATTTGAATTTATTAAAATGCATAGGATTATTAAAAAGTTCAACAAAAATTATATCTCTACTAATACAATACTGTATACTAAATAATTTGAATTTTGTTAATGACATTAAAAAACGTGAAAATTCTTTAATCAAGCTGGTAAGATTTAGTCTCACTTATTATTTCAACGCAAGAAACAATTTAAATAAACCACAATTGTAACTGATGAAATTTAATTTTCTATCAAAATGTGTTTTCAACTAGAAAATCACCCGGAATACAATTCTAATAAAATCAACCAATAGGAAAACTTATCTGACACGGTATAAAACGTCGATGAGCATTATATAATTTATAATGTAATTCGTAAATAATTTCTTAAAATTCTTATTTGATCACAACGTTGAAATGTCAGCAATCAAAACAACTAAAACTTGTTTAAACCTCCTAAGAAAATAAAAATTGTTTTAAAAAAATAAAAGAAATTTTTGACCAAAATACAAAACATAAAAGCTATTGGCTAAAATACTCAAATATTTTCCCCAAGCACTAAACAAACAACTTGACCAAAACACTTCTATAGCAAAACAACGAAAGTATTGACCAAATTTTCGGCCCTGCTTAAATTACAATAAATTTGACAGAAAGCAAAAACCATTGAATGGGAAGTTGGTTAGTAAGTTATCAATTACATGTTGAAATGCCATTAAAATTTTTCTTCTAGCATCTTATCTTTCTCTCAGAGCTAAAACATGCCTTAAAAGCTAAGACAAAGATGCACCAAATGGTTAGTTCGTTTGTTACACTTACTTATTTTATTTTTTTTAAGTATCATCATTTCTAAGTATCATCTTTTATTAATCATTTCCAGTTTTTGATATGTAAGTAAAGCAGTGCTACAGGTCCTGAGGAAAAAATCTAATAATCTAATGAATAAATCATCAAATAATGTGAAATTAATGCAATTACAATGTCATCAATATCAGAGGTCACCATGCAATTATTATTTGAAGAAAAACATCCACTGAAAATAATAAAAAAAAGACGGGGGATAAGAAGAATAATGGGGGGCAGGGTGTCACTTTTCAATTCCGTCTCATTACCTTAAAGTGGACAACAACCATTCTGTATATACTAAAAACAGCCAGAAGTCGATTCTAGGAGCTATTTATAACTATATTGCCGCCTGGAGGAAATATCTATGACGCATGCGCTGTAAATTTTTACCCCCCCCCCCCAAAAAAAAACATTGTTTCCAATTATAATTATTATGACCGCTTGTTTTAGTGCTTTTCTCTTAAACTTTCTTTACGTAGATCCCGTATTTTATTTTAGTAAGTTCATAAACGAAAATAATAAAAAAAGAAAGTTACGGCTTCCATGTTTTTGTTATGCTGTATTATGTTATATTGTGTCGATGGCGTTCAACCTATTGGTAAACGAGCTTTTAAGGTACCAATATGACTGTCAGACCATAATTTTAAAGGTATACATAAATATGAAATAAATGTCATATAAAAATTGACATTTCCCAAAAAGTGCTAATATAATACTAACTTAGACTAAATTTTATCAAATTGTGCTCCAATTGTGATTTTTCCCTATTTCTTTCTTCGCATCGAGAGGAAAAAATGTCAATAAACAACGAGACTAAATTGTATCGGTTCTAAGAACAATTTGTTCCCTTTTATATCAAAAACTAAAACTAACTTAAAAAAAGATATTACTAGAAGATGATAATCAAAGTAAAACAATGATCATTATATGTTTATGGTGTAATAATTCGAGAGAGCAAACTAAGGATCTAAACTTTGTTATCAGGGTGGTACCAGGAATAAAAGGTTGGGAACCACTTGTGTTTGGCAAAGTAGCAAAAAGGTGTTTTGTAGAGAAAGTTTTCGGGGGGTGAAATATTGTATGCCTTAACCTAAAACGTTTATTTATTTATTTTTTTCCGAAGCATTTTGTGTGTCAATGTCATCCATATACCTGTTTGAACTTTTGTGACATAACTAGTAGGGGTTTGATGTACGGGTAGGTGAATATATGAAGGAGGAGGGGGATTTGTTTATAAAGAATGTTCAAAGAAAAAAGCTTTAGTAAAACTTACAAACAAATGATGGATGGGGCAGTTTGGAAAATGTTGCTGAATTTTTACACCCGTTTTTACCTTATACTTGCTTAGTGGCTCTACAGACTACGAGAGGGAAATTATTATTATTATTATATGCACTTGACCATAAACACGAATTGGCTTTCAAAACTTACTTGGAGGTCACTAAGTGACCAAATTACCTACAAAATCTAATCATAACAGTTTTCACCTACAACAATTTCCATGTACTTTTTCAATTTAATCTAACATGACTAAATCATGTCTTTAATGACATGAAATGATCAGATTTGATGCCAAAATATTTAGTGACTAAATTAAAGTATTTTCTTATAAGTTTATGGGTTTTAAATAAGTTTCAGTGACTAAATATTGTACGAAAAACATTTTTGAAATGCGAAAAAATATTCTGCAAGTGTATTTTAGCTATTAAATTGTGGATGCAACGAAATTTATGAACTTATGAATTCTTGACGGCAATTTCATTTAATGGTAAGCTGACTAGAAGCTGCTTCTACTAAAAATATTATTTAAACATGTTTTGTTGTTCGTAAATGTTGTTTGAATACGTGATAGATGTTTTTCAGGACCGGATATTTAAAAAGTCGCTTTACTTGTGTATGTATTTTTGGTCAATAACACTATAAACGTATAAAGGAGAGTGGGGTACCAGGGAGAATTCGAGAAGGATAAAAGCAAAATACCGACATCATACCATTTTTGTGAATGTGTGCCACTTGTCAAGAAAAAAAAATCGTTTTCTTTTTAATGAATGGAAAATTTAAAGCTAGTTTTAAGTTTAGATTATGAAAACAAATGTAAGTTTTTTGGCGTAGCAGCAGGACATCACATTTCACATACCAGTTGCACAAGTTCTGAACTTCAGTTCTGAAGAAGTTTGATAAATTTAATGGTTATAAAAGTTCCAAGACTCAAAGTATTGCTAATGTACAACTACTGGGTTATCATTATTGGTAATATATTAAAATGCCAATGAATAATTCAACACTAAGTCATGAAAATGTTAAAGCAACTGCAGTAGCATTCCTTGTATGTCCATTGCTACAGTAAAAATTACTTGCTTTTCTCTCAGCAAAAAGAATAAAAGGCTTGCAACTTTACTAATATACATTTACATCATTCATAAAATACACTAATAAATTATTTAAGAAATTACACTAATATTCAATCATTACGTAAAGTAATTAGATAGTCAATTGCAATTACTTTTGACATAATGTATTTAATAGAAGAAAACTTACTGAATATTTCAATGTTATTAGTAACGTTTTGATACTGATCGGATGATTTCCTAAATTAGAAAATTATTTTTGCAATGCCAATAAAGAAACGAGACTAAATTTTATTAGTATCCATAGTAATTTTTCCATTTTTTATTTCTTGCTATAAAATTTTTTTTTTGCAATATAGAAAATCACCCGGTAAATAGCTACATGTAAAAAATAAAGCCTACTGAGTTACTCTCTTATTTTAGTTTCACAAACAAAATTTTATTATATAATGTTTTTTTTTTAATAATAATAATAATTCTAGTATGAGGAAGTGAACATTATTTTTTAGTGGTTTTTATTTTTATTTATTTGTTTTTCGGTTTTTATATGATTTGTGATTGTAAACAAAATTTTAGTCTGCACTTTTTGTCAAGTTACAGTATTTGCAATTATTAAAAAAACCAAATTTTTGTGTAAACCTGTTAAGAAAATTTTTCCAGAAAAGAAATTTAATTGTTTTCGACATACATTTATTTTCTAATCAGTGTTTGTCATCATGTAGGTCACGTAAGAAGCTTCAAAACTGTCTGCCATATACTGTATGTATGACAAAGCAATAGTAGGTCTACTTGACGTAATAATAGGGGTAGTAATGCTTAGACTAATATCAAGTTTCTCAAGCAATGGTACGCGTATCTCTTAAAATATTATTTTTTCTTGTTTTGCCATGTGCAAATAAACCATATTTAAATTATTTTAAAACAATTGCACCGAAATAAATCACCCAAAAGTAATAAAAACTTGAAATATACAATATGTTAAAGCGTTGCAAAAACTTTTAAAAAAATTTCAATTGTTTTAATGCAATATACAGCAAATAAAGGTTGAGCACCACTAAAACTCGAGATATTAATACTGTACTTAATTTAAAAAAAAAATAAATTTTGTTATAAAGATTTCGTTGTCCAATTAATTTTGTGTTTGCCTTGAAGACGTTTCGGATGGACATTTTTGATTTTTGTGTTTTTTTTTTAAAAATAATGTTAGCTATCAAATGTCCATCCGTTTGTCGTTAGTTATATTTGCTATTTTCAGGTAGTAGTTATTTATGAGTGACGTTGTTATCGTCTGCAAATATTTATAAAAGCCAGTGGGAATGCTGGGATTACGTGCAATTCACCAACAGCCAATTGTGTGGCTTGCTACATGCTTCACTGATTTTTTTTTCCTTTTCTTTTTTTTTCTTTTCCCTCTGGGCCTGTACCTCTAAAAATCTAACCTCTGACAGCGAAAGCAAAAAAAAAAATATCTACAGAGCTCAAAGTCTAAAAGATGAGACATTTCTTATATTCACCTTTAACTTATCTCAGATGCTCCGCGCATGTCCAGTCTTGGCTATTTAAATTTATTTTGCTGGACAAACTCACTGACAGTTTTAATTTTCACTTTGACAGTTCATCATCTTCATCATCACCACCACCGCCGTCAAATCTTCAATACACAATAGCTATGATTTGTTTGTTGGCCCAAATTAGCAATGCCTTTTCGGCAACTTCATTATTTCTCTTTGGTGTTTTTACTATTTTGGTTTTCGTAATTTTCCTACGAAAAAAAAGATCTCAAGAAGATGTGAAGACTAAAAAGACACCACCAGGACCTAAGCCTCTGCCTATCATTGGCAACTTGCATCTACTTCGCAATCAAAATCCTTGGGAAGATTTCAAACGGTTAAAAGAAGAATATGGAGACGTTTATAAGATCCAAATGGGTCGACAGGAATGCATTGTTGTTAGCTCCATTGAGGCAATTAAAGAAGTCCTTATTAACAAAGCACCATCATTTAGTAGTCGACCGAATTTCTTAAGATATCATGCACTTTTTGGAGGAAGCAGAGACAATTGTAAGTAAAAAATTATATTTTTTTTTAGATTTTGAAATGGTAATTAAAGAAATGCTTGTTGTCACATTAAACAATAAAATTACGAATTATTGAAAATTGGCTTATGCTGCAGTATCTAGAATGATTCGTGCATCAACTTTAGTAACTGCAATTAAAATGTCAAAACTTGATAAACAAAGAGTAATTCCTCAAATTATATACTGTATTTGCTATATTTTAAACTTAAAATGTGTTTTAAAAATTTAAAATAAAGAATAAATTTGGTAACAAACGAATTAGATTTTTACCCATTTTTTTTTTCAAAAGAACGGTTTATCATTTTAATTATTGAGAATTTAATTAAAATTCTACAACAATTGTTAGCTGTCAATCATTTTTTAAGTTAATGAGAAATATTGCACATTCTGTATTTCAAACTCTAAACTATTATTGGAAAAAAAAATTAGGAAATGCAATCCTATTCCTGTAAAATATTATAATCAGATCACGTAGTCAGGTGGGGCTAAAAATTTATTTTTAAAACAATTTCCTTATAAGAATAGATTTCCAAAAAAATATTAAAATTAAATTTTTCACAGAAACTTCACGAATTTGTTATTTTTTATTGATGAAAATGCCGTTCGTCTATTTATTTAGCCGTATAAAAAACGTTATCATATTAAATTGTTAAATTTTGTTATTTGGGACCATTAAAAAACATATCAAAGAAAATGTCCCAAAATTTAAATTCATGCAATGTGCTGTGGTCAATGTTTGGCTACAGTCATTTAATAAGAACATCAATGAACTTTAAATGGAACGGAAATAGTAACTCTAATTTGGTCTACAAATGCGTGTATTTCTTTTTACTCAAGCCACAACTTTCACTCCAATTTCTTTTTAATAAAGCCAAAAATTCGGTGAGAAAAGATGAGCAATTAACGAGAAAGAGAAATTTAGCGTAAAATACGTGTCAATTGCTTTACAACTACAAAATGAGCTGAGTTACTAACACGAAAGCTCCCGTCTCCACCCCCTCCTTGTTCAAATTCACCTGTTTTTAAGGGGGACTGAGGTCAGGGGGAAAGATTATTTAAAATTTTCATTGGAAATGTCGGGCAAAACTGAAAGAGAAATACGTCGTAAAAGAAATTGCACAACTCAAAAACCCAAATTGAAGGGCATTTTTAATATGCCAACGTGACCTTGCTATTATAAGATACAAAAGAAGTGAAAGAAAACCTCATTGTATACTGACTCATATTTTATACGTTGTATAGGGCAAAGTATCACGTATGAAAACCTAACCCAATGCAAGTTAACTTATACTTTCTTAACTTATAATGAACGACACAGGCCACCTGATCCCAAACCAGCGGTTTCGATAATCTAAACATTTTGGTCAATTGGGCCATATTTCTTTCACAAACTGGATATTTTACCCGTTAAATATACCGTTTATTAATTTGACACATAATAATACAGTACTTTTTCCCAGAAACACAGAAATTTAGAATGATTCATAATCCCAGTAAGTGACACCTTTAACTTAATAATTATTTTTTAATTTTCACTCCAAATGTTCCTAAAATAATAAATTGTTAAAACAGTTTACATTATTATTAAAAATTTAAATAAATTAGTTCAAGTCTTAATTTTAACAAGAAATTTCATGTTTGCTTACAGAACTTTTGCTGAAATACCAAAATAAAATACACTACTTGTTAGGCTTTCTATACACTGTCACTTGAATAACGTGTATCATTATTTTGGCTAATTTTAATGGTATAATTAACATTTTTGACATTGCCAATAAAGAAACGAGACTAAATTTTCATCCGTTTGAATGGCGATTTGTGTAGTTTTATTTTAACTATTAGAGAAAATGGTCAAATTTAGGAAATCACCCTGGTTAAATGTATGACATAAACTATGGTGACTTTACTTCATTTTTTACAATATTTCATAATCATTGTCAGTTGCGAAAATGTATTTTTGAGTTATATTTGTTTTTAAATAAAATATACTGCATTGTTAAATTTCTTACAACATTTATCTTTTAGCCTTAGCCTTGTGCGATTGGTCTGATCTTCAAGAAACACGACGCAAGTTGGCCCTTCCTTATGTGTTTCCAAGGGCAAATGTATTTCATCATTTTGAAGAAGTCGCCACTTCCGAGATTGACATTTACATAGCTAAACTGAACCGCCTTTGTAGTAGTGGCAATGGCAGCACCCCATTTGACAAAGCTTACTTTTCAGCCGTTTGTGCCAACATTTTTTACCGTTACTTCTGCTCCAAACGATATAGTTACAAAGACGACTACTTCCTTTCTATGATCAAATGTTTCGATGACATTTTTCACGATATTAACAACGGTTCTGTCCTCGATTTCTTACCATGGTTGGTGCTGCCGAAATTACGTCACCTCGTCAACTTGTACTTTTCCGGACAATACATCCGAAAATTTTTAATTAAAACAGTAGTCAATGAGCGAATGGAGGATTTGGCCAATGCAAATGTGACTGACGATGAGCCCAGAGATTTTATGGATGCTATAATGAGACCTCGTTATAATAAAATGAAAGACGGTAAAGCCGAAACACCTCTGAGCACTGATGCGGCTTTGTACGAATTGGAAGATCTACTCGGAGGTCATTCAGCCGTGTCTTGCTTCTGGACAAGAATTATGGCTCAGATTATTGGAAGAGAAGACGTGAAGAACAAAATAAGAGAAGAAATTGAGTCGATTGATGGACCGGTAACATTGGAGCACCGGTCAAAAATGCCATACACTCAGGCGGTCATCTTGGAAACTTTGAGAGTCACCACATCACCAATTGTTCCACATGTAGCAGCAGAAGACAGCACCATTGGCGGATATCACGTTAATAAGGGAACCTTGATACTTATCAATAACTATTACTTGAATCTTAGTGAAAACTACTGGACTGATCCACATATTTTTGATCCAAACAGGTATTTCTTAAAATTCTATTAAAAACTTGACGATTATCAAAATATTTAAATCTTAATTTTGTTGTAGGTTTATAACTGAATCTGGAAAAGTGAAGAAACCAAGCCATTTCTTGCCATTTAGTACAGGCCAAAGGTCTTGTATGGGCTACCGAATTCTTCAATCAATTGTTTTCTTAGCAACCGTTCGCTTTTTACAAAATTTCGATATTACTTACACCGATTCGGAAAATATTTACAACAAGTCGAAGGAATTTACGAAAACGATTGCCATTGCCAAATTATCCGTATATGATAATGATGTAAAAGCAGTAATAAAACCTCGTAATGTATTACAAGCTTAAATTTTACATAATAATAATAACTGTAATTGTATTGGGTAGTCAATTTTTATAGATTTTTTTGAACAAATCAGAAATGTTTTTAAGATTACTTTTATTATAAAGGGGCGAATAAAACTATACGTTACTCTCATTTGTTTACTCGCTTGCTAAGGTACATTATATTTTTTTTCTTTTCTTATAATGGACTCGAAAATTAGATGTACATTTTTACAATTTAGAAACTGATTTTAAGCTCAAGTTTCTGCTGGTTAAATTACAAATAAAAGCTTTGCGAAGTAATAAAAACATGTCTACTTTATTGTTAGTTTTTCGCATTATTTGCTTTCAGTTTGACAAGTAAACTTGTAATACATACTGTATCGTGTATAGAAATAAAAATGGGACAAAAAAACCTAAATGGCAACCATTTTTACTTTTTTCAATGCCAAATGATGGAGGACAAAGGCGATGAAGGTTACGATAACCAACTGATAGCATTTCATTTCGCTGAAGTCCTGTCATTTAAAGAAAAAGTTTCAAATGTAATTTAATCCGAAAAATAAAGTTTGATTATAACGATAAATAAGATGTGCCAAATTAAAATTAAAAGTTAGACCAATATATATTGCTGCTAAAGATCTTCCATTTTCATTTTGAATTCTTATTCAGGCAACTCTTCATTTAGTCCATCCCTACAACTTAGTCTCTTAAATAAATCTTGTAATTATTGATATTTTAATTTCAAGCTAGTTTTACTAATATTTATTCCAATATATTTCCTTTTCTTAAAAGTTATCTAAACATTTGCAGGTGGCAAAACGACAGAGCCCATCCCAGCTAATTTCAATGGTAAGTTGACGCCAAAAATTGGATTAGAATTCCGCAAAGTGTCAAATATTTCTACCGAACAAAGAGCGTCTCCTTCGGAAGAAATTCCTCCAACCACATAGAGGAATCGTCCAATAGCAACCGCTGAGCAGCAGTGACGTGGAGTAAACAAATCAGTCATATGATTCCACTCATTTCTTTGTAAATCGTAAATGTCAACGTCTGAGATGCTGGCAGACGAACCACTTCTTCTTGAATTGTGTTGAATCCCTCCAACTAATACCAGCCTTCCATTCAACACTGTCACACTGGCAAAGGCCCTTGGTATTCTCAGCGGTGTCAATGACCACCACCTGAAAACATGTGATTCAGTTACCTTCAGAAATACAACACCTGAAATGCAAAATACTTGTTTTTCTTGGGACTGTAAGCAAAACCAGAGTTAGTTATAACTCCTCCGTTCAATTGATCTTTGCAAGAGCGAATAATTCCACCACAAATCCAGATAATATCTTGGCAACAACAAGCAGCAATTGCCAAACGAGCGATGGGAATTTGACTTGCTATTTTCCATTGATCAATCAATGGGTCATAACACTCAACACTGTCTAGGACCCTAAATGACATTAAATCATAGCATGTAAATCTAAAACATGCAACTAAACCTGTTATCTGACGATTAATGGTATCATCGACTTACTCATGATTATCATTTATTCCTCCAATTGCGTATAATTTTTCTTGCCACACTACAACACCGTGATAAACTCTAGCTGTTAACATATCCGGAAGTTTTTGCCACATTCGGTCACTTATGTTAAAACACCATGCCATTGACGTTACTTTTGGACTTCGACTCAACAAATTATCACTTGGTACACAACCGCCTATAATATTTCGACAATAACACCAACAATTAACCGATTACAATATTATTACATCAGGTGACTTTCTAAACGAAAACACTTTTCTTTTTTTATAAAAATAAAAAAAGAAAAAAATCGCTTTTAGAACTTATAATACTGAATTTAGTCCCTTACTTATCGACACTGTAAAAAACAGTGTACTTGTATAGAAAATCTAACAATTTCGTGAAGAACTTGTTTGTTCTTTCATTTAAGTATAATTTTATTTACCACAGATATAAATCAGATCACCCGAATGTGCGGTTCCAGGGTGATGCCATGGAAGCGGTAATAAGCCTGCTGATTTCCAAGAATCTTCACCTGGTACATAATGGTACATCAAATTTCCTAATAGAAAACCAACCATTTTAGTACTGTAGATTTAAAGCTACAGTAATTTTAAACGAGTGTTTATTTAACCAGCACTGCAGTTGGAATTTGGCAATGGATTTGATGGGCTGTCTTTGTTTCCTCTAATGAAATTATATCCGCCCAGAATTAGAATCGAAGGTGAATTTTTATCCTTTAAATCCAGGCTGGTTAATGAAGGAGAACTTGAGACGACGCTTATGTTTGAAACTGAGGAATGGACTCTAACGAGCTCATCCATCTTTTCAGCCATTGTATTTCTTCGACGAAAATTGAAACTGTTGGACACGTTCAACGATGCTCCAATCTGTTGACCCATTTTGTATCTAGAATTTTCATCAAACATTTCAGTGGGACTAAATCGTATTAAAATGAAACCATAATGAAACCGTAATATCGAAATCATGCTATCTTTCATTTGGCCCATCTCGATGATTCCCCATTTCTCCATTTCGTGATAGCAAGTCAGGAGCTCTTCCTGAGACATTATACTGAAGCGAATTTTCCCCATAATTTTCAGGCTTTCTGTTTTGCGTTGCTCCCAGTCGTAAGCCAGCCAACGAATGGCAGTTCGAAACACGTCCAACTCACTACATAATCCATTTAAGTGTTATTTTGGTAAAGAAAAAAACACTTCTTTCCACAATTACCTTGAAACAACAATTCCATCGTCATCCAGCACCTTAATCAAAGTTTCAATTGGTATTTTAACAAACTCAAGCTGCTCCGCAATATGCATAAAATTTGAAGTTATTAAAAAATTGGTCTTCGCTCTCAATTCCAAATCGTCAATTGAACTGGCAAAATCATACAGTAAAAATAGATTTGTAACGTCGAAAGATTTTTCTAAAAACTCCAGCAATTTGTGAGGAACTCCTGTCTTGCAAATTTTAAAATTTATCAGTTCTTGTTGAAATTTAATTGTAAATAAATTACCGTGAACTTGAAGTTTATTCGCGGTGAATAGAACTTCCTCGAAATCGTCGTGGTTAATTTTAATTTCGTCGCTGTACATGTAATCGTAAATGATCTTAAAGGCAGAAATTGGTATGCTCAACTTCAAATCGATTCGAGAAAATGATTTTTCCTGATTTTTCAAAATGATGTCACGAAAGAAACCGCTCTTGTTATACAATACCAATCTAAAAATAAGTTTACATAACTTTAAGTTAAACCAATATTCAACAATTAAAAATAGCTAACTTGTGAGATGGAAATTTGTAATCACATAAACATATGGTAACATCACTGGTAACACTCCTGGCTGTTTCTTCGGTAACTGCTGGAAATATCTGACGAATTTCACGATCTGTTTCGCAGTTAAATTCGGTAGAAGATGCAACTGGTCGTTTGCTTGGCATCAGCCGAGTTTTAAGTACCGACGTAGGCGTAATAAGTAAATCATTCTTCGTATATATTAAATTTAAAACCCATAAAGTTACCATACTTTATAAAAGCTGAAAGCAAGGTGTACCTGAGAATTTGATCTTTCTTCATTTTCCGAACTTATACCCTGAAAATTGATGTTTTCTTCCGTTTTTCTCGGTGAAGCAAGTTCAAGTTTCTTCTGCTGCATAGAATTTGGAGAAATCAATGGCTTTTTCAGCAAAACAGGCTCCTCGGCTAATTCGTCGTCGGTCAAGTCGTCAGAGGAGCTGGAACTCCCAGAGCTGAACTGAAAATTGTTTATGGTTTCCAAAAGATCTTTGAGCTGCTGCTTCTTACTCTCGATGGATGAACTGTTATTATTTTGGTGTGGACTTTTTTGAACTCCATTCGGTTTTTCTGGTGAACTGTTATTGCTATTCATGAGTTTGGCGTTAGTCAAAATTAAATGTTTCAGCTCTTCCAGAGATTCAATACCATTCGACATTGTTTTTGTTAATTTATTCATCATCTTCCAATGAGCTTTGTGAATTTAGAAAGTCGATTATGGAATCAAACGGCCAGTCTCTAATTTAATTTCAAAAAAAGATTCTACTTGAAATTGGAATGTTTTCGAAGACGTATAAAGAATCTATCTCGATGATGACGTAATAATTTAATATTAGAGACAATACCAAAGATACGTTTTCTTCCCATGGCAAGAAAAAAAAAACAACAGCCCAATGGCCATTAGAATTTGTACGAATTACAGTAGTTTACTTTCTTCATTGATACTTTATTTACCCTTGGCAAGTAAAAATTTAGACAAATTGCTATTGAAATTTATAATATTTAGTCTGATTTCCTTATTTAGAGTGCTATAAACAGTTTTTTAATTTGGAATATCCGGTGTAAAGTAACATTGCGTCGAAAATTAATCATATTGATAGTCTGTATGTTTCCTGAACGATGAATTGACATTTCTCCATTCTTGCAGTCAATCAAAGCAATCGTGGTTGCTTATTACAACATAAAGTAATTACAGTCTCACAATAAAATTGCTTTTATCACTTTAGACATCTGAATAAATAATTACAATATTATTCAACTAAAATTTACACTTCCTTATAACCTTCAATAACCAATGACAATAAAACTAAATTCGTAATCCTTCAAAAAAAATCTAGACAACTCGGGACATTAATGACTTTTACTTGTTATACAAGTAAAAGTGTACATTTCAAAATGGAAATGATCGGTCAAAAATTACAACTCATTTTACGCATTATGTGAGATCGCTGCCAAACAATTTAAATGAAAGTTTAAAATTTCATTTCCTCGTGTTTCAAAATGATGAAACAAAACGAAAAAGAGATTCTCACTTTGCTTGAAAATTTTCGCTAATTATGTTCACCCTCGTATTAGAAGAGATTATACCAGCAACCGGTTTAAGGAATTTCGTTTCGATCATTATAAAATAATAAACAATACTCAAGTGAATTGAATAACCGTTGAAAAGTCAAACAGTCAAGGTCGACAGTGAATAATTCAGAGCATTGTAAGTATTAATTTTTTGTCTTTTGATTTTTATAGCTACGAGTATATTGCACACTTGATAATTACAAAACAATATACAGTACTACGTTATTATGACCTAAAAACGATAAAGATCAGCTTGTTTTCACAATATACAGTACTACAACCCGGGGATGTGCAAAATGATATCTAATGACATGTTATTGAAAACAGTTTAAACGTTTACAGTATATTGTAATCCTAATTAATGTATTTTTATTTTGAAAGCCTTTTCACGTTTTAGTTTTCACAACTGCAATCAACAGAATTACGGTACTATAGTCATTTAAAATTATTTCTCGTTACCATTTTATTTTCTAATTTCAATGCCAAAATTAATTAGATAATGTTGTAATAACTATTAAGTATTTACTGATAACCCTGAACTATTAATCAATACTGCTGGTTTAGTCTGATGTTGTTCAGTATAATATTACAATACATGACATCTAATCGGATGTTTTACTGTATAAATTATTATACAAAATATAAAGCGGTACAATACAAACGAGGTCTTTGTCAAAACAATCAATAACATAAAACAAAACACTGCAAATAAGCTACTGCAATTTTCTTAATAATGCTAATATGCTGTTATTATACGGTAATAGCATATTTGGGATAAATACACAAACAATACCGGTAAATACCTATAATGTGCTGATTATA
Organism: Helicorthomorpha holstii; assembly: GCA_013389785.1. Taxonomy (NCBI): domain Eukaryota; kingdom Metazoa; phylum Arthropoda; class Diplopoda; order Polydesmida; family Paradoxosomatidae; genus Helicorthomorpha; species Helicorthomorpha holstii. The sequence continues at coordinate 14,197,194 of JAAFCF010006596.1, forward strand.
TTTAGTCTCGTTTCCTCATCAACACTTTTTTCTATTAATTTACAGTATATCGACCCTCAAATTTAGCCAATCTGTTTAATTCATCCAAAGAACTGTATGCAAATTATTCACATTTTAGATGATAGTTTAGACTGTCCATTTTCTCAGCTAATTTGTGACATTAAAATTGTCTTTTAAGGTCAGAGCTATAGACTTTGACTTTAATATTATTATATTGTACGTTAACAAGTGCAATAAAATAGTATTGCTATTTTGAAACTCGTAAAACCAGATTATGTTTTCCGATTAAGGTATGCAAAAAAATATGTTGCGCAATAAGCAATGGTGCATTTTAATTTCTTAATAATCCAATAACTTGAATTGCAATGCATAGCATGAATTTCATCCATCAAACATAAACATTGCAATATATAGTATTTGTTCAATAAACCAAAAGTTTCCAAGTATATTTCATGATGTAGTAAATATCAAATGAATAAGTATTTGCCAATAAATGATTGGCGCCAAGCAACAATATAATTTATGAGTTTTATGACTACTGAATTGTTGCAGCCAAACTTTCTCATTTGCTACTCGTTTTTGTGAATCGTCAAACTATGACACACATGTTGTTTGACACGTAAGCAGCAAAACTACCACGTAATATGTCGTGTAAATATGGGTCTACAAACTACAGTAACTCACATTCTGTAGTATACCAAAAGTTTCGTTAAAAACAGTGATAAAAGAAAAAGGAAAAATGATAATGTGTGGATTACCTTGAAGAATTAAAAGCAATGCACTTTGATATTTGGCATCTCAGCTTTTAATGCTGTTAAGAGGAAAAATATTTTTACCAACTACTGTATAACAAACTCGAGAAGTAGAAAAATTTAATGATTTTAGCAAACTTATCAAAGCTAGAATTGGCAATTCATCAAAATCAAACAATCAAGTGTTGAATGCCATCTTTAGCCATGTGTGACAACAGTATTAACCGAAGTTCCTGATTTATTTTACATTGTTTTCACCTTAAAACGAAATATAAAAAATAACACATTGACTAATTTATATACTAGATATCAAGACGAACCAACCAATTTTATTTTGAATCAGCTGCTGACACAACTGGTGTATTTTTAAACAATGAAAACACGGTCAGAAACGTACCAAGTCAATTACGGATCAAACGCTGCAGTGACGGAACACGGTGAATTTGACACCGGCAACCGTTGGTCTTCCACCAAATCATTAATAAATCTTGTAAGAAGGTAATCGTACATTATAATAATAAAGTAACAATTTAGCTTTATAAGATGGAAATGAAATACTACTTGTAGTTTTGTACAACTGCTTTACCGGTATTACATTTGAGCGAAGCAGATTATAATTTAATTAGCCAAATAAATTATTTTAATTTAAGAAATTTTAGTTGTCAAAACAATGTTTCAAGATTAAGAAACGTATAAATTAAACGAAGATCTAATTTTTTTTCAATTTGCAAAACTAGTTACTGTAACTACTTTTCTAAATAGCCATTTCGATTATTATTATAAGATTTTAATTATTCTAAGTTCATCATTGTTCATTATTAGGCCAAGAAATAAGAAAAAATGCGTTTGCATTTTGGTGGCTATTCTCATCAAAATTGCTCTGATAATCGGATTATCCGTTGGATTATCAGGAAGAAAATCAAAGTTGGATAAGACCGAAATTAAAACTGAATACTTAAGGGAAGCTGGACCAACAATATGGCCTGAACGTATGGTTTCAGTGTCCAACTTTCAACAATCAGCTGTCAGCAGTGATTCACAAGTTTGTTCAGAGATTGGAAGGTAAATTATACCGAAACACTGTAATGATATTAATTTAATCCTTTTTTTTCTCAAGTCACTTTTTACGACTTAATGGATCAGCGGTTGATGCCGCGATTGCAACGCTGTTATGCGCCGGTTTATACGCTCCGCACAGTATGGGAATCGGTGGTGGATTTTTTATGCTCATTTACGACCGAAAATCACAAAATGCATCGGTGATCGACGCTAGGGAGACGGCACCGAGCTTATCAAATACAAATATGTTCGAGAAAGATCCATCAAGCTCAAAAACCGGTTAATTTCATATTTATTACTTTCAAACAGTGGAGTCTCTGGTGCAACTAAACCCACAATGCTTCCTATTTTGCCATTTTCAACAATTTGGTTGTCTAAAATATTAAGTTGAGCTTAAATATATTTTGATTATTAACTAAAATTACTAGACCAAATTCTTAGAATACAAACCTTAGTTTAACTATTTTTATCACGCTTTTAAGATCCCGAAATTGTACTTAAAATTAAAAAACTTAAAATTTTCTTATGTAAAATGCTCACTATTTGTGAATACAATTGCACATAATGCATCTTTAAATGACGCCACATACCACTGTTTATTTATACTGTTATTTTATATAATTATTAAAAACATTTAAATTATAGGAGCCTTGTCAGTAGCTGTTCCTGGAGAACTGCATGGATTAGCAATGGCTCATCGATTGTATGGGAAAATAGCATGGTCGGCCTTGTTTCAGCCAACTATTGAATTGTGTTACAGAGGTACCAAAGTCACTGCTTCTTTAGTCAGAGCTTTAAATGAAACTAAAAATCAATTGCTTAAAGACCCTGGTGCCAGGTACAGTACTTACAGTTTGTTCAGTTCGTTTATTACACATTTTGAGATGCTGTGTTTTGTTTGTAATTAAACCTGAATATGATAAACATAGGCAGTTATTTTTTCGTCCAAATTCGACTGACGTGTTAGCTGAAGGTGACATAATAAAAAGGCCAAGATTAGCAAGAACGCTTGAAATAATCAGCCAAAACGGAGTGGAAGCTTTTTACAATGGAAGCCTGGGAGAAGAACTTGTAAAAGAACTTCAGCAATTGGGTCATTTAAGTTCACGAAATGGAGCTCCTTTTCATGTTATCTAACGCTCTTCTTGTCTAATTTAGGCGGAATTTTAACCATGGACGATTTGCGAAATTACACAAGTCTGATTAGAACTCCTATTTTAAGTAATTTATCTAATAACATTCAAATTATTGGACTGCCACCACCTGGAAGTGGAATTATACTGGCTAACATAATGATGGTTTTGGATGGATTTCGTTATGATCTTCAGCCAAAAGTTGATCCATTGATTTTTAATCACCGAATTATTGAAGCGTTTAAATTTGCTTACAGCTACAGAGCCGAAATGGGAGACCCAGATTTTATTGACATGAGCTCAGTTTAGTTTGTATTTTGTTTTTCAATAATTACTGTAATTAAATACCTGCAACTGTCACTTCAGTAATATTATTATATTAGCTGGTAGCAAACTTAACGTCACCGGAAATGGCCAACGCAATTCGGCAACAAATTTGGGACAACCGGACGTTTCCAGATAACCATTATGAACCTATGTGGCCACATTCAGCCGTTAATGACCATGGCACCTCTCACGTCAGCGTTTTAGCTCCTAACGGTGACGCTGTATCCGTTACCAGCACAATTAATTTATAGTAAATTATTTTAAATGCTCGATTAACACTTCTCTCAACTTTCCATGTAATGTTTATTTAAAGTGTCGGGAGTGGAATTGTTTCTCAAACAACTGGCATAATACTTAACGATGAGATGGACGATTTTTCATCACCAAACTTGGTCAATTATTTCGGAGTTCAACCATCGCCATCAAATTTTATTGTCCCTGGAAAGAGGCCGGTTTCGTCAATGGCTGCTACAATTTTCACAAATTCTAGTACTGGAGATGTGATTTTAGTAACTGGAGCAGCTGGTGGAACTAGAATAACGACAGCCACCACATATGTATAAATTTATTTTGACATCACTGTACTTAATTTAACTTTACTTTTAGGTAGCAGTAAAACACTTGATGCTCAACGAAGACCTTGGACAGGCAGTGGAAGATCCAAGAGTTCACCATCAATTACACCCACCAGTTGTTCAATACGAAAATGAATTTCCTCAAGTACAATTATTAATCGGTTGTAAAATATTAATTTTTAAAAAATTTAATTTCAGGATATATTGGAAGAATTAAAGAAGCTTGGACATAATGTTACAATGAGCCACTCAGCTGCGGTTGTCAACGCAATCTCCAATAGAAATGGTAAAATTGAAGCGGTTGCTGATATCAGAAAAAAAGGAGGAGTCAATGGATTTTAGGGTCCCAAAGACTCAGTGTCATCACTGAAACATCCAATTTCTGTAATGGCATATTTTAAATACTTTAAAACGATTTTATTGTATACATATTTCTGCCATTAAATTAATTATTAAACTAACTTTACTTTTTTAGTTTTTTAAAATTCCATAACTTTCCATATTATATTTCCATTTTTTAAATTAAATCGTCAACATTTAGTGACTTGTATGTTACAAGTGAAAGGCAAATCCGACGGCACTGTCAAAAATAATTCTGGTCTGCTTCCTCATCCAATTTCAGACAAACAACCATTTTCAATATCAAATACACAAAAACAAATATTGTAAAAATTAAGTAACTTGCCTTTATAGTCTTCTCTTAAATTAATTACATTCAAAGTGATTATCTCCAAAATAAAATAAAATTGAAATGTTTGCATGTACAAAACTAAAGTCGAAATTGAACGACATTTGCAGGTGTTGTTATCAAATAAACATACACACACAAGGTATACTGTGTGTGTGTACTGTTTATAAGCATATATCACTAAAAATGGCATTGAAGATATGGCTACCACCATAAATCATGATTATCTGGATGGCGGTTGTGATAACTTACAGTTGAAGAGGTGTGGTTTACAAATGAGGCGGTGTTTAGTTAAAGTGAAACAAATCCAATCGAGTTAAAAAGTGTGAGAGTAAGACAAAAAAGTGCAAAACAATGGGGTCTCACTTGGGCATTAGTCAATCACACAAAACAACTGCGACTTTAACTAAATCATCATCCCGCCGATGTCATAGCCACCTGATCGGAACTCCTTAACTTTTATAAGTTATTTATTTACTACTATTTTCTGTATTTTTATTGGTGTTGGATACGACTACAGTTCGCAAACATTTCTGAACAGTCAGTTCAAAAAAGAAAGCAAAGGTAAGACGATCGTTGTTTATTCGTTAAGTTGTGTCCAGTAAAATGTAAACATGCTGCAATGTATAACCATATATAAAAGCTTTTTTTTAGAAAAAATGGAAGTTAAAATTGTTCAGTTTTTCAGTTAATTACAGTTAAATAAAACTTTGTATAAATACATCCGGCAAATACTTGTACAAACTAACTTACAAGGGCATCGAACCAACTCATAAAGATTGAAAAGTTTTAAATATTTATTTTGATAAAGGCAGTTAGCAAAGCAATAAACCCTATCAAACACTTAAATGTTTAAATAATGGGTTTCTATTTTTTTAGTTATAGGGATTTTTATAAGAATGTAAAAATTGCGCCAACAAATAATGTGATAATTTACTATTATTAAGTTATACTGATTGTGTGTTACAAAAAATGAAATAATTTTATATCGTTTTCCACAATTATATGATCACTTTATAGTGTTTTTGTTAGCAGTTTGTGAATTAGTTCTTGATTCAAATTAAATACCGGTAGCTAAAATAGTGTTGCGTTCGAGGTACAAAATTCTGTGATATATTTTGATGCTTTGTATATTACACTGTACATGTATACAGTGCCGGGTATTTGATGAAGTAATTATTAAGATTGAAACTAAAAATTGAACGGCTTAAATTCACACCAAAGCTATAACATGGAATAATTCTTTGAATGGCTAATAAGATCTAAATGATTAATAATTGTAATTTTAGAACTTAATATGGTGGTTTGAGCTTTATGTTTAATGTATTCCGCACTAAATTTGATGTTTGAAATACTAAATTATAAAAAGTGATACTTTGTGACTGTGTGTTCGCTGTGGCCCTTTATATTGGATCCTCAATTCCGTACAAATTAGAACTTGCAGAATTGCAACAAGTGATTTGTTATCTATAGACTACAGTATATATTTGTTCTTAAAACTTAATATGCTCAGTCACAATCACAAATAGTAACTTAACTTAGTCACTGCAGTTTTAAAATTGTTATTCTGAACTTAATGTTGAAGTAACATAATCCATTAAACGGTTGCTAACAATGCTATGATTTAATACTTTTCTGGCATTACGTATGGATAATATCAGATCATGATTGCACTGTATATAACTTAAATCGATTCGAAAACATATTTTCAAAAGTTAATTAAGTTTGATCATACATATTAAGCTGTTTTTATTTCAAACATGACGTTTTCTCAAAATCACACTGAAGCAACTTAAATCCCTGTCATACTTACTGCACATCCCTCAGTTAAGTAAAAATAAACACATACGACTAATGTAAGGTAACTTAATTCTTCAAACTGACTTTCTAAATGATTTATGACGCATTTTATTTATAGGTAATATTAAAAGATGAGTTAGGAAATATTTCGAGTGACTAAAAATAGCTACATTTCACGCTGACATTTGCATTATCGCATCATCATTAACATCATCATTTTTACAAGCCCTTGTGTCCGCCCAATTATTACTTTTGCTCACGTCATCAATATAACCATATACTGTATATTTTATAGTTTATTTTATGATTAAGATAGGAGATGTTACTTGCAATTCACCATCTGATTATGATCATTATCAAATCAGGATTTCATAAGGGTGACTTTTCCAAAATTAATACATTTAAAGTGAAGTCGATTTATTTTTCTGTAGAAAATTATTGCTTAAGCTTATGGCGTTGAAAACAAATTGTGTTTCACTTCCCACAAATTATTTTATTACCTTTTAATCTGACGCCAATACTTACTCAAAGTATGGCAAAATCTGTTGCGAAAAATATTTTATGGCATAGAGTTAAGAATGGAGATTTAGGATGAAAAAAAACTGGGGTTATAACTTTGACTTTTTACATTTTTTTTCAAACTTATAACTTACGGTTTTCAACATAAAGGTACGTGAACCACTTTTTGGAGTGGCAACTGAGAAATAGCTCAAATTACTTGTATAAAACTCAAAAAACAATATAATTTGCATAATAATTATCATTTCGTAGCAATAAAATACAAGTATTACATCAAGTAGTAACATATTTCATAATGACATGAATTGCTAAGACGTAATAAGTTAGTCATGAAAACAAAAACAATAACAAAAACAAAAAACTAAAAGGTTGGAAACCGAAGTGTAAACTTGCGCATGTAATGTGTCTCAAAGTCGAACAGGAAAATACATTATTTTTACTTTTTAAGTCTATCTCTCTTTTTCTGAGTCAGTAAATCTTTTAGTTGCCTAATTCAAATGTTAAGATTAGAAGAAAGGGATTTATACACACGTATACATAAGCAATATAAGCATTGCCAAATCGACACTTGCCTATATGCTTTCAGTTTCAAGTTTTAAAAAAGTACAGTACGTTGTAGGAGTGGAGTGCTAAGGGGTCTAGAAGTTAGGAAAAAAGAAATCCCCACTTGAATAAGGATAAAGGATTAAAGAGGAGAGAGGAAAGTCTAGAATTACGGATTACACTTTATAAGGTTTAAATCCGTATGTTTGCATTTGTTGAATTTAATTGCCAGTGAATTGGGGCCAAGGAGTATTAAGCGAGAAAAAACACACGTAAATTCACACACGTCATAAGCAGAAATAATAATAAAAAAAATATTATAATAGGTGAAAAGGAGACTTGTATAAGAGCCAAATAAACATGGGTGGACATAGAGGAGTGGCTATACGGAATATCGTAAGCTTATAAGTAGACGTAAAAATGTGCACTTGTTAACTACAGTTAGTTCAATTTTATTCCCAATAGTAACATTAAAAATTTAAATGATGTATATTAAATTTTATCAGCTGTTACGAATTAACTATTATGCAATACAACATGTAAAAGCGGCCCATTTGATACAAAAAATTAAAACAAATAAAGCAGTGAGAAAGTGCAAAAATTATTGCTATATTACTACTGTAAAAAAAAAGCTTACTACTGTATATTTAGATCATTATATAATCCTAAAGTAGTAACTTATAATGTGAACATCTTTATGCAGTATATCGATGGCCAATTGTTAAAAAAAAGTATATTAAGACTGGTACTTAAAGTACATTTACTTAAATAAAAAACATACTGTACTTGTACAGTCACACAGTACATTATGACAAACAAATAACAGGAAAATTGACTGGAATTGAAAGGATTTAGTCTCGTTTATTGGCACTTTGGGTAAGAAAGAAACGAGACAAATCATTATTGAAACTGTCTCTTTTCTTTATTGGTACTTTTTCCTCATGTCAAGATTTTGTTGGATTGCAAGGTATTTCTAACAAAAAAATAAGTTATTTAGCTACTTTAAAAATTTTCTACCGGCACATTACTAAAACTAAAACCAATTAAATATACTTATTTTGTGAATGATACAATTTGATAATTAAAGCACTGATCAGTAGTTGTATAATTCATACTGACTTCCTTATTGCACATACTGTATTGTTGTATGAACAAGAAACACATCAAGCTCAGTCAGCAAGATGTCAATGATGTATAAAGGACAAGTACTCGTTATGGATAGTAATATCTGTGAAGTGAATATACGGTATTATTGCTGAAGAATTTGGCAATACTGTCTAAAATAATTTAAGCCAATACTGAGTTACTTTTATTACATTGGCAGCCTTATTCGTTCATTAGACTTTAATTTCATCTTTTAACTCAATTTTTTAGTGGCTGTTTAATGAACGGTGCCTAGAAATGGGCGAAACAATGGGAGACATAGACGACGACACTAAAACGTCCACTGAGGGCTCTGAAGACTCAATCCAATCAAAAGCCAATTGCTTAGGGCGCCATCCACTTACTCAAGCTTCAAAAACTAAAAGGAAGCAGTCAGCGAAAACGCTCAAATGGTTTCTGTCTTGATTTTGAGTATATTGTGCACTTATGACTATAATAAATAATGTTAATATACTTAAATCTAATGTGTGTAGGTTAGAAGACAATTACTGTGTGTGCGAAGGAGTGTGCCTGCCAAGATGTATACTTTACGCACATTATTTGGATTTCTGTCGGAGAGAAACGCTCGAACCGGCCTGCGCTGCAACTTTTGGAAAAGTAGAAAATCTTTTAAATCCCTTCCCATATTTAATCCTCCAGACTTTATCGTTAATAATCGCTGACTGTGCATGTGTGCTCTGCAGATGATCAGACAAAAATTTCCTAATTTGACCACCAGAAGACTTGGCACTAGAGGACATTCAAAGTATCATTACTACGGGATTGGGATTAAAGAAAGCAGCGAGTATTACCACACTATTTACAGTGGGAAAGGACTTACCAGGTGCAGAACTAACCATTAAAAAAACTTCTCTAAAATTAAGATAATATTTTAAAATGTAATTTTCTTATTGACTATACTATAGGTTCTCAGGATCCAAGTCCAAATACGAGGTAATTTTTAGAATTCAAGTTAATTAACAACTGAAAACAACTGAACTTTTTAGGGAGGATTCACTAGAAAATACTCGCTCAGCTCTAAAACCGGAACTTTGCTCCCTGAATTTCCAGATGCATCAACGTTTAATTTTTCACCTCATTTACCTGCTGATAAAGTAAGCCCATTTTACATTTATTTAGCAGTTTTTAACATTGAAATACAGAAACTATGAAACAAATACAGTATGTAATGGACATCAAACTAAGCTCTCTAATTACAGTTTCATTAACTCAACTAAAGACCTTTTAAGGGAACTTTAAAACAGATCCGCTAATCAAACGTACTATATGGTTTCGAGACAATTTGATAAAAGAGTTATTCTGTTTTACTTTGATAACATTTATCTAAAATCAAATTGTTTGATTAAATGTAATAAATCAATGAATTATGTTACACAATATCTTTTAAAATTAAAAAAGAGTTTAATCACTTTTAATGAAAGTCCAAAATATTAAAAAATAAAATAAGTGACGTAATCCATGGTTGCCAAGAACAAAAAAACCAAAAACCATGAATGTTACGAGTACTAGTTTAATAATGAAATGAAAAAAGGTTAAGGATCAAATTTGCTATCGCACTGATATGCATGCAAAGTTGTTTATCAATTGTACGAACATGTTTAGATTACGTTACACCAAATTTGTATCCTTTAATGAGCTACAATGTAACACTCGTAAAGGGCACTTGTGAGTAAAGAGTGGCAGAAGGTGTACTATGCGTAAATTTTAATTTGCTCGGTTTTAAGTGTGTTTTAGTTCATTTTTTATTATCAGCAATAACATAACTGCAAGTACGAGTATATCTTATTAAAAAGTAATATTAGCTATTTTAGTAAGTTAATAAGTGGTTGTCAATCTGGGTGCAGTTATCCTTTTGCAAAAGTAAAATCGTAAAAAAACTTACAAAAACATGTATCACACCCAAAAACAAAAACAACAAAATGTAAGATTGCAATGTAAAAATTACAAAGCAGAAATTACAAAAATATTAATTATAAGTAATTGTAAGATTTTGCCAGAATTCTCCCACTTCAAAACTTAGTCATTTTTTGAACACTTTTAAGTTGTGACCACAAATAGATGAAAAATCAAGATAATCGCAACTAGAGTCAAAAAACAAAAGGTTGACAACCAGTTGGTGCAAAAGTTGGCTCAACAAATTTAATCAAAATTTTCTCTATCACCTGCAGACACAATGTCAACTAAAAACAATTTTGCTAGTAAAAAATTTACCATATATTTTTTGCCATGCACATTATTATTATCTTTAGAAAAATGTTGACATTATGGATTAACCCTGTGTATCAATTATAAATCCTTTTTTTTTTCTTCTTTCCCCTACCGCACAAAATTTGATTAGTAACATATGTCTGAATATATCAAAACAGATAGTTTACTTTTATCTTGTACATTTTTCTGATTAATTTTTCTGTCTTTGGAAACCACTTGTCTCATACATAACAGTTGAAAAAACACAATTACAACATCTCAATATTTGGCTCTGATGTATCTCGTTGCATTTAATTAATAACAATTGAACCACTTCAGAGATTTTTCATGCAAAATGTTGTGCTACTTTGACTCAAAAGGCTGTAGCATATTTTATCAGATATGTCAATAGACAATGATTAAATTAAACACTCGAGAAACACATGCAACAATATTAAGAAATCCAATTTCAACTTGCAAATTAATACATTGTGTTTATTTTTACAGGTGAAAACGTTGTTGATGATGTACAAAACTCACTGCCAGTGCATTTTGGACACTGCCATAAGTGGAAATTTTGATGAAGTTAGTATTATTAGATGGTTTTTATCTTGTTTTGTAATCAACCGTAAACGTGTCTTAATGCTAGATTATTTATTTACGTTATGCACTGTATAGATTCAAAGCTATTTATTACATTTTTGGCAAGGGCTTCCGGATCATCTTTTGCCATTGGTCGAAGAGGAAGCTATTATTGATATTTTAGTGGCTTGCGATTGGCTACTGTATAAGGTAAATGCCAAAGTTAGTTATTTCCAACTATACTTGTTGCTTTAAAACGATTGCAAATCAGTCTAAATTTGTGATCATCATTTATTATGTCAAATTGACTAAAGATCACTGTCACTTTCTGATCTAGTAACTAATAATCAAAAATAGAGTGACTCTGATGCGACCATTTTTAAAATTGTGGCCTTAAAATAACATATAACAAATAACAAAGTACAGTATGTTTATCAAAACAAAACTCGAGTACTTCGTTTTAATTAAACCAATTTTGTGACTGAAATGATTCATTTAACTTTTTAAAATAAAAAGATCCAAAGCAACACTACTAAATTACTGGGGAAAACATAGTTAACTAATTTGTGTTTTTCAGACATTAAATGACGTTTTAATTCCGGCAACAATGCAAGAAATGTCTGAAACGTAAGTGTACCTATAAAAATATAAAATCCAATTTGTTTTTTAATCAAAATTGATACGTGTCAATGATAGGTTACTCTGTGATATTCGAAACTTTGCTGTATTATGGAAATCTTGGGTTGAATCATCACTTGAAAATCTTCCTGAAATTGTGACAAAAATTCGTGTCCCAGCCGCTGCCTTATTTTCTCAAACAATGAAGAGACAACTATCATTTTTACATTTGGCCCAAGTGAGTTTAAATTCATATCACATATTTTTACAATAATAAAATGCAATAATTGCTAATGGTTCAAATAGACAGTTCGTCCAGTGTTATATGATGCTCGTCAAGTGAAGACAATGATTGAAGACGTTGAAAAAATTGATTTGACATTCATCAGCTCGCAAGCATTTTACACCACAGTCAACGACAATGACCAAGACTACGATATAAACTTAGAATGTAATTATTTAATTAACGATTACAATTTCCTTTTAAATTCAATCGATAATCAGTTGATGATAAAAAAATCGCCTAAAATGACGCATTGTTTATACTTAATGTAACTTTGATTGATAGTATAAGCAAAATATTCATTACTTAGCAAACAAACTTGTTGACTTACTGTATATTGTACTAATGGCCCTATTATTTGTGCAAATACAGTTTTGAGAGAACTGAAGGAGCAGCTTCATAAACAAGCAACAGTGGAAGCATTTATTGAATGGCTGGACATCATAGTAGAACAAAAAGTCATCAAAGTAAAATATAAACTTTTCCAAATATTTAACTTTTGACTCAACCGGTCTTTATTTAAACAGATAAGCAAGCAAAACGGTCGATCAATGAAGAAAAGAGCTCAAGATTTTTTGCTCAAATGGTCTTATTTTGGAGCTCGGATATTGCATAATATGACACTAAACAACGCCACTAGTTTTGGTAACTAAAATCCCCTCCTCTTACCTTAAATTAAAATCAAAATCTATAGCAAAATTGAATATATTCCATTTAGGTTCTCTGCACCTGATGCAAATGTTACTAAACGAATACGTTGCTTTGGCAATCGAATCGCAGTTCATACAAGAGAAAGAAGCTGAATTGCAAAATCAATTACAAAGGCACATGAAATCAGAAAGTAAAAACCAATAGAAACGTTAAACTCGATTAAGCTAGAAATTAATTTTTATAACGACATAATTTTATAGGCAGCACTCGACAATTTTCTGGAACTCCAAGTTCTTGTTTCTTGGCAAGTAGGCATCAGCCATGTCAAAGTCTTAGTTCTGAAGATGAGGCTGACAGCAAAAAGGTTCTAACAAACTTTCTGGTAAATTGAGTTTCATTCACTGACGTAGCTACATATTGTCAATCTAAACATTCAATCATCCAATGTGTCTTAAGAAAGAATTATTGTCTGTTCTAACGGTACTGGACAATTTTTTAATTTGAAACGCTTTTATAAAAATGCAAATAAAAAACGAGACTAAATCTTATCGGTTTCAATGGATATTTGGTCCGTTTATTGCTTGCCATCAAAAGAAGTGCTCTAATTTAGACTATCAAGCGATATGGTAGCTACGTCACTTGCTTTAAACTTATTTTAATGTAGACAAAAGTATTAATATTGTCATTTATTTTAAAATAGCATCCGTCATTCCTAAGCCCTAGTACCAATAGAGAATCTGTGATTTGTAATTATGAATATGGTGAAGCATCTCAAAGTTCCAGTAGAGTACATCGCAGCACTCATCATCACAGTGATGGTGATTTCAATACTGTATTTAAAAGGGATTTAAGAATTATAATTTAATAGTGGTAATTAAATTTGTAGATCATCCATACAGCCATGAATATAGCAGTGGAGGATATCATTCACCGATTAACACCACAGCCTATCACAATGACACTTATTTTTATCAGAGACAACAACAGCCAATGTTTTCCAACAGTGATATGACCACATATTGTGTTGGAGGATTAAATAGCGAATTTAACATTACATCGTTTACTCCCAATGGCTCGAATGTATCAAATTCTGATATTTATTATCAGCAGCCATCCAGTGAACATTACGCTGAAGATACCGGCTATTTAGGTAACTTAAAACCGATAAACTTTTAAGCGAAATCAGCTATCAAAACATCAGAATTCAGCTAACTTGCAACAATTTGTAGTTCATTTCTATTTTTACTGTGATCGATTCACGATAATTTTTAGTCTACAATTTGCAATTTAACTAAAAAAAATATTTAGTTTTGACCACAAATTTAAGTCAGCTGACTCCGCCCTCGTAATACTGTATGTGGTTCGCTTTAATAACTTTTTTATGAGTCCTGAAATATTGTATCAGCCCAACTTAATGCCAATTTCAATTTCAGATTCAAGAGAAAATAATTATCCTACATTAATGAACGGAAGTAGCTCTGCATTTCCACTCGTTAGTCGTTTAAGTGATGAGCGCATAGGAGAATATCAAAATACGAATAAAACACATCATTATGAAATTGACGCAGGTAAAAGTAAAAGCATTTGTAGGCATTTACTAGACATTAACTAATTTAAACTATATATATTTACGGTAGAAAATCGTGAAAATCGATGGTACATTTCTGCCACAGACATGGTTCAACAGTCAGTAGAAATGGATTATGGATGTGAGAGGACCAACTCACAAATTCAAAATATAGACAATCCCAGTAGTCAAATGTTAGTCAATTATCCAGCATTTAATCATATGGAATCAGTAATCGACTCATTTCATTCTTAACTCCATTAATTTTCATAGTCAAACTATAACTTTTACTTGTGTGTGTCGCATTGTCATTCATATTGTCAATTTGAAAGTCTAGAAATAAAATTATTTGTAGATTTTAAAAATTAAAAAACTAAACGAAACCACTTATTCACTTAACCAAATCACCAAACTGACAAGATGAACCACCCATAAACTAACAAGTCCAGCAAACTATAACACAGATAGCAAAATAACTTTTAAAAAATAGTGAAAAGTATGTGAATAAATTTAAATTGTGAAAATGAGTTGCTTGAAGCACCAAATCTGATTACTGGAATAAAAAATTAGTCAATGCTACAGCTCAGGTGTTTCCTTCAGATAACACCCACAGTCAATACATCCTGGTCTAATATCTAATGTAACAAGTGCCTAGATTAGTCAGATCGATTTCCATATATTTACCTTTTTTATTTTGTATTTCTAAAGATATAGAAAGGGCGTCACCACGAGATGTTATTAGCAAGTGACCTTTAGTACCGCTAATAGCGTCGGCATAATATTCCCCCAAGAGCAAGTACCATAAGTGGAAAAATAGAGAAAAAAAAAACCCATATATTTCCAGCCATCGATAGATCACTATATTATAACATTGCTTCCATCATAACAATTAATAATAGAATAGGCAAACATAGCCCTCTAGTGTCAACATCCGGCTTATCTGGCCATACATAGTCAGAACACACATACACATACAGAAGTCTTTTTTTATTTTATTATAGCCTCCTTTATACAGTATACCGGGTGTTTTTATAAATCGGGATACGTTTTTATAGTGCTAACAAAAAAACCAAACCAAATCCCTTAAGTTCAGTGGCGAATTGTCCCGTTTTTTTCTTGCCATTGGAATACAGTGTTCCACTTTAGAAAATCACCCAGTTTAGATCATAAATCTAATATACAATATGACTTGCCTATTTTAGATGCAAAGATATTAAAATTTCAATATTGATTGAAAAAACAAATCTGTACACAATACTGTATATTGTCCTAACCAAAATGATTAATTTATTGTCAATTATTAAATTTAAAATACATCGTATACAATACAGTACAGTAACATCCGTTTAACGTGAACATGCTTAACACTAAAACTCGATTAATGCAACAGCATTGTGGTCCTATAGAATAGAATAGGTATTTCTATAATGTACATTATTTTTTCTTTTAACACGAAACAAAACTCACTTTAACTGGAAAAGATTTTGCTTCTCCAAATAAACAAACTACAAACGGCGAAACTTTTTATAAAAAAAAATTAGATTGTTTTTTTTTTCTTAAATGTACAGTATGTACAAAATGTAAAACATTTTTAAATGTAAATAGTTTGTCTAATACAATGTAAATCGTGCTTCCAGTTGATATAAACTAAGAAATGTCATTTTGGTGAATATAGTTTTGTTTTTTATGTTTCGTTTAAGACAAAACTCTTTTAGCCCAACGAAATACTTCGGTCCCGACCATTTTAATGGTAAATAGGTTTCTCTATACTTAAAACAAATGATTAAAGTTAACTACAAAGTCAAACTGCACTCGTATTATAGACCATAAAAAAGCCCCTTCAGTCTCTAGCAAAAGAGCCCCTTGTCACCATGCACTGCTGAAAATATGTTAATATTAGAAAGCTAAAAATAAATTGGTTGGTTTTTCTATTACCATCTAACTGATACAAACACATATCTTCACTTTACTAGCGACAATCTATTTATGACAATAACTGACGCTAAATGCACGATAATGTAATTGGATGACTTTTCCTGTTGCGTCAACTCATATCATAAAAAAGCTTATAAATAGCTCATCCATAATGTATTTAAGCAGTCTAGGTAGTTACTTAAGAACTTAAAACATGTCAATATCATCCAATTTAACTTTATTTTATTTTTATTAATTTATTTAGCATCACAAAACGCTTTCAATATTAATTTTTGATGCCAACTGAAAATTTAACAAGGTAATTAAAAGTTGCTTCATCATTAAAAGTATCTTTAAATTGATTAAATTAAGCCATATAAAAGCAGTTTATGTAAGTACGTTCCCTCATAACTAATTAATATCAGAAAGCTAAACTTTAAATTTTCATTATTAATCTTATTTCTAGCTTTTAAATATAATTCGATTACCGGTACCGTGTATACAGTACTTAGGCAAAATTTAGTAGATTACGGTAGTAGCTTATTATTTTATTAAATATCGTTTTCATAATTGCTAAATACATCATTAAATTACAAATTAGGATTAAATGAATGTGTAATTTGACTGCATCTATAGTATAATTAAGGTTTATGATACTAATTTAAAAATACTGTATATCGTTGGTTTTATCAGAAAACCTCGATTCTCGATTACTCATCACTAACTTAATTGTAATAACTTAAAACTAAATTTCGTCGGTTTCAATCCAGATTTGCTTCTTTTAAGTTTTTTTTTAAACAGCAAGGCTAAATTACCTCAGTTTCAATACCGATTTACCTCGCTCGTTCATTGTCAAAGTGGATTAAGTCACCTTTTCAAAGAAAATGAGTTAAACAAGAGTAATTCTTGCATAATATCTTTCTAATTCAACAGACTTTTGTCTCTACTTCAAAGTTTAACCCCAAAATAGCGCTACAGAAAAATATAATTTGCTTGATCCTTAATGCAGCGTTTCAACTTTACCTCGAAATCACTTTTTGAGTGACTTAATTCACTTTGATAATAAACGACTCATATGCAATGTATAATGGAGTTGCAATGGAGGTTTTTTTATGAAGCCGACAATATACAATATGGAGCTTCTGCTTTCTTTAAAACAAAATAACTTAGAAGTAAAGATTATGCACGCGAATACTCTTATAATAAAGCAAAAAAACAGCATTAATTATGCAAATCTAAAAGGTATAAATAATTATTACTGCTTTGTATCAATCAATATTAACACGGTTATTGCTTAATTACGCCGGCGTTTAAGCGTCATTTATAAAAAAAAAACTAAGTTTCAATTTTAATCACCATTTTTAACATTTTAAGTATTAAATCAGTTTCTAAAAAATTAAATCAGTCTTAAAGTCAACATTGTTCATGTTTGTGCATTTCAGTCACATAAATTTGGTTCCCGTTATAATGGTGTTCTCAATTTAGCTTCGGTTCTACCGTCTGAAAACCTCGCATATTGTATTATGCTTATGAATTTCAATAAAAAAAATATTTTTGGAATAAATTGGACGTCATCGACCATGTATCTTAATTTGTGTTATATCGCTTTGGTTATGTGTTTATTTACGTCATTCACAATAATACAGCGTAAGGAAATTTTTTTATGGTGCAAGGGAATAATATTAGGATGCTCGGTAGTTCACCTGTGCAAGCGTTAAATCTTTGATCCCTGTGGCGTTTATTTGATTAAATAGAGCTCACAACCCCATGACCTCCTTTGGTTTATGATGAACAAATCCAACTAAAATACAAAACCTCTACCAACAAGCCAGTCTCCTCCGTACATTTGGATTTCAAGTGAACAAAAACAGTTGAATATTCATTAACGTTTTGTGAAGGGCATTATAACATAAGCAAAAAATAGTAACACAAAATGACAAAAAAAATTTACGTCTTTACCCAACCATTTACTCAGCTGGTGATCAAATATTAAAAAAACCGACATACACTACAATTATACTATACCGGATAATTTTATAAATTGGAACACATTATTTCCCATTGCTAGAATTCGACGAGACAAACGGCCATTAAAAATAATAAGATTTAGTCTCGTTTCTTAATTGACACAGTCAAAAGCTGCGTTTCAAGGCAGAAAATCACCTTGTACACGTCAACGTTGCATTTAAATACGAAAAGAAACGTTTCTGTTCGTTACTGTTTGTTAAGAAACCAAAATAAACTTGAGACATAAAATCTCAGATAGCTACGTTACTAACTTAGTTAAGACACCAAATGTACTGTAAGTAATTTCAACAGTGACTTAAATTCTGTTCATGTAAAAATGCACACAAAATACCACGCTAGAATTTATTTAATTGGATTCTACGCTATATTAACTAATATTTTACTGATAATAATGCCCTTTTACAATTTACAGTAAGTACTGGTTTTCTATTTATTTACTCGAATTTGAAAGGATGAAATTAATAGACGCACTTACTGTATACCGTTCTACAGAGAAAGAAAAAATGGAGAAAGCTGATTAAATATTAAATTCAACGATCACAAACAACATGTTATTTTCTCAACGCTTTCAACGCGTTCAACATTGAAATTTATTTAAAATATGTTTGATGATAAAGAAAAGCGATATAAAGGGAATTGTTTCCTTATGAATTGCAAATTTGACATCAGTGTCAGTGACACACATGAGAGTGAAAAACTCTATTTACAAAATTTCACGTACAAAACACAAAACGAAAAATGTCTTATACAAAACTCAAGAAAAAAGTGAAAGGGTTTTTTTCTTCTTAACTTACAGACTTAAAGTACATTTCCATCAGCTAAATTCAATAATAAACGAAACATAAACATCTTTTCTTAAAAAAAAAAACCAAACGACACAAAAAAATACACCTTACGATACCAATTTTCTATCAATGAAGTTTTGCATCGTTTTACACGTTTCCCGAGGGAAGTAAACAAGGATTTAAGTCGATTAAGTGTACACAAACAAGCTAAAAGTTCTTTTAATATTAACTTAAAAGACATTTCTACTGGCAAAAAATGAGCACCAAAATTCAAACAAAGCGCAGTTCTGGGCAGTTGGAGTCTGTCGTTACATTTAGTTTTAACGAAAAGAAAATGCTATCCAATGCTATTGAATTTTTAAACAGTGAATTTTATTAGCTACAGTTCCTCATAAAAAATAACAGCGAATTCCCATTTTGAACAATGCAACATACCAAAAAAAAATCCACATTGGGACACTTAGAAGAGCACGTGTTATTCAGGGAAAGTGGGAATGGTACTTCCATAATTGCATGCAACACGGTCTGTCCCAATAGGTTCAACTTTTTTACATTCAATTACATACTGTAAACATCATTTATCCGGACGAAAAACGCTGGACCATTTACATGCAATGTCAGACATTCAAATTTGGCCTTAAGATACTATAAGCTATAATAAAATCTGGCTTTATGATACCTCAATTGAATATTTTAATGCAAAATTTAATTTTTAAAACATTTGACATTTTAATTCAGTCATGAAAATAAAGTTGTATATTTGGACACTTATTTCATGTTTTTCTAAATACTCTACTAATTGCAATTCGTCAATTGCAGTTCATAAAAAAATCTCATAACATTATTTGGCTAAAATACGAGATAAAAATAAATCGGTTTCTAAAGATTTATTTCGTTTCTTTATTGTTATTGAATTAAACTATTACATTACGTTGATCCTAACATAAGTTTTTTCACTTACCGGTACGTATTAGTCATAAAATGTATCGAGATTAAATAGCATTGATTTTAATACAGATTTGTCTCACTTATTAACGATAGCGTAATCTACAATAACATACTGTATTCTTACAAGTATATCATTACCAATTAATAAAGTCAATTACCGTATATTATTTTGCCAAATATTGTAGTTACGAAATTTTTATTGACAAAGTTTTTATTTTTTGGAAAGTTGTTGACTAGTAAGAAATTTAAATCCTCCGATTTCTTTATAAAAACTGATAAGGATTTTATGGACAAATTCACAGTTGATTTATTTGCGTAATAATGTAAAGCCTTAACTGCTAAAATCATCCCACCTACTGTATACTGTATTTCTCTCGCACTGTTTTTCAACGCATCAAAATGTATGTTACATCAAAAAAATGCATGTAAACACGAGGATTTGACGTTTTTATATTTTACGCATTTTTTTTTCACAACTCGGTTTATTTAATTCATACATCAAAAATGAACGCTGGAAGTAAATATATATATAAAAAAAATTATGAAGAGCCTTATACTTGCACGAAAAAACTTAGAGATTTAATATCGTGTCGCGTACAGGGAAGAGCAAAAGTCATTTATATTTAATTTTGTAATAACTTAGAAACTATAAAATTTTAATACGGTAATTTTTTGCGTGTTGAAATTTGGGCCATTAGAATATTTTAGCAGCCAAGCTTCCAAATCAGATAACACAAGAAAAAATTAAATTAAGTTACATAACGCCAAATTTTGTCTTGTATCAGAAATAGAAATTCCATGGGAATTAAACTTTGCGTCATGTAAGACACATTTTATGCAGACAATTGTAAAGTCTTAAAAAAACAAATTTTTTTTAAAATAAAATTAATTTTGATGCCAATTTGTTAAATTAAGAACCAGTACGTCCATTTTTTGTCTTATTACAAAGCCACCGAAAATCAATAACTTTGTATAATAATATTATTATGAATATTAACTTCTTTACAGTACTTATTAATATTGTATTTCACTAAAAAAAAACCACATGGATAATATTTGAAAAAATTAATATTAACTTTCCTTTACATTTCATTTCCATAAATACTGCTTAAAGCTAAACCTTCACCAGAAATAATAAATTAGTTATACATTACAACGCCTACTAAAATAAATTTCTTAATCATAAGAAATAATAAGTTTTATAAACTTTCAAAACTTCAAATAAACTATAACTCTAAAGCTACAATTCTGCTTCTTATGAATACCAAAAATATTCATTAATTATTCTTTTCAGGTAAATTTTTACAGCATAATTAACTTTTCGATAATTTTGTCCTCATATTTTATCTATTTTTTTCCGAAAGTTTTGATATTAATTTGTAAATCTAAACTTCAAAATAATCTCGTCTCATGATATTCCCAGGTGTAACTGCTTAATAGAATCCTTAATCTTAATTGAAATCCACAATGTTTTGTTTTACGATATCTAAAGCTTCCATAATTTTGGCAAACCCTGTACTACATTGGGAGTTAAATTAAGTAAAGGCGGTTGGGTTTCGCTTAGTTTTGCGTTGGAGTAGAAAAGCATCGACGTAGCTATACAGTATGCAATAATACAGTACAGCAAATAGCAAAACTAAACTGAAAACCAAACAGCAAAGGCAGAGAGATAGAGAGAGATGATGTAGCTACGAGACCAAATGAGACCTGAACACCCACTTAGATTTTCAGTTTGGAAGAATATAGCGCGTTACATTATGAGTTGAAGAGTGGCAGTTTGTGTGACTGGAAAACGATCGCATTAATCCACAACCACAGCAGCAACAGCATATAGTTTGTATGTGTGTGTGAGTGTGTGTTAAGACCACAACTAACTCCGAATAACTCATTTCTTTTCTTTTCTTTCGTTCGATTTGTGCCAGTGTCAATTTTCAACAATGATTTTAGGACCTTCCAAATTTACATTAATGCAGTTTGGAATTTCATTTCTAATATGGTCAACAGGTGAGTGATGCAAAATTCTATCAAAAGTCACATTAATTTTTAATGCACAAAATTTGTATGCACTTTTTAACACTTGTTGAATGCCAAAAAAAATTACCAAATTGTCTATATTTAACAATATATTTGATGATTTTATCACTATAAACGAGAGTCGTTTGTTTTATTTTTTATATTAAATATACTTATGACAAATCTTTAATTTCTCAATAATTAATGTACTTTGTAAAAAATTAATTTACTTTCATTCGACTTTACAAATACGGTAATTCTAAAGTGTTTTTTTAGTTGTTTTCAAAAACAAATGCTATGCCTTTTGGTGTTAAGTTGACGTCATTCTTAAGTTATGGTAATTACTAATTACTATAATTAGACAATCTAAATTCGGTTCTTTAATTAGGATGTCACCATTGTCATTTGAATGTAATCGTTTCTTTAGCCTTTTCTATGTTTTCACTAGAACTAAAATTATCAACAAATAGAAATTTCCCGTTGATTTTTTACTGTTTCATTGTACAGTACAGTTACTGTTGATTTAGTTACTTTTACAAATTGATCGATTCAATAAATTGAAATCATTACTCAACCGGATTAACTATTTGAATTTTAGATATTAATAAACTGCTGTATTAGAATAGCAGTAAAATGAATTAATGCTATTATTATAAGCTTGAAAAAAGTGGTATTTGGTCTCTAAATTTGTTAATTTTCAATAATTACCAGACACAAACAATGTACTGTATGTGGATTATTACGTTTACATGTAAATGTTCAAAATATTGTTTTTATTATCTTTTAAGTTTTAGATTTAGGTATAATTAAGTTTATTTGTAATTAAAATTGATCAAAATAGCTGGACAATGTAATTACGACAATGTAGTGGATGTAATTGAGGCTAAGTTAGGTCATTTGTATTGTGTTGACACTACAAATTGAATCTAAGTTTGGCCACAGAAAAGAAAAAAAAATTAAAAGAAAGCCGAGTGAGTATACCATTTAATGAAAAATATTGACGCATGCGCATTAATAAAAAGTGCTTGCACATTCAAATATTTACTCAAACCGGAATTCATTGGCAATTCAGAGAAATCTCGACAATTATTACAAACAAGTTAACCATTGGCTTTGACTTTTTACTTCAACCTACTCACCTGCCGCCGATGCTCGCTTTCCCTCGGCGACCAAAATTTTTTTAAAACGCGTCATTTTCACCCCAACATCTACTGTACATTAGACACAATTTGACACTATATTAAATTCCTATGTACCATCCCACTTTATGATTTCAACAAATGTTTGCTCAAAGATATAAAGAACAATTTTAAGAGATGTTTCGCACAAAGTTATACATGTAAAATACAGTTTTCAAAAATAGGACGACTATTTTATGTAATCGAATAACATATTGCAAAAAGCCAATAGTCATAAGCAAATATGAAATGATGACAAAGTCAATTGTCAGCTCCGAGAGGTTTACAACTCTCAGTGGCGCCATAAAGCATTTAACAATGAACTATATACTGTATAATGATAAAAGTCAAGTCAGCCATTATCCATTTTAAAGCTCCATCAAGAGATAACAAGCCCAAAAGATACGAACAATCGATTGGATTACATGTTCATGGTTTCAATAACTAAAGATAGCAACCTGTCAGCATTAATCAACTAATAAATACAGAAACAAAAGTGACAAGTCGACGGTCAAGGCGTTAGTTACCTATGCAATTGATACCTAAGTTAATAGTTTATTAGAAAATCGCAGCATAAACAACGAATTAATTTCAAAGTATCAATTATTACATCCATAAACAAGTTCATCAAATAGTCAAGCTTAATATCTAATCATGTTGAATTGGTCCAGTTTGTATACTGGACAATTGTTTTCTAAATTCGAACGCATTTTCAATTTTTACAGTACCAATGAACCAGACAAAATACTATCAGTTTCAATGACTATGTCTCATTTTATTTGCATTAGAAAGAAAATTTTAATAATGAAACGAGACTAAACCTCGGCAGTTCTAATGGAGATTTGTCTTTTTACCTTTGAAAAAAAATGATCCAATTTAGACAATAATCTGGCTAGCCGATTACGAACAATACACCATACATGAATTAATAATTAATTAAAAATTAACCCTCTTCAAGATCATAACATAACTATCGTATTCAAATAAACTCATCATTTATTATTTAGCCGCATTTTGTAATATTAAGTCAGAAAAAACCATTAAATTTGGAGTGTTTACAAAGTACCATAAACATTTTACATGGACATAAAATCGAATGAGATCAAAAAGTATTATGTAAAACGTTCAACTGGCTTATGAAAATGCATTTTTGTTAAATAACTACAAGTATTTACCATTTTTCTTGGACTTTATAGTGCAACGTAAACAGCAACTCTATGTGAAGTGGCATTAAAAATATCATTACTAAGTTTATATAAAACTTTTACTAATCTCATTAAATTTTTTTTATACCTTTTTCCTGTAACAATTTTTTCATTGTTATCGGTGATTTGGATTTTTTAATGCCATGCAATGTGATACAGTATGCTGTACAAGATGCCCAATATGCTCATATTTTTATGCGTATTGATGTTTATTCTGCTTGTTCGTCAGATAAGACATCTACTAAGACTAAGTGATTGAAAATATACCGATGACCTTTAAATCTTGTTTTTCTTTATTGATTTATACTATATTATACCACATATATAAAGTATCAATAAACTATTAAAGTGATTTTCAACTTAATCTTTCTTTCCCTTTTTTTTTTTTTTTTTGCTGATTCACTGAATATTGGTAGTTGAAGATGTAAGTAGCTTGAGGTCTTTAACTTAATATTTTCTATTTGAAACTCCAAATAATAAAAAAGGCAATAGTTGGGACACTGTTACACTAATAAGTTACTAAAAATAACAACCTTTAATATATTGAAATTAATGCTCGTTTTAAAGTAAATATTATTGCCCAATGTTAGTGTGCACTGTTTTTAAAAGGTCACATTACGTTACAATATGTTGTGATTTTCTAAACTGTAATCCATATTTCATCATGGCAAAAAAAATACCAGAAAACATGGTCATTGAAACTGACAAGATTTTGTCTTCATCCTTCATTTCCATTTTTTTTCTCATGATAAAGAAAAAAAATGGGATAAATTGTTACTGGAACTATTAAGTTTCGTTTTTTCATTAACACGAGAACCGAAAAGTTACTATTGTATAGTTTTAAGTAAGAAGCAGTCACCCACGTTGCGAAATGTTAAGACAACTAAACAAAAAAAGCTAGAATTTTAACCATAATTTTGTTATTTTCGACTGCAAATGATTGAAATTTAAGTTTTATAAGAATTCCAAAACTTGTACATACTCAATTCTGAAACTCTAAAACTTCAGAAACGTTATTAATTTTGTTATACATTTAAGATAAACAGTGACTTTTTATCTTTTAATTTTAAAACACTTAATTTGTGACATTATGAAATGACAGATATTATTTCAATAACAAGATAAATTTCAATGACACTAAATGACATTTTTACGACGATATTTGGTCTTCAAGAATGTCATTTCAGGCGCTAAATCAGTCAAGTAAGACAATAAAGATCTTAAGTTACTTCATTTGAATTTTTAATATCAAACATTTTCTTTTATATACATGTAACTTACATTTTATACAATACAGTTTATTGTAAAATGTAAATCGTGTAAACAGATATCATAAGTTTCTTACAGCGCAGTATAGCTTATAAAACTGCAGGAAAAAAATGTCTACCAAGTAAAAAACTAAATATAATAATAAAAAAAAGTTTTGATAGACATGGGATTTCATCATGCTAAGTCCACGATTAATTTCCATAACTTGATTTTTTTTCTTTTGCATCGCAAAACTTGAGCAATCGTTCATCCATGCTAATTTAAGCGCATTACGTCATATACTATCAACTTAAACTTACACACAAGTCGATGTATTATACAATAAGCTTATCATATATGACATCAAATGCAAATGGATTTTTCATGCAAAACCATTTCCAAACCCGATTTTTTTTGCAACATCGATATCCCATATTACTTTTTATATATTTCAGTTTATTTTTGGATTTAAAACGAGATGAACATGATGCTGTTACTTTTCTTAAAATAGTATCCAGCGTTGGTTTCTTATGTTGATCGATCAAATTAGTTTACACTCGTATATTAAACAGCCTGCATTTCATTATGTGATATTACATTACATTTGTAAACATTAATTTGATAATGTTTGTTAACTAAGTAATGCGAAATAGATGTCATATGATGACAGCTACAATTCCCCCTAGACAACTCACCATCCACGCCTGCCCAATAATTTACGATAGTGTGACGTCACCATTAAAGTCACGGATGATTTTATATTAGAGCTAAAGTCCTTCGTGTCCAACTATACACCCCGAATAATCCAAATAATTATATGGGGAGAAAAAAACCCGGTCGGAACTGTTTGATCTAATAATGACGCCCAAATCTAAAAATCTAAAACTATTATTTTAAGTTAATCAAATAGTGAGGTAGACAATAATCTCGTTTAAAATGTATTTTTTTTAATGAAAATTCAAAACTTTTTTGTTGTAGAAAGTGTTTACAAAGCATTAAAAAAATTCGAATACCAAAATGTAATCAATTAAAAGTTTGTCTAATAACAAACTTAAAAATCTCTCCAAAATTAATTATGAATATTTAAGTAGTAAAATTAAAAGTTACATTGTAGGCAATCAAAAAAAGATTAGTTTGCTCTCATTATGAAAATAATGCATATAAAAACTGCAGTACGACGATCAGATATCAGCATTGTTTAATTATTTGTCTAGTTGTAACTAAAAATATAAAACGGCTAACAATAACAAAAAAATTAGTATCCTACAGTGTATTTTATTAAAAAAGAACAATGCTTTCGTTTATACAAAAATAACTCTAATAATCATACTATATGTAGGCATATTGAAATTACTAATTAGTAAATGATATAACTGAAGTGTTATTCGTTAAAGTTAACTAATCCATTTTTTTATCTATCAACAAAAACATTGTTGTGAGTAGAATACCACTGCAAATAGTAAATTAATAAGTTAACTTTTTTTACCTATTAACAAAAACATAAATTAAAAACAAAAAGCCGAGTTTTAATGCCGTGGTATGTACGAACGCAGTCGGCATACAACAGTGCCGCGATGAGCAAGGACACAAACGGCAGAGCATTATATAAATGTTTATTTTCAGCAATGTTTGAACATAAGATTCATTTAAAAACTTTTTAGCTTGTTATACGAGCAATTGATTAAAGGATTAAACTTTTTGTAAAGTTGTCAAGCGTGAAAAATTTCCAATTAGTGAATTGAGACCTCATAATGGATCTTCTTATCCAACAATGACTAGTAGAAATGCGATTAGGGAAGTTAAATGTTAAAACGACGTTGCCATTATTACACTGCAGCTATTTTAAATGGCAGCGTTGAGAGTTGAGACTTAGACGCTTAAAATTCTCTAATCTTATGTTAACAGCTTAAATCAGAGCATTATTGATTAAAGTTCAGCATATTGGGTCAGTAAAATAAAGACATATACTGTAGAAGATGTTGACCAAAAAATCTACTGCACATCTTTATACTGGATTATTTTCTAGAATGGATCACATTTTTCCACCATCACAAAAAAGAAACAGGAAAACTTGCTATTGGAACTGATACGATTTTGTCTTGTTTTGTTGTTACCATTTTATTCCATCACGACAAGGAATAAACGGGAGAACTGGCCATTGCACTTATGAGATTTTGTCTCGTTATTTTATTAGAACTGTAAAAACCAGTGTTTAAGATTAGAAAATCACCCGGTATTATGATGTGGCACTGTAGCCAGGTTGTTTACTGCAAACATATGCGCGCTAATAATGCTCTCTGGAGACATCATTATGGTACCCAAAACACTCTTTTAAAAGCTTAATATGTATTACGCCAAAAAAAAAAGACTGGTGAACTCATATCAAGAGTTCAACGGAGAAAACTAAATGATAGATATAGAAAAAATTCAATTGTCTTTGCTGAAGATAAAACGTAGACACTAAATCAATCTGTTATGGAAAGAAATACACAAACAAAAGCCTATTAATACGAATTTGCTTTTCAACTACTGTACTGCAGTACTTTTAGTGGATAAGATGATTTTATTGTTTACTGTTACTCCAAATGGTTTCTCATCGCATTATTGCAATTGAAAATAATGCAAATTGATGGCGAGTGCGTATCTCAAAAACACGGTTTAAATTATTCAAAATTTAAAAACAATCTAAGATAAAAAACGCAAAAAAAAAAAAGATTTTTTAAAGAAAATCGGTTTGTTTTATCGGATATTTGATAGGTGATTTTCTAAACTGGAACACTTATTTTTTCTCATCAGACATTCGTAGCCGATGAAACTGATAAAATTTAACTTAGTTCCGTCTATTTATCGGTACTTTTTCTTATTTATTTCACATTTTCTATACAAGAGGAAAGAAACGAGACAAATTGCCATTGGAATAGATGAGATTGAGTCTCGTTTATTCAATGACTTTTTTCCAAGGCAGGAAAAAACCGCAACAAATAGCCATTGCTAAGATTTTGTCTTGTTTCTACGGTATACTGAAAATTTTTGTTCTCTTTAATAAGAAAACAAATGGACAAAACCTTATTGAAACTGATAAAATTTATTCCCGTTTTATTAGGCAATGTAAAAAACCGTGTTCCAATTCAGAAAACAATCCGGTAGAAGCTTTCTCGTTCAATTTTATTGCTAAATTGCTGCTTTTAAGTTTAATACATGGTTTGAGATTTAAGCAGAAAAAATTTCAGGTTTAAATATTAAAATGTTTCTAGCATTATTACGTTTAGTTTATAGTTGCACAAACTGCTTCAATTGTTCTTGCTTTTCATCAAATGGAAAGTGACTTTAACAAAAAAAATTTACTTAATCAAAAAACATTATTACGTCGACAATACGCCGCTCCTGCTGATGCACAGTAACGTTAATATTTTGTTTCCCTCATCAATCCCTATTGAAGAAACCCAAACTCCACATTTTAAAATAGCACATACAATACAGTATATGTTGATAATGAATTATTGATTTTAGCAAATGTATTTGTGCATGAGGTGACCCAAAGTTAATACCTTTAATACTATAATGGAAAAGGCGTAAATATGTTTATGACAAACATTAATAACATTGCGAATAAATTGGATTAAGAAAAGAGGAACTACTGTACTTGTAATTAACAAGCCATATTAAAGAAAGCCCCAAATGCCTCCACACTGCTTAGAAACTCGTAAATAAGCAATTTCAGTCAATCAATAAGGAGAAGTCAGTTATATTTCACTTGTCTTATTAGCTGGCGATAAAACGACACATACCACAAACGCAAGATATTAATTTATCAAATTACTTTGTTTATACAGATAAATGCCCTAGAGATTGAGACACCTTTGTCCCTCCATGTGACACCAGTGACAAATCCAATGTATTAAAATGTCATCAAAATTGCTTATTTAAACCAAATTTTGTTTCCTATAACCTAAATTTGATCTTTTTGAAACCAGACATAACGTTTTGGTAGTGCTACTTAGAAAATAAATTAAAAGTCTTTAAAGACAATTTATTCTTACTGAATTTGGTTTCTAAACCTCATTTTGACCCAAACTAAATTTTGAGTACACCAGAAACCAATTCTGTGTATACCACTTTAATTTTAAAAAGGAAAAACGTATAGTATTTTTCTCAAAATTGAAAATCAGTAGAGAAAAATGTTAAGTAAACATTGTAGCTATTAAAGATAAACAATCATCGATGGTCGAATGCTTTAATAATATTATTTAATAATGAATTTAATAATATTTAAAGATTTTTAAAAAATAAATGTAATTGTTTCGGCGAAAGCTGCTCCATTTTACATCAAACTTTACACATATGTATAACGGGTAAACAAAACGTCAATGGCAAAAACAGATGTGCTTTCCAGCAACGATGATCGAACAGCTTTGCAAGAAAAATCAACTTTTTTCAGTTTTCTTAATACATATTAAAAATAAATATCACTGTGTGTTTTCTCCATGTTTCTTCATTTAGTCTCTCAAAAATTTCCTATTTTTCCAAGTTATTTGAAATTAATTGCATTTCTTATAATCGATCTCACTAAGTTTGAAGTGTTTGGTCATTCACACAGCAACTACCGTGCTTGTATTAAAAAAAAAACCCCAATGTACAGAACCGGTCCATTTGTTAATAGTGTATGTTCTAAGAAATACTTTTGTCTTTGCGCAAGTTGATTTCCTGTCGTGTAAGATGATGGGGTACTTGATGCTACAGCTAATTTTTGTCTTGTTTTATATTATTGTAGCCGTCACGTCATCCCAAGAGAACCAAAACAAGCGAAAGGTACACGAATTATATTTAGGAGCAGGCAATAACGGGGCATTGCAGCTAATAATAGAAGGTAAGATCAGCTCTTCTTCATACAACAAAAACAAAACAAAAAAAAACACACTAATAATAATAATAAGAGAAACGAAATGTAATAAAAGCATATAAAAATGAAGAAAAGGTATATCGTATTTTACGGTAACCAACAGTTACTAATTCTTCATTTGCCTGAGTGCCAATATACCGAACTGCACACACACTTTAAACCCATTCCTTTTAATGAACAAAATAATTTCAGGACGTAATTGCACTAAAAGTAAAAGTAAGACTAATAATGATTATTACAACCAAAAAATGTCAAAAAAATATAGAGAACGGCTTCTTATGTTAAACAGCCACAAATAGTTTTTTTTTTATTTTTTACAAAAGATATCTTCTACTCATTTCCTTTAGGATTTCTTACCTTATCGTCTAAATATAGGTAATATTTCAAAAAAAATATCTTTCGATAATTAAATCAAAGTTTACTAAAATATCGGATTTTATCCATTGAATTCGTTAATGAGAAAAATCCTCTTTTTTTTTTGCTGAGTCTTTTTTTCTTTTTGGCAAAGAAATAAAGACTATCGGCTAATTCAAACTTTAATTCCATAATGAATCCAGATCATGTCTCAAAGCAATGTATAGGCTTTCATAATATGGATAATACATCATTATTTTTGTCAATTAATACTACAGTATATAATCATAGTAACCTAGTAGCAATAAACAATCATTTGATTTTCGTATTCATATTTACGCTTTCGTAACACAGATTCAATCAGCATGTGGCCCACAAACACGGCATTTTTTATAAATCAATAACAAAATTATAGTATGTTCTGTATTAGGATATGTTATTTTAATAATCGTATTGTTTTAATTAAGGTTATTAAATTTTAATAGTTACATTCCGATAACTTTTTCATTTGATTTTAACCACTGTAAAATGCAATTAGTATGTTTATAAAAATACTTTAAAAGACAGACAACGAAGACTACAATAAATTATTAAAGATAGAAGTACAGTATTTTAAGTAACTGAATAACTAAACTTACTTTTAACAAACAAAAATTCGATGTATTAAGGTTTGAATTTCTGACATTATCAGGTACAGTACTGTATTTCATTATAAGAAAGCTAAATACACCGGGTGATGTTCAAAATTGAAACACTTTTATCCTCTTAACAAGAAATGAAAGGGGCTAATTGTCAGTGCAACTGATGACATTTAGTTTCGCTTCATTCACATTCTCTCAAGATCAGAAAGAATCAAGACAGAACGTCATTGGAACTGAAACGATTTAGACTCGTTTTTTATTAGCACTTTATTTCCATGGCAAAAAAACAAATCGCCGTTAGAACTAATAAAATGAAGTATTGATTCTTTATCGGCACATTTTAATAGCAATAAAATAACCAGAAAAATTGCCATTGAAAACGTCTCGATTTTATATTGGCACTGTAAAACCCACTTTTAGTAAATCACCCGGTATCAAATTTATGATGGATGTCAACTGGTAGTTTTATTTCTCGTCCAAGTAGTAGTAGCACTAAATCCTATTACATTTCTGTCATATATAGCAACATTGTCATTTTTTTTCACCTATAAATTATAATCCATCCATCACACACACATATACACATTCAAAGCGAGCTGAACAATCTTTCTGATGTAATTTCAGTAATCGAAAGACATTGTGTGTGAGGCACAATAAGTTGAGCGTCTATACAATGTAACATGTATTCTTCATAATAATTTTTGGCCTGGCTGTGCGTTGTATACAGTATATTGTTAATGTATATTTTGTATTTGGGGCATATTTTGTGTAGCCTACGTGGAAAGTATTTTAAAAGATCTTCAAAATGACGCTTCAACGTCGTCAAAGCTATCTAAAGCCGAGATAAGCGTGATATGGAACCGGATGAGAGGACTACCACAACACCTAATAAGTCATCCGGCCATCAACGAAAGAAGGCTATGGGTTGGCCGAACTCAGCCACAATTTGATCCTTATTTCTGGAAATCATTAAAGGTATGACAAACTAAAAACAACAAACTGTTCGCATTTAGTTCATACAATAGTGTGTTAACCATCAAATACAATGGAACCCAGTTAATACAAAACGTTGCGGCCCGAACTAAAGAATAGGCATTTCAATTATTTGTTTTCTGTTAATATGAAACAAAACCCGCTTAATACGAAAGATAAATTGCATACATCACAGACGAAAATGTAGAGAAAATCAAAATTTGTATAAGTTTTTAAGCTTTTATAAAAACAAATACAAAATCAAAACATTTTTTATTTGTTTTTGTAAAAAAAATTAAAAGTTGCTATTAATAGTATATCTAATATAATGTAAATAATGATTCTAATATACTGTATGTCAATAATATGATTCTAAGGAATGTCATTTTTTTTGCATGTATCGGTTAATACAAAATTCGTTTAATAAGAAGAAAAATGTCAGTCCGACCATTTTGTATTAACTGATTATTATTGACCGGTAATAATTAACCGTTGTTAAGGCATTTTATAGTTAATACCCAATTTAGTTCCTGAAATCATGTTTTAACTCTTAAACTTCATGTAATTGTAATACTAAACCTCCACCAACACTAAATCTCAATCACAGGAATCTATTTATCAGTATAACTTACAGTACCGTTACCGTGTATAATAAAGCCTATTAAATTATGCAAAATTACTTACTTCAGTAGAAATAACCAAACAACGTAACGAACCTCAATATCCTATTCACAATGTAATTTGATATAGGAAAATGACTTTCTCAAAAATTAGAAATCGATTAGAAGAAATGTTAATGCAAAGCGTTATTTTGAAAGAGAATATAATTATGATTTAATGTGGTGATATTTAATGGTTTATTAATCTTTTATTTAAATTGGTAGAAAATGTCATCCTCAAACAAGCTAAGTTAATTGAATATTAAATTGAATTTATAAATCAAATTCGGCGCTTTGATTAAATATTCTAATCATTGAAATACCACACTTTGCACAAACAAATATCTGCTGTATTCACCAATTACACCTTAGTACCGGTATTCCAATTACATTTTGGCATAAAGGTAAAATCACTAAATTATTTTGTATCAGCAAAAGTAACAAAATACTTTGGTTGAACTACCAAGTAGTTCACATATAACAGAATACAAACATTCAATTTTTACTAATATTAAACATTAAGATTTTTGTAAGTTTATAAAAAAAAAATATTTACTGTAAACTTATACTGTATATATTTTTATTCAATTTATATGAAAAGAATCTCTAGTTTATGTTATTGAAGCCCATTGCTACTGTCATGCCAAGATTACCATCGTTTTCAAAGTAATTGGAGCATAGACAATTTATCAGCTTAAATGCCATATATTTTTCTTTAAGAAATAACTTTAAACTTAAATTGTAAAAATAAAAAATAGCATCACAATACACAATTGGCAAATGAATAGACATCTCTTTTCAATTTACCATTAAGATCCTTCATTATCAATTAAATTTCCGTCTTTAAGAAGCTGTATTTGCTGTATTTCCATTATTAACGTTCAATTTAAAAATAAATGAATTAATAAAAATAAAACATTAATAAGTACGTCTATTTGCACTTAATTGTGATGTCAATGTGCACTTCTTCATACCGTTAATGCTAATTGAATGAAATATAAAATACAATAATTAAGTATAAGTGTTGCTTATGTATTTAGAAATCGGCAACGTTTGCTTTCATCACTTTCTATCTGGTTCTCTTTCAATCTAAATAATTTATGATCAAACAAGTTAATCAAAACCCAGCCAAATTTCATTTCTCTCTTTTTTACCCCAAAACCCAAGTTATATCGATGTACTGCTGTGTTTGTATAGGTTTACATTTGAATTTCTAATTTACTGTGTGGATTTTCTTTATTTTTCTATTTATAAACACACATCTAACATCTCTATCCATCTAAAAAGGAAACGAATGAGGAATCTATTAACGCAGACTACAATGACTTTCAACCGATTGAAATGGAAATGTCACAAGTTAAGAACCCAGCCAGAAAGCGAGATCGGGAAGAATTTCGCTCTGAAGAAATCTGCGCTACTAATAGGTCTCAATACAGCATTTTTTTTTTAAATAATTATTAACTTTTTAAGCATATAAATTATACAATACAGGGTGCTTTTATAGATTTTAGCATTGGTTTTTTAAAAGTGGCATTAAATATATCGATTGAACCTGCTTTTCATTAGGATTGTAAAAAACCATTTGTTCCAATTGTTGGTACTGTAGCTTAAAGAAAATGCCAAAAAAAAATAAAAAACCAAACAAATATTATTCACAGATGCCAAAATAACGTCCGTAGGCATAATATATAACATAATATTATTGCAATTCTGCTTAAGATACTTTTTTAATTATTATCATAACTCACAACCAAAATTAATTACAGTAATTAATCATGTAATGTTGAAAACGAGTTTTGCCTAAAAATGAACGCATCACTACTGCATGCACTGTGTCTAATTGAACTAGACAAGGTTATCGATATTAAAAATTCAATTTTAAATCTTTCATTTCAGGACATGGAAACAGATTTTTCAGACAAAAGACATCGAGAATCAAGTAGTAAATGTTGTTCAACATTCGAGTTTTCAGCAGTGGATTTTTGTTTATGACTGCATTGCCGAGAGTCGTCCATGTACCGGTATATCTAAAAAGTACGTTTTTTTTACACTCATCTATTGATTTTACAATCAATTTGTTTTCTAAACTCGTATAATTTTTAAATGGTAATTAATCAGCTACATCTCTAAATGTGAAATGAGGCACGGCTGGGTTAACATGTACCATACGATCGTAGGAAACCCTGAACCAAAATGGGGCTTCGTCGAAACTCCACATCACTGTGCGTGCAAAATCACAAGAAAGCCCAACCGAAATATAAATTGCTATGACTAATTACTAAAAAGAATAATAACAATAAAAAACCACAAAAGATACCAAAGCATTTTGTGTTATTTTGATGGCCAGATATGTGATTTAAAGATTTTAAACAAAATGTGCATGACAAAAAAATCGCTTTGTAAAACTTTATTTTAATTTGCATGTCATTTTTTCCTCGTTACTTAAAAACTAAAACTCCAAATTTCACACATTAAAAAAAAATATTGTGAAAAAAAAAAAGATTTATTTGTAATTTAAAAGCTGTCAATAGTTGCCTACAAATATAACTTCAACATGTCGAAAGACATCATTTTGTTTTCGCTAAAATTAATTGTGTAGATTTGTTTTCCTTTTATTTTCTGTTTAATTTTATTTCAAATCTACAATGTTAATAAAATATCAGTATTGTAACGTTAAAGTACCGACTTTTCAATAAAAACATAGTACTACTGTATGTATGATAAGACTTTGTTAAAAACAGCAGCAATTAAATGTGTGTTTATTTAGCTCAACATAACAAGTCAATGTGGTTTGCTCTCGTTACTCGAAGATCTAAGTTACTGTATGATAATTAATTGTTACTGGTATTTAGATCAAGACTGTAAGCACACAAATTTCAAACATCATTCTTATGGTTGAAAATTTTAACAAACTATGGCAACTAAGTAACTGTTTCATCACTAAATGCAAATATAAAGGATATCACTCACAAATCAGTAATAATTTATAGTAATGTACAGTTAAATTATTACGAATTTCATTAATTGATATCACAATCGTTTTCTAAGTAGAACCAAATTAATTACAACCATAACGTTTCATCATTTGCCCAAACACAATGTACTATATTTTCTCTCATTAAAATTAATTAGTAATTGTAATAAACATAAAATGCTGTCATTACATACTGTACGGTAAGATAATTACCAGTTAATGAATAACATAATTAAACACATGGGACAATGTCTAATTGTCGAGAATGGTTCATTATAAAATCAAGAGCTTTACTGGCTTTTTATAGAAACTTAAAAATAAACTGCTTAAAAAAACTTAAAATATTTTGTAGTAGTACAGTTCAATAGTCAAAATTACGATAAATTCCAAATAACAACTTCATTGAAATGTCGATCAACATAGATATCGTATACCGAGTACTTATTTAAATTTGAATACTGTTTTTTCACATAAACAATAACGAAATGGGACAAATCGTGATTGGAACTGATGATATTTAGTATCGTTTCTTTATTGGCACAATCAAAAACGTTTTTCCGGTATATTATGCTGTTTAATACATTATTTTCTAATATTACGGGTTTTTCTATGTTGTTTAACATAAACATTTTAATATCTGCACAAAACTGATG